>JAIUCV010000115.1:2012885-2683847 GCA_026724425.1 Erythrophleum ivorense
TTACACAGTGTCTCTGTGAACTTCCGGAGTCCTATGAGGCATACAAAAAACAACAATACCGTTGGCATTCAGGTCCAATGCAGTTGTTCCGTTTGTGCTTCATGGACATTCTTCGCTCAAAGGTGAAATTGAGATTATTTTCCTCTTTCACTCCCTTGAAAATGTTTTATATCATATTCATTAGGTCTTTCACAATAGTGGCTGTCTGATCTTAAAGGTGACGTTATGTTTTTCCCTGCTGCAGGTGAGTGTTGGCAAGAAAGCAAATATGATATTTCTCTTCTTCTTGCTACGGAAGCTTATCCTGCCATTCTACTCATTCACTCTCTTCTGCGTCATTCTTCCATTAACAATGTTCTTCCCAGAAGCTAACTTGCCATCTTGGGTTGTTTGCTACATTCCCGGAATCATGTCCATTTTAAACATCATTCCGGCTCCAAGGTCCTTCCCTTTCATAGTCCCGTATCTACTCTTCGAAAACACCATGTCGGTTACCAAATTTGGAGCCATGATCTCTGGTTTGTTCAAGTTTGGAAGTTCTTACGAGTGGGTGGTCACCAAAAAGCTAGGGAGATCCTCTGAGGCTGATCTGATCGCATACGCAGAGTCAGGCTCTCTGGTCGAGACCCCAAGCATCCAAAGATCATCCTCTGATTCAGGTCTAACCGAGCTTAGCAAACTAGGAGCAGCAAAGAAAGCTGGGAGTACCAAAAGAAACCGTTTATACAGAACAGAACTTGCACTGGCTTTTATCCTCTTGGCAGCCTCGGTAAGAAGCTTGTTGTCTGCGCAAGGGATCCACTTCTACTTCCTCTTGTTCCAAGGACTCACTTTCGTTATTGTCGGTCTAGATTTGATCGGGGAACAGGTCAGTTAGTTTATATAACCCTTTTTCTGCGCTTTAAACTACATTGAAACCATACCCGCCTTAAGAACAAACAGGATCCAAAGACCAAGTCAGGAAGGAACCAACCAACTCAACTCAGTTATGGATACTCTGCAGGTCTTTTCGTTACAGATAGATACATAAAAACAATTCATTTAAAAAGTTTCTGTCTTGGGAACATGATTTTATATACTCTACTTGGGTTGGTTTTAGATGATTCTTCCCCTTTTTTTTTTACGGTTAGTGTTAGAGAAAATGGCAGAGACTTTGACGACCTGTCTTTGTTGTGGTATTAAGCCAAAACTTGTTTTTTTGGCTGTGCAAAAGTTGTTATTAGGTCGTTTATTTTGTTTGGATGCTGAGACAGAAGCAGCATTTAGAGATTTGTTGTAATTCCACACTCAATTCTTTTGAGTAATTTGTTGTTGTTTCTTTCTTAAGAATTCATTTATACTTTTGAACTGAATGTTCTTTTGAGTAATATTTTCGACCATGTTTGGGGCTTTTTTCTATATTAACTTTAAGGACCAGAATCTGCTTGTCAATCTCTTGAATGAGTGAAGGCCCAAGTTGAAATAACTTAATGGAGGTGCTCTACAAGAGATCTACACCAACTTGATCTACTCGGACAAGTAAAATATCTAACAAGAATAAATCTCATTTGACCAAAAAACGGATGAAGAATAAATCTCATTTGGCGAAAAGGACAGAAGGAAGAAAATGAAAGAGATACTGTACGATCAAAAATTATTATCTTCATGTCTATATCAAGTTATCAACCCCGTACACGTCTCCATACCCGATTTAATTCAATTGAGAGATTGGATCGACCGGCTTATTACCTATACATATTTTGGATTATTCCGGTTGAATATGGGTCGGTTTACCCGACCTGACATGTACTATATTTATGAGTGCTATTTTTTATTATTGTAATGAACAATGAGATCTATAGCATATTGTAACGTCACATCACTAAAGAAGCATCAGAACGTTGCTTTTTCGTTTTTCTCAACTCTCATTGAACTTTTAGTTCTTTATTAAAAGATGACCGTTGAGATTTGTCGAGAATTAAGACACCAATCTACACTTTCTTGTACATTCATTTACGTAACCTTTTTCATCACATAAATCTCTTTTCCCCATCCCAATAATCGCCAGTTCGTTCTTTATCAAAGAGACCTTATTTTTAATACTTGGACTGGCAGGTACGATTGAGCGGGCTGAGTACCACTAGTACTGTAGCTCACTCTAGGATTTAACATTAAGTACATTTTAATAAAGGGAGTTTAGTAAAAAAATGTTGAGGAAATTGCTTCATTTATGAACAATGAGTGTTGAATTAAATTATTAAAATCATTTGATAATAGGTCTTCATTTTCACCCATCTGCGTAATTACCCTACAAGATCACAAAGCGCCAATACAATCAATATATTCCATTCGTTTTAATTTAGTTATCATTTTGTTTCATATTACTTGTCATTTTGTATTTTTAATGCAATTTATTATAATTTTTCAGTTTTTCCCTACTTTTTTAGCTAATAAATTATTCATATCAAACAAAATATATTATTAATTAGGGGTAAAACAATAACTTTAATTTTTTTCTTAATATGCGTAAATTTTTTGTTTCATATTACCTGTCATTTTGTATTTTCAATACAAATTTATTATAATTTTTCCAGTTTTATCCTTAGTCTTTTAGCTAACAAATTATTCATATTAAACAAAATATATTATTCCCTCTGTTTCACAATATAAGAGGTTTAAGGTTTTTGTACACAGATTAAGAACACATTTAATTTTTGTAATTTTTAAAAATAAAACATATTTTACACAAATTTCAAAACAGTTCAACCAATAAAAAAATAATCTGCAAAATTAAAACAATCAAAATCAACAAAAACACATTTAATTTTGCATAAAACTTGAAAATACCTTATAATATAAAACAAAAAAGAATTCTAAAACCCTTTATATTGTAAAACAGAAGAGTATTAATTAGGGATAAAACAATAACTTTCATTCTTTTTTTAATATATGTAAAAAATGATAGAACGATAACTAAAAAATGGAGGAAGTATTAGCTAGACGGAATAAAAAAAAACAAAAAAAAAACACAATGAGTAAATGCTGAATATAAATACTTGGCAAAAAACAGTCTTTTCGATAAAAATCGAAACCCCAATTACATATACACATAATATCAACCATTAACACGAAAAAAGAAGGAGAATTCAAAGTACACTTAACCCAATTACATATACACTTTAATCTCTGGTTCTACAAGAGAGTGGTTCTTTTAATGTATACGAAGTCATTGTACTAAAAAAACTAATACTCCAACCACAGACTTTTTTATGGGGAACACGTAAACACTAGCCATTAAATATCTGCACTCTCTCTCTCGTCTTACCAAATACTCATATCCTCTCTACTGCTTCAGAGACGAAGAAGAGTCGTCATCAATTATTCAGGATGAGTGTTCTACATCTCCTTGCTCTCTCTCTCCTCATCTCTGTTTCAGGTAAAACCTCCATCTTTAAAATCATTCATCACCATTGACGACGGCTTAATCTTTCCTTGAAAAATGTTAATCCTTTTCCTTTTCTACAGGAGCAAAGTTCTCCGGCCGGCCAGGAATCAACTACGGCCAGCTCGGAAACAACCTCCCGTCTCCGTCAGACTCAGTCAAACTCATCAAATCACTAAACGCAAAACGCGTCAAGCTCTACGACGCTAACCCAGCTATCCTCGCCGCCTTAAACGCCACCGACATCGCCGTCTCCGTCATGGTCCCGAACGAGCTCATAGTCAACATCTCTAAATCCGAATCTCTCTCCGACGACTGGATCCGTTCCAACATCCTCCCGTTTCACCCCGCCACCAAGATCCGTTACCTCCTCGTCGGCAACGAGATCCTCTCTTCCTCAGATTCCGAGCTCAAATCCGCACTGGTTCCCGCAATGCGCAAGATCCAACGGTCTTTAAAGACACACGGCGTAAAAAAAGTGAAAGTGGGGACCTCACTCGCCGTCGACGTTCTCCAATCGTCGTTTCCTCCGTCTAGCGGTGAGTTTCGGGAGGACATTTCCGGTTCAGTCATGAAACCAATGCTCCAGTTCTTAAACCGGACCAAATCGTTCCTCTTCGTTGACGTCTACCCGTATTTCGCCTGGGCCCAAGATCCGAAACACATCGATCTCGATTACGCCATTTTCGAATCTACCAACGTCACCGTCACCGATCCGGTCACGAAACTGACCTACCACAACCTCTTCGACCAGATGATTGACGCTTTCGTCTTCGCCATGAAACGCCTCGGGTATCCGGATCTTCGGATCTGGGTCGCCGAAACGGGTTGGCCCAATAACGGAGATTACGATCAAATTGGAGCGAATATCTACAACGCCGCCACTTACAATCGCAACGTTATTAAGAAACTCGCCGCTGACCCGCCCGTAGGTACGCCAGCCCGACCCGGAAAAGTCCTCCCAGCTTTTATTTTCGCGCTTTACAATGAGAACCAGAAAACGGGTCCGGGCACGGAGAGACATTTCGGACTTCTCCATCCGAACGGGACTCAAGTTTACGAGATCGAATTATCGGGGAAGACGACGGAGTTCAAGGAGTCGTTGCCGGCGCCGGAGAACAACGAGGTGTACAAGGGGAAGATTTGGTGCGTTGTGGCTAAAGGAGCTAATTGGACTCAGCTTGGTGATGCTCTATCGTACGCTTGCTCACAGGGGAACAAAACCTGCGACCCGATCCAACCCGGAGGCCCATGTCACAAACCCGATTTGACCGTTTTGCACGCCAGCTACGCCTTTAGCTCTTATTGGGCCAGCTTCCGTAAGACCGGTGGGACTTGTTCCTTCAATGGCCTCGCCACCCAAACCATCAAAGACCCAAGTAAGTCAACTTCCAAATCAATTCAATTAAAACCAATTCATATATAATTATCCGAAATTGTGTTAACCGGAGGAGTATTTTGGGTTTGCTAAAATTGTCTGCTCTATTGTCGTTTGAACCAGGCTATGGACGCTGCGAGTTTCCGAGCGTGACATTGTGACGACTTACGAGTTAACGACAACGTTACGGCTTTCATTAGTAGACACGGCACGTGATTCCGCACGAATGTTACGGCTTCAACCTTAATTAATAGAAGCGGCACGTGATTACTTGTCCCGGTCTTTAATTTCCCGCCTTCATTATTTTTTTAGGTCTTCCCGCGAATAATTGATAAAAACTCATGAGTAATAAATTTATTTTGTCGGGTAATGAATGTAACCGGTCCCTTATGCGTAACTCATTATGTGTTTCACTGTTTGCTGTTTTAGCAGAAACAATGATAAAAATATCGACATTGAGAGATCAATTTTAAAATTTTCCAACGGCTGGTTTTTCTTCTGTTGATAATGTTGTCCCATGTCGTATTTCTCCATTACCTAAAGAGTAGCAAGTTTTTTTGACGGAAAAATAATAATATGATCTTTTACAAAGGAGGTGTTATTGGATTGATTATTTTAATGTATTTGATTGTATTTTAAAAACATAGTTAAATCCAATGTTATTCAATTGTGTATTTAAAAAGAGTAGATTAAAATTCATTAAAACCCACTGTTATTGGATTAAGTATTTGTTTAATGTATTTCAAAATACAATAAAAACATGTGTTATTCAATTTTGATTTGATTATTTTAGAAAACAGTTTTATTGGATTTCAATGGATTCTCTCTCCTAAAACATGAGTAAAACAAATACATGGGTTTTGTCTTGTGTTTTAAAATCTTCATCGTGGGTTTGTGATGAATTAGTTAAAACCCAACAAAATCCTTCATAACTTAATTACTTTAAAACACTTATGAGGTGTTATTGGATTGGTGTTTTAAATTATTTTAAGGTAATTAAAAAATGAAAGATTATTTTGGATTTTGATGAATTCATGATGAATCTACGATGGAGGATTTTGAAACACAAGACAAAACCTTTGTATTTGTTTTAATCATATTTTAGCAGAGAGAATACATTGAAATCCATTGAAATCCACTATAACTGTTTTTTTTAATAATTAAATCAACATTGAATAACACCTGTTTTTATTGTATTTTGGAATACATCAAACAAATACTTAATCCAATAACAGTGGATTTTAATTGGTTTTAATCTACATTTTTCAAATACACAATTGAATAACACTGAATTTAACTATGTTTTTAGAATACATTAAAATAACCAATCCAATAACACCTACTTAGAAACACCATTCCAATAACACCTCCAAAAAGTAATATTAATCTGCTTATACTGCATACTACGGAAACTAAGGTTTTTTAAAACGAAGTGGTATCCAAAAACATTTCCGATATCGCTATCTAGGATTTTTAGCTTAGTTATCAGTATAAAAGTACAAGTAGGGATGAAAATAAGAAGAGACACAAAAATGTTATAATTTTGAAAAGAACTAAGATAGAATGGACTGTCACCGCTGCCTTTTCACTTTGCAAGATAGCTAAAAGTCCAAATCATAAACTTTATGTGTCTCTGCTTTTCTCTTCTCTATAAAGGATTGTGTGCGGTCTCTTAATTCACAACTTAAGCCCCTGCAACTTCATAAGAAGTGGTAACTACGTAGTAATTACACAATCTTCTATATGTTAATTGCTGCTCTTCTTGACCAAATACGTATCTTTTGGTTGTTCCATCTTCGCCTTTCACTAAAATCAAGCATTACTATGTTCCTTGAATTTATAGTCAGGCCGTCTTCCCTAGTCCCTTGGAGTCCGGATGCGATTGTCTCCGAAGTCAAATTCTGTCCGAGATATGAATTTGTTATCGATTTTAATCCTTTTTACCAGGTTTATTGTGCAGTTTTTATAGTGATGGGTTTAAACTTAAAACTCTGAATTAGGATGTGGACCCAATTGATAGCAAAAGTTGGACGCAGCTATGATAGGAGCCACCAGATATCCTAATAATAATTTATTATCATAAGTCAAAACCTCCCGCGAGATACAAAAGTTTGCTTCCAACTTAGATACAAATTTTCATGTGAAATTTACGTGGTTGTATTTACGTGACTGTAAATAGATGGCATACGGAGCGGGAGGCCACTTTTTGGTTCATCATACGTATAATTTTAGAAATAAATGCATGTGTTGTATTTTTTAATTATATTGTAAAACTTCAAAATATAGAGTGTTTAAAAGCAAATATGTTTAATCTTTCTCTCTCTCTTATCCCTTTTGTTTTCTCCGATTATAATCGGAACTTTTGTGTATATGCTTTCCGATTTATATCGGATCTCTTTCCGGCTATGATCGGTTCAGATTCCGGCTTTGACCAGTTCTTTGTTTTTCTTTATGTTTAGTTTTATTAGCGGTCTCTTGGCCCTTTCACAGAACTTACCATTCCGGTTATGATAGGGAAGCTCTCTTCTTCAATTTCTGCTCAAATCTTCTCTTATCTAGGAGTAATGATGCCTTCGTTCCTCCATGGGTGGTCATGGGCCTTCTGATAGGTTGTGGAGTGAAGTGTCCAACGGTGAGAGGTGATTGGATGAAGAAAGAAAGCGGATAAAAAAATTACTGGATTTGATCTGTTTAAGGGTCTTCTACAGTGGTTTGTTGGAGAAATTCACTAAGAAACCTGTTGATTTCACCAGAAATCGCCTCTGATGGAGCTGCAACGGTGGTTCGACGTCGGAATCAGACAGAAGCTTCTCAGCCATTCTTCTTTGCATCACACGTGTCCAACACGTGTTCAACGTAGCTCAAAGACTGGCGACAGATTCAAAAGGATAGTAGAGACAAAGAAACTAAGAAGAAGCATTAAACGCAGAGCAGAGCAACATCTTATACAGGTCCCTGTTACATTCGGATTCATAAGATGAGAGAGTTGAGAGAGCTACGGTCCGCGTATCTCTTATTCTCTATCTGCTTCCTGTACTGAACTTGTACTATATCGATTTCGTTCAAATCTTGTTCTTTTCCTGCCCAATAATGAAACATTCGATTTTTTCATGCCCGATTGTGACTTCTCCCTATCACGTTGGACAATTTCAGCTTCCCTATCAAACTCCTCTAACTCATCTATGTAGGGCTTTAGTTGAAGCTTGTTAAGTTGGAGTGATATAGCTTTTGTCTTCATCTTTAGGAAGTGGCATATATGTCTCTGTGAGTCGCTGGGTCTATATCCTTCCCCTCTTCATTATTGTATTTAATAATGAAGCAACAATCCTCCTGACGAAACATGAACATTGTTATTTTGTTCAGTTCCGTGGATAAGTATCTTGGCTCGGAAGCATCTTTTCCACCCTATCAAAACAGTCATGGACACTAGGCCAGTCAATTTGAGTCATATAATATCTTGGTCCCACCCCGTTTGACAGGGCTAATTGACACAAACATAAATATAACATAAATAGAAAAATATTTACTTAGAAAATTATACTTACCGAAATTCTCGTCCCAAATTGACCAACTGGTATAAGGAGGTTAATGTTGTTCTTTCCAACAAAATTCTGAGCCATACGGATGATACTATTGCCAAGACTCTTCTCGCCATGATAATAGGATGAGTGCTCTAATATATAACCACATAAGTTGTCCACCCTCAACTATCAGATGTCAAATGAGATTATGAGATATCTGCTGATCTGATAGTTGATAAAGACTTTCACATCTGTGTCACAACATTAGATATGATTCTCAAAAGTCAAATAGCATATAGCATTAAGTGGATTTATATTGTAATTGATAAACCGCACGAAATTGACACGCTGATGAGAGCCTTCCTAAACTCATGAGAACTGTGCAAACCAATTTCCAGCTTCTTATCATGTCCTCGAGGTGTATGCTTATTTTGACCGAAGGAGACTCAGCAAAATCTCTTGCGGTAAGTCCACCCTTGATTTTAATTTTGTCGGCTACCTCTCTAGTTTTACCTTAAGAACCTACTACCCTAATTTTCATCAGGTGGCGGGTCTCTCTGAGGTGGGTCGTTATTTTTACGGTGTGTACCCCCTGAGTGGGAAGTTTATAAATGTTAGAGGAGACCTTAATAAACAGATTGTTAACAACAAGGAAATTAAGGATTTGAAGAAGATTCTTGGTTTAAAGTACAAAACAGTGTACGCGAACGGGAAAGATATGGTCGCGTTATGTTGATGATGGATATGGTAAATTCTTTATTTTACATTTTTCTACATATGCATTGCTTTCTTCCACATGTTTCTAATGAATTATTTATTTCCGAATTGTTCAGGATCACAATGGCTCTCATATTAAAGGGCTCTTGATTAATATCTTCAACCAATTCTGGCCAGATTTACTCAAACTTGTACCATCTTTCATAGTTGAATTGACAACACCAATTGTTACGGTAATAACGTTCACCCTTACATATAATGTCTTATATTTCTCTTGATAGTTGATAAAACATAATCTGAACAGTTCATCTCTATTACCCTGGCTACATAGGTTTCAGGTATTGGTCAGAGCATGGATGATCGTAATGAATTCTTCACAATGGAGAATTACAATGATTGGAAGTCAGCAAACCACACTGGTGGTCAACTCAAGTTCAGGTTTTATAAGGTTTGTTTTCTGTCTTAATTTTAAAATAGCACTCTTGGAAAGTGTTAATGTAACTAACCTCTTGTGTCTTTATAGGGATTAGGTTCAAGTTCTGAAGAAGAGGCAAGACATTATTTCCGAAATCGCAAGAGATATACAAAGAGTTTTGTTTGGAACGAAGAACGAAGAGGCAAGGACACTGTATAACCAACGGGAACAAAACATTTAATATACGTAAACCCAGTGTGTATATATATATATAAGAGAGAAGGAAACACTTGAGACCATTATACCTGATTTGATCAAAATGAGCATATGCAGTTTCATTTGCAATTGCCAGTGCAGCTCCTTCTTGAAAGACATATTGAGCATTTTGTGACAGAGAAACCAAGACGGGAATCAAGCCAGCATAAATTACTACCTGCAACATTTTGAAATTAATGAATACATGAGACAAGTCTGGAAGCACAACAGCAGAAGCCTTCCTACCTTGATCTGATCTTTGCTGCCCGTTGTGATTCTTATAATCACCGTGTTTCATGTGAAATTTACGTGGTTGTATAATTTACGTAACTGTAAATAGATGTACAGTTAATACTAGTGTAACACTTAAACAAAGAATCAAATTGTTTTACCTCATAATTCAATTGATGATTGTAATTAAGAATTTGAGTGCGTTTTATGTATAAGTTGGCTTTAGAAAACACGAAGCGCTCCAACCCCATATATTAATCTATTTAAAAGGCACAAAACATGATGGGTCATCTTAAACCTGTAAATTTTTTTATCAATAATTGATTAGTTCTAGACCGGATGGCTGCTATACATTATAATATATGCGTATAAATAAAAAGACCAACCATATAACAATTATAATGAATATGAAATGTGTACGACACTGATTCGTGGTTAATCATAAGTTTCCGAAACAAATATTATCGTAGGGACCGGAGAAAAGAAACTGTTTAAATTTTGTTCGGTTATACCTTAACTTCCTTGTTTTATCGTTAACTATTCCTGTGAAATTAGAATTATCTACACTTTTCTGACTCCACTTGAATCTAGATATATTGTCCAGGTTATTTTATAATTCTATATCAGTCAAGTTGGTCAATCATAACGCTCAGTGCATGATAAACTCGAGAAAACCTTTATTTTTTATCTACAAAAATAAGATTTACATAAAATGACTCAAAGGCCCAATGACATATGTCCACTTGTCAAGTTTTGTCAAGTTGAAGATAAAACAATATCCACACACCGACTTAAGGAGCCCACAGAAAAAACAGAATCAGATGATTTTTTAAATTTTAAATGATTTAAAAATAAAAGATACTCTTCTACCTTATCCAATCTTCGCCACTTCTCCAACTAATCCGCTGCTCAATCAATCTTCTCCTCCTCTCTCTCTCTCTCATTCACAATCCGAAATTCTTTTCTCAGTCACAAATCCTTAGGGTTTTTACTGCTTCTAGATTTTCGATAAATCTGAGTATGTACAGTTGTCTCTCAAATCAAGCGGCGTTGCCGTTTGTCCCGTCGCGTTTGACGAGACAGAGCGGCGACGGAGGCGGTGGTTTTATTAGTCCGGCGAGACGGAATATTCGGTATAGTTCGATGGTCGTGGTTGCAGCGGCGGGACAGAGCAGGTGTGAGCCTGGAAGCAGTCTCAACGCTCCGCTTGAACCGCGATCGGCGCAGGGGAGGTTTCTGAGAAGCGTGTTGCTAAACAAGCGGCAGCTCTTTCACTATGCCGCCGCTGATGAGCTCAAGCAACTGGCCGATGACCGGGAAGCCGCCTTAGCTCGTATGTCTCTCAGCTCTGGCTCCGATGAAGCTTCTCTCCACAGGTCCGTTTAACCTTTAAACTCTTTCAAACACACAAATCCGTATGCGTTGAAACATTCGTATATTTAGATACATATCCAAAGAAACCTGTGTAAATCATTAGATATTTACATAAATACGTGTATACGACAGTTTGTTTATTCACCTCAAAAGCTTGCAAATTCAGATGACAAGCTGTCAGCTTCTTCTGTGTTTGGAGTATTTGTTGCTGTTTTAGTGATCGGAAAGTCATACAGATGATTTGAAACAGTAGAAGCCTAGAATTATGACTTTTTGGTGCTTTTTTATGCTTTCTGATGCACTGCCGTGTGAAGCAAGTTTTGTTTTAGCCTTAAATAAGGCTTGTGGGGTAGCTTTCATAATCAGTGTTGTTTTGGTTCGTTAGTTAATTTCAGTATGTTTTATGCATCTGTGTTTCTTATTTCAAGCTTAACTTGTAGCTCGGACCATTATATCCTCTGTTTTTTCACTGCTGCCTGCTCTTTTACGATCCCTAATTCCCAAATTCTCTTCATGTTTGGCAGAAGGATAGCTCAACTAAAGGAACGTTACAGCAAAACTGCAGTCCAGGACATAATGTACATGTTGATCTTCTACAAATACTCCGAGATAAGAGTCCCTCTTGTTCCAAATCTCTCCAGATGCATCTACAATGGAAGACTCGAGATCTGGCCTCCAAAAGACTGGGAGTTAGAGTCGATCCACAGCTGCGATGCTCTTGAGCTCATCAAAGAGCACGTGAGTGCTGTCATCGGATTACGGGTCAATTCATGCGTGACTGACAATTGGGCAATAACTCAGATACAGAAACTGCATCTTAGGGAAGTGTACGCTGCCTCCATCTTGTACGGATACTTCTTGAAATCCGCTTCTCTAAGACACCAACTCGAGTGTTCCTTGTCGCTTCTCCATGGAAGCGGATACCTGAAAAGTCCCATTTTTGGGTGCTCTTTCTCACAGATCTCGAACAAGCAGGAGTTGAGGCATTACATCTCTGGGTTCAATCCCGAGACGTTGCAGATATGCGCAAAACCGAGGACAGAGGAAGCAAGGAATCTGATAGAGAAGCAAAGCCTGGCCCTTTTCGGCACGGAGGAGAGCGACGAGACCATCGTGACATCATTTTCGAGTCTGAAGCGGTTGGTTCTTGAGGCTGTGGCGTTTGGGACGTTTCTGTGGGACACGGAGTTGTATGTAGATGGTGCGTATAAGCTCAAGGAGAATGGGAATGCAGAAGAACAAGAAGAGAATAGAAGCATATAGAGAAACGTCGTATCTGCCCAATCTTTTAGGCAAATTCGTTAGTGTATATATTGCTTTAGTTATAAATGTTTTGATGGCCGAATAAGAATCTGGTGGTTATATCAGGAATAGAGAAAGAGTGGGGTTTAATTTCATGTGATCTAGTTGCCTTGTAGGATTTGATCTTTCGGCAACTTAAAGTCTTGAACTAGTTTTTATTTGTCAAAACCAACCAAAACTAAAATTGAAACAAAAAAAGTGTACTAAATTCGATACACACCACCACAAAGGCTTTTTGGGCTTTCTTCTTCTGGGTCCATATGTGTTTTGGCCCCAAAACTTAGATATATCAAAACCCCCAATTCTCACTAGAGTGAATAATGTTTAA
The DNA here is from genome assembly GCA_026724425.1 of Erythrophleum ivorense. Taxonomy (NCBI): domain Eukaryota; kingdom Viridiplantae; phylum Streptophyta; class Magnoliopsida; order Fabales; family Fabaceae; genus Erythrophleum; species Erythrophleum ivorense. Next base: position 2,025,828 of record JAIUCV010000115.1, read on the forward strand.
CAAAAATCTGGTCTTTTTGTCAATTCCGTTTCTCTCTCGCCGGAATATTTCGTCTACTGCATCTCCTTATCGTTCGCCACCGTCACATACTCATCGGTAAGCATAGTAATTTTGCTTCCTTGCCATTCGTTTCCCACATTAGATTCATCTCTCTGGGAGGCGTTTTCTTCTCTCTTCTGCCGCGAATTGCGCGTGATTAGGGTTTATAAAATCTAACGCCTCTGGTTTCGAATTTTATCAAGCTTCTCGGTGATTTCGGATAAGGAAGATGCCAGACGTCCAATCGACGGTGCTCGAATTTGTTAACAAGCTCAGAAAACGGTATTTCTTTCTCTTTAAAACCCTGTGGTAAGAGCGTTGCTGATTTGATCATATATTGTACAGTAAGATCGAGGGCTCACAGGCGACAGCACGATACACCGTAGAGCTTCTTAGGTCAGTGATTTCGCAGCATCGGGTGCCTCACGCAAACCAGGCTTCAGCTCTGATCGATGCCGTGAAAGCCGTTGGCGAGCAATTGGTCGCTGCAAATCCTGTTGGTATGTCGAAATTCTCCTTTTGCTTACATATTTTCTTTCAGCCTGTACGTTTTCTCTTTATCAATCAAGGACTGGATGTGGTTTTGTAGAGCTTGCGGTGGGAAATGTAGTTAGACGGGTTTTGCATATCATAAGGGAGGAGGATCTTTCTCTTACGACGGCAGCTATGGGTGGGTTGGACTTGTTGGATGCAAGTGATGATGATGAAGATGTGTGTAACAAAGGAATTGGGTACCCTGTAATGTCTGCAGCAGTTGTTGCAGCTGCAGCTAGGAGTACCTTACGCCCTCCATCTTTGCAAACGCTTCTCGAGGGCACTCCTGAATCTGCAACTGTCCCATACACATCTTCATCCGGTGCTGATTCCGAGAGCAAAAGTAAATGTACCTTTTCCATGCCTTTGGCTCTCCATTCCAAATGTTACTTTTCAGTAGACTTATATGCAGCCTGTTTTATTTATGTCCTTGATAAGCGATGAAGAGAAGCGGTATGGTATGAATAGAATGTTTATTTAGTCGATAGTCATGGTTTTCTATTGACAGTAAATGTGTAACAGATTCTGGGGTCGAGGAATCTGGTTTCGCTTTGGGGCTATTAGGCTTGGGAGAGTGTAGGGAACTCTAGAACAAACCCTAGATTATTGGTTCTGGTAGTTGCAGAGATAAATAAAGGGAATCAAATTCTGTTCTTAACAGTCTGGTTTTGGGTGGTTCATTTCATCTTAGTGAAATCATCTTGGATGAATTATAGGAGAAAGTTCTTTTTTGCAGCCAAAGTAAGTTACATCTTTGTTGATATTAATGGTCAGAAGTACTTAATTTTTAGCTGCTGATAAAAGTTCAATAACTCGGAAGCTGAAGCATGATGTTATAGAAGGCGTCAATCAACTTATCCACGAGATTGCTGGTTGTCATGAGCAGATCGCTGAGCAAGCTATAGAGCATATACATCAAAAGTATTTTTCGTCTCTATACCATTAATTTTCTGTTACATGCAATAGACGGGGAACCGAAATGTTCGTTTATCAGTGATCATGACAACTTTAGTATTGCCTAAATTCCTTTTTGTCAGTGAGGTGATACTAACCTTGGGTAGCTCAAGAACTGTACTTGAGTTTCTGTGTGCTGCAAAGGAGAAAAAAAGATCATTCCGAGTGTTTGTCGCCGAAGGTGCTCCAAGGTTTGGTGTCTCCTCTATCCTATATGTTTCATCATAACTATTGTTAGTGAGTTCTGCTTTGCCCAATATTATTCTCTTTCCATCTATTCAAATTCTATAATATTAGGTATCAGGGCCATCTATTAGCAAAAGAATTGGTAGCTAGAGGTTTGCAGACCACTGTGATTACTGACTCTGCAGTGTTTGCTATGATATCTCGAGTGAATATGGTACACGTTCGTTCCTGCCTGATTCTATGTTTTCTTTCCCTTGGCTTCTGAAAATAGATTACAAATTATGTGATATTGCACAGGTTATAATTGGAGCTCATGCAGTGATGGCTAATGGTGGGGTTATAGGACCTGTTGGAGTCAACATGGCTGCTCTTGCAGCAAAAAAGCACGCAGTCCCATTTGTGGTTCTAGCCGGTTCTCACAAGGTTGGTTTCTGCGCTGTGTTTTTCCTCAACCCGTTGATTGCTCTCAAAAACCTCAAACCTTCACTTAAGTTTTGTTTTTTTATAAATGTGATATAACAGTTGTGTCCACTCTATCCTCACAATCCGGAGGTCTTACTAAACGAGCTGAGATCTCCTTCTGAGCTGTTGGATTTTGGTGAATTCTCTGATTGCCTGGATTTTGGAGCTGGTTCTGGGTCTCCCCTTCTCCAAGTTGTCAACCCAACATTCGATTACGTCCCACCAAACCTTGTTAGTCTCTTTATAACCGACACGTAAGTCTTATATATCTTCTAGCTGCTATAAACTTTCCACTTTCATGGGATTATTACCTTGTTCGGACAAGAAGCTGATGATGGTTCTTGTTTTGGTTACAGGGGAGGACACAACCCATCTTACATGTACCGTCTGATTGCGGACTATTACTCTGCCGATGATTTGGTGATGTAGCAAACAGAAAAAGACTAGTTTTGGGTCACTTGACCACACAACACTCACTTTGTCGGTCATTCACAATTGGAGGATATATGTACATTGCACAAAACAGTTGCTCAAGGATTGTGAATGAGAAAGAGAAACATCTTTTTGTGTCTGAAATTTGTTAGGCAAGTTTATTTTTGCCGCGTCTCCTTTACCTTTAGCTCAGTTTCAATGGTGTCTATTGTTACTTGATAAACTTTTGCTCAATGCAACGTTGTCTTGCTTTTGTCTTTTGTATTTTTACCAAGACGACAGTTTAGTTTATTACTAATCATAAGTTTTGGATTTCGGGTGCTATTTTACAAACTGAAATTAATTAACTTTCTTTTCTTCTATCTGACTGAATGTCCAAAAATGCGAAATTGTGAGGCGATGAATTGGTTCGGTTCGTTACGGTTCAATTTCGAATGGCTCATACTCGGGTCACCCTTTCGAATTTCCGTCGTCTCCTTGGGAATCGATATGCAAAATCAGACAAAACCTGCCCATCGCTGTATTAAATTACTCGCACGTTCAATAGCCAGAGAGATAAACCCTAAACCCGCAGTAGTTAAAGCAATCATTTTAACTGTTTCGTCTCCGGCTACTTCAATTTGTGCATGCTGATACATATCAGAAGTCCTCGAAAGATCTCGGCTTTGGCTCGTCATGTCTTTCCTTCTTCTAATGCGTTTTTCTCTGTCTCTTCTCGACCTTCTCAGTTTCCCCCGGGCGAAATGTTGGCTCATGATGCCGCGTCTTTGCTAAAAAGCCCCAATTGGGAGAAGAACAATGCTCTTAAATCCCTCGTCTCCCACATGAGCCCACTCGTCGCTTCGCAGGTTATGTCGCTTCAACGCAGCGACGCCGACATTTGCCTTCGTTTTTTCATGTGGGTCTGCAAGCATTCCTCGTATTGTTTCGACCCAGGTCAGAAAACCCAGCTCCTGAAACTCGTCGTCTCTTCCGGTTTATATCGAGTTGCGCATGATGTTATCGTTGCGTTGATCAGAGAATTTAATAGATGCGATAAAGAGATGTTGAAACTAATGGGTTGTTTTGAGGAGATGAGAGATGATAATGGATTCCGGTTAAATTACCCTTGTTACAGCTCTCTTTTGATGTCCTTGGCTAAACTTAATCTAGGGCGTTTGGCTTACATGACTTACAGACGAATGGAAGCTGACGGATTTATTGTTGGTATGATTGATTACAGAAGCATTGTCAATGCTCTGTGCAAGAATGGATTCACGGAAGCCGCTGAGATGTTCATGTGTAAGATTCTCAAGACTGGGTTTGTGTTAGATTCCCATATATGCACTTCTTTGTTGCTGGGATTTTGCCGTGAGTTGAATCTTAGAGATGCACTCAAGGTGTTTGGTGTAATGTCCAGAGAGGAAACTTGTGCACCAAACTCTGTTAGTTACTCCGTTTTGATTCACGGGCTGTGCCAAGTAGGGAGACTTGAAGAAGCATTTGGCTTAAAAGATCAAATGAGTGAGAATGGTTGCCAACCAAGCACACGTACATATACTGTGCTTATTAAAGCCTTGTGCGATAGAGGTTTGATTGATAAAGCTTTTAACTTGCTTGATGAGATGGTTGCTAGTGGGTGCAAGCCAAACGTTCACACTTACACCGTTTTAATTGATGGCTTGTGTAGAGACGGAAAGATTGAGGAGGCTAATGGGATTTGTCGAAAGATGGTTAAAGAAGGGATATTTCCAAGTGTCATAACTTACAATGCGTTGATGAATGGCTACTGCAAAGATGGGAGGGTTGTTCCCGCTTTTGAACTTCTTACTGTAATGGAGAAGAGGGCTTGCAAACCAAATGTTAGAACTTTCAACGAGCTTATGGAAGGATTGTGTAGAGTCGGGTTACCGTACAAGGCCGTGCACCTTTTGAAGAGAATGGTTGACAATGGCCTGTCACCTGACATTGTGAGCTATAACGTTTTGATCGATGGGCTTTGTAGAGAAGGCCATATGAATTTGGCTTACAAGCTACTTAGCTCGATGAGCTCGTTTGACCTTGAACCTGATTGTCTTACATTCACCGCTATAGTCAATGCTCTCTGCAAACAAGGGAAGGCTGATGTAGCTAGCTCGTTCTTAGGTTTGATGTTAAGAAAAGGAATAAACATAGATGAAGTTACATGTACAGCTCTTATTGATGGCTGGTGTAAAGTCGGTAAAACCCGGGATGCATTGTTTATCCTCGAGACATTGGTTAAGATGAGAATCTTGACAACGCCTCACTCCCTGAATGTGCTTCTTGATGTGCTCAGTAAAGGTTGTAGAGTGAAAGAGGAATTAGCGATGTTTGCGAAAATCAACAAGCTTGGTTTAGTTCCTTCTGTGGTGACTTACACAACATTGGTTGAGGGGTTGATTCGATCAGGTGATATTAGCGGTTCCTTGAGGATTCTAGAACTGATGAAGCTAAGTGGTTGTTTGCCGAATGTCTATCCATACACAATCATCATAAACGGTCTTTATCAATTTGGAAGAGTAAAGGAAGCAGAGAAGCTTCTTTCTGCTATGCAAGGTTCAGGAGTTTCACCAAACCATGTTACTTATACTGTTGTGGTGAAAGGATATATTGAGAATGGAAGACTAGACTGTGCTCTTGAAACTGTAAGAGCAATGGTTGAAAGAGGATGTGAACTAAATGAGCGTATCTATTCTTCTCTGTTACGTGGATTTGTCTTATCTCAGAAGGGCGTTGATAGCTCTAACGAGAGTACTGTTTCAGGTATTGCTCTTAGAGAAACCGATCCTGAATGCATTAGCAAACTCATATCCATGGTTGAATGTTTCGGTGGTTCTACAAGCGGATTATGTGATTACTTGGTCACACGGTTATTCAAAGAAGGAAGAACGGATGAGTCCAATGAACTGATCCAAACTATGCTCACGAGGGGTGTTTTTCTTGAGAGGGCCATAGACACCATCATATACTCTTATTGCAGCAGGAAGAAACACACCAAGTGTGTGGAGCTGATCACCCTTGTTCTCAGGACCGGGTTTGTCCCGAGTTTCAAATCCTTCTGCCTAGTGATTCAAGGCTTCAAGAAGGAAGGAGATACCGAGCAGGCACGTGAGCTCGTAATGGAACTTCTGAGCTCAAATGGAGTGTTAGAGAAAGCTGAAGTGTTGCCTTATGTTGAGTGTCTGATGGAAGGAGATGAAACTGGTGATTGCAGTGAAGTTATAGATTTGGTGGATCAACTACACTGCAGACAGAGACCCACAATCTAAATTATTAGTCTTCAGATTTTGTATAGCAATCTTTTTGGGTATTAATTAAGAATCCTTTTGAAATAGAAAGTTTGTTTGCATCCCTAATTGATATAGAGACTTCTTCTTTCTGGTCAATGAGAACTAAGGAGAATTGAATTTGGGCTGAGCCCAAATGCCAGAAAAGCCCTTTCTTAGTTTTGTCTCGCTTTATAAATACCATTTTACCATCTCCAGACCAAAGTTTCTGTTTTTCTGATTTCTCTTGGCTGGGGTTGAGAGAGAGAGAGAGAGAGGGAGAGAGAGAGAGAGATTCTTCTTCTTCTTCAAGAATAAACCCGTAATAAAAAAAAAAAAGACACAAGAACATTTACAGATATATACAGAAAGAGAAGGTATATATACACACACCCATATGCCAACACATGGAACTTGATAGAGAGAGGGAGAGAGGAGAGAGAGATTTCTCACTTTCTTCGGTGTATTTCTTCTTTCCTTCTCTCTCTCTGCTTCTCTTCGAGATCTTTCAATCTCTCTCTCTCTGTGTATATTATTTTCAAATTTTTTTATACAGACAACCGAAGCTATTTCAAAATTCACCATTGATTTCTGTTTTTCCGTAAGCTGAAAAAAACTCCTTAGTGAAATATCGTGTTTTTGTCTGCCCCACAAAGTTTGGAAATTTGATCCGCCAAATAGCTAATTTACGTTTTTTTTTGTGTGTTTTTGCTATCTGGGTTTCGCAAAGATTTCGATTTTTTTACTTCATCTTGCTCCTGCAATTGGTTGCACTTGGCAATTTTCTCTTGGAGCTTGTCATTTTGGTTCCGATTAGTTTTTATTAGGGTTTGATCGGATCGCAACCTTGATTTAGTCCCTAATTGCGGTTTTTATACTCTTAGGGTAATCTCTCGGAGATTAACGACTTGTCGAAAGAAAGAGTCTACTTGAGCAAATTTGAATTGTAGCTGAATAAGTGTATCGGTTGATTCGAGAGCTAATAGCTCCCAGAATCGGATTTCTCCACATTCAATCGGAAAAAGAGGCCAACTTGTTGGCGGCTGCTAATAAGGTGCTTTGAGCTGCTCATATCGTTACGGATGCTTATATGGTTCTGATATTGATATCTGCTAATGGTTTTGGCAGGTTAGCGAAATTGAGTTTCTTCAAATTCAATCGGAAAGAGGCCAACTTGTTGGCGGCTGCCCATAAGGTGCTTTGAGCTGCTCTTATCGCAACTCCATAACTTATTAATCCGAGTCATATCGACAAAATTTGCTGTTCCAAGGTGTAAATTGCTATATTTATAGTGTATTTAGGATCTGTGGAGTTAGGATTGAAGTGACTTTTGGGAGATCATAAAGAAAGTTTGGAGCTTGAAAGTGTTTTTATTGACATGGTGGACCGGATCATAGTTTCTGATCTGGTCAGGTGCTGGGATAAAAGAGCGAGAAAGTAACAAGAGTGGTTGAAAGTATACCACTTTACGGTATTGACGGACAATTGCCATGTCTCGTTGCTTCCCATTTCCACCTCCAGGATATGAGAAGAAGATTAGAATCGATGAAGCAGACTCTCTGATAAAGGTTCACACGTTATATTTACTCTTAGGATCTCCTCTCCTTTGAAATCATGATCTTTCTTGTGTTTCTAAGGCTCGTATTTTGCTTGGTGTTCCTTAATTTTTATTGGATACTGACTAGAGTAGTTAGGTAACTGATGCTTGCCTCTAGCCTTCTAGAAACCGGCGAAGAAAACTTAGATTATCATGAGACTGGAGTCTGATGATTGTGATAGAAACGGAGTGTGATGATTGTGATAGAAACGTGGTCTATCAGATTGGCCCTACTTATCATAGCTTTTGGTCTGCCCTAGTTGTCCTTCCACTTCTTTTTCTTATGAGTTTTTCTAGTACACAGCAAGATTTGCAGGTTCCTTGACTAACTTAGAATGCTTAGATCCTGACATATTAAAGTGATTATGTGTTCTTGTAGCTGGTGGTTTTGGATGTTAGATAATTTGTACCCTATTGATGATTGGCGTAAAGGTTTGCATATTTTTATTCAGCAATTTGTGAGACAATAATAATAATTTCGTAGGAAATGTAGTAAGGAGCATAAGAATTAGTTTGCCAAGCTAAATGTAGGAGACTAGATACGTAATAGAGGTTGTCCGTCTTGAAAATTATGATCGTCTCTCAAAACCTATTTAAGTTGACCCAAGAAATGACAAGTAAAGGTAACTAATTCTCTGTATGCCTTTCTTTTAATCATCACTTATATATGTGTGGTCTTTTCTCCGGGGATTTAAACCGCAGGAAAAGCATAAGGAGAAGAAGCACAAGAAGGATAAAGAAAAAAAAGAAGGAAAAGAGAAAAAGGATAAAGAATCAAGCAAAGACAGACATAAGGAACGGAAAGAGAAAAAAGATAAACATAAAGATAGGAAAGACAAAGATCGAGATAAAGAAAAGAGGAGAGCTGCGGAGGAAGAAAAAGCTGTTGTTGCTCTGCCAAACACCGGGGATAATAAGTTTGTACAAGACTTGGTTAGAAGGATTAATTTTGAAGAAGAAGCTACAGAATGTCAAAGTGCAAGAAGGTCTGAAGATGAAGTTGTTCGCGTACCATCGTGCACTGTTCAGAAAGGAGCTGAGGTTATGTTTAAACCAGTGGAGAGAAAAGATAAAAATGAACTACAAGAGAAGAATCACCGCTGGGAAAGTGTGACAAAGAGTGATAAGCAATTGCATAATGAAGAGATAAAGAAAAGTGAACCAAAGACCATAAGAGATAGAAGTAGTAAGGAGAAAACAGAGGTGATAAACAAAACTGGTCAGGAGAAACCAAAATTTGTAGAGGGAGGGCCAAGATTAAAAGAGAGAGAACACGACACTGTGCATAGTAGGAATGTTAGAGTGCATGAACCTTCAAGGGCAAGCGTCAAGAACCTTACCACTGAGGGAATTATTGGCAAGCGGAAGGATCTTCAGACAAATGGATTGTTATATGGTGAGTCCTTCCCTGATTTAACTCTGTTGTTAATGGAATAGATATATCTATATATTGGTGAGTGTGTGTTAACCTTATGTTTGTTTACCTTGATAACTCAGTTAAATTCTTAACTATTCATGGAAGAACGATTTTTTCTGATTTTGTTTTCCAGCAATATGAGAATGTGTTTCTCTTATGCTGTTACTGTTTGTCTCTTAGCACGGGTTCTTTAATTGTTTTGCAGAGAATGGATCTAAGCCAAACAAGGTACAGAGGCCAGTGGCTTCTCCTATATCATCCGTGGAGAACGGAAGGAAGTTGGGAGCATGCCAAACTCCACCAAAGCCTGTTTCTGAGATGCAAGGAACCGTCTGTAATCGAGAGGTCAAGGAGCATAAAATTAACGGTTTCGTTGATTCTCAAGAATCCAAAAGCCGTCCACCGGTTTCTTCGGTGAAAGTGAGGGAAAACGGTGAAGCATCAGCGAAAAAGCGGCCACATTCGGACTTAAAGTATTTGGATCAGATACTGACTGTACCGAAGAGAGAGGAACTGCATGAGGTTGATGATGATGAAAAAGAATGGTTATTTGGTCAGTCAGGTGTTAAGTTATTAAAGAAGCAAAGAGCAGATTCTTCTACTTCGTTGGATGAGACTCTGCAAGTTTGGAACAAGGCTCTTCGATTAGAATCTGCTGATATCGTAGCTCTTCCTTATGTTGTTCCATTCTAGTTGGACAACATTCAGATTTTACTTTTACTTCAACCCAGGAGAAAGATCCTCCCTCACATTGCATTGCTTATGGAAGGGTTGTGTAGAGTTGGGAAATCGTACAAGGCCGCTCATCTTTTGAAGAGATTGGTTGACAATGGCCTGTCTGTCACCTGATATTGTGAGCTATATAATCGGTGGGCTTTGTAGAGAAGGCCATATGAATGTGGCTTACAGGCTACAATGCACGATGAACTCTTTAGACCTTGAGCCTGGTCGTCTTGCATTCACCGCTACAGTCAATGGTGTTTGCAAACAGGGTAAGGCTGGTGTAGCTTGTGCGGTTTCAGGTTTGATGCTGATAAAAGGAAGAAACCTAGATGAAGTTTCAGGAACAGCTTTTTTATTGATGGCTTCTGACAGTGTGAAGTTAAAACCAGGGATGCGTTGTTTATCCTAAAGCCACTTGTTAAGATGAGAATATTGATAAGTGCTCGCTCCCTTTGTGTGCTTGTTGATGAGTACGACCGAGTCCAATGATCACTGGTCCAAACCATGCTCAAGAGCGGCGTTTTCATTGAGAATGCCATAGTCACCATCACAGAGTCTTATTGTAGCAGGAAGAAACACCAAGTGTCTGGAGCTGATAACACTGGTTCTTAGAATCCTTCTGCCTAGTGGTAGAAGTCAAGAAGGAGCAGGCGCAGGAGCTCGTTCATGATTGGGCGTTTATGTTTTGGAGAAATCTGAAGTGTTTGTTGCGTTATATTTTAGCGTCTCACGGAAGGAGATGAAACTAGTAATGACAGTCGAGTCATTATAGTTTGGTTGGTCAGTGTTCCCACGGCAGAGGAAGATCCACTTTCCATATTATAGATTTTGTATAGCAATTTTGTTTTGGGTGTTGAGAAATCGTCTTTTAGTGTAGGTAGTTTGGATTCTCACTGCTAAAGAATTGTATCATTCTTCATCCCACTGTTATAGAATTGTATCATTTGATTACTAGCATCTATCTAATTGTTAAAAAAAAAAAAAAAAAAAAATTAATTTAAGTTGAAGTGGTACATATACTCGGCCTTCGAGGTGAAGGATCTATAAGAACTAAGGATAATTGATTTTGGGCTTAGCCCAAAATGTTGCTTAAATGCCGAAAAGCCCTTTCTTATTTGTCTCTCTTTATAAATACCATTTTGCCATCTTCAGACCAAAGTTTCTGTTTTCTCTCGGCTGGGGTTTTGAGAGAGAGAGAGAGAGAGAGAGAATTTATTCGTCTTCTGGTTGAAGAACAAACCAATAAAAAAAAAATACACGTAATTCTTTTTTTTAAAGACACAAGAACATTACAGAAAATATACAGAAAGAGAGAAGGTATATATATACACACACCCATATGCCTACACATGGAGACTTATAGAGAGAGAAAGAGAGAGAGGAGAGATATTTCTCACTTTCTCTATTTCTTCTTCTCTCTCCGCTTCTCTTTGAGATCTTCCAATATCTCTCTATATATCTTGTATATTATTTTCAAAACCAAAAACAAAAAAAAAAGCTGTTTCCAAAGAACACCGTTGATTTCTAATTTCCCCTGAGCTGAAAAAAAAAACACCTTAATTTTGAAGTGAAATTTCATGTTTTTGGTCTCTCCCACGAAGTTTTGAAATTTGATCCGCCGATACTTGATAGCTAATTTACGTTTTTATCTTCAAAAATTTCGGTTTTCTTACTTCATCTTGCGCGTCAGATTGGTTGCACTTAGCAATTTCCCTCCGGGGCTGCTGAATTTGTTTGTTTCCATTGGATAGGGTTTGATTGGATCGCAACCTTGATTTGGACCCTAATTGCGGTTTTGTTACTAATAGGATCGCCTCTCGGAAAGACTCTTGTGGGATTGAGTTAAGTGTCGCGAAATTGGGTTTCTTCAAATTCGATCGGAAAAAGAGGCCAACTTGTTGGCGGCTACCAATAAGGTGCTTTGAGCTGCTCATATCTCAACTCCAAAAACTTATCAAATCTGAGTTACGGATGCTTATCATATGGTCTGGAAATGGTATTGGTTTTGGCAGGTTACCGACAAATCTTGCTGTCCCGAGGGTGTAAATTGCTAAATTTAAAGTGTGTTTAGGATCTGTGAAGTTGGGATTGAAGTGACTTTTGGGAGATCATAAAGAAAGTTTGGAGCTTCCAAGTGTTTTTAATTGATATGGTGGACTGGATCATAGTTTCTGATCTGGTCAGGTGTTGGGATAAAGGAGCGAGAAAGTAAGAGGAGTGGTTGAAAGTACACCACTTTACGGTATTGTCGGACAAGTGCCATGTCTCGTTGCTTCCCATTTCCACCTCCAGGATATGAGAAGAAGATTAGAACTGATGAAGCAGACTCTCTGATTAAGGTTCACACGTTATATTTACTCTTCGGATCTCCTCTTCTTTGAAATCATGATCTTTCTTGTGTTACTAGGTCGTATTGTGCTTGATTTTTTGTTGGAGAGTGATTTGAGTGCTTAGGTATCTTAGCATATAACGAGACTAGACTCTTATGAGTTCCTCTACTTTGCATACTTTTATCTAATGGAGGGGAATTATGGATGGACGGGGTCCTTTGTGTTGTTTTCTAGAACAATATGGATCCAGGAGTTAGGGACATAGTCATAGAGACTGTTTCAGAATTAGTTTCTCTTGTTAATGTAGTATTACTATTACCCAAAACAGTCATGTAGAGAAAAGGAATCAATGCTGATGGACTTAGACTACTTCATATGAGAGAATCAGAAAATGCCAATGAATTGGCATAGATGAGTTAAGGAATCGTCTACGTTCTTTCTTTTTCAATACTATCTTTTCATTTCTTTGCAGCAGTAACTTCTGGTCTGCCCTACTTGTTTATCCACTTCTTGTTCTTCTTATGATTTTCCCTAGTATAGAGCAAGCTTTGCAGGATCCTTGACTTACTTAAAATGCTGAGATCCTGCCATATGTGTTTCTGTAGCTGATGGTTTTGGATGTTAGAGAATTCGTATACCATTGATTAATTGGCTTAAGGGTTTGCCTATCAAACTTCCAACTTGAGAGACACAATGAGAATATAGATTCCTAGAATAATTGCTTGAGAAACTGCAGGAAATGTAGTAAGGAGCTTAAGAATTAGTATCTTGTGCTAAATGTATGAGACTAGATACGTAATAGAGGTTGTCCGTCTTGAAATAATGATTCACCTGCCTTCTTCTCTCAAAACTTTTTTAAGTTGACCCAAGAAAAGCTAACTTATTATTCATGGTGTTTTTCTCCTGGGACTGAAACTACAGGAAAAGCAAAAGAAGGAAAAGAAGCACAAAAAGGAGAAGAAGGATAAAGAAAAGAAAGAAGGAAAAGAGAAAAAGGATAAAGAAACAAGCAAAGACAAACATAAGGAACGGAAGGAGAAAAAAGATAAGAAAGACAAAGATCGCAATAAAGAAAAGAGCAGAACTTCGGCGGACAAAATTGTTGCTGGTGTTCTCCCGAGCACCGCAAGCAGTAGAGACCGAGAAAACATTGTACCAGAGTCTAAGTTTATAGAAGACCTGACAAGAAGGATCAGAGATGAAGAAAAAGCTACAGAAAGTCAAAGTTCAGGGAAGATTGGTCGTCCTAATGATGAAAAGAGAATCAATACCGCGAGAAACTATTCAGTGGCAAAAAGGTCTGAGGATGAGGTTGTTCGCGTACCATCTTGCACGGCTCAGAAAGGAGCTGAGGTTATGTGTAAACCAGTTGAGAGAAATGATCATGCAAAGGAAAATGAATTCCAAGAGAAGAATCACCGCAGGGATAATGTAACAAAGAGTGATAAGCAATTGCACAATGAAGAGATAAAGAAATGTGAACCAAAGACCATAAGAGATAGAAGTAGTAAGGAGAAAACAGAGGTGATTAACAAAACTGGTCAGGAGAAACCAAAGTTTGTAGAGGGCGGGCCAAGATTAGAAGAGGGAGAACACGGCACTGTGGATACTAGGAATTTTAGAGTGCATGACCTTTCAAGGGCTAGCGTCAAGAACCTTTCCTCTGAGGGAATCCTTGGCAAAAGGATGGATCTTGAGACAAATGGATTGTTGTATGGTGAGTCATTCCCTGATCAAACTCTTTTTTTAATTGGAAAAGATAGTATGATATATATAGATATAATAATATACAGATGTGTTTTCTTCACCTTGATAACTCATTTGATCTCTCTATAAATTAGTAATTTAGTACATTCATTTTCACTTTGTATTATTAATGGAAGATCGATTCTGATGGTTTTTTGTTTACCTGCACTATGTGAATGTATTTTTTTTTATGCTATTTGTCTCTTAGCACGAGTTCTTTAACTGTCCTGCAGAGAATGGATCTAAGCCAAACAAGGTACAGAGGCCAGTGGCTTCTCCTATATCATCCGTGGAAAACGGAAGGAAGTTGGGAGCATGCCAAACTCCACCAAAGTCTGTTTCTGAGTTGCAAGGAACAGTGTGTAATCCAGAGGTCAAGGAGCATAGAAAAAACGGATTCATTGATTCTCAAGAATCCAAAAGCCGTCCACCAGTTTCTTCGGTGGTGAAAGTAAAGGAAAACGGTGAATCATCAGCAAAAAAGCGGCCTCATTCGGATTTAAAGTATTTGGATCAGATACTGAATGTACCGAAGAGAGAGGAATTGCATGAGGTTGATGATGATGAAAAAGAATGGTTATTTGGTCAGTCAGGTGTTAAGTTATTAAAGAAGCAAAGAGCAGATTCTTCTACTTCATTGGATGAGACTCTGCAAGTTTGGAACAAGGCTTTTAGAATAGAATCTGCTGATATCGTAGCTCTTCCTTATGTTGTTCCATTCTAGGTTGACTACATTCTGATGTTTGATGGTTGGTTCATACACACGAATGGGCAATGTTTGGGATGTGACTGGTTTACAGAGCTTTTAGGGCTATGTAGGTCTTAGAGTTGCAAATGTGATTGTTGGAAATGAGAGATTTCAGGCTTTTGGTTCAATTTTGATCCTGCTACGTCATCATCATCAGTAGATGAGATTAGCTTTGAGTTGTATATTAGAGAGGGAGGATATAGAGAATAGGGGAGAGAGATTATAATTTACCCACTAATACAATTACATTTGTTTCTACTTTGTTTCCCCTTTTCTGTGTCACAACATTCTTGGAATCCAAACAAACCATTAGATCATCATTACTCTGTCTTTTTGTTTCTTTCTCTCTTATTGCCACTTTGGAATGAAAAATGAGTGGTGATTGTTCAACTCGAAGTCTAGAATCTGGATTCGTAAAACAGAAATTAGCAAAATGCTCTAGTAATAGTAAAATAATATTTCTATTCCAAATAGTAATAGTAAGTTGACAAAACCTATATATTGATATTATTAAGAGCAACACACCTGACATACAGATAAGATATATATGATGAAGAATCAAAAACCAAGAAATCGATTTGCTTCAGAAGTTTTTGAAACTTCGAACTGTTTATGAAAAGATAATAATAATAATAACAGAAAAATAGGCAACCAGAAGCATATATAAAATAAGACGAGAGAACCATCTCTCAAATTTGGGAGCTTGAATCTGTCTTCAAGGCAGTTGTTGTCTGGATCTTGTCAAGAAACACAGCTCTTGCGGCATCGTCACTAGAAAACCGGCCCAAAACCGCGATAGTCGCGGTGCTGCTTCCAAACTTCTCAATGCCTCTAGAGATCATACAAGTATGTCCTGCTTCAGCTACAACGATCACATCCCCTCCAACAAGAGGCGATAAAGTCTCAGCGATCTGACGAGTCATCCTCTCTTGCACTTGAAGCTTGAACCCGTAAAAGTGAACAATCGACTTTATAAGTGAGCTTGCAACAGCATTGGTGTTGGATGATCCTTCAGCACAAAAGTAGCCAACATGAACAACTCCATAGAAAGGAAGCAGATGATGCTCACACATTGACCAGAACGGCATGTTCATTTCACACTTGAGCCTCTTCTCTTTGATCTCGCCGTTGAGTTTGACACCGTTAAACCCGTTTAGCTTCATCTCGAGGTTGGCGCTTTGGAACTTCATCATCCACTTGAGGAACCGAGCTGGTGTAGCAACGAGCTCTTTCCTCGACGGATCTTCACCCAAAGATTTCAGAATTGAAACAACCACAGAGACCATCTCCGGGTCTTCTTCAGGTGAGAGTTTTGTCGAGCTTTTCACAGTCGGGCACCAATCTTTCACAGAGACACCGTTTCTACACAAAGCTTGCGTCTTAACGCCTTTGAACTTCAAGAAACTCATGAACTCACCCCAAAGACTCGAGCTTTCATCCTCGAAAACTCCTGACCCGGACGAAACCAGTAGCTTCACGAATCCTTGGTGGCTCGACAAGTCCAGAGACTCTAAGTCCATACCAGGGAAGTGGATGTGAGAGCATTGGAGAACAACAGCGACTCCAGATGGTTTGACCCAATGTTGGAGAGCTGAACATATATCATCAGCCAAACGCTGGGGCTCCTGGAGCCGCTTGGCGAAAACGTCAGCGACTCTAGAGAACTTGCTCAGTCCTAAAACCCGTTTCCCCGAAGGGACGTAACCTATGTGACACCTCACATGGAAAGGAAGCAAGCAAGACTCACAGTAGGAGTAATGATCGAGGTCTCGCACAACAACAAGTCCTCCCACTCCTCCTGCTTGTCCTACTCCTTCATCCAACCCTGCTTCTGGAAACAGAGCACTCTGCACAAACTCATTCACATGCAGCTTATAACCTGACAAAAGAAAAAGAAACGCAGCCATCAGAGAAACTGACTTTGACAGTTTACAACATTCTATCGCCTCCTAATTATGACCTACTAGGAAACATCATTACTTGTAACTTGTTACACAAATGGAAACCATGAAAAGGGAAACTCTAAGGGATCATAAATCACTTTCAACCAGTTAAAGTAACAAGTAAAGCTAACAAAGGGAGCTTTCAACAAGAGAGGAACACAAAACCAACCTAAACCAATAACCTCAAGAACAGTTAGTTATAGCTAATGGAGAGAGTCAAAGAACACCTACAATAGAGATATAAAAATACCTCTGGTGCCTTCACGAAGGGCCTTAGCGACACGAAAAGGAGTCTTTTTGATGCCTTCCCTGTTGACATCCTCACCAAGACCTTCCAGGAGAAGTTTGACTGCGTCTTGGATTGCTAAAGTCTCAGGTTGGTGCTCGAAAGCAAGCTCAATGCAGCCATTTTTCATTCCAAACTCAAGCTCCAGATTCAAAGACCCTTCATCTAATGCGCCCATTGACAACAACAACACCGGATCCAATCGACAAAGGATTAAAAAATAAAAAAACACAAATCAGGAAATAGCACCACCAATACACGATCCAAGGTATTTTCAAAATTCCCTAGAGATAATCGAGTAAAAACAGTCTCTTTCGAATCCGCAAATCCGGATTTAGAGCTAATCGAGTCGCTGGTGTAACGAAACAACACCAAATTGGGTAAGGGACAAGGAAATTTCGAAAAGTTTTTGAGATTCCCCACTAAAACGCAAAATGGAAAGTGGAACCCGAATCCAGAAATCTATCTCGTTCGTTTCCTCGGGAATTTTAGAAACGGGATAAAACGCGAGTGGGAAGAAAACGAAGGGTTGCCGTTGATGCAGGAATATATGTGGTTTCGTTTAAAATTATCAAAATAATTGAATTGATTGATTGATTATACTTAAAAAATTTCCATTTAGCTTCTCGCGTATCGGAAAGCGTACAATTCAGATAGCATCTGCGGGGAAAAAACAGGGGAGAATTGTGAAAGTACTCCAAAAAAAAAGCTCTTCTTGTCTTTTTACTCTTTTTTTTGACTTTGGTCATTTTTTGCCAAAATTACCCTTTAATATAATTTAAAACTTATACTGAACTCTTTTATAAGTGAACAAAATTTATAAAATTCATAAAAATGATCTAAAGAGTGTTTAAAAAGTTTGAATATTTTTAAAATTGTTTTTCATGTTCAGAAAATTATTTGAAGTTTAGTTCTACCAATCTCTAAACTCAAAGTAGAATACGTGTTCTACCAGTTACTCGGAAGTCTAACGGCTGTAGAATTCAGAATCTACAGCTATCTCATACTTCTACGAAAACCAGAATTCGATATCTACCAAATACTATAGGCTCTACCATTTGGTAGAATTTGCTCCCAATATATTCTACAGAATACACTATCTTCTGCTAATAGTAGATTTCAAGTTCTACGCTAAACACTAACATCTACCTACCGTAGTTTTCGTGTCCTATGTACTATTGTTCATTCTACAACCCGCAGAATTAGTGTTCTACTTAAAACAAGTTTTCTACAATCCGTAGTATTCGTGTTTTTACCAGATGTTCTACTAAAATAAGTGTCATCTACCTTGCGTAGAATTCATCTTCTACCAAATTCGAGAAAATATACAACTGAATATTTTTCAAATCTTTCTTTCCTTTTTTTTCGCTAACTATCCCAATCTATGTTTGACGACATATTTTCGACGACATATTTCCTCTTCGACGACATATCTCCTCTTCTTCAATCCTCTCTCTTTCTCTTCTCTCTTTCTCTTCTTCTAAAGTAATATGATGCATATCTATGTAGCTTGTGGTTCATGGAAAAGGTGTGCAATCAATGGGTGGATATTTGTTGCTGATGAGGATAAAGGAGGAAGACTACTTGGTTTGGAATCTAATACCAGTTTTGAGGAGCTAAAAACGATTGTTTTTGAGGACTTCTCAATCGAGAGCGGGATCGATGTCGAGTTTAGCTATTTGCCACGCGGTTTGATCAATAACGCTATATCTCCACGGGTTGTGATTTCGAACGATCGTCAAGTGCAAAATTTTGTTGGGTACATACGGAAGCAAGAGTCAAAACATTTGTGTGTGACACTTAAGGATCCCAATGGAAACAATGGAGTCAACAATGATGATAATGGTGATAATGGTGGTGTAACTCCAACCGATGGTTTTTTCCTTGAGAAAGATGAGATGAAACGGGAGAAAAGGAAAATCGATGATGATGAGGAAGTGTTGTCCTTAAAGGAAATCGAGTATGCTAATCAATTTCGTTTCGCTTTGGTGGAAGCTGTGAAGATTAAGCAACAATTCAGATGCAAGAATCAGTTGAAGTCCACTTTCGAAATCCTTGCCATGAAGCACAATTTCGACTACAAGGTGCTGAAATCAGATACTAGGTTGTGGACAGTTCGTTGTGCGGACAAAACATGCAATTGGCGGGTTCGAGCAGAGAATCTAAAGGGTACGACGTTATTTGTCATCAATAAGTATGTGGGTGAACATACTTGTGCTCCTTCAAGTAAAACCAAAACCGGTAGGACAGCTTTGGCGAAAACAATTGGCAATCTGATTATGCAGAAGTACGAAGGTGTCAAAGAAGGACCTAAACCAAATGATATCATACAGCTGATGCGAACAAAGCATGGATGCCAGATTTCTTACGATCTAGCATGGGAAGCACGTGAATATGCTGTCAATTATGTGAGAGGTATACCTGAGGAGAGTTATGGTAAAATACCAAAGTACTTGCACATGCTAAAAGAAGCTAATCCGGGTACGCATACTGCTTATAAAACTGATCCTGATGGTAGTTTCAGATACATGTTCATCTCTTTTGGTCAATCAATAAGAGGGTTCTACAAAGCGATGCGTCGGGTCATCGTTATTGATGGTACGTTCTTGAAGAATAAATACAAAGGAACCCTACTAGTTGCTACAGCTTTAGATGGTAACTCTAATTTGTATCCACTAGCTTTTGGTGTGGTTGATTCGGAGAATGATCTCTCTTGGGAATGGTTTTTGAGGCAGCTACATGTTGTTATTGAGGATGATTACAATTTAGCTTTTATCTCAGACAGAAATTTGTCCATTGGTAGAGTACTTCCTATAGTTTACCAACGAGCTAGTCATGGAATCTGCATTCACCACTTGTTGAACAATGTCATCTCATATCTCCATGGAAAAGGTTTGGCTGGTTTGATTGCAAAGGCTTCAAAAGCATACAGAGTTGCTGATTTTCAGAGGATGATGGCTGATGTCTGCAAAAATAGACCAGATGTTGGAAAATATCTCCTCAAAGCTGATGTGAGAAAATGGGCTCGTTGTCTATTTGTTGGATACAGGTATGATATTAGGACAACTAACCCAGCTGAGTCGTTAAATGCAGCATTGAGATCACCTAGAGAGTTTCCAGTAATCCCTCTTCTAGACAGCATCAGAGAAATGTTGACAAGGTGGTTCTATGAGCGTAGAACATTGAGCTTGAAGCATAACCACCCTTTAACCGTTGCTGTTGAGAAGAAGATTAACCGAAGGATTGAAAAAGGTAAAGCATTTACAGTTCAGCCAGTTGATGCGAACAGATTTGTGGTTGGAGGCGACAGCTTCGAATGTGTGGTTGATTTGGCGAAACGAACATGTACATGTGCCAAGTACGATCTGCTGAAAATTCCATGTAAGCATGCAATCAGAGCTATTTTTTTTTTTGGGAAAGCAACCACATGAGTACTCTGATGACATGTCCAAAAGTGAGTTCTGGAGAGTAGCGTATGAAGAACCAATTAATCCAATAGGTGTTCCTGAGGATGCATGGCGTGTCCCTCTAGTAGTTGAACAAGAAATTGTCTCTTGCCCGGAATCACGCAGAGCTGCTGGTAGGAGAAGAAAACGACGATACGAAACAGTTGAGGACAAGATAAGATCGCAAGATAAAAAGAAACACAAGTGCAGTCGATGTGATAAGCAGGGCCACAACCGAGCAACCTGTGATATGCCAATCTAGTGTGGACGGATCTAGAGATGATGACAATCTAGACATGTTTCAGTTTTCTTTGTTTTAACTGTCTTTTTTCAATTGTCTTTGTTTCTGTCGTTTTCGTTTTGGAGCTACACTACATGTTTCGTTTTTTTGGGTGATGAACACTACTTGTTTCGTTTTTTTGGGTCTGTACTTGATGTCTTACTTGGTTCCCTTCTTCATTCTGCTCTTGGTTTAGAAATTGTTAAAAAAGAAAAACAATGAGAATAAGAAGAACATAATAGAGTTCCAAAGTATCCAAGTGAAGATGAAACAAATACATGGTAAAGCAGAATGAAAAAAACTAATAGCTTGTGAACACATTCAGCTAATGTCTACAATCTCAGATGGAGCAAACTCCGGTTCGACATACGTTGACATGCGCTCTAGCAAAACCTTATCCTTTGCCGCTTGAAGTATATCAGATAGGACCTTGTACCTAGCCTCTTTTATGTTCTTATCGTGCAGCAAAGAGAAATCAAGTCCCAGAACATGACATTCGATGTACTTCAAAGCATAAATACCACACTCACATTGAGTTTTGTTCAGACCCTTCCGCACAGGCACGTAGTTGACAGAATATGGTGCGACTGATAGATGCTTCTTCTTTGCATCTGTCTGAAACTCCACCATGTTTGTGGAGTTTATGTGTTTGTATACCTTCCCTTTTTTCTTCGACTTGTCTTTTGACTGCTGTGATTTCTTAAACTTGTCCTTCGACTGCTGCGATGGATCAAATCCAGGAACGAAGGAGGCTTGTGAGAGGTGGCCTCGCTTTCTGTCGAGATAGCTTTGTGTATTTTCACCAATATTGATCTCTGAGCTTTGGGTTAAATCAATGTCAACCAGTTTGTCTAATGACACATCAAAGTGTCCCTGTTGTTAATGAGAAATGCTCATCAGTTCACTTCTTAAACATGGAAACATATTTAAATTCTAATAATTGTTTACAACAAAAAGTTATTACAACAAGCATTAGGACAAACGACAATTCATTACATATAGAGTACCTAGAGTTTTATCTGACAAACTTGCAAGCTAACATAATACACAAAGGCCTAGACATCAATGTTCCAAGGTCACAAGTAACAGTACACGGCAGAGAATGTGGTCAAGTGTTAGGGTTGTTTTTGGGGTTTACCTTTCGTCTTTCATGTGACCTGATCGGAGACACCGGTTTTGACCTTGACGACGGCTCTCCACTGTTTCCGCGAGATAATGCTTCTTTGAGCATATCCTTTAGCTCTGAAACATCACTCTTAAGCTGCGAAAACTCACTAGCCATCTTGTCATACTTGTCGTCATTCTGCTTTGCCATTTTCTTCTGATAATCATCAAACAAACTACGCATAAAATTCTCACTCCCATGTTCGGCATTTGCAACTGATCACTGAAACAACAATTGCTTCTTGCGTGACTCAGCGCCTTTGTCAATCACCTTCCTCTTTCCTGTCCTCGAGCCAGCAGATGATGTGGCTTCCCCGCAAGGCGTTCTGAAGTCCTCACCACTTTCAACGCCCTCTTTATGGACAACCTCGGACTCTGTCTCTGCAGCAGGAACCGGAGCAGGCATTGTTTCCACCGGTTCTTCAAATTGCCATTTATGAAAACTCTAGTCGTAATTGCTGCCGATTAACTCTTTCATCATATCAACCCTTTCATCTCTCATTTCGTCATTCCATGTGAATTCCGCAGAGTCAATGACATCCATATTCCCGGCTGACGAGATGTAACAGTATACAAGTCCCTACAAGCGAGTGTAAAAGATGAGTTGAAGTACATACGGAAGTTGGAAATAGATAATGACAAACAAGAGAAATCAGACAAAACAAGAGAGAGTAGTACTCACCGTTTTTAGAACTGCATTCTCCAAGTTAATTATCTCCACAAATCCCGCCCTTGCAGCCCCTGACCAATTTGCACATCTAGGGAAGATGTGGTCGGCCGCATTGAGCTTCTTCCCCAACAAAATGCCACAGTCTGGAATAGCTTCCATGATCCAAATCTGGAGAGCATATGCAAATCCTTCCAAGACATAGCTTATAGGATTACTCAACTCGCTTCTTGCTTTGATGACGCCTTTCACTAGATGATCAAAGCAGCGTAGACCCCATGGATAAGCTCGTAGCTTATCAAAATCCATGATGAGTTTGATGTAGTCATGAGAAACCCAAGTCTTCTCATCTACTGCCATCAACAGACCAGCAACACAAAAATACACCAATCGCAGCCTGTCCAAACGTGTCCACTTGTTGGCCTCTTTGATATGTTTTTTCCTTATCATCTCGAGGCTAATCTTACCACGACTCTTTAACAACCGACTCCAGAAACCGCCATCGTCGACCCAATTATTGAGGTCGGAGTTGCCATCATCTATGCACTTCAGACCCGTAACAGCATGAAATTCTTGCAAGGAAAATCGCAACGGCCTCCTTGCAAAGACGAACCAGAGCTCATGCTTTTTTGCTGTAACAAGCTGCCTGGTCAAGAAACTATGCACCATTTTTGCTGAAAAATGCAGCCGGTTTTCATGGATGGCCATGATGTTAGCAAACAACGGGTCTCTCTTCACTTCGGCGTACTCTGATGCGATATTATTAGCCAGAACCTTCAATATCGACATTCTTGCGCACTTGTTTATCTTATCACCTAGTGGTTCGGCTCCTTCCTCAAATAATCTCTTGGGCAAGTCTGAATCCATACCTGCAACTAAGAAAACAACAGCTACGAATTCAATACGAAAATGATAAGAAAAAAGTTGGAAAACAGAAAATGAAGAATCAATATCGTAAACAAACAAAAGCAACAAACAAGAGATAAACAAAAGAACAACAAATATTAAAATACTTTGATTGTAATCAAAACGATTCAGCAAGAAAAGAGATTCTCAATCATCGCTACTAGCAGAGAATATAATTAAAACCAGAACAACATATCACATTTTTGTCACCATACATCACGCATTTGAAGACTTAAGACGATAAACCAGACAAACATCTGCCTCATTCCAAAAACAGAGAGACCACAAGCTATCAGTGATTCTCGTGTGAAGATTCCAATAATGTTATCAAGAAAACCATAATCAGGGAGAGCGAGTGAACATCAAGATGTATTAATTCAATCAAAGCAAATTCTAAGGAATTAAGGCACCACCTAATATTTCACATCACAAGCCGTCCAGGCAATAGAGAGGGAAGAACATACAACAGATCCACATCTCAGGTCTGAACTATTCCAACAATCAAAGAAACAAAGACTATTCCAACAATCAAAAGTTAATCAATCTACCATACAAAGACTATTCCAACAATCAAAGAAACAAAATTCAAGAAGAAAAGATAGAAAAGATCACAACCGGTCTGAACAAAGAATGAACAAAGAGCATTCATTCCAGCATCAAGCATCCAAAAAGGTAAAACCAATTCCATCATCAACCAATAGAGATGACGACGAATTTAGATCCATTTGTCGTCATCTTTCGATGGCTCATCGAAAAGTAGATACGCCAAACACCCAACATTATATAATTTATAAGAATGGCAAGAAACCAAAAATCTTGTAAAACTACCAACCTAAACATACATTCAAACACAATATTTTCAATCCACTGAAAGAAAGAGTAAAGAGTCCAATTGTCTCCATCTTCATCGCCATACTCTTTGGTTGGATCCACTCTTACACAAAGTCAATACAAGAATGTCCAACAACAAATCTAGCAAACCCAATTCAATTTTCGAAACCCCAAATAAATTTTCCCCAATTGCATGTCCCCTATTCTTCAATTGCAAACCGTAACTCCTAAATTTCTTATGGAAAAGTCAAGTAATCAAGGAATCATCATTGACCTATACCTGACAACGAAGAAGCGGAGGAGAAAACGAGCACGAAGGTGGAGAATGGCGGACTTCCTCACAGATTAAGGAGACGAACACCGAGAAGGCGATTTCGACTCTGGCCAGCGGTGAAGACAAAGCGAAGGAGCAGAACAGATGAAGACAGGTGGAAGGAGGAATTCGGATTTTGATTCTGGCCACCGTCGTGAGAGGATGAGACACCGTCGTGAGAGGATGAGAGAAATCGTCGTGAGAGGATGAGAGGATGGCCAATGTCGTCTTCTTTGTTTAATGGTTTTGTTTTTTTATAATTTTTGTTTAATATTTATTTCCCTTTATTTTTCAATGAATAATATATCATTGAATACATTAATTGATTAATTTGAAGGTCAAAAATGGAAAAATTGTCAAAAAAAAGTGTAATGGGACAAAGTCCAAACGTGAAAGAGTAACGGGACGAGAGAGATTTTTTTTCGGAGTATTTTGGCAATTTTCTCAAAAAACAGAGTAATTTTTTTCTAATCTTCAAAATTAAAGGTAAGGCGGCTAAGCCTAAGACTTTTTTTCCTGTCTTTTTCTCCACTCTTTTTTTTTCAGAATTCACCAACCTTTTGTGTCCCCTCCTGTTTGTTTACTCCAAAGTACTGTTGATACTCGATTAATTTAGTTTAAGAATTTAATATTAGATAAACCTACCTAGACTAGATTTAGCTTTAGATTCATTGCTCCACTTCATACTCACCCCCAAAACAAAACAAAAAAAACTAATGATTTGAACAAAAAGCGAAAACTAAATCCATATTCAGCATTCTAAAAGCAAAATCAGTCAAAAGGGAAAGTCCACCCACGATCGAAAAGAGGCAAAGAATCTCGGATATGCGTTGCTTTTGTATAAATGCTTTACAGTTGTAGATATATTAATATATGTGTGTATAAATTGAAAGTACTATAATCGAACGTTGTACTAGTTGATATTAATGTATCTTTCATTTGTATAACAAAAGGTATCATGGACGTATAGACTTTTTTTTTCGTGTGCAAAGGACGTATATATAGACTTTTTTAAAAGGTCGTGTAAGCACCAAAAAAAAAAACAATAAGAAATAAAAAATTCAGTTAGAAGAAGTATTTTATTATGTTAAGTGGAAACAGTGGCATGGTCTTCATCAACCCACCGAGAAAGCCATGGCGAATTGATAACAAATTATTTAAAAGCAATCTAGAGTTGATCCTCTCCTTGCAAATCTACACGCACACGCTATAGATGCAAAACTATGGAACTAGACATATTTTGGGGAAGAAAGATTGCCAAAAAGATGGTGGAACCGATCGATATACATATAGAAATGTATGCTAATTTGTAAAATGTATAGAAAGGATGTGTAATGTAATGAAGAAATATAGAACAAGGAGAATACCTGCGTTGCCCATGGTCGAAGGATGGATGGTAGCACGTTCTTGTTCCTTAGGTTGGTGAGGAGGTATATATGGCGAAAGGATTTAAATATGGGTACAAAACCAACTCTATTGAGGTTATCATGAATAAGTTCCTGTTTATGGACCCGTTTATTGAATATGTTAATTATGAGAAACTAAAGAGTGATTCTTGACTTTGGTGAAATAATCTACATACATATACACGTAAACAATTATTATTTTCAAATGAATGTACTGTAGTTTACATCCACGTACATACCATTTTTTATTTGTTTAAATTTTTACATAATAAATAAAGTTACAGTAAAACCTCTATAAAGTAATAATGTTAGGACTTTGAAAATTTATTATCTTATAGAGGTATTACTTTATCGAAATTATAATTTGTTAACTTATAGATACATATTTTCTTATTTATAATATTCGAAAAATATTCTCCATATAATAATGTATTAAGAATATGATAATGTATTAAGAATTTAGAAAAAAAAAACTTTTTTGTTAATATGACATGCATAAACTTGAAATTATGATTAAGATTTTTAGATATCGTAATAAAACATTTATTATTAGCTTATTTGAATATATTTATATAAAGTTTGATGCACGAATAATTATTGTGTTTATAAAATATTTCACAATTTTATATGCATATAAAAAAAGTTAGAGGTAAACTTAAATTTATAGTTTAATAAACTTTCTTTAGCATATATGTATAGTTTTATATAATTATTACTTTAACTTATTATTGGGTTTATACTTTTACATAGGAGTTTCAAAAATATTATTATCTTATCATCTTATCGCATATTGCTTATTTTTACACTGGCCCGAGTTGAGAGAAATTTATTATCTTATAGAGATTATTACTTTATCGAGTATTATTTTATAGAGGTTCTACTGTAACTGTTTTATGTTCTTATTATATATAATAGAGTAATTTAAATCTGCCAAAAAGATTTTGTCATTTCATGCATCAACATTAATAATTCAATATGTACATGTTATTTTCTGACAAGCCTTCATTTATACTATAGAAATATAATATTAATTAAATTATATCAGTTTTCCATCATCATAATATGCATCAAAATTTTACAATATTAAAAATTAATTATATAATGAACTATAAAGCACAGAGTATATAAAGAAAACCAGCTTTAGTTTATCCAGTAATAGTTGTTATGGAAAAAGGGTGGATGTGTTCATTTCCATATATATTTTTCATATAAAAGCTCTAGGATATTTATTAATTATAAAATAAATTATATAGCCTAGCTAACCCCCAGAATAATGAAATAAAACCAGCTTTATCCAGTAGTAAGTGCAAATTAATTGGTGCATGTTTTATCACTATTGGTTGATTTTCTTATGAATCTCAATTAATTGGTAAAAAAATAGCAGAAATATTACTCAAACACATCTTCATAATGTATTTTAAAAGTTATCAAATCCTTTATAAAATAGTTATTTTTTGAAAGAATGGTATAGCTTTGATAAATTTTTAAATTTATCATTTTTAACTTGAATACTGTATGCCAATTGATCATTTTTATAAATTCATAAAAATATATTTTTTTAACTGTTATGTAATTATAATTATATGCCAATTGATCATTAATTTAAAAGATTTATTACTAGTTTAAAATAATATTTGGTACGTAAACGAAAAAAATCGATATTTCGAAGAAACTTGTTAATAACAAAATATTGAGATGAAAGTCATAATACATAAGAAATATATAAAACACATGAAACCTAACATCATCACCCTCGAGTTTTATTTATTTATTTAGTACTTCCGAGAAAATTATAAAAATACTGATCACACTAAGCCATGTGCAGTTCTGTGAAGATAAGAAACAGTTGTTTTTCTTATGGAGTATATATATAAGTCCGGAGGCATCTTGCCAAGTTGTTAAATAAACAAACATATTAGCAAGTAGCCCTGTGCATTTCGGGTTTTGGGACGGGAATTGACGGGAACGGGACGGGAATGGGAAATTTGGGAAACCAAATATGCTACCCGAAGTATTCCCATATTATAATGGGACGGGAAATAACGGGAATGGGAAGGGAACGGGAAATTCGGGAATAAAATATTAATACCCGAAGTCTTAATAAATCGGAAAAAATAAAGATATTTCGGGAAATTATGGGAAAATTCGGGAAAATACGGGAAATTACGGAAAAATTTAGGAAATTATGAGAAAATTTGGGAAAATATGGGAAAAATCGGGATATTTAAGAAAAATATATCTAATTTTCAATTTTTTATTTTTTAAACGGGAAAATCGGGAAATCCCGTACCCTTCCCGAACACTTCCCTTACCCGTTTGAATAAAAGAAATGTTCCCAAACGGAAAATTACAAATTCTCATTCCCGAAAAGTTCGGGAAATTTTAAACGGGTAAGGGTGGGAACGGGATTCCCGTCCCGAAATGCACAGGGCTATTAGCAAGTTGGTGCAGACTATAAATAAATACGAAAAGAAAACAAATGGTACTGCGAAGATCTAGATTTTGGTCAAACAGAAGACCAAAGTGAGTTTTTTTGGGTCTGAAGAAAGCTTTTACTTTTCATCGAGTTGGCCGGTTCGGACCCCATTATAGTCTGGAAATAAATATTATAGACTTGAAATTTGTTATATACTTTTGACTTATCTTTTGATTTATTTGTCTATGATTGTAGTGGATGTAAGGACCAGCAAGACAAAAAAAAATGCACCAACGTCGTTTGGCAATGTGCCTACTTTTCAAAAATTTATTAATTTTTGAATTATAATTACAGTTAGTATTCAATATTCGAATTACACATCCTAAGAGTTTAGCTCGTCCCTAATCTATTCTTAACTCACTATGAGATCATTAAGATTAGCCACATTAATCTATATCCAGAACTTTCACCTTGTGATGAACTCTCACTCTTTTCACCCAAAACTGTCAAACGACTTTTCTTTCTAGCTCTCACGTTTCAAGAGTTTTTTTTTGTTTTTAACCCTATAAAGTATAATTCCTATACTTAAAAGGATTTTGTGCCTCTTCTCATAAATTACAAAGCTCACAACTTTCCTAAAAGCAAGAGGATATATTTCCTTTTCATTCTTCATAATCAAACTAATATTTCCACATCCGTTTAGTCTTCCAAATATCTTCAAACATCTTTTTCCATTGTGTTTTAGTTCCAATATCTCTAAGATGAATCTACCAATATTTTCATAAATATATACACTTACATTAAAATTTTGACCTCTTAATACCTCGTCTGATGCATCTTTGTTTGATTGCTCACAGAATTTGCATCAACAAGGATTTGATCACTAACTTCAACCTTGCATCAACAAGTTATTCTATTACCACGTGGCACGGATCCGTTATAAATCACAAAATTATCATCAATTTTGTTTTAAAAGAAGAAAGTTACTTGCACACTTTTTGGACATTACGTTCTTGTTTTTCTGCCATATGCATGGTGCCCAAATACTTACAGGTTATCTTCTCTATACATTTTAAAATTACGTAAAATTGTATTGTGGTTTTAGACGTTTTCCTTTTCTACGCGATAACAAAAAGTTTCCCGTCCTCTGTTGCTGGAGTTCGGTGGATTATGTGTGGGGTCGTGGTTGCTGCTTTCCTGTCTGGTCGAGAGCTCATCTTTCCTTTGGTGCTTCTATCGAGGCGCGCTTCAGTCGTTTCCGACACCGCCGTATCCGGGTTTCATGTCTTTGGCCGGGTTATGAAGACGGATTTTATGAGTGGAAAGTAGTTTGGTTTTTGCTTGTGGTTTCTGCCGTAGTTTGCTCCCTGCCGCTGCCTGTCGTCTGTTCGAGAGCTCTTTCCGACTAAAGCGCTTCTGCCAGTTAGGACTATTTGGCGTTTGGGAAGGCTGGTGGTTTGAGTTGTTAGGTAGTTTGTGGTTCTTCAGGAAGGCTTCTTCGGTGTAGGTTCTTTGAAGGTCCTCCAAAAGTTTGAAGCTCGTTTTGGTAGCTGTATTAGTTTGAGTTGGTGTTGTTCTTAGTTTGTGTTTAAACTCTTAGTATCTCCTTCGTTTTAATCTTTAACTCCATTGCGGTAGCTCTTAGTTTGGTGGTAGTTTTATTTCCCTTGTATGGGCTTGTTTTTCAGGGATTATCCGTTTTCCCTCGGCTTTGTCTTTGGGCTTTAATCGTTGGCCGTGGCTTATGTGTTTTTCAGTTTGTAGTTTGGTTGGTGTGTAACACCGTGTATCTTCTCTTCCTGATAAAATTCTAGATGACAAAAAAAATAATAAACATTCTAGGATCATACGACCAAATTTACAAATCGATTTTATAAATATTAAATAATATCATTTAACAAATAATAAACTGACATAGACCAATATATATTTTTGTAAAAAAAAAAAAACATATATATAGTATCTGTTTTTTGTTTTTTCACCCTCTTTTCTTCTCACGCAATTTTCCGTACCAAACTCTTTTCTCTTTTTGTTAACTTTTTTTTTTTCTTTTCTTCATCATTTATCTCTTTTTACGCTAAAATAACAAGCTATGTTTTCAACCTTCACCGTCAAATGTAATGGATGTCTGTGATCTCACTTTACAACACTCTCGCACCCAATATCGGTGCTCCATAAGACGGCAAATAAGCAAGAGTATCAAGGCTAGTAGCTCTCGTCTCCAACGGCTACAAAAAGAAAAGGCCTTTTTTGCGCTTGATCTAAAACATCAGCCCATTGACTTGAACTGGCCCAGTATACCTTATATCCATAAAAACCCAGTATACTTTATAATGTTATCTGATGTACAACCAAATTATCCCCTCGATTACATTTCTAACGTAGCATATGTTTTTGATCATTTAAGTAGATCTTACAACTACAAGTATATACAGTACTTTGGTATAAAGCAACAACTTTTTGATATGTATACTATATATCCTTTATTTACTAAAGCACAAGTCACCTTACCAATTAAAATGTGACATGTGGAAAATTATAATAAATTAGAAAAATATTTACTAAAAAACAATGTAAAAAACGAAATTATTTTGCAAAGGAAATAAATAAACAATTAAATAACAAATTATTTATTTCACAATCCCTAATTTTATAATATTATTGTTATAAAATTTAGGAAACAAAAAAATCTGAAAGAAAAATTAATCCGTGCGTATGCAAGGGAGGACATACTAGTTTGCTATTATAACTAGAGACATACGAGCAAATAATTTTCAAATGAAAAAAAGTAATTTACAAATGAAAAGTTATACTTGTTAAACACCTTAATTAGTGGAAAGTAACTTTCTTAGCTTGATATTGCATGCGAAGTTTTTTCGTTGTTCGTGAAATAAATTCAAAAAAAAAAGGCTTCTTCTCATGCACCATTTTTTCATGACATATTTTGTTTCCATTATATAATATAGGAAAATAAATAGTTTTTCATTTCATCAAACGTTTCTTAGACCGTTGTAAATCTTGTGATTTTTCGATTAACAATAGCTATTTAAACTTTGAAGAATCTTCCCTTTCCACTTTCCAGGTGCAACTCATGCAAGATGAAGGCTGGAACTTTCATAGCTAAATTTAAGACAACTTCTGTTCCACGATTTGAAGCAAGACACCTGTCACCTTCCGTTCAGGTAGTTCTTTACAACCACTTGTCTTCGACCACGTGCTCATTAATCCTGCCAAAACGAACCACGTGATTACACATCAGCTGAGAATAGCCGCAATTGCTGAGCTGGACCGTTGGCTTATTACCTCAAGATTGTGGAACCGTCTTTAACAGATGCTGGTCACGTGTGCCAAAAAGAGTCGTATTCGTGCTCGAGATTCGCGGAGTCAGATAAAGGGGACAGAAGAACTGAAAACCAACGTGTCCTCGTCAACGCCCGCAGGCTCTCAGGTTACACGTGTCATATGCATGTTACACGTGTTACACGTGGCGGCTTCGGTGCTTTTCGGTGTTTTTAACCAATGGATATAGAAACTCCACTTGCTTTTTAACCAACAAAGCAAATGGAAGGCTTCTATCGATAATCCGACTATCCGAGATTGTAGCGCTAGTAAAGTTTCTTAACCCTTCCCTTAATTTACAGATTAATAATAAATCATACGTGTACTTGAAAACCGCCCATGTACACTATCCACATCAGACACGTGTCATGTTCCAAAGCTTTTTTTCTCCTTTTATTCCAAAAAATGGGGGACGCTTTAAAAAACCCTTCAAACGAAGATAGCCGAAGATAAATATCGATAACAAACCTCTTTTTTTTTACGTTTACATGGTTGTTGGATCTTCATCAATGGCAACAAAGTTTGGAGAAGACGAGGATGTGGAGGTCGAGCTCGAGCTATGTCTATCTCTGGGAGGTCCTTTCAAGAAAACAGAGAAATCTAAACCAATAGAAACCCGTACGGACGGGGAATCAAACGGCGTCACACGCGCCAAGAATAGTTGCGTTGATTTTGACGGTGGAGCGGCGAAACGTGATATCAACGGGACGAGAAGAAAGGAAACACAGAAGAAGCGGGAAGCGAAGCAACAGCAGAGAAACGGACAAGGAGAGTGCAAGAGGATCAGAACAGAATGTAACGGAGGTACTAACGGCGTGAGTTTGGATTTGAACTTTAGCAAAATGGCTAACGGGTACGGGTCGGGTCAATTTAAGGAAAACAGTAAGCCCATAACTATCGGGTCACCCATTTGCAGCTCCTCCGACGTCTCCGATCCCAGCAGCTCTTCTCGCCAAGAAGGTACGTAAAATTTTATCTACCTTATGGAGTGCTTTAGAATTAATCGAATACCTTTTGTTTTTGTGAGTAAATGTTTTGGTATAACAACGTAGTCTCTAAGTACAAAATACAGAAAATCGGTTGAAAAAGGTAATTAATACTCAACCAAGTCTTCAAAATATCACAAATGAAAAAGTTACTTTTCACAAAATTTAGACTCTAAAGTTTATTGAAAAGATAAGTAATTTATTTGATAAGGTTGAATTTGATTCTTTAATATAACAAACTTTTCTAATACATATTATAGTAGGTTTGATGTATTGAAGAATCACGAAAATTGTGGTATATGTGCATGAAGATAATGTTATGTCCTCGTGTTCAGGTGGAAGTTGCGACTTTGGGGTAAATTGTGTCAAAACCAAACCGGTTATAAATCCGGTTAACAACATTCAAACCAGTATAGAGGAAACCGTGCGAAGCACCGACGTTTCAAATGGTGCGGTGGTAGTGGAGACCCAAGAATGGTCCAACTCAATAGCTAAAGAGACGGGAAAGCCTCCAAAACCGCGTCCCAACGGTAACGGGAGCGGAGTTAACGGCAGTATGCTTCCGTTTGCTCAGATGCCGTGCGTTACTAGCACGGGTAACGGTCCGGAGGGCAAAACCGTAAATGGGTTTCTGTATAGGTACTCGAAATCAGAGATCAGTATTATCTGCGTCTGCCACGGAATATCTTTCTCGCCGGCTGAGTTCATCGTTCACGCCGGTGGGACTAACGTGTCGCATCCGTTGAGGCATATAACTGTTGTTCCCTCAACGTTTTAAACGATTTCGTTTTTGTTACCCTATGTTCTTGTGTATATATTTTATATTTAGCTGACGGACCTTTTGAGTTCAAAGGAACTCTTTAGTTTTTCTTTTCCATTCCTGGCCACATTTTTCCAACTCAATTTGTTGCATGGCCTTTGAAGTGAAGAATTGTGAGATAATACTTTCTACTAAAATTATTTAAGCAAACCATAAAATCATATGTCCAGTTGGTTCATATTATTGTATTGTCGTCTTTCTACTAGCATGTGTATTTCGTCGTTATAAATCATATAAAATTGTTTGTCTAACCGGTTAAAGAATACAGTAAGTATATCTCTAAATTTTAAAAATTTCTCAAGCAAACTATTGTACTAGCTTACTTTTTCTAATCAGTTTAAGATGATATAGTCCCATCCCATTCGAATTTAAATTTTGTTGTTATCAAGTAGCTATAGTTACAACTCATAAACAAAGATAGAAGTACTTAGAGACTAACAAATGCAGAAATGTTCCTCCAATAACAAACAAACATTCCTAATTCTAAAGGCAAGCCAAATGATTTTTTCTTGAACTCAACTAATATTCAAGTAATTCACATATCATCTAAACAACCAATGTGTCCACTTCTAACAATATTTTTGTTTACAAAGACCCATCCAATATTTAAGACTATCATATTACTAATTTCTATCTTATCCAATCAGTAAACTGATAAACAAATTCGGTTAAGCATAACGGACTTTTACTAACCAACAACGTCCCGTCTAAGGGGCTGCCCAGTGGCAACAAATGTAAAAATGCATTCTTACGAAATTGCATATATAAATAGGACTCTGCCACACAGAAATTCAGGTGCATCCGTCTTTTCACGATCTCGATTGATAAATCGGAATGCGTCTTTCGCGTATGACCATGAGTATCCAAGGAACAGGAGATTTTGATTTTTGGGACTGGCTCAAATCAATGGAGATACAGAGTATGCTTCACAGCAAGTTTTTGGAGGAGCTACAGAGAAAACTCGAGGCGGGAGAAGAAAGAGAAGATCAGGAGAATCAAAGCTGAACCTGACTAGTTATGTAAACAGAGGCTTGAGCTTACATACATATATAGTTGTAGTAATAGAGAGTCTTAACAATTGAATAGACCAAAAGCAGTAGAGAGGTTATGATTTCTCTGGTGGAAACAGTGCTACGAAATAATCGGAATCAATGAATGGGATCGTTGTGAAGATTTTGTGTTTTGCTAATTCCACTCCCGGGTAACAGGTTATGATCGGTATATTAAAAAAGCACTTGCAAACGAAAGGAAACTTCAAATTATCTCCTTAGAACGGAAACGTTACATAAACAAGCTCACAAAGGGTAAATCTATTCATTCATGACAGGTTTGTTGTCGCTGGCTTTGGGCTTCTGTTCTCTTGGCTTGTCCTCGATTTTCCTAATTACCATACAAAAAAAAGGAGCGAGAGAATAAGAATAAGAACAAGAAACATCACTAAATCGAAAAAACAAGAACTTGCGATCCCAGAAATAACATGGCTCATCAGAAGAAAAAGAGAAAAGAGTACCTTTTGTCGGAAGAGCCTCCCTTATGACTCAGAAAGGATCTGAAGGGACCGGAGTTCACGTCGTAAATCATTTTCGATCAAATCTCTGGAAGCCTACTTCTATCTCAGATTTAACTTTTGGCTGCAACACAAATGAGGATAACCCTACCCCTCCCACGGTCAACCATTTTATATTGTCTGGACACCTACTTATTTCCTTTTGGGCCTTTTCTATTAAAATGGGCCTAACCCACCAAACAACGCACAATCTCAGAATTGCGTCCCGTCCACTTATATCCAAATTTAAACGTTTTTTTGTTTCTGATAAGCACCAATATTTTTGTTCTTTGTCCAAGATTCATTGAAAGTGTGCCCCTTAAAATTCGAAACAAGGGTACGATGGCTCACAAAAAAACAAATCCATGCCAAAGGTCTTTAAGGCCCAAACAAATGCAGATAGCAGAACTCATGTAACTCATCACCGCTAGGAAATTAACAAAAAAGAAACCTCAACTACCGGAACCCAAAAGTTGGCGTTTTTGGGCAGAAAACGACAGAGCGTTTTACTCTTCAATGTCAAGAACATTCTACATATTTAACAAAAACAAAGATAGGAGAGAAAGCTTAATCAAACTCCATTTATACACTGAATTCGTGGAGACATGATCAAAAGATATAACAATTTTCCTGCGCTAGCAAAACAAGCATAATCATGATGTTGGTGATTTTATGGTTTCATGAGAGTAGGGAGACGAGGGATACGAATTCGAGCGTGACTCTTCCCTTTGATCTAGTGTTGATTACGAAATGTTCGGGGTATTTTCTCAGCAGCATCAGCAAACCGTACCATGGTTTACCCTTTGCTTCAGGGATAGCCCAATCTTCTTGTGTCAGGTACCTTCTTACTCGACTGTGATGCCACACGTTTCCATACTTCTTTAATATCTGTGACCAAACACCATGATGCATTAGCATTCTATGGAATCACAATGGAACCAGGATGAAAGATCCGAAATTTCTTCTTTCTAGGGTCGTGCAAAACTTAGTTATGCAATTCCATTGGGAAACTGGTAAGAACCAAGGTCCATACCAAGTCTCAGAAATCTACATGGATACTAAACAAGCTTGGTTTCAATGGATTAGTACAACCAATGATATAGCCAGATCAAAGCGACCTTAAGTATCATGTACTAGAAGAAGGCATCCCATAGGCATGATAGATTCAAGTAAGAAACTAACCACGGAATGAAGTTTTTCCATAGGCATCCAATCTCCAGGACCACACAAATCAGAAAGCACAGTGGCAACAGATGATACAACATCTTTTTCCTCCAGCTGCAAAACTTGTTGATCATCAGCTTCACGATCTACCTTCGCTCTTCCCTCTCTCTTCTTCTCTGCACACATGAAAGCAGATACAAACATTGTGGTGTCACTATCATACAATTCAATTCTAACAACATTATATCTGCAAAGGTTTTACGCCAAAAGATAAACCACAATCACTACAACTTATCCTCAAACAAGCATGATCTCATCAACTAAGCATCATAATCTGAAACCTGAAACACTATTTAATTATGCTAATAAAAACTCAAACTATCATAAGCAGTCTATAGCGTTTTACCACCGGAAGCATAACCTTCAGGCCCATCTCTCCTTGTTTTCTTTCCACTGCCCCTGTCATCGTCGTCATCATCATCATCATCATACTCTCTACCCCGTCCACTCTTCTTACCCGACCCGGAACCCTGACCCGAATGATAATTTTGGTACGGAACAACTGCGGCGGCACTAGAATGCCCTGAGACGTGGTGCCTAGGTCCCAAAGGCCCGCCTAGGATACTCCGAACCGGTAGCAGAAAGTAGAACTCTTTGTCTCCAATCTGCAAAAGGTCCTGAGAATCGAGCTTGACGTTAGGGTTCCCAGGGAGATGAAGAACACCTTCAACAAGGCAGCCATTTTTGCCAAGGACCTCAAGGGAGAAGCGGCGGCGCGTGAAGTCGTAGAAGATCCTAGCGTGGTTGCGCGAAATGTTCATCCCGCCGCCGAGGGATGACAGGTCGACGTCGACGGTCGATTTCTTAGAATTCCGGCCGAGCATTATAGAGTATGACTGCATATAGTACTCGAAATCCTCACCTTGGAGCTTGGCAAATCCGACCTCTACGTCACTACCGCCTACAACGGCCGTAGCCATCCCGTGAAATTCCCCGGTGATTATCGGATTTGGAGTCGGAGGAGCTCAAAGAGGATCGGGACTCAAATTAGGGATTGCAACCCGTAATGATTTCTGAAACGAGAAAGATGAGTTTGGAAACAGGGTTACTTTTATCGAAAGTCCAGGTAGGATAGGGGAAAGTCGAAAAGATAAGGCGTCTTTAGTGAAATGACAGTTACACCCATCATGTTCAAAACCTAGTTATACACTCACGATCGTGTTTATAAAACAGCCGAAAGGTTGAAACTTTTAGAGTGTGGCGGCGAGATCTGTGAAACTTTTTATTGATTAAAATTGTTTTCATTCTCTGTAGAACATGGGATTTGTTTTATGTTACTTTGGTTTTGGTCTTTTCATTTTACGAATGTTGATTTTTCGTTGTGTGGCTTTTGATCGTTAAGTTGCCAGGTGATGATTGAAAATTTTGCGCAAGGGTTTTGAGTTTCAGAAGATCGGAGGATACTCTGATCTGATTGAACTTATGAGAAAACCATTTTCTTATACTTAGTCTGATGGCAACTGATCTATGTTAATAGTTATCAAATTTAAATTCGATTTTTTGGGTACATGGAGTCAGAATTGTGAGGAGTCGGCTTTGAGCTCGTGACACCTGTTTTCTGTAATCTAAGTACCTGTGAGAAGTCAAGTCGTTTCCTCGTGCTGACGGTTTTGGTTGCATAATATGGTTTTATGAGCTACCATGATTTTGTTTTTGCTAGACTCTGATTCGGACATAAGTTACTTTTGATGAGTGGAAATTATGCGCAATGGATTAGAATTAGTGTATATTGCTTTCTGTTATCTGAAGGAATCATTGAAGTCATTGACTGCTAGATTATAATGGCACCGACTACTATCATTCTGATTTTTATGGTTTAGGTTGTGACAAGCTCCAAATAAGCGAGAAAATGAAAACATGCATTGATTTAGTCCTCCTTTCTTGTAACGGTTGAATGCTGAACTCTTACATGATCTTGGTTTCAAGTCATGCATGGTTGGTGAGTTAACGAGTTTGCTCAGTTGGTTTATTTTAGCTATTTGTTATTCTCAGATTGTAAACAAATTTATGTTTGCACCAGCTACCAATATACTTTGTAGTAAACCTTGGATGCTATGGTCTACTAATGGTTGGAATCGGGATATTGCAGAGTTCCTTACCTGTCCTGAAGAAGCAGTTCTACTTCAGAGATTGTCGCTTTACTAGCCTTCATGCCTCATAGTTGAAACTACTGCAGATAGCAAAAAATTGACTTGTAACAAAAATTGAGTCAATTTAACGATTGGATAAGTTTTCAAATCTATTTGATAGTACCATTTTAGTGAAGTGAATGAAAAACCCGAACGAAATTAAGATTTAGACAAAGACATGCAAATAAGGAAAAAAAAGAGCAAAAGGTCCATGTTCATCACATGGAAATGGAATAAGAAAGATCCTCCCGAGTCCCAGACCAACCTGTCACCTTAGACTTTTTCCCCCGGTTGCTTCTTCTTACAAAATGCACACTTGAACACAAAATAAAATAAAATAAAATATTTTCCCCACATTTTATAAAATGATAAAAAATAATAAAGAGAAGAGGTCCAGGTCCAGCTTAAAGAAGCTTTACTCACTTCACGATTCCCTCGTCTCGTGTCTCTCTCTCCTTGTTTCTTCTTCGGTCTTCATTCATCGAGACCAATTCCTGAGGAAGTTGATGTTTTTACAGCCCAAACAGAGACAGACACATACATGTGTTGTGTCTCCATAATCCCATTATTATTTAATTAACTCACCACCATTTCACACTTCTCTCCTAGATTCCCATCTTTTTTTTCAGATCCAACACTCTCTCCAAAATCCAAGATTACACAAAAACGAAATTTGGACAAAGTAAACCCATTCGAGGCCAGAAACTGCAGAATCAAGAGAGAGAATGGGAGTGATATTGGACTCGTGGTGCTTCTGCAAAGGAGTAGGCAAAAGCGAGAAGATGAAAGGTTCCATTTTCTCCGGCAAAGCTCCGGCTATGGCTCGAATCTCCGTCTCCGGACCAAATGGTGTTACTTCCGGTACCGGATTTCTCATTCACCGTAATCTTCTTCTGACCACTCACCTCAATCTCCCTTCCATCTCCGCCACCGAAACCGCCGAGGTCCGCCTCCAGAACGGTCTCGCCGCCGCTCTCTTCCCTCACAGGTCCCACCACCACTCTCTTGAGTTTGAATTTTGCTTTTCTATTGTCGGTTGCACGATCCGGGGAAATTTTTAAATCAATGCGATATAAAATGGCTCTAATTCACTTTTTAAAAAAAATAAAACCAATCCATAGCTTTTCCGTCAGACCAAATCATGAGCTTTATACTGTAGTTATGTAACTTATGTCATATGATAATGATTCTGGATCTATAGCTAAATTTGGTAAGTTTTTACTTTTAAGCAAAATTAATACTTCAGCTTGTAAATCAGAGACTAAAATGCAATTCATTGATTGCAAGCTCGAGATATCAATCTAAATATTATTTGGCCAATGATTTTATTTGGTGGCACTTGGCAGGTTTTTCATCACAAGTTCGGTTATTGATCTCACCATAGTTGGTTTAGACCTTGTTGATTGTGACTCAAACTCTCAGACTCAAACCCAACAGCCACATTACCTGAAGACATGTTCCAAACCAAACCTGGATCTTGGAAGTGTAGTGTACCTCTTAGGCTACGCCTCTCAGAACGAGCTCAAGATCGGCGAAGGAAAGTTAGTGGTAGCTACCGACAATCTCATCAAACTCTCCACCGATGAGATGATATGGAGTCCTGGATCAGCTGGATTTGATGTTCAAGGGAATCTCGCATTCATGATCTGCGATCCGAGGAAGCTAGCTACATCACCAGCCTCAACCTCCACATCTTCCTCTTCATCACTGAAGAAAGATAACCACAACAAGACACTGATGATGCAGTTTGGTATACCCATGCCAGTGATCTGTGACTGGCTGAATCAGCATTGGGAAGGCAGTTTAGATGAGCACACGACGACAAAACCGAAGCTGCCTCTGATTCGGTTAATGTCTTCTGGTCAGAAGAGCGAGCGTTCTTGTCCTTCATTCACCATGCGAAGTGTTTTCAAGCCAACTGACTCTGCTGATGTTGGAACACCATTTTCACCCAACACTAGAGATCAAAGCTCTTCTATCGCCGCCGCTGAGGAAGAGAAACAAGAAGAAGAAACCTCGAAAAACAATCCTACTCATGCACAGGGAATCCCAACACCTGAGATATATGAATCGCCAAAGTTAACTTCAGGTCCTTTAAGAAAAGAGACTGCTCAAGTACATCTTTTGGATAT
Source organism: Erythrophleum ivorense (assembly GCA_026724425.1). Lineage (NCBI taxonomy): Eukaryota > Viridiplantae > Streptophyta > Magnoliopsida > Fabales > Fabaceae > Erythrophleum > Erythrophleum ivorense. The sequence goes on from JAIUCV010000115.1 coordinate 2,066,096, forward strand.
CAACTTCCCTCCACGAATACCTAAAGTTACAACCTTACTTCCTCAGCTTAACTCTCATGTGGTGGAAGAGGCTGAGATTGCTTCCGAGGGATCAGATGCGCAGATTGCTTCAACAGGTTCGGTTAACGGTGCTCTCAGCGAGGTCATCTCAAGCTCACCGCCACCAGAAGCTCACTATGTATATAACAATCAATATCATGGATACAGCAGCGAGGAAGAGACAATGTACTCAGCAGAAACAGCTGAGAGCCGAAACTATCCAACTCCTCCTAGGAAAAGCGAGTTTCATCACGAGAGAGTTGGGAGGAGCCAAAGCTGTGTGAGCTCCAGCAGATGGGGGACACCTCAGAAGAGTTTGAGCGGTAGTAGAAGAGAAATGCTGGAGAAACAGAGAAGCTTCGTTCATGGAAAGAAGATGATGCACTCACAAGGAGCAACCTCGCAGAGGAGTAATGACTATTACAGCCCAACGGTCTCATCAATCATGAAGAAAAGGAATAATAGCTCAGAGAAACCGGTTTTCAAACCTGTGCCTAGACCTAAGGCTGTTAGTTCTTCCCCGAGATGGATGTTCTGAGACCCATATAAGGAGCCAAAACAAACACCTTGATAGAAAGAGAGATGTCTTTGTTTAGATTTTTGATGTCTTGCTCTTGCATTCTTGTACAACTAATTTGATTGTCAACTCTTGTGCAGACTTATTGAAGAGAACGCAACAAAATACCAAAACATATAGTCTTGAAGTGTTCTGTGTTCTGTGTTCAGGGTTAAAGAAATCTGTGACTTTTGAGTTATTGTTTTCTTAAAAATTCAACATTATCTTACTCAAGAAAGAGTCACTCAGCTAATCAAGATACTAATGATATCAATTGTTTATATAAGCTTACAATGATTTCTAGATGTTTCTCTCACTAAACAGAAATACATTTTACATTACAAACGACAAGTCATGAACTTGTCTTGACTGTTCCTAAACCAATCTGAGGGATAGAGTCAGTAGACTCATTGATCCTGAAAAACAAACAAAATGTGAAGGATGAAGGATTCTTGTTTGTAAATAAATATAGAATCGAAAACAAAACAAATTTCACTAGAAAGACTTACATGACATCTGGTGATGTTTCTGTATATCATTCATCTGGTGGTTGGAAGGAATATTCGAATGAGGTCTTTAGGAGTGACTTTTTTCCTACAGGCAGGGCATTTAGGTTGAATAGATATTGCGTTCCTTATGCATTTGTTGCAGAATATATGACCACACTTTGTTGTCATCTCCTCAGTCAATGGACACATACAAATCGGACAGTTGAATTTGGGTTCCTCTACGGCCTTAGCCTTCCTCTGAACAAAGACATTGACATATTTGGTGAGCCCAAGTCCCATACAGCAAAAACTAAAGAAACAAAAGAAATCTTGATCAGCAGAAGTTTCTTTACCGAATTGTTGAGCTCAACATTAGCTTGATCAGAACGAAGCCTTGTGCGGTTCTTGCTTATACCTGAATCTACATCCACTACTAAGGGTCCTCGCCGTGCGCTTCTTGATTTGTATCTTTTAGCCTGGCACAAGAAGGAAACAGAATCAATAAAACCTGTAACACAACAAACATTACATCTTGTAAAGAAGACGAAGAAGAAGAAAGCAGACTCGATTAAAAGCAGTTGCAGTGGATTCAACAACGTCATCATCATCATCTTCAATAGCATCTACATCGATCATTGGAGTTTGTACAGTGCTTTGCTGGTGCTCGCTCGGTGTCGCATTCACATTGTTGACCTGTTGTGCCCTCCTTAAACTTCTCGTGTTTATCCTCTCCCTCCCAGAACTCATAATTCAGCTCAGAGTTTAGCCGGCCTTAATCTGAGTCACTACCGAGTTAGGGTTCCGTGACCGTCTTTAACAAAAAAATCGAAGATTTTGTCACATTTCCTAAGACTTGTATCGGAATTAGTAGAACTCGGGGAAAGAAAATCCAGGAAACGGTCAAACTGAGGTTAAGGCGGTAAAGAAACCGCACAAGAAATTTAACCGAAAACAAGAAAAATTAGAGAAATCAATCGACAGATCCAGATGTATAGAAGCATAAGATTGTTGGATTAAAGCAAGAAATTGAAAGTTTGTACCTTTGAAACGAGGAAGAAGATCTCGAATGCGAAGCAGGTTGGAGAGTGGTATTTGGAGAGTGAAGTGGTAGAGAGAAACGGAGGGTTTAAACTTATGAGATTATTATCCTCCAAATGGTTGCACACGAGATCACTGCTTTTGAGTTGAGATTTGTTTGATTCAGTAACACTTTTGTAAAAAAAGTTGTACTTTGAAACTGATTTCACATGCAACCGTACTTGTTCACTCTTCTTTTTACTTGATCTTACCACACGACTCAAAAACTAGTTTACAAAACTCCACAGTATGACCAAGGCCCGTGGGCTTTTTGCTTAGATATAAATTCTCATAGTTATGTATACATTTGTTTTTTTCATTTTTACAAATATAAAGAGGTTGTGGGTACGTAAGAATGGGTGTTATGTAGGAATCTGAATTTCTACAAGAGGGCAACTGGTAAATGTAAAGACAAATGAAGAACTGATAAATGTAAAGACAATAGAGTAGAATACTTTATGCCAAAATCGGAAAAGAGAAGGTGAATTGTAGATGCAAGAAAAAACTCAACGCAAAGGTTAGTTTTGTTGAGAATCTTGAGATAAATAAAAATAAACTACATAACACAACACACTACTAAACTTAAATAGTTGTTTTAAAAATAAAAAAAAATAATAGAAGCTCAAACGTTGTCAACAATAAAAAAAGAATCACTCCTTTGGTTGTTACAAAAAGGAAGAAAAAACACATATGAAAGAAAGATAAAAAGTGTATATATATCCAAGAAAATGAAATAAGGGGAAATGTTAAAATCTGTACACCGTATTCAATACTTACTTCCTCTTCGGCTCCATGGAAAGCAGCAGACCTGCGCATCCCATTTGACATTAATAATCCATATTATATAATGATGGATTGATATCAAAGTAATTGTACTTTTAATTAACTAATACACATAAATTAGATATTTTTTTGTGATCAAGTTATATACCTTGGAGGAGGTAGGTGCCGGAGATTGATGGTGATTGTTGATGGGACGAGAAGGGGTGTTGCCGGTACTGGAAGATCCACCGTAGGGTCTGCCAGCTTCTCTCCTCTCTTCTTTGACTTGGTCGAAAATGTGTGTGTAACTCATGTCCTGTCCCGCTCCCACTGATCCCGGGAATGGCGGAATCGTCGTCACTCCCTAACATATACATATTCACTAATCAAATTATAAGCCAACTAATTCATTGATATATCTTTTGTTAAAAAATAAAAAATAAAAAATCATTGATATCTTAGATTTTTAAATGTGACTCCAGTTAATTGGACTAATATACAGTTTTATTAAACGCCAGTCTCTATAAATTTTCAAAAACATTTCCTTTTAGTTTACGATTACCTAACTACGAATATTGGCTTAAATGCTAAATAGGTATGATTTCATTTGGGAAAAATAATCTATAAACGAACTATAAATGCAAAGACATACAAACAATTGAGGATCATACTATACATACCCTTCCGCCTCTAGGATTTTGTTTAGGCTGCACGGGACGAGGAGCTTGCGGCTGCCGCTGGTTTCCTGATCCGCCTCCAGCTCCATAACCTCCGTATAGTCCGCCTACGCCACCTCTACCTCCGCCTCCGCCTTTGCCTCCGTAGAGTTGTTCAGCCGGAGGAGCTCTGACTCTGTTGATTTTTTCGGCTGGCGGAGGCGCTCTTGGCGTGTCTTCCCTAACCGGTTTTGGTGGATCAGGTCTTGGATTTCTAGGAGGAGCAGCAGCAGGTTGAGGAGGAAGAGGAGCTTTTGCTTGAGGTTTGACATCCGAATTCTCTACAGATTCGTACAAGTCTTGTCGTTTGTTGGTCCTGGCGTTATCGAAGACGACCGTGAATGGTTGATCTTGGTTGTTCCAGTCCCCGAATTTTGGAACGTGTGGACGGTTCTGCAATCAATCAGCCAAAGACGAAATTATTTTGAGAAAAACAAATATGGTCAAAAGGGTTTTGAGATTAGATGAATTATAAGATGAAACTTGGAGTGCAAGAAAAAATATGTTTTCCCATTATATACTAGGGCAGGTACCGTAGAATTCAGGAAAAAGGAACTTATGCAAAAGTCAACTGATTTTAAACAAAACCAGATCTCTGTTCTGATGATCAGACATGTAATTTATGTGTATTCATTGGGAAAACGATTGACAAATTCGGATAATATATAAGCTGAAAACTATGATGGTTTCGTCATAAACATGTTTTTGTTAGGCATATATTAGATGAGATGAGACCAAACGAGTTATAGATCATATAAAACATAGTTGTAGATGAAAAATAATTTTCCAACTTACTGCCATAATTCTGGATCTACGACGAGAAATGAAGAAAGGCTTCAATGGCTAGGTCTGAAACAGAGAGGGAGAGAGAAGTGTTGAGGACAGAGGGAGATAAATACATAAAATGTGTGTATATGTATATATATAAAAGCGTTGACGATTCAAGTTGTTTTCTCTGTAAAGTTTGAATGTCTCCGTCTCTTCTCCCACAGTCTACAACGACGACTCCTTCAAAACCTTACGACATGACGTGGCATTAACACGCCTCGCAATTTCTATTTCCAGATCATTCACTTCCACTATTGGCGGCTTTTAATTTTTAAGATAATAAAATACTAGCAAATTTATACCTTGACAAAGTGTATGATGGCCATTCATTATTACGTTTTTCATTAATATTTTCGGTTTTATCATTTATTTTCTTAATATTCAATCCGATTAGGAAACACTTCGGAGAAAGGAAGGTCGTGCAACTCGCCATTATTTTGTTTTTGTAAGCGGCAGTTGAATCAATATTTTTTGCAATATGTTATCGGTCAAGTATTGCCGGAAACATTCTAAACGAAATTAAGCATGTAGAAATTAATATATATATATATATATATCGTATTAAAAAGTTTTGACGTCTCTAGGATAGCTGGTGCCATCATGGTTACAACTGCAACTATATTAACATCTAGTTAATTACCAGAGGACATATATATGCATTATAAGAAGCGAGTGTTATATAAAAATGTATAAGAAGAGAAGTTGTCTTCTCATGGGAAGGCGACTTGAGATTTCAAATTATGCCCAAAACCCAACTTGTAAACCCGACAATGTAAACACCAAATTTAATATAGTTTGACTTTAGGAATAGGTCATCATAATTAAACCACTTGTTTTTAGATATTGAAAAAGCAAATAAGTTTACATCAAATATATGTAGAATTTGGTAGGAGAGGTTGAGATGGTGCGGTCTTCTCTTGACTCTTGTTACACACTCTAAACATTGATTACTATTACTACTAATAGTTGAACGTTCTAGAACCACCGAGAACCATGGTTTCTTCTCTATCCAAGCTCTTTCAGCCATCTTTAGCCTGTAGACTTTGAAAGTCTCTTGTATAAAAGAGAATAATGACGATAAGGATAAAAATTACCAGTTCGATATCAACAAAATCTGAATATATGTTTCACATCCTTAAAGATGTTAAAAAATGCGGCCATTCTTAACTACTAAACCAACATATTAAATCTAGCTTTCTACTATTTTTTTCACATTCCGTTAATAGATTTTAATCTAATTATATTTACTTTGATTAAAACACATATGGCCTAATGCTTCATATTAGGAACGTTGTTGTGTCTAAAGTCAAAACTTGCTTAATTCATGTAATTATTGAAAGAAAAGACAAATTAGCTATAACTTTTAGATATGATATGGCTCTGTTGGTATTTAATATTTTGTTTGTTCTTAGAGGAGTGGTCACACAATTTGTACTAGTCACAGTAATTTTGAGTTTATATGGCTGGTCACACTAGTCAGCAGTCACAACTACACTATTGACCTCTCTAAAGGTTAGTCAAAACAACACTTTCGTACTGTATGAACTCGCTTCTCGCCTCCTTCGTACAGATTCATTGGCCCCGCAGTGCTTCTTCTCTCTGCTGCGAAATCGATCGTCTTCTTCATTATCTACACTTACTTTTTATCCGTAGTTTCCTCTTCATTTCATGATTTCTTGGTGTTATCAAGAAAAGATGATCTGTTTCTGCTGAATTCGTGTGAAAGCAATTGAGTTTGAGAGAGCTGCCAATTGTTATTCGTTTTAGCGTTTACTGATCTGGGTTTTTGGTTGATGTCCATAGAAGATAAGCGAGTGCGAGAAATTTAGGGTTTTTTTTACATTGGGCGTGAATTTTGACAAAAAAAAAACACAAACTTTACCTTTTTTGCTGGTGGGAAAGGAGGAATCAGACATGATTCAGCTACTATTTATGGTTCTGTTTGTAGAAGGTGCGATTGCCTTCTTACTACTGGTGAAGATTGGTCCTTTAAGGGAGCTTGTAATAAAGGGCTTGGACCAGCTTAAATTAGGGAAAGGTCCTGCCACTGTGAAAACCATCGCTGGAACCATGTCTGTAATCCTCTTGTCGAATCTCATGAATATCATCAAGATCCAGAACAAGGGTGCGAAACTCGGGACAATGTCTCCTATGGATCAAGTCCTCTGGAGAACCCACTTGCTCGAGGCTTCTCTAATTGGTCAGTTTTTGTTTATGTGCTTTGTGTTTGCCAAATTTGGGATGTTCCTCTGGATTTGAACTAGTAGTGAAATATGTTAAAACTTTTAGACGATTTGTTTAATTGGAATCACGTTTTGACTTAATGATGTGATCTTGCAGGTGTTGTGCTGTTTCTCGGTTTTATAATTGACCGGACACACCATTACCTCGAAAAGCTAGTCTCTTTAAGAAGCAATGTCGGGTCATCGAAAGGAGAACTCGAACAACTTAGGAAAGATAGAACAGAACTAAAGGAGAAAGAAGAGAAGACGTCCAAGGAAATCAAGCAGCTGAAAGAAAAACTGTCGTTTGTTTCAGAGAATCTGATGAAAGCAGAGAGAGAAGCCGAGGAGAAAGGAAATAAGCTCGAAACAGCTGAAGCTCATGTTTCAGATCTTCAAAATCAATCTTCAGAGCTCTTGTTGGAGTATGACAGATTGCTAGAAGACAACCAAAACCTACAAAGCCAGATCTTGGTTGGAACCAAAAGTATGAACTGATACAATAAATATTCTTCGGAGCCGATTAATAGGGGTTTCAGAGTGTTCGGAGGAATTTTTGTAACATTTCTTGTCTTATTTATGAAAAAGTAGTTTATCATCAGTAATAGCTTGAGCTTCTGCGTAAAGAAAAATTATCAGAGCAGGAAAAAAGAAAGTCACGCTATCTGTGGGACTGGGAATCGAACCCACGACCACGTGGTTAAAAGCCGCGCGCTTTACCACTGAGCTAAGACGGATATCAAAACACATTACAGGAAGTCGAAAATCGGCGCGACTGTGGCATCTTCAACTCTCGGGAAGGAGCCGATGGAAGAAACCTCCGCGGATCGTCTGAATCCGACGGCAGATACTTCGGGAATCATGCCGGAGTTTGATCCCAAGACTATGCGTTCCTCAAAACCTGGCTTGAAGCGCCTCATCATCACCACCACTGTGCTCTTTTCATTCCTTTTAGGTAATTTTTTTGGTGTTTGTTACTCATCTCCTGGTTTTTGGGGACTAATCATTTGCTTTACCTTAATGCGATTTCGGAGGTTTCAGGTCTACCATTTCTGTGGAAGTCCGTGGAGATATATCGCTCTCCGTTACCGTTCCACGACATCGACTCACTTTCCGATCAAATTGAGTCGACGCCTTTGCGCTTCCCCTGTACTTTCCACGCTGTATTCGTCGGTTTCCGATTGACGGATCCGGGTAACTTGCGATCTGAGATACAAGATGGTATAAATCAGTTGACCCATCGAAGCTCACAATGCGGTTCTTGCAATTTTTCCCTCTCTGTCACCGTACAAAATCCAGATGACCACTGCTCGGAAGCCCTTGAGTATAATCCTTCGACGTGCTCCTATCGTTGTGGAGTGGTCAAAAGAGATGTTTTCGGTGTTGGATTGGACGATGCAGTCGATGAGTCACTTAACGATGTGTTTAGTGGCTGTTCTGGGCTTACTGGGAAATTGTATAGCGTTGTTGTGGTGAATAAAGAAAATGCCAATAGTGAAGATGAGGTAAAAGCTGTGGTGGGGAAGCGAAGGCATGCTTGGATTGTGGGGAGTGGATTGGAAGAGAGAAATGAAGACGTGGTGGCTAGAGTTTCTGAGATTTTCGTGAAGGTGTTTATGAATGGTGGAAGAGAAGAAGACTCGATTCATGGGGAGTTTATGCCTGTGGGATCAGATGGGAAGATTGTTCTTTCTTTCAGTCTATTAAATTCCAATCCACGTGATTGGGTCTACGATTGGTATGATCAAAGTGTTACGCTTTCTCACCATTTGTTTTGGATATGAAGCTTTTTTCTGAAAATTTGCACTGCTTTTATTTAGATGAAAATTTGCACTGCTTTTCTTTTTCCGTTCTTTGTTTGCGTGAGTACTTACCTTGGACTTGTTGTCTTTGATCTATGTTGACAGGGACTTTCAGAGGATAGACGAGGCCTTGTTGGCTCCGGTGACTAAGGCCTTGGCACCTATAGCTAATATAAGCGTTGAAAGTCAGGTAGCATTCACTGCCATACATAAATCTTTTGTATCTTTGTTATTCTCTCATGCTGCTGTTTTATGCTTTCTTTGTTCTTAGGTTTTGTATCATACACCAAAGTCTTCGTTTTCATCTTGGGATGAAAAACTTCAGAGCTACATCTTTAAAACCAGTGATCTTCCCTTCTTTGTACGTACCTTCTCTTCCATGACTAGTTTGGATACAACTGATTGTTTAACAGATTATCTTAAATGGTTTCGCCAGGTGAACTCGAACGAATGGCACTTGGACACTTCTGCTGGAGCCAGTGGACGGTCTAAAATATTGCAATTTGTGGTGTATATTATTCTACTCAGGCCATTCTTGCTTATTATGCTGCTTGATGCTGTGATTACACTGTACCGTTTCCTTATAAACCACAGAAATATCTCAATCCTGTGATCTTTCCTCATATTGTCAGATATATCCCATCTGGAAACGAAAGCCCTCTTCAGTTGCAGTTGCCAAATGGGGAGATATCTAAAACAAATGGCTTCATATCTCCGGTTAGTTGCCACTCATCATATATTTGCTTTCCTTCTACTTGGTAGACCTTCTTTTTGAAAAACAATGTTATCTTGTCATTATGTTTTATAGATGTGGGGCGGTGTGATTGTGTGGAACCCGGAAAATTGTGATAAGGACTCTGAAAGCTTAAGTAGGAATACGATCTCGCCTCAGGTCCGGTTCACCATTCATATACATAATAAGCTTTACATCATTTATATATTGATTGATATTTTGAGTTCCTATATATATATATAGTATTTGGAGAGCCTTGGAAGAGGATCACCGAAGCATCATAATTGGTTTTACACTTTCTGAAACAGGATCTCGAGCAAATAGTTGAAGTTTTCTTGGGGCAATTCCGACAGATTTTTGGTTTTAAATCTGAAGCCATTTATACTAGTGGATTAGGCACTTACAAGATTTTACCAAGTGAAAGAGGCTTTACAGAGTGGTAAGAATGTGATAAATCCCAATATTGATGTGATCTTTGTGTAGATACAGTCTTCTCTCACTACCTGTGATGGTTATCGATCAATAAGGTTTCTACTTAAAGCAAGGGATGCTCATGAGAATTGTATATTGATGAGTGTTGTCTTTCCCGGTGTGGCACTTGCAGGGAATTGGATGTCTTGTCACGGAAACACACGTGTTTCAATCTCCACTCTTGTTCAACAACCCTCGGTTCTCTTTCTAGATTGGTATATGATTATTTCCACGTTCCTGGTTATAAGCACATTCCGCTGCATCGTGGTGTTTCCTTTTCAAATTTTCTGATCATCACTTGGCACTTGCAGGTTCAATCGCTCCCCAGGATGATAATCAAGGATGAAATTGGAGAACAAGTATGTTCCTCACCTAGAACATTTTTCACGAGATTGTTGTGTTCTGATCATTCCATTGTTTCCCCCAAACCAGGTGAAATACTCTCTGAAAGCAGCAAAGTTGGCTCAATCTAATGCTTCTCTGGGAGGATACAGTTCTTCAGCCAGTATGTTACACTATACTCAATATTCTTTGTTATACATCTTAAATGTTAGTAAACTCTAACAAGAAGTTGTGGTTTTGTGTTCCATAAAGGTTCATCAAGAGAAGCAAGGTCCCTAGCCGAGAATGCCTTCTTCCACCCATCCATCATGTCCGTCAGCTACTTCTCTTACGAACATTGCTTTGCAGTGTACTCGGTTAGTTTCGATTTCTCTCCTACCATAATCAACTTATCATCATTATTGCCATCCACACGTTTCTCTGAGTCTCATGTTTTCATACTTTCATGGACAGCCGTTTTTCCTGCCTGTTGCTGGACACGTTGTCCTTGCAGCACTACGAGAATGGAAAAGATACAAACAAGAGAAGGCAAAGTACTTGGCATGGCTAACCAGAAAGAAGACGGCCTAGGACCCTGCGGTCACTTTGAACACCAAAGTAACCCTTTAGCATATTTACAGATCCTATGTAACTTCTAAGTTTTTGGTTGCACGAATACAAAATTACGCAAAAACATTGTATTGCAGAATTCTGAGTTTACTTAAGCGTCTTCACAGTGAACTTGAAGCTTTTCTCACATAAAAAGTGGTGCAAACGAGCAATATTTGTTTAACCATGTTTAAGATTACAGATGCCTAACCCAAAATTCTAAGCTCTTGAAATGGGCAGATACAGTCAAGAAAATACGAGATAGAGAAAGCGAAATCCGGAATCATTTTGACAAAATCTTAATGTAACGACTCCCGGAGACCGATCAACCGAGCTAGAAGCCATCTTGTAGAAGACACTGACACTATTAGCGTTTAGATCCCAAAGCAAGAAGTATCTTCTTCCTCGGTCCCTGAAACAAAAACACAGCTTGTGAAAAGAGAGCAAAAACAAATGTTGAACAAGAGCTTGAATGTAGTCTTATCAGTAGTTTTTTGTGTTACAGATCAAATAAGACTGAGAAAATGACTGGCTGATGATATAACGCAAAGTGGTAGTAAATGTTGTAGCAGTTTAACATGGAGCTTACCATCGGTATGAGCATAGCCTTAAGGTCATCATCTGTCATATGCATGAGGGCATCCATATCAACCTGGGAAAGACCGAAAAGAATGAGAACATGTGTCTGTGAAAAGATTGACATCAATAGCATAACGTATATCAACCTAATAGCAGATATTACATACTTCTTCCACTTGAAAAGCGGTCGAATATTTCTCCAGACCCAATGATTCAAGAAAGCTATCAACGGATGCACCAGCCTGAACCAAAAGATAACAAAGCTAAGAAACAGTAGTGGACGGCATCCATACAATGGAAGAGGCGTTAAGAGCTATGCGTCCAATTGTATGTTCGCACCAGTCAGAAGAATGGTTTTCTCCACAGATATTAAATATGATGGAAAATATAGTTGGAGAAAAGTGAATCATATTTACCTGCTGTGATTTCTTCCTGGTAGCCTGGTTGGAAGTTTTTCTAGTCTCTGTTGCAGTATCAGTCGCTACGCTCTTCATGCTTGGTTTAGCAGCCTCCACTTTAGATTTTGGTGGGTCACTGTTTTTTGGTTGAAGATTTATTGTCCCAGAGAGCTTTTCCCGTAAGTCCCGCATGCCCGAACCAGCTTCTCGCCCACTTTGGGACCCATGATGTCTCTTCTGGAGCTTCAGGCGAAGATCTTTAGGATCAACTCTGCGATCTTAATAAGTCATACCAACAGAGAATCAACAGCCAAACAGAGACACTTTTGTCATATACAATTTCTGCTGAAGGTGAGAGAAAAAGCATACTTGAAAGTTGAGGTTTGTTACTACTGTAAAGATCATGCTCCCATTTGTCGTCCTGCCTTTGCCTGAAAGCATGAGGAAGAAGAAACAATGCGATATGTGATTTAACAATGAAGAATACAGAAAGAGAAGAATATAAACCATTCTCCAACATAAAAACAAAGATAGTTCATCACACAAAATTTCAGTTATAGCCTTTAAACTCTAATAAAATCAGCCAAAATCAAGTCCAAGAAACCATCACAAGACAATATAACATCTCCAAAATAAGGACTCAAAGTAGAGAAGCTTATGTTTCTCATATGTATGAAGATTTAGTGAAGTTTGTGGGAAATCATATCCAGAAAGTCCTCCTTAGATAACCAAAGAGCCAATTGCGTACTCTAATTCATAGAGCTAAGGCAAGAATCAGCTTGAGCTGCTCAAAGGAGGATCACAATGTAGCTATTTATAAAGACCCTACACCACGAACCAGCTAATAACACTGAAGAATCCTCGAATCCTCGAGGAAAGCAAGTCAAGTCACGATAGAATCAAAGCATAATATAACTGAAAGAGCGAGAAATTAAAACCTCTTCCCAGTCACTCGTCGCAAGCGAGTAGAGATGTCGCCAGAACCGCCATTGATACGATCCTTAACCACTTTCCTGCTTCCAGACTCACCCTCCAATTTATCAGCATACATCTCTATTATTCTTAGATGGATAGAAATACAGAAATTAATCCTAACCCTAAATCAGGAAAACCCACAAACGAATTCCCAAAGAGAAAGCGAAATATTTATCAGCAGCTCCCAGGTTTCAACGATACCCAGATAGAAACCCTAAAATCTATCCAAGAGATCAAGGAGGAGAAAAAAAGAGCTCTTGAACGGAAACAGTTTGCACATCGACCGGTTTTGGCTTTTCGCCGGCTTCACGAGGATTTCTACGTTAAGAGAAGTCGGAAAGAAAATTACCATCCAATCAAGTACCGGGTTAGATTGGGTCCGTCGGGTCGGGTTGAGAATCAGGATATTGCGGTAATCTGCGAATTTAGCCGGTTTAATCCGGTAATCGAAAAGATTTTTCTTTTTTGGTCTACGCGGTTCGCTTGCTTTTTCCTTTTTATTTCCTTTTTTCTGTCAACACGCGGTTTTTAAAAAACAAACATCGATTCCTTCGTTGTAATGGTTTTGTGTAAAAGAAAATAAAAAATCCCTAAAAACTTTTGAAACTGAAAAAGACAGAGCGAGCGAGCGAGCTAGCTTTCAACTTTCTTCGTTAATTCTTCCATGACTGATCCAATCCTGCTTAAACTCCATCTCTAGGGTTTTCGACGTTTCTGATTCGGTAGCTCCCGCGTATGAATTTTTTTGAGTTATTGGATTCTTTATTTTTTCGCGTGTCTTTGTTTTTCACTTGTTTCGATCGTTCGACGAAGCTCAGATTCAGAATCCCAAATTATCCATTAATAGTTTCTTCTGTTTCATTGATTACAACTAGTCCCAGGATAAAAGAACGTCGTTTCATTTGTTGTCTATTTGCATTTTCAGTTACGGCTAGGTCACTCGTCCGAATTTGTATATGTACGCATTGATTACATTATACTGTGCATCATTCTACTTTCTGTTGGTTTTTCCTTTAGCTAAAGCTGCTAAGCTCTTTGATGGTTTCTAGGTAGGAAATGTCTCGAGCGGAGTCTTTATGGGAGCGGCTAGTGAATGCTGCGTTACAAAGAGACAGAACAGGAGGAGCTGCTGGTGGTCCTGGTCAGGGCAGTATTGTTGGATATATTCCTTCATCACTAGCGAACAACAGGGATATAGATGCTATTCTGAGAGCTGCAGATGAAATCCAAGATGAAGACCCCAACATAGCAAGAATCTGTAAGCTGTTGCTTGTTTTTTTTTTTTTTTTTTCCCCTTTTCTTTGTGTTTTAGCTTTTCATGATGATTTTCGATTTGCAGTATGTGAGCATGGTTACTCTCTTGCACAAAATCTTGATCCCAATAGCGAAGGAAGGGGCGTTCTACAATTCAAAACGGGATTGATGTCCGTTATTAAGGTATGTTTCTCTTCTGTAGATTATAAGTTTGATACGGTCATCCATAAGTTTGTAACCTACTATTTCAATGAATCTGTTTGTTATGTCACAGACACTTGAATGCGTTGTTAGTGGATAATATGAGTATATGACAGACTGTGTTGGATTTCTTATTTGATTTGCCCATGGTTTTGCGTCGTAATACTTTGTTCCGCCTTGGTTAATTTTCAGCAAAAACTAGCGAAAAGAGAGGTTGGGACCATAGATAGAAGTCAAGATATTATCCTACTGCAAGAATTCTACAGGCTATACAGAGAAAAGAACAATGTTGACAAGTTGAAGGAGGAAGAAAAGCAGCTCCGTGAGTCAGGGGCTTTCACTGACGAGTATGTACTTTTTCCCTTTGTTTTCTGACACTTTGGTTTCGAAAATTAATAACTACTTCACACAATCTGTGAATTTTATGCTCTGGCTTTTGTTGTTGAACGCCCAAATTACTCGGATATCGTAATTGTTGCCGATACGGTTTGATTATGGCTTTCAGGCTGGAGCGGAAAACAGTAAAGAGGAAAAGAGTTTTTGCCACCCTTAAAGTTCTGGGAAATGTGTTGGAGCAGTTGGCAAAAGATATTCCTGACGAGGTTGTGTTAATTTCTTTTAACACCTCTCACTTCATTCTTGCAGTTGTTGCCTTGCACAGAAGAATTATGTGGACGATAATATTACTATAAAACAAGTTTATGCATTTAAACTCTAGTTATTTGTTTCACTTTTGGTCAAAGTAGTTGTGTACACATTTCAGCTAATAATTGTTTATTTTGTACTTCTACAGCTGAAGCATGTTATTGATTCAGACGCTGCAATGAGTGAAGACACAATTGCTTATAACATTGTTCCTCTTGATGCTCCTGTCACGACAAATGCCACTACGACTTTCCCTGAGGTGGGATATTTTCTATTTTACATTTTTGTGCATGGTATGTGGCTTGTCTTGCTAAATTACAAAAAAAATGTGAGCAGGTTCAAGCAGCAGTTGCAGCGTTGAAGTATTTTACAGGGTTGCCAAAAATGCCTGCTGATTTTCCCATTCCCGCTACAAGGAATGCTGATATGCTTGATTTTCTCCACTATATATTTGGGTTTCAGGTTTGTATATCTAAGAAGCTTTTGTCCAGCTTCGTGTCGCACATTGAACATCAGTGTTTTTTTATTTGTCATTATGTAATATTTCAATTTTTATGGCCTCAGAAAGACAGCGTCTCGAATCAGCGTGAGCATATAGTTCTTCTTCTCGCTAATGAGCAATCTCGCCTTAATATTCCAGAAGAAACGGAACCCGTAAGTACTTGTGTTTATTTGAATTTCGTATGATTATTTTCTCAAAAGCTTCTGGAAACGAAGTACATTATTCATGATTTTGGTTTTGTTTAGTTTGTCAAAGTGAAAACTTCTTGTTGGTTGTTCTTTATATGCACTTCTAGTTAATAAATCTTTAAAGTAAAGTATTGTTGCGTTCATTCTAGAAACTTTACTGTAATTGTGCAGTGCACATGTTTTTAGCTTGTCTGCCTCTTTATGTACAAGGCAGTGACTAGTGAGTTGAATTTTAAGATCTCATGAATAACGTTTTTTCTCATGCTCAGAAACTGGATGACGCTGCAGTGCATAAGGTGTTTTTGAAGTCTCTGGACAATTACATCAAGTGGTGTGATTACCTGTGCATTCAACCGGCTTGGAGCAAGTAAAATATCCTCTCTCCCTTCTCTTTTTTCCCTGCTACTACTCTTGCATACTCACTCCAAACATTTTGTAAAATGTAGTTTAGAGGCCATCAGTGGAGAAAAAAAACTATTATTCCTCTCTTTGTACTTCCTGATTTGGGGGGAAGCTTCCAACATACGGTTTCTTCCAGAATGTTTATGCTACATATTCCACCATGTAAGTATTATGCTGACTGCTTATTCTTCTCCATATGTTTGCATAAGTTAATAGGTTTCTAGTGTCTCTTTCGTGATTCTGTTCTTAGCTATTTTGAGATGAATGAAATCTCCTAATCTCTTATCGCTCTTACTTGCTAGTAGTTCATTTTTATCATGATAAGTTGTTTGTTTTGGTCTTTTGTGCTGATACTGAATATGTTATATAGATGGTAAGAGAAATGGATGAGATCTTACGCCAGCCGGTTGCTCGCCCAGCTGAGAGTTGTATGCCAGTCGATAGTCGTGGCTCTGATGATGGTGTTTCATTCCTTGATCATGTCATAGCTCCGCTGTATGGAGTTGTTTCAGCGGTATGTTCTTTAAAGTATTTTTTTTTCATTTTAGACGCTTAAGGATTTCACTTTCTCTACTCTTCATGTTCATGAAGAAGTATCTTCCTTAAATCATACATTGCTGCTTCTTAATAGAGAAATGTAGGCCATGGAATGCAGCACGAGAATGTTTGCCAAATTCTTGGTTGGAATGACTTTTCCTAATCTGCTTCTTAAGTAGTATTTAGACTGAGATTGAGTTAGTGATCTATTACTGTTTTTAGTTGGATAGGCAATGATCTCTTTGATGGATAAATTTGTTGATACCAACAGGCAATTTTGTTTTTTTTGTTTCGTTTACTTGATTGGTTTCGTTACATTTTCTCGCACTCATTCAAAATGTTGATATGTTTCATAGCATGTAATATTTGTAGGTATAATCTATGGTGGTTAGTTTTCGATTCAAATGTCCTGTATCAAAAGAGATGATGTTGTTATCATGTTTTCTTATGTACGAATATTCCTATATATATGTGTTGTTGGCTTTGAGTCAATAATCATGACACACTGTTATAAAATTGGGTATGTGCAGGAAGCTTTTAACAATGACAATGGCCGAGCACCTCATTCAGCTTGGAGAAACTATGATGATTTCAATGAATATTTTTGGTATATATATAACATTTTTGTCCGTTGGGTGATTCTCATTGCCTATGCTGACTTACATTTTTTTATTTTCAAGGTCGCTTCACTCTTTCGAGCTTGGTTGGCCGTGGCGCACCAGTTCATCGTTTTTTCAGAAACCTATACCGAGACAAAAGGTGTGCAATGGCCCCTTGTATTGATTTAATCTAGTTTTTTATTCATACTGGTTTTGATGTTTCTTTGGTGCACACTACCATGAAATGAAAAAGATTTACCCGTCATTGGTAAGAATCCATTTGTTAATCGTGATGATGGCATGTCGATTTGAAATTTTCTATAATTCAGTTCCTAGACTATGTTTCCGAATTGTATTGAAGTTATGATGGTGTGTGGTCTCGCTGCTGTACTCATTTACTTGTTGCTAAGTAGGTTCTTTATTTTGTTTATTTTATTTTTTAATTTAGAGAAGTTGAGGGTCAGTCCTATGTTTCATATAAAATATAGATTCAGACTTCTGATTTTTCCCAATAGATGTATCTGATGTTGAATATACTGGTTTTATCCTTGCAGTATGAGATTAAAACCGGCAGGGCAAAACATCGAGGAAAGACATCCTTTGTTGAGCACCGGACATTTTTGCATCTCTACCACAGTTTCCATCGATTATGGATATTCCTTGTTATGATGTTTCAGGTTTGTAATCCCGTCTCAGGGTTCCATTTGTTTGTCATGCTCTGTCTATATTCCTTAGAAGATACTTATAGTCAACGCCTATCCTTGGTGGCCTGCTGTTTTGTGTGACTCTGTTGTTTGAGTGTCATATTATTATTTTAAGATGTTTGGTTATAACCTGTTCTTTCACTATCATTAGTAGTATGGATTATTCTTGTATCCTGCTACTAGTCTAACATGCTTCTTTACAGGCACTAGCCATAATTGCATTCAATAAAGATAACCTTACTTCCCGGAAGACCTTGCTTGAAATTCTCAGCTTGGGTCCGACTTTCGTAGTGATGAAGTTTTCTGAGAGTCAGTCTTAAACCTCATACGCTTTACTTTATCTTCAGTTATTGTCATGAACTAGTGAAGAAAAAGCATACTTAATGTTAATAGGTGTTCTGGATGCTATCATGATGTATGGTGCCTATTCCACAACAAGGCGGCTGGCTGTTGCTCGCATTTTTCTCCGTTTCATTTGGTTTGGCCTTGCTTCCGTCTTCATATGTTTCCTCTATGTGTATGTTAACATTCTTTCCTTGCACCTTTTCAGCTTTCATTGGGCATTTGCTATTTTCCTTTTTTTCTTTGGGGTAGCTTTTGCGTTCCCTTGTTTGATAGTTTTTTTGCTTACAGGAAATCACTTCAAGCACCAAATTCTGATTCAGTCATATTCAAGCTTTATGTGATTGTCATAGCCATATATGGTGGTGTTCAGTTCTTTTTTAGCATCCTGATGCGTATCCCAACTTGTCACAACATTGCTAATAAATGTGACCGGTTTCCTGTGATTCAATTCTTTAAGTGGATGCGCCAGGTTCTTAGTCTCATGTTTCTCTTTCATTTTTATGCTTAAGATTTGAATCATTAATTATCTCTGATGCTTAATTGATTGTATTTTCAGGAGAGGCACTATGTTGGCCGTGGCATGTATGAAAGGACGTCTGATTTTATAAAGTAGTCTCTTCACCTTATATTTTGTTACTTATTTTAGTTGTCTGTATTCTGGATGCTTCGAAAGTTGTTATAGGTATATCTAGTACTGAAAATATATGGGAGTCTTACTGTAATGGTTATTAAACGGTGTTTCTGACTAGTGTGGGAGAAGCCGCAGATATACTTGTTTGATAGATACCAACGAACTTCAGCTCATATGGTCTTAGTGTTTTTTTTTTTTTTGTTTTTTTTTTATACCGTCAAAGGTTGTACTAATCCATTCATATAATGCAGGTACTTGCTGTTTTGGCTTGTCGTTCTGTCTGCAAAGTTCTCATTTGCGTACTTTCTCCAGGTTAGTTCTTCTAGCAGGAAGGACATTGTGATTTGTTGATAGTTGTACTGAAGATTGTGGTTAAGCGTGAAATATATTTATGTTACATGCATAAAATACTACTTATGTACCAAAAGTATTCCTTCTGTGTGTTAATCAAGAGTTCCGTTGTATTCAGTATAAATCTAGTCAATTTATACAGTGAACTCTTAGAGTTGGAAGTAAATTTATGAACACAGGCTTACAATTATTTTTATATAGAAAGAAAAATATATATGACAATTGACCAATATGTCTCTTGATTGCGATCTCTTGTAGTCACATCCTGAAGTAATGACTCGAGAAAGATCACAAAGATGCTTTGTTTGGCAGTTAAAAGTGCGATTTGAATTACTCATTTTTCTCTTTCTGATGAATTTGCAGATTGAGCCGCTTGTTGGTCCAACAAGGATTATAGTGAAACAAAATAACATTCCGTACTCCTGGCATGATTTTGTGTCGAGTAGTAAGTATTGCATTTGTAGATACTTTTTATTGGGTGAAACATGGCTTTTTTCATGTGTGGTGCTTAATTTTTGTATGCTTGTTGCTTGAAGTTTTGTTGTGTATTATATTATGTTACTTCTCTCTGGAATCGTACACCTATGCTTTTTGGTTGCAGTACATGATATCTAAGCTGAATTCTAAATTAGCTCTTAATCGTTTTCCTGTAAAATTCTAAATTTATAATATTTGTTTATCTGGATGCAGAAAACTATAATGCTCTGACTGTCGCCAGTTTATGGGCTCCTGTGGTCGCTGTAAGTTCAATGCTTTACATGAGGGTTGACACTTGTGTTGTTCTAGGTTTTGTTGGCAGTACTCACTTAATCAAGAAGTTGTCTCTAGAGATTCACTTTTACTTTGGAAGGATTTTGTTGAAAACTATTTTACCAATCTTGGTGAAGTTTGTTCTGATTAGGATGAATGTTGCCTCTGGGGGTTCACAGTTAAGTTTTCCTTATTGTATTGTAACTTTTTATTTTTCTTTCATATAACACAGATATACCTATTAGACATCCATATATTCTACACCATTGTCTCTGCTTTTTTGGGGTTCTTGCTTGGTGCGCGAGATCGTTTGGGAGAGGTAAGTGTGGTTTCAAATGTCAAAATTCAGATATTTAAAACTGTTATTACCCTGTTTGTAAGAGGAAGGTCCTTACGTTTCTTTTCCTTTCCTTGCAATTTTCACAGATAAGATCTTTGGATGCAATTCACAAACTCTTTGAGGAATTTCCAGGGGCCTTTATGAGGGCGCTTCATGTCCCTCTTACCAATCGGTTAGGTTCCTTTCCATCTGTCGTCTAAGAACTTCATTTTTCCTGCATATCTCCCTTTATCTTTGTTAAATACTAACATTTTCTCATTTTCGTTGCCTTCCGCCTATAATTCAAAATCTTGTGCAGGACTTCTGATCCTTCTTATCAGGTAGTGAACCTTTTTTCCTCTTCTTGGTTCTGTAGCTGTTGGCCTGTTTTACATTTATGAAGCATTAGTTTCCTAAATGAATTTATGTTAAAAGTCTGTTCCGCCGAGTCAAGGTAACTGGCATGTTAATTTTCTTATCATGCTTGTTGTTCATATTTGCATGTGATTCTCGATTCGAAGGCTGTGGATAAGAACAAAGTAGATGCAGCACACTTTGCTCCATTTTGGAACCAAATAATAAAAAGTCTACGAGAGGAAGACTACATCACTGATTTGTAAGTGCTTTATGCTCTACAATAGCTATGCTGTGTGCCTAGTGCTCTTAACTTCTGCTTTTTGATGGTTTCGGTTTTACCCATTTTTTTCATTTGGAACCATTTTCTAGTGAGATGGAACTGCTCCTGATGCCCAAGAATTCTGGTAGGCTCCAATTGGTTCAGTGGCCACTTTTTCTTCTTTCCAGCAAGGTGAGTTTGTTACTTTTACCTTCTTCTGTATATAAATTCAACGTTTTATTGTGGCTATCTGGCTAGCCTCATTGGTTTCCAAGAAAATAGCATATGAGGTCACTTCTTAGTGAAAAATATTTTCTTGTAAACTGTAGATATTATTGGCCAAAGAGATTGCTGCTGAGAGTAATTCACAAGAGGAGATTCTGGAGAGGATTTCAAGGGATGACTATATGAAGTATGCTGTTGAGGAAGTCTATCACACTCTTAAATTTGTCCTTACAGAAACTCTGGAAGCCGAAGGGAGGATGTGGTAAATGGATTTTTGGCCCTAAAATGACTTGCACGGATTTTTGCTGGATAAAGGAATGATATTTATTGTGAATTGCGTAGGGTGGAAAGAATTTACGAAGACATTCAGGCCAGCATAAAGGAGAGAAATATACATCATGATTTTCAGTTGAACAAACTCTCCCTTGTTATCACGAGAGTGACTGCGCTCTTGGGAATCCTGGTATTCTCATTACCAGTGCTAATTATGTCTCTGTCAGAAATTACTTTATTGAACCGGCTCTTAATTATTATAATACTATTAATCTTCATGATGCTCAAAGTTGGATGATTGTGAATTATAGGCGTCCTTACCTATTAGTGGAGAAGAGTGTCATAGTTTCCTGATTGTTATCAATTGGACACTTTTTTTTTTCTTTCTATTTTTCCCTTGGATATATTTGATTTTAAATTGTGCTGAACTCCTTGGACAGAAAGAAAATGAAACACCGGAGCATGCAAAAGGGGCCATCAAAGCACTTCAGGATCTATACGATGTTATGCGGCTTGACATATTAACTTTTAATATGAGGTACATACAAAGTTGATGATTGGCTGTGTTTTATGCAACAACTTCTTTTCTTTTCTTTGTGTAAAAAATATGTTGCTCTATGTAGAGGTCACTATGAAACGTGGAACATGCTAACTCAAGCCTGGAATGAAGGTCGGCTTTTTACAAAGTTGAAATGGCCTAAAGAGCCTGAGATGGTATAATGATGATTCTTGTTTTCAAGGCTATAAGTGTACTCGTTTATTTTCTGTCAGTCTGATAATTTTCTAAAATTTGCAGAAAGCTCTCGTCAAAAGATTGTACTCTCTATTTACTATCAAAGACTCTGCAGCGCATGTTCCTAGAAATCTCGAGGCCAGACGCAGACTGCAATTCTTCACTAATTCTCTTTTCATGGATGTGCCACCACCAAAGTCTGTCCGCAAGATGTTATCCTTCAGGTGTTTCTTACTTTATGCTTCTTTCTCCATACTTTCGTCATCTTATCCAACCAAGCTGTTCGGAAGCTTATTATCTTCTTTCGGATTTTGTTTTCAGCGTCTTCACTCCATATTATTCTGAGGTTGTGCTATACAGCATGGCTGAACTCACTAAGAGAAATGAGGATGGAATATCAATCTTGTTTTACCTTCAGAAAATATATCCAGGTATATTGGCCTTGTGACTTCCTTAAAAATATTAGTGACTCTTGCCTAGTTTTTTTTTTCATACTAATAAATTGTATAGTTGCTTCTGCTATGCTTGAGTGTGTTCCATTATGGATAGGTGCCGGAAATGTTTCTCATCGATGTTTAATATGCTGCAGATGAGTGGAGAAATTTTCTTGCACGTATAGGACAGGATGAAAATGCGTTAGAAGGCGATCTACATAATGAGAGAGACATACTTGAACTTCGATTTTGGGCTTCTTACCGTGGACAAACGTTAGCTAGAACAGGTAAAGCAAGCGAATCACTCCACCCTTTTTCTTGAGGTTACACATTATTAACTTCACGATCTCACATTGCAAGTTGCCTTTGTATACCTGCAGTTCGGGGGATGATGTATTATAGGAAAGCTCTCATGCTTCAGTCTTATCTGGAAAGAAAGGCTGGAGGAGGTTAGAGGCTAAGAGCTTTATATAGATATAATTTTAGGCCAAGCTTTTTCTTATAGCTATCTCACTATTACAGACATGGAGTCCGCACTTTCTGGTAATTACACAATGGATGCTGAAGGATTTGAGTTATCTCCTGAAGCAAGGGGCCAAGCAGATTTAAAGTTTACATACGTTGTCACATGCCAAATATATGGAAGACAGAAAGAAGATCAAAAACCTGAAGCTGTTGACATTGCTTTGCTAATGCAAAGGTAAGAAGACGCCTTTCTGAATTTCTTATGCTTCTGCTATCATTCTGTTACAAATATTGTATTACCAAGCTAATCTCATTCATTCTATGGTCAGAAATGAAGCCCTTCGCATTGCTTATATCGATATTGTTGATACTCCGAAAGAGGGTAAATCTCATACAGAGTATTATTCAAAGCTTGTGAAGGCCGACATCAGTGGAAAGGATAAGGTAAACTGTGTTTATCTTTCTTGTTTCCTTAATGTTTGAAACACTTCAACATGCTTTAAGTGATGCGTAAAGTGTGATTGCGCTATAAAGTGAATTGGCATTTCTGCCCCCTTTTCCTTTTTGATCTTATTGTTTTGTTATATGGATTGGCCACTTTTTTTTCTGGCTATGCAGGAAATTTACTCCATAAAGTTGCCTGGGGACCCGAAACTTGGCGAAGGCAAACCTGAGAATCAAAACCACGCCATTGTGTTTACACGTGGAAATGCCATCCAAACTATTGATATGAATCAAGTTAGTGTGCAATTCTCTTATCTTCTCTCTGCATCTTTTTAGATCTTGTGAGGGTTTGTTATTGTTAAGTTTCTCTGGAAATTCAATTTAGTAAATTAGGTATATTCAGGCTTTGTAAAGAGTATTAAGAATAACAGTTTCAAAGTGTACACGTTTAAAAATTAAAAAATAGGCACTGAGAACAACATTGCTTCATAGCTCATGTACATATCTAGCTGAAACATCCGACTATAAAAGATCCAGCTTAAACTTATCATATAATGCTGTAGTTTAACTTGGTGAAACGCGCATTATCCAAACCTTGTCCAATCCAATATAGATTGGATGTTTATGAAAACCGAAGTAGTCACTATGTGAATTTTCACTTCAGCAAAATTTAAGCTTGTGCGATAATTAAATTTTACAAAACATCACTTTCCTTAGACCCAAGTGAAATTTTGCCAAATGTAATTTGACGCATAATTTTGCCCAAGTTTATCCATTCTGGAGTTCACTAACAATAAGTGGTTCTTAACCTAGTATTTAAGTTTGAAGTTCAAAATTAAACACAGAAATTTGGAGTAGAAATACTTCATTTTCTTTTGATAACAGAGAATCGTTCTTAAATGAAAAGCACATATTGATATCATTTGAGATTGGAGTTGGACATCTCATCACATGTAAATGTACCTGAATCTTCTATCATGTGTACATGCCTGCTTTACATTCTTTACGTTTCTATACGAGAGCTAAATGCATCTCCAACCTCTAGCATCATGTTATTTATTTATTTTCGTTACTTGTTAGGATAATTATTTTGAAGAAGCCTTGAAGATGAGAAATCTTTTGGAGGAATTTGATCGGGACCATGGAATTCGACCTCCCACCATTCTTGGAGTTAGGGAACATGTATTTACTGGAAGGTGGGTACCAGACATTTATAAATCTGTTTTCTTATTTTACATATATCGCTTACGTAATTGTTTGTAACACAATATGCAGTGTCTCGTCCTTGGCCTCTTTCATGTCCAATCAAGAAACCAGCTTTGTAACTCTTGGTCAACGAGTATTGGCGAAACCCTTAAAGTAAGCTACTACCAATAAGTTTTATTTTCCCTGAACAACTTGAATCATTTGGAATCCTGATTCTATCATTTCCGAATTCTAGGATCCGCATGCATTATGGTCATCCAGATGTCTTTGACAGAGTTTTCCATATCACACGTGGTGGTATCAGCAAGGCCTCTCGGGTCATCAATATTAGTGAAGATATTTTTGCTGGTAAAATCCGATTTGTTAATTGATAGTTACCTTCAAATCTGTTCCGTTTTGCCAGACAATAAAAGCATACTACTATGTTAAGCCATCTTATATTAAATTTCTTCCACACTTGATTAATGTTGATTCTACAATGCTATGATTTTCAGGTTTTAACTCAACTTTACGTCAAGGGAATATTACTCATCATGAGTATATTCAGGTCCGTACTTTTCAAAACTTTACAATTAAAAGGATAAACAATGTATATGCACTAATTTTATTTACAGGTTGGCAAAGGGCGAGATGTGGGGCTCAATCAAATAGCTCTATTTGAAGGGAAGGTTGCTGGTGGGAATGGTGAACAGGTTCTTAGTCGGGATGTATACAGACTTGGCCAGCTCCTTGATTTCTTTCGAATGATGTCATTCTACTTTACAACTGTTGGGTTCTATTTCTGTACGATGGTATGTGGACCCTCAAATGAGTCATAGTGATTTTACTCGCGTCTCACCATGGTTTCTCATTTTACCTCCATATCAATACTTAGCTGTCAACTTTATAAAAGAAGTTTACGACAAGTCTTGAATTTCTGTGGGTCACTTTCTTCAAGTTTTCCTTAAGTATGGTTTCCAGGACTAGTGCTGATGAATTGACATTTTCATGGCCTCTTGCAGCTGACGGTGCTTACAGTGTATATTTTCTTATATGGGAGGGCATATCTGGTAAGCATAGTTACCTATGTTGGTTATGACGCATATGCTATCTTCTTGACTAATTATTGAGCGATTTATTCTTGCATATTACCTATGATACTGGGTGTTTCATATTATATAGGCACTTTCTGGAGTTGGAGCTACTATTCGAGAAAGAGCTATTCTTCTGGACGATACTGCACTTAGTGCCGCCCTGAATGCTCAGTTTCTGTTTCAAATTGGTGTCTTCACTGCTGTGCCAATGGTTTTGGGCTTTATTTTGGAACAGGGTTTTCTCCAGGTACTGGTTTTCCACCATTTTTGTCATATCATAATGTTATGCAATATCTTCTGATTTGATTGAGAAGCAAGCGTGTGTTTGTAAAAAAAATTGGGGACTGGCACGTTTTTTAAGTTAGCTCGTTCATTTACTTGATTGTCTACAGTTTACTTTTATTGGATTATAAGTCGCCTTGGTCACTCATTCTCATGTTTCGCTCTGACATTCTGTTGTTAGTTAGGGATTTATCTCTCTTAAACCATCTTCTAGGCATTGTCAGTTTCAGCTATGCACTGTATTCCAGAGATGGACTATAGTGTTCTGAATTATCATATTCGTTTGGTCGATATTATTAAAGGAGATCCTTACTGGATATGGCATATAGTCATTTGTTCAAGATGAACATTTTACTTTTTTGTGTTTTGTTTGTTAGACCTTAACTCTTCTTTAACCATCTTTTATTGTGTAGGCCATTGTCAGTTTCGTAACAATGCAATTTCAGCTATGTACTGTCTTCTTCACATTTTCCCTTGGCACAAGAACCCATTATTTTGGACGGACAATTCTCCATGGCGGTGCAAGGGTATATTCTTATCCTCGGGAACTTAAACCGTTCTATATTGTCTGGAATCTGATAAACAATGTTTGTTAACAGTACCAAGCCACTGGAAGAGGTTTTGTCGTCAAGCATATCAAATTCTCTGAAAACTACCGTCTTTATTCCAGAAGTCATTTTGTCAAAGCGTAATCTCCTTATACTCTTTGTTTCCCATGTACATGCATTTCTTTTGTATACCTGTTTAGCCATAGTTAAGGATATATTCACTGCTATGCTTACATATTTTTATTCCACCTCTAGGATGGAGGTTATTCTCTTATTGGTTGTCTACCTTGCGTATGGCAATGATGAGGCTGGTGCAGTTTCCTACATTCTTCTGACCGTTAGCAGCTGGTTTTTGGCTGCTTCTTGGCTTTTTGCTCCCTACCTGTTCAACCCTGCCGGATTTGAGTGGCAAAAGTGAGTAGTGCTATCTTATTTATATCGTGTTGAGTAACATGTTTTCTCACTGAGCAAGATTTGTTTTCTCCTTTCAGAGTCGTGGAAGACTTCAAAGAATGGACAAACTGGCTCTTTTACAGAGGTGGGATTGGTGTGAAAGGAGCTGAAAGCTGGGAAGCGTGGTGGGAAGAAGAACTGGTAAGAACTCCATTTATCCAAACTCTGCTGTTTGATTGCCTATGGCGCTTTGCTTCTTTGTTATACTGCCTTCTCGTCTGCCACAATCCAAATGTTTCAAACAGGTCTTATGAATTTTTCACCTTATTTGGCATATAATAAGTATATTTGTGCTTCCAACAGTCTCACATCCGGACCTTGAGCGGGAGGATAATGGAGACTGTTTTAAGTCTACGGTTCTTCATCTTCCAGTATGGAATTGTCTACAAACTGGACCTACAAGGATCAGACACATCATTGGCGGTAACAGCATTTCCCTTCGTTTACTGCTCCTTTATAATCTTTTGCTGTGAACACTGCCTAATAATAGCATTTACACATGTGCAGATTTATGGTTGGTCATGGGCTGCATTGGCGATAATTATAGTTCTTTTCAAGGTTGGTTAATCTTTTATCACAGCTTCATTTTCTTAAAACCTTATCTTCTGACTAAATTGCATTACATGATCTGAGATATCTCCCATGTTTTCTTATATTTTTGGACTTGAAATAGGTCTTTACCTTCAGCCAGAAGATTTCTGTCAATTTCCAGCTTGTGCTGAGGTTTGTACAAGGCCTCGTCTTATTGGTGGCTCTAGCTGGCATAGTCGTAGCAGTTGTGCTCACACCTCTGTCAGTGGTAGACATATTCGCTTGCGTACTGGCGTTTATACCGACAGGATGGGGAATCCTTTCAGTAAGTTTTGAGCTCTTTCTCACCTCAGATACCTTCACTTTCTAATCTCTGTAGAGTCCAATCTAACGAAGTAATCTCTCTTGTTGTAGATTGCTTGTGCTTGGAAGCCAATCGTAAAGCGAATTGGACTGTGGAAATCGATCCGTTCCCTAGCAAGACTATATGATGCAGGAATGGGAATGCTCATATTTCTTCCCGTTGCGCTCTGCTCATGGTTCCCTTTCGTCTCCACTTTCCAAACACGTATGATGTTTAACCAAGCGTTTAGTCGTGGTCTGGAGATCTCTCTTATCCTCGCAGGAAACAATCCCAATTCTGGACTTTGAAATTTCCATTAGCTTATCTACTTGTTTGTTTCTCATACATTTTTACTTGTGTGTTTGTTTCACTAGCGTCATGAATTACAGTGTAGTTGTAGAAAATGATGAGAGCCTATTTGTAATTTTTTAGACCTCTGTAATATTATTATTTATTTGTAGATTCAAATACTGTTCCAAGTAAGTCAGCTTAAATGTTCTTTTTCGATCTTCGTCACAAGTCACAACGTGGCTGTGTTCTAACATTCGGTCAATAATAGGGTGTCTGAGATCGATTTTGCTAAAATTAGTGAATCATTTGGATGCGTTGGATTTGTTATGAAGGGTTAGATTGTTGAAGCAACAAAAAGATCCGTAGTTTGGGTGCAATCAAACAAAAATGAATTAAATAGATTGGGCCCAAATTGAAGCCCATTGAATCTAAAGACAGAAGAAGGCCCGTTTAGTTGGAAAGAATTGCTGGCGGAGGAAGAAGGTTCTCGTCGGCAGGTCAGAAGTCTACAAAGGTACCGTTACAACTTAGAACTTAGAACTTAGAAGAAGGTCGGAGAAAATTCATCTAAACCACAGAATCTCTAATCAGAGAGTGATGGTGGGAGAAGAAGGTCGGAGAAATATCAGACTTTTCTGTCCCTCTGCATCGAAGAGTATCGATTGGGTTGCTTGGAACGATCAGAAACTTGACTTTAGAGCCATAGCCGCAGCGTTTGAGCTCGAACCGTCGACGGTGAAGCTCAATGGTCACTTCATAAGCAGAGGTATTGATCTAATCGCATCTTGCGTTACGTGGCAGTCTTTGCTCGCTTTTTTCTCAGCTAAAGGCTTCTCAACTGGGAAAGACGAGTCCGATGCTCTCTTCGTCGACGGCAAGCTCTCTAAAGTCGGTACCAAAAGTGAGTTTCTCTAATTTATTTCTTTTCTTGTTTAGCTTCCCGAGAAAATCATTGGCAAATTCAAGAAAATTCGAATTTTACCCTTTTCTAGGAGCGCACTCTGATCCTCAGGAGGATAAAACCTGCAACGATCTTGGTCTAATCAGAAACAAGAAGTGGAAAGACAAGTATTCAGGTATGGGAATTTTAGTTTCACCAAGTAGTTCTGAATATCTGTCTGCTTTTGAGTTTGATCTGACTTTTCATTCTCATTAGTTGAGGAACCTCTGGTCTCTGGATTCAACAAGAGAAAGTTATTGTCTGAAAATACGCACTCTCTCAAGAAACTAAAACTCAACATGGGTGATAGCTGTGGTAAAGACCTTGCAGGAAGACAAGGTGGAATCAGCAGAACGCCATTTAAATGCAGCTTCATAAGTTATGGTCTGAAGAGGTCAAGAGAAGATGAGATGATTGTTCCTGCATCTGGCAAGAGGATGAGATGAGAAAGAGACAATGTAGAAATAGAACATTATGTAACAGTTTTGTCTCTCTAAAAGTATTTGACTAAATCGAAATGCAAAATTCAACTCTTAATTACAAAACAGAGCATCACATCACCACATTGATCATATAGCTGAAAAAGAATATTCAACAAACTCTAAAAACGAATAAAGAAGATGAAGGAATAGAAAATGAATAAAAAATAGAGAAATACTCTCAAATGGTATAAAAATATATATTTCAAACCTAGCAATTAAAATTAAAAGTTTCAAAACTTACATAAATTATTTTGTGAAATCACTTGTTTACCCTAAATAAATTATCACACATAAAGTTAAAACATTATGTTTATGTTATACTTTCACAAATTAGTGTTTAGATTTCTTCCATTAAAAATATGAATCATTTTTTATATTGAATTTGTGTTATTATTAAGAAAAAACTTATAATACGATTTTTCGATTAAAATTTTTAAAATAAATAGTTTTGGAGAATTACTCTAAAAATAACCACTTTCAGAATTCTTTTGCAAACCTAACCAACATCATGCATTTCTTCTTACAATACAAACACAAATCAAACATAATCTTTGATATACAAAACGGGAGAGTATAGACTATGAATAAGTAGACATCAACCAAATTAGTATAAATTATTTAATATTAAGTAACACCATAGACCAAATATAAGCATGTTTTAGGTTTTCGTTAAGACGATTGTGTATATATCACAAAATCATTACCAAGACGTTCCATAGCACTAACATCATCTGGATTTTAGATTATGTACGAAAATTGTATGTTTTGATAAATTGGTGTAAAATATATCAAAATATACTGAATAAGACAAATGGAATATGTTGGGGGTTTGATTTGCTCTGGTTTTGGGAAGATTGTAACAATTGTTAACCCCACCAATGGGTTTACAAGAATTTTGCCAAGATTTCCAGAAATTTGCCAAACCATTTGCCAAACCACTAATGACATCAAGACATATTTAGGTTTTGAATCTTCAAGCTGCCATTACAAAGTCTTTGAAATGGCTAAGAGCGGAGATGTGCAGTGGAATCATCACCATGTGTTTACTTTTGATGGTAGAAAATTTAATCATTTGAAGTAATGACCTTTGACTTGTAAGTTTCCACATTCGATTCTCCCATATAGCATTGAGCCAAAGTTAGTATGCATCAATGAAATAGTCTACTACACAACTCACCTACTAAGCAAAAAGAATATTGCAATGATGCAATTTCATCTTGGGGCAGAGACAAACGAATGCAATGAAATCCCACAACCTTCCATGTTTGGAATATTCAATTATCCATCAACTCGAGTCATTTCCTCCATTGGCTTTTGAAGGCTTCACAAGTAGTGGAGACATTGTGTTTTCACAAACCGAGGGTAGTGTTTTGGCTCTGTATTTGTACAATCCAAACACCAAGGAAATTGACAAGAAGAAGATCTAAAGAGCTGTTCACTTTCAGTAATCAAGTAGAGAGTCTTATGTTCAACTATTAACTTTAGCTTTTCTTTTTTACATATTCAACTATTCATGTAACACGTGTTTGAAATCCTGATATATATCACATGACTAAAGAATGGTTACTTCTTTCTTTAATTTTTTTTTTTTAATAAGATGAGTCTAACTAAACAATGATTACTTTCTTTCTTTCTTTTTTTGTTGGAAATTTGTGTGGTTATGTTAGTTTCTTGATAGTGTTTTTTGAGACAACTTCACTTTATGCTCAGTTTAATTCAGAGTTTGACGATGAGAAAAAAGTTTCATGTAATTGTTTTTTTGGGTCTCTTTTAAGTATCTATCTGACTAAACGAGAGCGAGTGATGCAAAAACCCACTCTTAACTGCCAAATCTTACAGGGTCTTGTTGATACATATTGTACAACTGGTTTCTCTTAACAGATTTGAGCCTACTTGTCCGTGGAAAAATATTGCCATGCTGCAGCAACTCCTGCAACTAATGTGATTTTAAAGACAAGTTTACTAGAAAAGACCGAAGATCGAGGTTCAGGTGACTCGGTCGTTGATGGTGCTTCAATTGGTCTCCCTCTCATCTTGGCTAGGAGTCTAGACAACAACTGCTTAAGCCCACCTTTTTTCTTTCCTGCTGGAGAAAACAGAGAAATCATAAAGTTGACGTTAGAATCAAGATTAAGTTTTGTCATCCCAAGTGAGCTTCAAATGATCCTCAGCAGGATTTCGTGACTAACCTTGGCTTTTGAGAAACCTTTCTTCTTCACCTAATCGTCTACGGAGAACATTGAGCAATGATCCGAAGTACAATGCGAACACGGTGCATGTGATTGTGATTACGTTGTAAGGCATGCTAAAATCAGGGGTTGTCAAAGGTACAAGCAATACTTCTGTGTAAGAGCGCACTAGAGATTTTTCCTGCAACAAAACCAGAGGACGACTCATGTTATTGTATATGAATTTTGAATTAGGGGACAAAAGGGACAAACGTTTAAGAGTTTTTAGTGTTATCTCGGTTCTCTACCTTAAATCTTGATAATGTAGGCGATTTACTGACTTCTTCCTTAAAATCTAAACTCGCATGATGATCGGGAAAGCTTATCAAAGCCGATGGAATGTCGAATCCTTGATTGGCATCAGGAGGATATTCATCTATATGTAGAAAACCCTGTCGAGCAAATTTTTAGAAACAAAAATTAGTTAACACAACAGTTTTCTGACACTCAAGATCAATTGATTTGACGATCAGATTATGATAGGTGAAGAAAATTACACATGGAAAGTATCAAGAACGAAATATCACCTTATCGTATTCTATGGACATGGCTACAGATTTCACTTCACATGGTAGTTCCAGCATCATCTCCATCATGCCAGATGACATCTTATCCGTAGATGGTGAGACATCGATCTTCTTTAAGACCTCACTCCCTGTCTTCTGTTGTTTGTCCACAAAGATTTGTAGAGTATGATAATAAACCTTAACATACCATGGGAAAATCTGGAAGATGTTAACTTTTACAGTACATCGGCCATTGGTGAGATCTCCTCCCAATAACTTCTCCTGCGATTCTGTTGCTTTTAACAAGATGGCTATTGCACCCCTTTCGTTCCCACTTCCCATCAGAAACCGGCTCGCGTGTAATGGAGCTTGTTGACATGCCCATTTTGAGGGAAGCTTCCAAGTGAGGCCAAGATCAAATGGCTCGCTGTCACTATATATTTCAATATCATAGACGAAAATAAAGCTGCTGATTTCGGGAAGAATCCTGACTGGCTTTATGGATAATTCGAATTCTGCGTTCTTCCAGAGTTTGTATGCTTCTATCTCTGGATCCAACTTCTTTAGTTCATGACCAGAAAGACCCTCCAATTGAACATACACATTACTCGACTTTGCAAGAACACATCTCCCAACAACTTTCCTCCCAAAGAGGGAGCTGAGGAACCAACTTGGCTGCATATCTGTTTCAGCAGAAATAGTTTCAGGCTGAAGAACAACAGTGAGAGTCTGCTCCAGCACTGTGCCAGAACCCAACCCCTCTTCACCAGATTCAACCCTTGATAAACGCAATCTCTGAGAATGATAAAACCCTCTGTAAACAGATGGCCTGTTCATTAACGCAGAAATGCCATCCTTGTCTCTACACGGGAGCAGCTTTAGCCACGGGGTCAAGTTCTCAGTACAAACAGCTTCACGTGGCAGCGAACCATACCTCAGCTTATCTGACTTTGGCCCAAACCCCCATGTAGGAGCAGCATACGAAGTGGAGGATTCTAGAAAGTTGATGGAAGCACAGAAGAGCCCTGAAAGTGCGTGGGTTAAGTTCTTCCAAGAAGTATCGACCTGAGAGTGAGGAACATCAAACACAGCCCACAGCTCGACCCCAACAGGCTTCGCATTCATACTCGATAGCGGATCAAATCCTCCCCAGTGTTCATGGTTCCAACGACCCTGAGTAAAAGATAGCTCCATCTCCTTGACCCGAAATTTCTGAACCTGTTCAAAGAATTCATGTTTCAGAGATTACAGAAAAACCAAAACAACTACACCAAAAGAGGTAAACAAGCCACTACACTCGACGTGAAGCAGAATGAATGTGGCTAGAAATGGCTGCCAAGTCGAAATCAAGATCACAAGAGTGTAATAAGAACAATTCGTACCCAAAAAAAATCAATTTCAGTCATCCGATTTCTTAAACCTCCATTTTTCAAGTGGCAAAAGATCAAAGCTAAGAAGAGAGCAAGACCGAAACGACCTAATTGCATCCCAGCTGAAATTTCCTCTCTAATTGCTAAGCTCGATACATTTTCCGGGAAAAAAGAAAGAGGTAATTACCAGCTGAGAAATAGCTTTCGGGAAGAGATGATGATGGCGGCCATGGGAATTTGACGGAGGAGCTCGGTTTTCGAAATGGAAGTGAGCTAAGACTTTTCGATCGGGCAAAGGCTTCAGCAGCAATGCCTCGCTGAATTCTTCAACTTCTATCGACTCAGAAGCGATGGCAACGAAAAACGATTGCAAAATTAAGAAAGGGATCCAGGATAGAACAACTCTGACCATAATCGGATCCACTGATAAACGCCCGGAGTCGTCGGTATTACCGGAGATCGAGCATTACAGGGTAGATCGCTGAGCTCCGGCGAGGGGAATGGGAAACGCTTTGAGGCCTAAACGCGGAAATAGTGTAAATGCTAATAGCCGCGATTAAAAGAGCGATAGCGATAAGCCGATAATGAAAGTTACTAGAATCCAAAAGAAAAAACAAAAACAAATGAGACAAATAGGGAAGAAATTGATTATAATACCTAGAGACGTGAGATCAGCTAGTTCCTCAACATTTATTCAACATTTGGATCGTATGCAAACAAGATTGGACGATATTCAATATTTACAAACTAAGCTATACGACAAATTGACAACAATGGATATAGTAAAATTAAATGGAAAAAAAAAAACAGCCATAAGTAGAGCCAGCATGAAGAAAATAGCATATGCTATAATGTGTATAAGTATAAAATGATGGGATCTCGTTGACCAGTTAGATGAGTATAAAATGACAAAAAAAATGTTTTTATACCAGCTAAGTGTCTAATGCGAGATAACTATTTGCGCAAAAGAATGTGACCTAACCAAATTCATGACAGCGAATGAGAGAAGTAACTAATCTTTTTTGTTAAATGGATCGTTTTATTTTTTGGGCCAATACAACAATTCGGTACAAACTAGTGTCTTTCTTTAGGATTTGATGTGGCGTTATAAACAATGTTATCATACACTCCAAGGTCGAACAGATTTTACATTGTAACTGGCGATGGAGGTAACCGTGAAAAGATTGGCGATTAAGCACGCCGAGTTATATGACGCATGTGCTATCTTCATATATATATGACTGGATTATTGAGCATATTACCTATTTTGGTCCTGTATTTCCTTACTTAGTGTTTCATATTATATATTTTGGTCAGGTGAACTTGTTATCCTTCGAAGTTGTTGGTTCTCCTCCCCCTGAGTCCCTCATGTGGGCCTTGAACGATTTGTGTTATCTGGGAGCAATTGATGATGAAGGTAACTTGACAGAGCTAGGCGAGAAGATGAGCTTGGAAGTCTAACGCAAGTTCCTCTCTTTGAATTTATAACTTGTAATTACTCTTTTGTTTTTTTCTTTCAATAATATTTCCGTTACACCGAGAAATAAATATGTGTGTTGTTTAATCTCCTAATTTACAGGACGTAGAATTGTTATCATACTCTTCTTTGGATCTGACTAAACGAGAAATGAAAGATATCCTCCAACTCTTAAAAGTGCAAATCTACATATACTTTACAAGATTTGGTCCTACACTCCTACTTGATGATGATGATGATGATGATGCTTCGATTGGCCTCCCTCTGATCTTGGCTGTGATTAAGCCAGGAAAAAAATATGAACAAGGATCATAAACTTGACATCAACCCATTTTTATAAGGAAAACATAGTATATATTGCAAAAAAAATTATACGAATTCAGGCTAGTATCTATGTAGATGATATGGTACAGTGGCTGCTTCAGTCTCTTCTGGTCGAATGTGTGCCTGCAACAGTTTATTCATACATAAATTAGGACTTGAACAGGACTTGGACTTAGATATTCTTTTTTACTGGAACATTTTGTGCCTTTGACTTCTCAGTGATATCTTCAAGATCGGATAGTGCATTGCCTTGCTCTTCTTAGCTCTTAGCTTACATTTACATTCAAGAAATGTGAGATAATGTACTACTTTCTCGAGATACTTTTTTTTTTTTTTTTTTTTTGGTTTTAAGATCTCGAGATACTTGTTATTTAAGCAAACCATAAAATTATATGTCCGGCCAGTTGGTTTATATTATTGTCGTCGTTCTACTATCATATATGTATTTCGAAAAATCATCACTACTACAATATATGAAATTATTTGTCTGGCCGGTTAAAAAATGGAGTTATATCTCAAATTTAAATTGCCTTAAGCAAACTACATCGCTGCACTGTCTCATTCAAGTTTCAAAGTTTGTTGTTAGAAAGAAGAGAAAAAAAGATTAAAGTAACTATAATAACATCAAATATTACGGTGGTTTACAAAGATATAAAATAAACAAAAATGTAGACATGTTGCTTGTATAACACACATTCTTTTGGCAGGCCTAATTCTATAGGCGAGCCAAATGTTTATTTTTTTTAATTGAAGTTCACTTATCAGCTTAGCGACCAATTCATATTCAAGTTCCACCAAATGTAGGGCCAAATGTGAATAAGCCTAATTTGTTGGAAGGATTATAACCATAGATTATCATTGTACAGCAAACTTCACTTGGAAGGGTTGGCGTATTGAGATGTTAAGCTCACCTGAGACAAGGCCTTTTCCTGCTCTTGCTGTCCCGATGGTGTTGTGAGCCCGCGGAAACGCATGGACCGTGGTCAGCACACAGCATTATGCATATCTGATGGTAGCTCAAAGTGTCACATTTAGCTACTAATAGTGTTCAATCAATATCTGTGTCATGACGTAGAAAGTTGAGCAAAGAAATGGAACCTCAGTGAAGAATTTGGTACAGTAACGGGGAAGACTGCGTTTGACATCTCCAACGCCATAACCTTGATCTATGATGGAAGAAGACATTGGCACACCAGCATAGCACGGTTCCTTTCCTGCAAATTTGATGCACAGAGAATATAATTTTGTTTGCAACAATGTTATTGTTCTAGGCATAAGAAAATGGTTCATAGAAGTACCTCTGTGTCGTCAGACAGAGATGGTGTAGATGATATGGTACAGTGGCTGCTTCAGTCTCTTCTGGTCGAATGTGTGCCTGAAACAGTTTATTCATACATAAATTAGGAGAAGTAAGCCAAAAATCCCGTTACATGTAAGAGAAAACAACTCCATACGAGTAAGCTTGTGTTTCTTCTGTTTGCTAAAACTGATTTCTTGTTCTTCTTACCTGTGACCAATCGATTCCCTTCTTCTTTATGCCTTCCACAAATTCGTAAGGCGTGAGACTCTGAAATATGTTTTATGTACAGTTTCAGATAATTTCAAAAGGGCTTCAAATGAGGTGGGTACAATAGCTGGAGCGTGTTTGAGCGCTTGAATCTTGGCTTGTGCAGACTCCACTTTTGGCCACCTGTTTCAGATCATACCAAAGAAAGATTTATACAGCCAGCAGCCCAGAGTTTTTTGAATGATTCAGTTTTACTGCATGACCAAGTTGTAACAGATGTGTAACTAGTTCTGTCTTTTCCCTTTGTTCCCTAAGATATCTCCAAACCAGCACCTCCACTGACGGCAAACAAGCTTGAACTGAAGAACTCGTTTGACAAGACCAGGGAGGGGATAACATCTTGCAATCGATGCAACTTAGAACAATTCCCTTCAACAAGCTGATCCTTAGTAACATCATCTTGTTATCCTGTGCTACAGCACTCTGGTCTCCAGCTCAGTTTTCACATACGCACTAGCTACAGACTGATGAAGAAGCAGCTTTAAACTTTCCATTTTACACATCAACATTGACATGCGTGCTTGGTTCATCATGCTCAGGCTCTGACATGTTCTCACCACCTTCCCCAATCCAACTTTAGCACTAGAACAGAGATATCCATAACTGATAATGCCTCTTCCAGTGGATCCGTTTGAGATCTACTTGTCTGCACATTCATGTTTTTGAACTTGAACAGGACTTGGGAGATAATTCTTTTTTTACTGACTTCTCAGTGATATCTTCAAGATGGGATTGTCAATGTACTCGATTACTCACAGTTGTAAGACACCAGTTCCTCAAAAACATCCAGAGATTCACTACAAAATCTAAGGCTGGTACCTGGAGATGTGAAAGTGCCTCAATTTGATGTGATTCCTTTTGGAAACTGGACCCTTTTGTCGATTTTCTTCAGCAATAGCTTGAAGAATTTTAAACATTTCAAATGCCCAAAAACCCCATCGCGCAACCATTAGTAAGAAAAAAAAAAAAAAAAAGAGCCGTTGGGTGCAAGTAAAGAAACAGAGTGTTTATATACGGACTTCTCCCCATCTTCGTTGGATCTCTCTCACTCATCATCTTCTTTCGAACTTTTTTTCTCTCTTCGCTGTTTCTATTTCAATTTCTCTCTTGGCATTTAGAATTTAGAGATATGGACTCAACTCATCTCCAAGAACGACGTAGACTCCCTTCAAGCCTTGTCTTCGGTTTGGCCGACCACTGTCAGCAGAGTCAGAAACCGCCTTTTCCAGAAAAGATATCTGGAATCCTGTGAGGAGGGTTTTCTCTTTGCTTCATGGAACGTAGTAGGTCAAGCATGGGATTTCACGGCACTTCATCATCTAAACAGTAACCCAACCTTCCTCTGTACCAGCCAAGGATTCGGATTTCAGATGATGGAGTATGGTGATGGACTATTATGCTCAGGGTATGGCCGAGATACATCTGTTCTAAACCCCACAAATGGGTTCTCAAGACTATTGCCAAGATTTCAAGAAAATTCCAAAATCAAAACTTTTGTCGGTTTTGATTCAACTAATGGATCTTACAAGGTTGTCGCAATGAGTGAAGGCAGAGGCAAAGATGATCCCTGGGCGAATCATCACATCTTAACAATCAATCATGGTCAACTTAGTAACTTTTGGAGGTGTGGGGGGGGGGGGGGGCAATAATCTGCAACATGCCACATAAGATAAACCCTCGCTTTCCTCGATCGGTTTGTATTTCTGGCATCGTGTATTACACAGCCCTCTTGCAGAATAAGAAACTTGCGATGATTCAGATCACTCTTGCAACAGAGGCATACAGATGCAACGAGGTTCCACAAGATGATTTTATGGGAGTTTATGCGTTTGGATGTCTGAGTCTACTCAACATCAGAGGCAAAGTGGGAGTTTGCTTTCTACAGGTAGTAACGAACAAGGCGACTACAAAATCTTGGTCTTAGAAGATCCAGAGAATAACAGTTGGTCCTCAATGCTTGTAACTACTCCTCAATCAGTCCTTACTCGGCTTGACAGATTCAGTACTAATGTTTTGGTCTTCCAATGAGTCACAGCCAGAGGAGAATCAGTTTTTTCACAAAAAGAAAGACACTTCGTCTTGGCCCTCTACATCTGCAATCCAACCACAGGAGAGACTCGCAAGATTGGTGTTGATAGAGCATGTTTTAGGTTTTCGTTAAGACGATTGTGTATATATCACACAAAATCATTACCAAGACGTTTCATAGCACTAACATCATCTGGATTTTAGATTATGTACGAAAATTGTATGTTTTGAAAAATTGGTGTAAAATATATCAAAATATACTGAATAAGACAAATGGAATATGTTGGGGGTTTGATTTGCTCTGGTTTTGGGAAGATTGTAACAATTGTTAACCCCACCAATGGGTTTACAAGAATTTTGCCAAGATTTCCAGAAATTTGCCAAACCACTAATGACATCAAGACATATTTAGGTTTTGATTCTTCAAGCTGCCATTACAAATTCTTTGAAATGGCTAAGAGTGGAGATGTGCAGTGGAATCATCACCATGTGTTTATTTTTGATGGTAGAAAATTTAATCTTTTGAAGTAATGACCCTTGACTTGTAAGTTTCCACATTCGATTCTCCCATATAACATTGAGCCAAAGTTAGTATGCATCAATGAAATAGTCTACTACACAAATCACCTACTAAGCAAAAAGAATAATGAAATAGTCTACTACACAAATCACCTACTAAGCAAAAAGAATAACAATTTTAAACCATTGCCAAACGCCAATGTTCCTTGTTTGATAGAGCTGGAGGAGCTGCTTACAGGATCTCAAGTGGAGCTGCGCTTATAGGATCTGAGGTGGAGGGATGCTTGAAGGGGGAGCTGCTAATACGATCAACTTTAGGGTTTTTTTTTTTCTTTTTACATAATCAACCATTCATGTGATTGAGATATATCACATGACTAAACAATTTGTGTTTGAGATATGCAACTTTAGGGTTTCTTGCTTTCTTCTTTTGTTGGAAATTTGAGATATAATGAATGAAACAGAGGAGACATGAAGATGATGTGAATCATTTCTTGAGTTAATATTCTGTCATTTACATCGTAGTAATAAAAGACTTTTGGTGAAACAGAGAGGTTTTTGTCATATCCCAAGTGAGCCTCAACAATCTTTCCAGGGTTCTGCTCCGTGTGATTTTAAAGACAAAATGATTCTCAGCAGGTCTTTGGTGACTAACCTTGGCTTTTGAGAAACCTCTCCTCTTCACCTATTCGTCTACGGAGGACCTTGATAAAAATCAGGGGTTGTCAAAGGTACAAGCAGTACCCAAGTGAGGCCAAGACCAAATAGCTCGCTGCTGACTTCGGGAAGAGTCCTGTCTGTCTGCCTTCTTCCAGAGTTTGTCTGCTTCTATATCTGGATCCAACTTCTTTAGTTCATGACCAGAAAGACCCTCCAGTTGAACATACACATTGCTCTCGACTTTGCAAGAACACATCTCCCAACAACTTTCCTCCCAAAGAGGGAGCTGAGGAACCAACTTTGCAAGAACATATCTGTGTTCCAGCAGAAACAGTTTCAGGCTGAAGAACAA
This sequence comes from Erythrophleum ivorense, assembly GCA_026724425.1. Taxonomy (NCBI): domain Eukaryota; kingdom Viridiplantae; phylum Streptophyta; class Magnoliopsida; order Fabales; family Fabaceae; genus Erythrophleum; species Erythrophleum ivorense. Next base: position 2,106,470 of record JAIUCV010000115.1, read on the forward strand.
CAGTGAGAGTCTGCTCCAGCACTGTGCCAGAAATGCCATCCTTGTCTCTACACGGGAGCAGCTTTAGCCGCGGGGTCAAGTGCTCGGTACAAACAGCTTCACGTGGCAGTGAACCATACCTCAGCTTGTCTGAGTTTGGCCCAAACCCCCATGTAGGAGCAGCATACGAAGTGGAGGATTCTAGAGGGTTGATGGAAGCACAGAAAGCCCTGACAGTGCGTGGGTTAAGAGTTGTTCCGACAAGTATCCACCTGAGACTGAGGAACATCAGACACATCCCACAGCTCGACCCCAGCAGAGAGCTCCATCTCCTTGACCCGAAGTATCTGAACCTGTTACAAAATTCATGTTCCTGAGATTACAGAAAACCAAAACAACTACACCAAAAGAGGTAAACAAGTCGCCACTACACTCGACGTGATGCAGAATGAATCTGACTAGCAATGGCGCAGCAAACACAAGGTACTTCTGAAGGCTACCAAGTCGAAATCAAGATCACAAGAGCTACAATGATATGGTGAAAGTTTAATCGGAACAATTCGTACAAAATTTTCAACTAGAGTCTTCCAGTTTCTTAAACCTCCATTTTTGAAGTCGCAAAACGATCAAAGCTAAGAAGAGAGCAGAAATGAAACGACCTAATTGCAACCCAGCTCAAATTTCCGCAAACAATACCAAAACTGCCTCTCAAATCTCTAAGCTCAATACATTTTCCGGGGACAACAAAGAGGTTATTACCAGCTGGGAAATGGCTTTCGGGAAGAGATGGTGATGGCGGCCATGGGAGTTCGACGGAGGAGCTCGGTTTAAGGCTTCAGAAGCAATGCCTCGCTGAATTCTTCAAACTCTTCGACTCGGAAGCCATGGCAACCAAAGACGATTGCAAAATTAAGAAAGGGATCGGGCGTAGAACAAGTCTGACCATAATGGGGACCCACTGATAAACGCCGGATTCTTCTCTCGCCGGCTTGTAGTACCGGAGATCGGGCATTACAGGGTAGATCGCTGAGCTCCGGCGAGGGGGATGGGAAACGCTTTCAGGCCTAAACGCTAAACGCGGAAATAGTGAAAACGCGGTAATAGCCACGAATGATTGTAGAGCGATAGCGATTAAAATGTGGAGGGGAGATTTTTGTAGATTGTCCTCGAAAATTTACAGAAACAGTCTTTCAATTCCTAAGCATTTCCGTAAAAGCCCCAAACTTTAAAATATTTAATCGGGCTCTTTAAAACTTTAAAGTGAATTGGATCGGTTTATTTTTGGGGCCATACAACAATTCCGTAAAAACTAATCACCTCATTAGTGTCTTTCTTTAGGATTTGATGTGGCGTTATAAACGATGTTATCATACACTACATCAAAATATGCAAGTGAAATTAAGAAAAAGAGAAAAATGTGAAGCATATTATATGTTGACGTTTGTGACACATTTCATATGCAAAGCATTTGGGTCGTCGACGCCAACATTATACGTTACCCGGTGGTTAAAATCCCTACACGAATAACACTTTATTTATAACTCTCTAAATAAAATAATAGAACTGGTAAGGCAGACCAAAATCTATTAAAACATCCAGAAAAATACAAAACAGAAAGGCACAATACAATGTTTAAAATTCTCCACCAAAGAAGATTTGAATATGTAATTTATACAATAAAAAACGTCAGTGTAGCTAATTGTATATCGCAAGTATAATACAAATCTTTTGGTCAAAAAAAAAAAAAAAGTATAATACAAATCTCTTGCAACTCCACCACGTATAAGTCCAAATCTGAAATGTATACATTAATCATAAATATCTTCTCATTAGAAGTATCATTTTTCGGTATCGGTATCGTTATCATAGTTGTGAACTACGTTCAAAAACTCGTTCGGCGCTAATTAATCAGTTGGAATTAAGGATTAATTGGGGTAGAATTTTTGGTATATTTTTTTATATTTTTAAATATTTTATATATAAAATAACATATTAGTATGAAAATCATATATTTCCAACATAAATTAAATATTTTTTCAAATTCACATATACTATATAAGACAAAAATAGTTAAAGTTTGTGTTTAAAAGATAAATCCTCAAATTGATTTTTTGAAAACGATTAATCACATGTTTTTTAGTTAAGATAATTCTAAACAAAATGAGTTTTCATTTTTAGATTGGATTTTAAAAATAATTATTAACTAAACCAATCAGATTTCAGAAAAATATAAATTTGACTTATCAATTTATATAATTAATTGGTGATTATTGTAATTAATCGGATAATAGCTAGTGAAAGGACTTGACTAGTCTTTGCTGTTTAAAAACTTATATTCCCAAAATACCCCAACGCCAACATTAAGAAAGCTGGGCAGTGGCCACTAATATGAAAAGCTCCGCCACTATTCTGTGAAAAGGATGACGTCTCGTGACGATTCTATCATCTTCCTCGGACTTCCACTTCTTCTACTACTCGGCTTTCTCTCTCCGATAATCTTATCCGTCGATTATATCCCGTCAACGTTGAACGGTCCGTTCGTTCCGGTGACGGTGCCGTTAGACACCTCTCTCCGGGGAAACGCAATCGATTTGCCCGACACCGATCCTCGCGTCCGCCGTCGCGTCACCGGTTTCGAGCCCGAGCAGATTTCTCTAACTCTTTCTTCCGATCATGATTCCATATGGGTCTCTTGGATCACAGGTTAACTTTTTCACCACCTTTTGATCACATTTTCATTTACTGAAAATTCCGTGATTTATATACAGTTATTATTTTATTACGTAATAAATGCTTACTCTGACATAAGAGGACGAATCTTATCACGAACTCTTTTTAGTTACTTCAATCTAAAGTTAGATTCTCGGCGACTCATGAAACTAAGCTAACAATGGTCTAAACTCTAAAGATAAGATCCTTATAGTACAAGTTTGATATTACTAATGAAGTAATTGTCGGATTCATAGGTGAGTTCCAAATAGGTAAGAACATGAAGCCATTAGATCCGACAAGTATCAACAGTATTGTCCAATTCGGGACATTAAGGCACTCACTAAATCATGAAGCCAAAGGACGTTCACTTGTTTATAGCCAGCTTTACCCTTTCGACGGCCTCCTTAACTATACTTCTGGAATCATACACCATGTTCGCATTACAGGTTCATTCTTTTCTTGATTTTAGCTATACATGTAGGCGTTTATTGTGTATTTATATTTGCGTTTGCGTTTGCCTTGTGTAGTATATTTTCCAAATGAAACGGTACCCTTGCTACCACATTAAATTAAATTCTTCTGTTAATTATAAACTCAAACTGAATGATCTTTTTGCGTTTTTAATTTGCAAATATATTTTATAAGAAGATAAAAATGTTTTAGTTTTATAAATGTGTGTGTTTGTGTTTTTTCTTTTATAAGTTACATAAATGCAAGCGCAAACGCGGAACAGGAAGTTTTTTTTATAACACGCAGGGCTGAAACCAAGCACTGTCTACTACTATCGATGTGGAGATCCTTCAAGATGGGCGACGAGTAAGATACACCATTTCAGGACAATGCCGGTGTCTAGGCCGTCGAGTTATCCAGGTCGAATAGCTGTTGTGGGCGATCTTGGTCTCACTTATAACACAACGGACACAATCAGTCATTTGATTTCTAATTCTCCTGATCTTGTTTTACTGATCGGCGATGTGAGCTACGCAAACTTGTACCTAACAAACGGGACTAGCTCCGACTGTTACTCTTGCTCTTTCCCGGAGACTCCCATACACGAGACTTATCAGCCACGTTGGGACTATTGGGGTAGGTTTATGGAGGATCTGACTTCGAAAGTCCCTTTGATGGTGATCGAAGGTAATCATGAGATCGAAGTGCAAGCAGAGAACAAAACATTTGAAGCTTATAGCTCAAGATTCGCTTTCCCTTTTAAAGAAAGCGGCTCGCCTTCTCCGCTTTATTATTCTTTTAACGCTGGTGGGATTCACTTTGTCATGCTCGGTGCCTATATCGCTTATGACAAATCAGGTTTAGTAATATTCTCAGAACTAGGAATCATCCGTTTTACATATGTGTTGCAGCATCTCTTGTAAAGGATTCTGTCTTTGTGTTTTTGCAGGGAAGCAATATGAGTGGCTAAAGAAGGATTTGGAGAAAGTAGATAGATCGGTAACTCCATGGTTAGTAGCTACTTGGCATCCACCTTGGTATAGTACTTACACAGCGCATTACAGAGAAGCAGAATGTATGAAAGAAGCTATGGAGGAATTGCTTTACTCTTACGGTACCGACATTGTCTTCAACGGACATGTAAGTTAGACCCCGAAACAGAAAGCCTGTCTCTTTATCTTTGCCTTTTGATATGGTAATGATTGACTTGAAAACATTTTTGTCCAGGTTCATGCTTATGAACGGTCGAACAGAGTTTACAATTACGAACTAGACCCATGTGGTCCGGTTTACATTGTAATTGGTGATGGAGGTAACCGTGAAAAGATGGCGATCGAGCACGCCGATGAAACCGGTAAATGTCCTGAGCCGTTAACCACACCGGATCCAGTCATGGGTGGTGGGAAATTTTGCGCTTCCAACTTCACAGCGTCTGGTGAGTTCTGTTGGGATCGGCAACCTGACTATAGTGCCTTGAGAGAAAGCAGCTTTGGCCATGGAATCCTAGAGGTATGCAGTTTCATTTACTCCTAATTGCGTCAAAACCAAGATTAGGCTTGAGTCTTATTAAAAAGATGACTACTTGGCAGATGAAAAACGACACATGGGCACTATGGACATGGTATCGGAACCAAGACTCGAGCAGCCAAGTCGGAGATCAGATTTACATTGTGAGAGAACCTGATCGATGTCCCAGTCACAACCGCCTTGTTAACCATTGCTAAGTTTAATAAAAAAAAAATAAAAAGATTGAATTCTGTTTTTGTCTACACTGATAAAATGGAATTTTCTCCAAGAAGATAAAAAAAAGTATCAAAATTTGTTTAAAACTAAAAGATCTCGAGGAATTCGAGGACGAAGCTGCTGCAAACGGGGCAATGACCTTTCTGAGCCATGAGCTCTTTAGAGCAGAGCTTACAAAAGGTGTGACCACAAGGTGTGAAAGACGCGCCTTTGATTTTCACCTGACAAACGCAGCAACTGAGCTCTCCTTCACCTCCTCCGTGACCATCTTCTTCCTCGTCTTCTTCTTCTTCCTCTTCGTATTCTTCTTCATCGTCCATGGCGTATCTCGATCCTGTTAATCCCATTTGCCGATCTGTCTCTTCCAACAGATCCATCAGCGACATGGTCTGTTTCGGCGCAGAAGCCGCCGACGATTTCTCCTCTGCTTCTCCTGAATCGTCATCCTCCTCGTTGTCGTCATCGCTTCCAACCGCCGCAGCTTCCGCGGCTTCCTGCGCCGCGACGGCTTCTCTCGCCGACATCTGCCTCTCTTCCACGAACGTGACAACCGGATGACGGCGTCTGTTATCCTCTTCCCCCTCCGAGTGATCCCTGACGGAATCGTGCCGCGATAACTGCGGCTTAAAGCTCCTCGAGGACGGTCCATCTCCCAGAGCGCTGACGTCGGGTGAATCGTCCGGGTTTTTACTCGACCCGATCCGCATTGAAGATCCGCGACTGAACATCGCGCGTCCCGAAGAACCAGGTGGATCCGACATCGGAATTGCGCTGACCAGACCTCGGAGGTTAACCGAATCGTTGGTTAAACCGGCGGATTGTGATCGTAACGCCGCTGCAATGTGTTTGGGATTAGGGATAAGGATATCCGAGGCGGGGATATGAAGAGACGAGGTCCAAGCGGAACCGGTTCGTTTGAGACGGAGCTTCTCGCGGAAAATCTGCCACGTGGTCCGATCCTTGTGCCCTTCCTTGTGGTATTCTTCGCGTATGATATCGAAAAGCGTTTGGCTTGTTGTTTTGCGATGGTGCGTTACTAGGGAATTTTCCGGCAGAGGCGGTGGCGATGGTGGAGAGTCTGGAGACGATGGTGTTAAGATCTCGCCGCCAAGCACAGCGTCCAAAGTTAGTCCGGCTAACGAGTTACTACGGCTCTTTAACGCCGACATTTAACTCCACGCCGTCTGCCGCAACCTTTCTCCATCATCGGAGCCCGATCAGTTAGTTACGGTCAATAAATTTAATTTAAAAATTAATTCTTTCTTCCGTAGAAAGTAGAAACTAGCTAAGATGGAAATGTTACCTCTTGCATCGAATTTAGCGTGTGATGAACATCGTTTTCGCTTTAGACTGAAAATTCAAAGCGTTGGGATTTTGGATAATTTGGAAATGGAGAAAATGGTAATCTGTTTTAGAATGTTTTTTTAACGTTTTATCATCTAGAATTTTCTTTTTGTTTCTTACCTCCTTAAATTGTAAGAAAATTTGTGGGTAAAAGTGTTTTAAATTGGAGAAGAAAGAGCAAGGAAGAACGAGTCCTAAGGTGGAAAAATTATCTATATTAAGGATGTCTTTACAATCTATTCGTTGAAAAAAGGGAAAAGGTTTTTTTTGATGATTAATGTGAATTACCAAGTTTAATAACAAGACTAAGGAGAGACAAGAACAATGAAATAAGTGGGATGAACACAACAACTGTATTGTAACTGTACGAGGCTTGGTCTCTATGTTGGTGTTTGAATTGGTACTTAGTGTTTGGTCGAATAAGTTGTTGAGTAGCTTATGCAGTCAACACAATCCGAGTCTTGGGGAGTTTGAATCGTGGAGTCATGTTGTTGAGTCTGTTCCTATTTTCTAGTTGTTTCCTGTTTTCTCTCTTAGTCGTTGAGTCTCTGTAAGGCTATTTAAAGCCACCATTGCTGAGTTAATAAAGTATCACTTTCAGCTTAGATTTCACATTTGGTAGCAGAGCTACAAAAAGAAAACACCTGTGTGAGAGAGTGATCGAGAGAAAAGAGAGAGAGAGAGAAGAAAAAAAAGGGAGAGTGAAAATGTCAACGTCTGAGAAGTTTGTGCAACCAGCCATTCCCAAATTTGATGGCTATTACGATTTCTGGTCGATGACGATGGAGAATTTTCTGAGAAGCAGAGAATTGTGGAACTTGGTGGAGGAAGGAATCCCAGCAGGAGCCGTTGGAAGCACACCAGCGAGTGAGGCGCAGAGAAAAGCGGTGGAAGAGGCTAAGCTTAAGGATTTGAAGGTCAAGAATTTTCTGTTTCAGGCCATTGAGAGAGAGATCCTTGAAACTATTCTTGACAAGAGTACATCTAAAGCAATCTGGGAGTCCATGAAGAAAAAGTATCAGGGGTCAACAAAAGTGAAGAGGGCGCAACTACAAGCACTAAGAAAGGAATTTGAGTTGCTGGCCATGAAAGAAGGAGAGAAGATCGATATCTTTCTCGGAAGAACCCTGACGGTGGTGAACAAAATGAAGACAAATGGTGAGGTGATGGAACAGAGCACCATTGTAAGCAAGATACTCAGATCGTTGACTCCAAAGTTTAACTATGTGGTATGTTCCATTGAGGAATCAAACGATCTGAGTATGATGAGTATTGATGAGCTACACGGGAGTTTGCTGGTCCATGAGCAGAGAATCGGTGGACATCAACAAGAAGAGCAGGCACTGAAAGTTTCTCACGAAGAAAGACCAAGTAGAGGAAGAGGACGTGGAATGTCTTTTCGAGGAGGTCGTGGTAGAGGAAGAGGAAGAAGTGGCGGTGTTGATCGTGCTATTGTTGAGTGCTACAAGTGTCACAAATTAGGCCACTTTCAGTACGAGTGTCCAGAGTGGGAGAAGAAAGCGAACTATGCCGAGTTAGAAGAAGAAGAATTGCTTTTGATGGCATATGTGGAGGAACATCAGGCGAGCAGGGAAGAGGTGTGGTTCCTTGATTCAGGATGTAGCAATCACATGACCGGGAATAAGGAGTGGTTCTCAAGTCTAGAAGAAGGATATCATCGTACCGTGAAGCTCGGAAACGACATGAGAATGTCTGTGGTGGGAAAAGGCAGCGTGAAAGTGCAGGTTAATGGTATTACTCAATTAATACCAGAAGTCTATTACGTCCCAGAGCTTCGAAACAATCTGCTGAGCCTAGGTCAATTACAGGAGAGGGGCTTAGCAATTCTGATTCGCGATGGAACTTGCAAGGTGTTTCATCCTAATAGAGGAGCAATCATGGAAACCAACATGAGCGGTAACAGAATGTTTTTTCTGTTGGCTTCCAAACCACAACAGAATTCACTATGCCTGCAGACAGAAGAGCTGATCGAGAAGGAGACTCATCTATGGCATTGTCGGTTCGGGCATCTGAATCAGGACGGGCTGAAATCACTTGCAGACAAGAAGATGGTTGTTGGGTTGCCTGCTCTGAAGCTTACCAAGGAGATTTGTGCCATCTGCCTGACTGGAAAACAACATAGAGAATCAATGTCGAAGAAAAGCTCATGGAGAGCATCCAGGCCACTCCAACTGGTGCACTCTGACATATGCGGTCCTATTACTCCAATCTCGCATAGTGGGAAGAGGTACATACTGAGCTTCATTGATGATTTCAGTCGAAAAACATGGGTTTACTTTCTCCATGAAAAGTCTGAAGCCTTTGCTACTTTTAAGATCTACAAAGCAAGTGTAGAAAAGGAAATCAGTGCGTTCATAACGTCCTTGAGGACAGATAGAGGTGGAGAATTTACATCTAATGAATTTGGAGAATTCTGTAAATCTCACGGCATCTCTCGACAACTGACGGCAGCATTCACACCACAACAGAACGGAGTAGCTGAGAGGAAAAACAGAACAATCATGAATGCTGTTCGATCTATGTTGAGCGAGAAACAAGTCCCCAAGATGTTTTGGTCTGAAGCCACCAGGTGGAGTGTGCACATTCAAAACCGATCTCCAACAGCAGCAGTAGAAGAGAAGACACCAGAAGAAGCTTGGAGCGGTGCAAAACCTGTGGTGGAGTACTTTCGCATTTTTGGATGCATAGGGTATGTACATGTACCAGATCAGAGAAGGACTAAACTGGATGATAAAAGTAAGAAGTGTGTCTTTCTGGGAGTCAGTGAGGAATCGAAAGCATGGCGACTATATGATCCAGTGACGAAGAAAATTGTGGTGAGCAAAGATGTGGTTTTCGACGAAGGAAAAAGTTGGGATTGGGATCAATCTGATCAGGATGAAGCGAAGGAAGTAACACTTGTGTGTGGAGATGAAGAAGTGGAGGAGAATGCAGAAGAGATAGCGGAGCCAATAGCTGAGACAAGCCTCACTGCATCAAGCAGCAACGACACCGCAATCCCCAATTCACCACCGACTAGCTCTCCTGCAGTAGTAGTAGAAGCGGCTGCAGGAAGAGTAACACGTGAAAGAAGAGCACCAGGATGGATGAGCGACTATGATATAGGAAATGGAGAAGAGGAAGAAGAAGTAAATCTGTCAGTCATGCTCATGATGATGATGACGGAGAGCGATCCAATTCGGTTCGATGATGCTGTGAAAGACGAAGTGTGGAGGGAAGCAATGGGGCGCGAGATCGAATCAATTGTGAAAAACAATACATGGGATCTAACTACGTTACCTGAAGGTTTTACGCCAATTGGAGTAAAATGGGTGTACAAAACCAAGCTGAATGAAGATGGAGAAGTTGACAAACACAAAGCGAGGTTAGTAGCTAAAGGGTATGCTCAATGCTATGGTATCGACTACACCGAAGTATTTGCTCCAGTTGCAAGGCTTGATACAATCCGAACCATACTCGCTATTGCTGCTCAATCAAACTGGGAGATTTTCCAGTTAGATGTCAAGAGTGCTTTCTTACATGGAGAACTCAAGGAGGATGTGTATGTAAGACAGCCGGAAGGATTCATAAGGGAAGGAGAAGAAGAGAAAGTTTACAAGCTGAGAAAGGCGTTGTACGGGCTCAAGCAAGCACCACGAGCTTGGTACAGTCGAATTGAAGCTTATTTCATGAAAGAAGATTTTGAGCGATGCCCTAGTGAACACACGCTGTTTACTAAGTCAAAAGGAGGTAATATTTTAATTGTCAGCTTATATGTTGATGATTTAATATTTACTGGGAATAATGGAGCTATGTGTGATGAGTTTAAAAAGTCAATGATGTTGGAATTTGAGATGTCGGATTTGGGAAGGATGAAGCATTTTCTTGGAATAGAAGTGAAACAGAGTAAAGATGGGATCTTTATATGTCAGAGACGTTATGCTCGAGAGGTTCTAGCAAGGTTTGGGATGGATGATAGTAATGCAGTGAAGAATCCCATTGTGCCTGGAACAAAATTGCAGAAGGATGAAAGTGGGGAGAAGGTTGATGAAACCATGTTCAAGCAATTAGTTGGCAGCCTCATGTATTTGACAGTTACGAGGCCTGATCTGATGTATGGAGTTTGCTTGCTAAGTCGATTCATGGCCAATCCAAGGATGTCGCATTGGCTTGTTGCAAAAAGGATTCTCAGATATCTCAAAGGTACGGTGGAAGTTGGAATCCTTTACAGACGAGGTGAGAGCAACAATCTGAAGCTTACGGCATTCACGGACAGTGACTACGCTGGTGACTTGGATGATCGAAGGAGTACGTCGGGTTACGTGTTCTTGATGGCCTCCGGAGCAATCTCTTGGGCATCGAAGAAACAGCCAGTCGTTGCGCTTTCCACTACGGAGGCTGAATACATAGCTGCAGCTTTCTGCGCTTGTCAATGTGTTTGGCTCAGGAGGGTGCTAGAAAGAGTTGGAGTGGAGGAAAAATCTGCAACTGTGATTAACTGTGATAACAGTTCTACTATTCAATTGTCGAAGCATTCAGTTCTTCATGGGAAGAGTAAGCACATTGAAGTAAGATTTCATTATCTCAGGGATTTGGTGAATGGTGAAGTCGTTAAGCTGGAGCATTGCTCAACAGAAGATCAGGTTGCAGACATCTTCACCAAACCGTTAAAACTGGAACAGTTTGAGAAGCTACGTGCATTGCTTGGAATTGTTAACATTTCTGAAGTAAGCTGAATTCGAAGGAATTAGCTTAAGGGAGGGTATGTTGGTGTTTGAATTGGTACTTAGTGTTTGGTCGAATAAGTTGTTGAGTAGCTTATGCAGTCAACACAATCCGAGTCTTGGGGAGTTTGAATCGTGGAGTCATGTTGTTGAGTCTGTTCCTATTTTCTAGTTGTTTCCTGTTTTCTCTCTTAGTCGTTGAGTCTCTGTAAGGCTATTTAAAGCCACCATTGCTGAGTTAATAAAGTATCACTTTCAGCTTAGATTTCACACTCTAGACAATAAACATTGATCTCGAAAAGCGTCACCAACACTCCATCATGAAGTTTGAACGACACACTTTTTTAAGATCAATCTGCATACCGAGTTTGGAGACCATACAATTTGGCTTGACAGATTTTGAGTGCTCTTCTCTGTTCATCATACTTGTACTTAACGCTTTATCATTCCCTACTTAATAATCCAATGTGCAATTCCATAACAAAACTTTGGATCTCGAATATGAAGCTGGGACCGTATCAGACTATCAGGTGAATAATCCATGAATGGTGTGGTGGTACAAAGTTTTGTTCCATGAGACATAAAAGTCCATACACCGTTTATTAATTTCGAACAAGCAAACAATAAACAAAACAGTCAATATGTCCGAGTGGTTAAGGAGACAGACTTGAAATCTGTTGGGCTTCGCCCGCGCAGGTTCGAACCCTGCTGTTGACGATTCAATTTTTTTTCATTTAAATTTAACAAAAGTGGTATTGACAAAAACACCCTTTGAACATTAATCTTTTGCAATGAAAAACGCTGGGCCTCATTTCTTGGGACTACATAGCCCAACGCCCAGATGTCTCGGCCCAATGAGATGGTCTAAAGAAGGCAATGCAAAACCCTAAATCGAAAAAGTCTTTCTGAATTGCATTTTGTAATCACCCCGGAGTAGTGAACCAGCGGCTGATCAGAGTTGGGTAAAAAATGGTGTCTGGGTCAGGGATTTGCGCCAAACGCGTTGTGGTGGATGCTCGACACCACATGCTAGGTCGCTTAGCTTCGATTGTGGCGAAGGAGCTGCTCAATGGCCAGAAGGTTGTTGTCGTCCGGTGCGAGGAGATTTGTCTCTCCGGCGGACTTGTCCGTCAGAAGATGAAGTACATGAGATTTCTCCGCAAGCGTATGAACACTAAGCCGTCTCACGGGCCCATTCACTTCCGTGCTCCGTCCAAGATCTTCTGGCGCACCGTTCGCGGGTTCGTACATCTCTCTCTCCCTTAATTCTGTTTTATAGTCGATTTTAGGAATTTGGAACTGTGAATAGTGTAGGAAGCCGTTTAGTTTAGTTTAGTTTAGTTTAGATGCTTTACTAATCACAGTAATGCATATGGAGCAAGAGTTTACATGCTTGTGAATATTATTCATTTCTACAATTTACTCAGATATAGCTCTTGTGGATATTATTCATTTCGTTGCTCTCACTTTTGATGGTGTTGTAATTTGTGCAAGAGATTAAAATGCTGTTGAAAGTATTTGTAGCTAACTTATTAGAGTTTTTCAATCGTTTTCAGTATGATTCCGCACAAGACTAAGCGTGGAGCTAATGCTCTTGCCCGCTTGAAGGTCTTTGAAGGTGTTCCTACTCCATATGACAAGATCAAGAGGATGGTCATTCCTGATGCTCTCAAGTTTGTTCTTTTACCCCTTTCATTCTCAAATTTTCCGGCGTCTTTAATATCGACTTACTTCTAGTAATTAACTCTTAAACGTTGAATCTTCTTCTTTGATCAGGGTCTTGAGGCTGCAGGCTGGTCACAAATACTGTCTCTTGGGGCGTCTTTCTACTGAAGTCGGGTGGAACCACTACGACACCATCAAGGTATGTTTCACTTCACTTCTTGTTTCTAGTCAAGAAAACTGATTAAGAACACAAGTTTTGTGTATATATAATATGACATGCATAGACAACTTCATTGTTATGTTTCTCGGTCAGACAGAATCTTAGATACGCATCCAAATGCACGTGTTTTTAAGGAGAGATTATAAGTTAATGGATGTGTATTCTTGAATGAGTAGGAGCTGGAAAACAAGAGAAAAGAAAGAGCTCAAGTGGTCTATGAGCGAAAGAAGCAACTTAACAAACTCAGAGCTAAGGCCGAGAAGGTTGCTGAAGAGAAACTTGGATCTCAGCTTGACGTTCTTGCTCCTGTCAAGTACTGAATCCATATTAGTTAACTGTTTTTGAATGTTTCCTCAAGTTTTGTTATATTATTACGAGGCTTTGCCGTATGCGATTTTGACTTGGTTTATTTCATTGCCTAAACCAACATTCATGAATGATTTGTCTTTTTTAATCATGCATTATGTTCCTTCTGAGTTTTCGGATAGATATAACATTGATCAATGTTCGCCCAGTAATCCGATGAAGTTGTTGTGCACGTATAGTTCGTTGACAGACACCAAATATGGTTTTTTGTGTTTTTGTTTTTAAAATTTTTTAAACAAGAACTTTAAAGTTAAATTTCTTAAAAGAAAATTTTTCGATAATGTACGTCACAAAGAAATTATTTATCCAATCCAGAAAACATAAGCAGAAAAAGATTTTAGATATTCCACTGAAAAATCTATACAGAAATTATGTATCCAATTCAGAAAACATAATCAGAAAAAGGTCTTAGATATTCCACTGAAAATATATACAGCCTGAGCCTGACTATTAATTTCATTTTTTTGTGGCTATATGATAATTACCAGAAAAGATTGATCCAATAAACATTTGAATAGAAAAGATGTAATATCTCTGATTAGGAAAGAACAAGTATTAGGCCCCGTACTACGTACGGGAAAGTATAATGCAAGTGATATCATTTTTTTCTTTTCTTTTTTGCAGCAAACTTTAGTATAAAATATGTAACAGTTGACAACAGAAAAATTAAAAAAAGTAGGTATTACACTATTACTTATTAGTTAATCAAATACTTATAGCGAAACATTACATCGTTGATAAAGAACACATGTTGGAATTCAATACACAAAACCCCTTGTGTGGTGATCACACATCAGCTTTTTCAAGAAGGGAGGAGCTGACACCTCAGCAAAAACGTCTGACCAATAGGAACATTTCAAATAATACCAGTCAGCATTTCATTAATACACATCAGCTTCTTAACCGGTTTGATTTAAGTGAAATAGAAATTAGTTTAATTTGTTCTTTCTTATTCCACCGAACCGATAAAATTGATTTTAGCCGCACAAATAATTTCGACGCGAATTCAGAGGCCAGTCTCTTCTTCTTCTCTGTGTCGAGTTTCAACGAGAATTAGTTGTGGGAGAAAATGGATTTGATTTATTGTTTCCGACCCATTTAGTCTTTTCGCATAATCTCATTTGTGCCTGATTTTAGCATAAGCAGTATTCCCGTTCGATGACGAGTCTTCGTTTTTGATTTTCGGCGCCGCCATTTAACCAGTCTCCGAAAATTTCCATCAAGACTTATACAAAAGAGAGTAAGAAGCAAACGATTATCGTTGAACCAAAGAAACAGAACAAAGTCGAAAAATCACTCAAATAATTAAGAAACAAAAAAGATGATGAAGAAGAAGAAGAAGAAGAGGTGGAGGAGGAGCAAGTTCTTCTCAAATATGTTCTAGACGGTACGTCGTCCCTAAAAAGAAGATTCACACAGTCAATAGACAGCTCACACAGAGATAATTAAAACAGGCTACATGCCCAAACTATTTTATTTCACAGATATTTAATAATAAAATGATGATCAAGATTAAATAAAAATATAACAAATTGAAAGAAAAAAATACCGCGGCTTAGCGCAGGTCTAAATCTAGTGTTTTCAAAAGAAGAATCGAAGAACCCGATGCACCATGTGGGAAACTCTTTCTAAAAATAAGACCAACAACAGCAACAGAACAGAGACGTGCAACATGCATCAATTTAAAGGTAGGAGATGCTAGAAGTGATGCCAGCCTTGTAGAAGGCGATCGCCCTATTTCAGACCCAATTTGGACGAAGCTCTGTTAACAAACAGCTTTGATTATCGTGAGACGCAAACCTGAGGAAGAGTTGTTCCTTGATGGCAGCGACATGATAAAATACAATACTCATGGCTTCACACGAACAGATCCAGGAGATGAATCTAAATTCACACAAAAATCTGAAAAGATATAAATTTGACGATTCTGATCAGTGATACTAAAAGAGTTAACTGAGCAAAAGTCGCTTCAGCAAGTATGTATAATGTTATCAAAACATCCTCCACAGAAAATCAAGTCTAAGATGAGATTTTTACTTTGTGGTTTTTTATAATGTTGGATACAATAGGCGAATCATATTTTCATGCAATTGAAAAGAATTCGCAAAATACTGAAGCAATCATTTAAGAAATCAAACTACAACATATTAACCTTATTCGTAACTTGAAGACCGATTCCTCTTTCAATCAGGAAGTACAAAGACGACATGAACCTTGATTATCAAAATTGTTTCTCAACTTGTGCTTTCGTCAATTTGGAACTGGAAAAAATATTTTCTATAAACAGAATTGGAGGAGAACTCATATAAAGTTGAAATATTATTACCTTGAACTCAAAATATATATATGGTCCAAATATAAACCTGGAATATAGTCAGGTTTATCTTGTGGATGAAAATACCAATCTGGAGACATCAAAACTCTAATTTTCCATTCTTTTTTTCAAAGAATTGAGTTGAGACACATGAGTATAATCCAATAGAATGATTAACCTAAAACATGTTGACAGAATCAGACAGTAAGTAAATGAGATAAAACATTGAAATGAGTATAAAATAGGATGCGTAAGTAACCTGTGAAGCTGATCCTCGGTTAGACGTAAAAGAGAAAAAGAGATTAACAAAATTAGAGATCAAAGCCACCAAATATTACTTATGAATATGAGAAAATGTAAAATGAATCGAGAAATTTGTAGTGATATCAAATATGAAACTGATTTAAGAACTGAAGAGATGAGAGAAAAAAAGAAGAAGCTTAAAACCCGAGGATGTTGAATTGATATGGGAGATGAAAATGATTTTGATCGTGACATAAGTTGAAGTTATACCGGTGAAATTGTGGTGAAGAGATAAGAGAAAATTTGGGGTTTTGAACTGATGCAGAAATCGTGGTTTGGTTTATCGACACCATAAATGGTTTTTCTTTTTCGATTTTCAGTTAATTGCCCAATAATTTTTCTTTTGGATTTTTATTAATTAGGTTTACCCATTAAGATTTCGTTTTGAAATGTTTAATTGTGATGTGACTTCGTTAAACACATGATTAGCGCTTTATTATGATTCAACATGACACTTGTCACCTTTTTATTGGGCCAGTGAGTTGCGTTTTAGTTTATAAATGATAATAGAGAAATGTTAAACGGGCTGTAAAGATACAAAACTGTAAACCCAATTCGTGGCCCATAATATATCACATCGTCTCTTTCGCTGCGCTTCCTTCCCCAATTCCGTGTCAAATCTTTCTTAGGATCAGACGATCTGAAGCCGATCGCTGTAGAATCAGTAACGTGCTGCGCAGATTCTCGACTTTTCTTCACTTAAGGTAGTCCTCGTTCTCCAACTAGATTGAATTTGATGTTAATTTAGATATTTAGCTGATATTCAGTGGTTATTGATCCAGATCTTTCTGATCTTTAGAAGAAGGGAAAATCACCAACGGAGAGGGAGTTTTGTCAGTGGATATATATTCTCAGTAAGATCCTCTTGCTCGAATAGAATTGAATCGCTAAAGTCCTAGAATCAAGGAAGTGACAATCGGGAAGGCGTAGTCTTTGCTGAGATCTAGACCATCGTAAACGATCGTCTTGAGAAAGGAGGAAAAGATCACTGCAAAAGTGTCCAATTTTTGTGATCATTGAAGAAAAGTACCTATTTTCAGAGGCGGATCTGTCCAGGTCGGCACAGCGAAAGGGAACTGAACCAGTTTACTCCAGAGGGTTATGAGGTTCCGCTGAAGGAATCTGATTCTAGGATTGTAATTGATCTGGTCCCTTGCTTCCAGCTTGCCGATAACTTTGTCAACAAATTCAGGTGTTAAGTAGCAAGCAGTAATGGGTACGGAAAAGCAGGGTTATCCGAATATTCCAGCTAGGCCTTCATCCTCTCCATTTGCATCTGCTCCGCCGCCAGGAGTTCCACCACAATCCGGTGGACCAGAGGCGGTTGGCTTTAGACCTTTCCCACCAGCTGCTTCCCAACCTATGAGGCCTTTCACACCTTCTGGTACTCCTATGGCTCCACCAGCGGGTGCAATGAGGCCTCTCCAATCTCCTTTGGTTTCTCAGATTCCAGGGAGTAGACCAAATCCTCCTATGGCCCCACCGCCATCATCAAATTCGTTTACTTCAACAGCATACAGTGGTCCTCTTAGTGGTGGCTCGTTTCAGCAGTTTCCACCCCCGCCATTCCCAACTGCGCAAAATCCTCCTCGTGGTCCACCAACAACTCAAACTCTTGCAGGTCACTTATCCCCTCCGATGACTCTTCGCCCACAGCAGCCAGTGGCGCCTGTAACGATGGGACCTCCACTACAAAGTATGAATTCTGGGCTACCCGGAGGAATTGCTTCTCCACCAGCTTCAGGTTTTCAACAGTCAATGCCTCCCGTTACTCCACCTTATCCTGGCGTGGGTGGTCCACAGCCATCTTTTCCTGGTTATCCCAGCAAGCAGGGGTTACAGGCTCCTCCTATGCCATTCCAGTCTGCTCCCCAGGGTCCTCCGTCTACAGTCTCATCATATCCTCCTCAGACAGGAGTTTATAGTAGGCACCCAAATCTGGCAGCACAGCAGAATCTGCAGCCAAGCTATGCACCTCCTCCTAGTAACGTTCAAGGCTTGGTGGAAGATTTCAACTTCCTAACCCTTTCATCTATTCCGGGGTCGCATGAACCAGGACTTGATCATAACTCATTCCCAAGGCCATTGGATGGTGACGTGGAGCCTAAATCATTTGCTGAAATGTACCCCATGAATTGCCATTCGAGATATCTACGGCTGACAACCAGTGCTATACCAAGTTCCCAGTCTCTGGCATCTAGGTGGCATTTACCTCTAGGAGCTGTGGTTTGTCCACTTGCTGAGGCTCCTGAAGGGGTTAGTATCTAACTATGAAGTCTTATAATATCTTTCATGTTTTGATATCATCTGGAACTCTTCACGTGCTACATATGCCTACACATAATACTTTTCGCTGATGCAAATTGTCATTTTAATTTTTTTCAGGAGGAAGTACCACTTATTGATTTTGGCTCAACAGGCATCATCCGCTGCAGAAGATGCCGTACCTATGTGAATCCTTATGTGACTTTTACAGATTCTGGAAGAAAGTGGCGGTGTAATATTTGTTCTATGCTTAATGATGGTAATTTTGCTAAATCTCAGGATTGGTTTATCAACCAAAATGCTATAGAACATTATTGTTGTGTGAATATGCCTTGTCTAATGGTCTTGCACTTTTTTTTCTCTCTGTTTTTCCCGGTTGTGTTTGTCTACTCATTGTGCTTAAGTTACGTGTTGTTATTTTTCTCTGGTTTTCCTTATAGGAAAGGGTTATCTATCAGGGTTCTAGGAAAGGGTTATCTATCAGGGTTCTTAGTAGAATTATCGTAAATGAATCTGGTGAACGCTACAAGGAACTGTTCTTGGTGTTGTGTATTGTTTTATCTTTTGTGGTGGAATGTCAGATTTGTCAATATACATGTGCATCTGATATGAACTTTTGCCTAGTTATTGGCCTCTTTTCACTTTCCTTAAAATATTTGATTGATGGTCCATGTTCATTCCTATCAGGCATATATGTATATAAGATGAATATTCATAGTTATGGGTCAAATTTCTTGTTCAGTGCCTGGTGAATACTTCTCACATTTGGATGCTACCGGCCGAAGAATGGACATGGATCAACGGCCTGAGCTGACAAAAGGCAGTGTGGAAATCATAGCTCCAACTGAATACATGGTTCGGCCTCCGATGCCACCAATCTACTTCTTCCTCATTGATGTTTCAATTTCGGCTACTAAAAGTGGGATGCTTGAGGTAAGCATGGTAGATTTTAGTATTCGACCTTGTAATTTTGCTGTGCATTAGAAATATTGTTTCATAGTTAGCGAGCGCCGCTCCATGCCTGGTTTTAATCTGAATACACCATGTATCAATGTATCTAGATTGGCTTAAGCTTTCCTAATATTTAGATCTTAACAGTGACGTTTTTGCTCCTTTGTCAGGTTGTAGCTCAAACAATTAAGTCTTGTTTGGATAACCTGCCTGGTTATCCCAGAACTCAAATTGGATTTATTACTTATGACAGCACGTTACATTTTTACAACTTGAAGGTAAGAGAGTTGTGAGTACGCAGGAAATTTTGTTCTGAAATATTTTAGCTCCCATCATGTATAATTTGTGGACCTTGGCAATGCAGTCATCTTTGAGCCAGCCGCAAATGATGGTGGTTTCGGATCTAGATGATATATTCGTCCCATTACCGGATGATCTCCTAGTCAATCTATCTGAATCTAGAAATGTGGTGGAAGCCTTTTTGGACAGTCTGCCTTTGATGTTTCAAGATAATTTCAATGTGGAATCGGCTTTTGGTCCAGCCCTTAGAGCGGCGTTTATGGTTATGGTTAGTCGCTATCCTGCCTTGTCAAATGGAAATCACATAATTCATTTGATGTCATTGACCTATATGGATCCTCATCTGAGATTTGTATCTGTTTGTAGCTGATTCGGTTTTCATTCTCTATTTCAGAACCAACTTGGTGGCAAGTTGCTAATTTTCCAGAACTCGTTACCTTCTCTTGGTGCTGGGCGGTTAAAGTTGCGGGGAGATGATCCTCGCGTCTATGGAACTGAAAAAGAATATTCTTTAAGGGTAGCTGAAGACTCCTTCTATAAGCAGATGGCTGCCGATTGTACCAAGTTCCAGATAGGAACTAATGTTTATGCATTCAGTGATAAGTACACTGATATTGCCTCCTTAGGTACGTGAACATTATGGTTATCACTGATGTTTCGTTTCAGGTCTTTGGCGCCTTCTCCTCCCATAAATATTGCTGTTCTAAATGATGAGGGGTTTGTGTAGGGACTCTGGCAAAATACACTGGAGGACAGGTGTACTATTATCCAGGCTTCCAATCATCTGTTCATGGAGAAAAGCTAAGACACGAGCTGGCTAGAGACCTTACAAGGGAAACTGCCTGGGAATCGGTTATGCGGATACGATGTGGAAAAGGTTTAGTATTTTATGATGCAATATTCATATGCGCTAGCTATTATGTCACTCAAGATTTGCTAAATTGGTTGGTATGCTACATGTGATCTTATATATTCTTGCATGCAGGAATTCGTTTCTCGTCCTACCATGGGAATTTCATGCTAAGGTCTACTGATTTGCTTGCTCTTCCTGCTGTTGACTGTGACAAAGCATATGCAATGCAGCTATCACTGGAAGAGACATTGCTAACAACCCAGACTGTGTATTTCCAAGTCGCTTTGCTGTATCCTTGCGTAGTTGATATTTGAAACATACTTAGAGTTTGAATTTCAACTGGTATAACGTATCATGTGATTTTAGTAATCCTTAACAGAACAAAGATATACTGCTTCTTGCGGAGAGAGGCGTATAAGGGTACACACAGCTGTTGCACCAGTGGTTACAGATCTTGGAGAGATGTATAGACAAGCAGACACTGGTTCCATTGTCTCTGTATATACTAGATTAGGTAGGATACATTCAAGTTTTTCGCAGTAGCGTGATATACTACATTGGATACTATTTAATGACCGCTTTAATTTTGCAGCAATTGAGAAATCCTTGTCAGCAAAGTTGGATGATGCACGGAATGTAATACAGCAAAAGATTGTTAAAGCCCTCAGGGAATATCGTGATCTTCATAAGGTGCAGCATCGGTTGGGGTCTAGATTAATATACCCCGAGTCTTTGAAGTTTTTGGCATTGTACGGATTAGCAATTTGTAAGTCCACTCCTCTACAAGGTGGACCTGCTGATGCTTCACTTGATGAGCGCTGTGCGGCAGGCTTCACCATGATGGCTCTGCCCGTCAAAAAGCTATTGAAGCTGTTATATCCCAATTTATTCCGTGTTGACGAGTGGCTCCTAAAGGTTTGTCCATCTCTATCTCATTGTCCATTATGGAATAATCCGTTTCAAGAAATCCTAAATCATATATGAATTTACATTGTATGCAGCCATCAGCAGACCACGATGACCTTAAGGACGTATTAAGGAGATTGCCTCTGGCTGCAGAGAGTTTGGATTCTAGAGGCCTTTACATTTATGATGATGGTTTCCGATTAGTCTTGTGGTTTGGCCGGATGCTTTCACCTGACATTGCCAAGAATCTTCTTGGGGCTGACTTTGCAGCAGAGCTCTCAAGGGTATGTTTTTTCATCCACAAGCATCCTTTGCATATATGAATGGGCGAGACATCCAGTGATTTGTATGAAACCGACGTCTTTGTTTGTGTTGGGTTTTAGGTTACACTGCAAGAGCAAGAGAATGGAATGTCAAAGAAGCTAATGAGGTTGGTAAAGAAAATGAGGGAGGATGATCCTTCATATCATCCAATGTGTTTTCTAGTGAGACAAGGAGAACAACCGAGAGAAGGCTTCCTTCTCCTCAGAAATCTCATTGAGGACCAGATGGGCGGTTCGACTGGTTATGTTGATTGGATTCAGCAAATTCACCGCCAAATCCAACAAAATGCGTAATGGTGGCTCATGATAGTAAGCAACCTTGTTTCCATATCATAACTTCCAATACATGCATAAGAGTCTCGAATCAATTTCAAGCCATCTTATGAGTTCCTTTGTTTTTCCAGACAACTCAGGTGCCAGAATGCGCCTCTTTGTAACCATTGAAGAATCAAAATCTTCTTCTTAAGCCGCTTATGGGTTTCGATCATTGCGGTCTGCTTCATGGGGCATAATGTATGTTGGAGGAAAGGAGGACTAGTTTGATTTTTCTTCATTTGTTTTCTACATAACTTTTCCCAAGTCCAGGCTTTTTATTTGCCTAACCAGAATGGTTTTGTCCGTAAGATTAGACGTTTTTGTTTATGCTTTTGTTGCTTCTCTTTTCGTTATTTTCTAATTTATTTTTCTTGTACGTCTGTGCCAAATTTATGTTCATGAATCTGTCTTAGTGTGGGGATGGTATTAACAAGAAGATGGCTTCTGTTGGAATTGAAGCATATGTTTATGATTATATATCTTGATTCCATCAAAGAATGCGACTCCATATTATTATATCTACCAAGAAAGAGGATCGCACATTGTTATTAGTTGGTTTGGTTTACTTTTATAGTTCGGTTATGATTTCTGGTTGATAATAGTATCAGGATTGTTTAAGCTCTTATAACATTGTTAATCAAGTTGAGTGTTACAGAGACAATTTGAAAATCCGTAACAGCCTATCATCTTGTTTGAATTTGTCAAAAGTTACTTTTTGGCATTGTGTGCATAAGAAACTAGACTTATATAAAGAGGAAGATTCTGGTCGGTCGAACCGGAACCGTTTGGGTATGGAGAAGAGACGTGTCAATATTTGATTGGCTGGTACCTTCCAGAAGGGTATAGAATAGAGACACACGTTTGCGTATACGGCGTCGTAAAGGGGTCTTCCAATTTCTAATCGCTTGCCTTTATAAAACCTCTCTGAAGTCTGAACCATTGCTTTCGAAGAAAGTTTTCAGATTTGAGCATATTGACAAAATTTCCGGGAAAGATAGAGCGGCGATTTTCATTTTTGTTTTCGTAAGTGATCGCTCCCTCTTTTGTCGCAATCTATTTTTTGAATTACGTATTCTGATTTAGCATCGTGGTTTCTAGATTTGGATATTCTATTTGCGGATACTTGTTTTAAGGTGGTCTCGTAGTTGTAAGGATTCGGTTTCTGGATTCGATCTGAAAAATTTGGAAGTCTCATTTTGCGAAAAATTCCTTTTCGAGGAGGTCTTGTAGTTTTCTCGGAATCGTTTGTGGGATTGTTGTAGCTTAAGGTCTTTTAGATCTGTTGGATTCTAAATCTTGTGCGGGAATTTTGATTCTCAAATTTTCAATTTTGTTCAGGTAGGACACTTAAAGATTCGTACTTGAGAATGGGTGAGGTATGATCTCTTTATCATCTCCGGAATTGTAGTTAAAATGCATTGCCTCGTTGTTGGTTTGATTGAATGTGTGGAAAATGTGATAATGGCAGGAAGCGCACAGGGTTACGTTGAATGTCTATGACCTAAGCCAAGGCTTGGCTCGCCAGCTCTCGGCATCACTTTTGGGAAAGGTTATCGAAGGTGTATGGTGAGTTGTTACCTCTAGAACATATTCATATAATAATTTGGTTGAAATCCTAAATCCTAGGCTCTTAAGAATTTGAATGTTCTGAGCTAATATATTCATTTTCTCAGGCATACGGGAGTGGTTGTGTATGGGAATGAATACTTTTTTGGGGGAGGAATACAGCATTTGGCAGCTGGAACAACTCCGTATGGAACACCAGTGCGAATCATAGAGTTGGGTGAGTCACATGTTCCTCAAGACGTGTTCGAAATGTACTTGCAGGAGATCAGTCCTCGTTACACCGCTGAGTCCTACAATTTGCTGACTCACAACTGCAACAACTTCAGCAACGAGGTCTCTCAGTTTTTGGTTGGTAAAGGAATCCCAGACTACATTCTTCAGCTTCCTAACGAGGTTTTGAACAGCCCCATGGGTGGTCTTTTAAGTAAGTCAGCTGATAACTTTGCTAAATCATCGCCTTTTGTATCCGGTTTGTTCGGCTCTCAAGTGTGTTAATTTCATCTCTCCTTCTTTGCAGTGCCTATGATACAAAACCTTGAAACGACTCTAAGAGCCGGCGCTGTTCCTCACGCTCCACAGTTTAGGCCACAGCCACAACCTTTTGGAGCTTTCAGCAAAGATGAAGGTCCAAAACCATCTGAGAAAGCTTCCAAGCCTGAGGATTCCAAAACCTCTGCTTCAACTACAAAGCTTCCGCCACCAGTTGAACAACCTTCAGCTAGTAAAGAGAAGGTGAAGGAGGACCCATTGGGTGATGCTAGGACCAAGATTCAGGAAGAGATTACTCGTGAGTTTACGGCTCTCATGGCACAAGGCACACTACGAGCAAGCGAAGCAGCTGCTATGGCGACTAAAAGAGTTATGCAAAAGTATGGTCATCTCAATGTAGCTGCTTAGTCTGATATCAGAGATGAAACCATTTATTTTACTCTATTGAAACTGAGTCCAGAATATTTGAACGATTTTATTACTATCTTCCGACCTATATTCGTATATCATGTTCAACGATTTACATATTTAATCACCACAAAAAGAGGAAACTAGCAGAAAACGTGAGAGAGTAAGAGGATAAAAGAAAATAAAAAATGTGCATTTGGAACATTTACGACACTACTACGGTCTCTGAAAAATCAGCTCTTGTGCTGTTGGACACAACGTGAGAAGAAGTCCCAGGTTCTAACTCAATAGCAGTCTCTTTGGATCTGCAAAACACCTCAGAGGGAATATTGATGCCTGCGAAACCAACCATTACAGCTGCAGCACCAATGTAGTCGGTGAAGCTTGGCTTGTTCCCTGATAAGCTGTCCACAATGGCTGCCAGTGGTACCTGAATGGTTAGCCCAGCCGTTGCCACTGTGGTTGTTGTCAATAGTACTGCCTTTGCCCACATATAGTCACTTAGCACATTATCTAACAAACCTGAAAACGCCAAACACACATCAGGTCTTTCAAACCAGCATTCCAACATCAAATCTTTGAGAAATGAGGGATGGGGTTTGCAATACCTTTGCCAACAACTAGACCAAATTGTTTCAAGGTTAGTGCACTGAAGCGTTCTCGTTTCGTGAAATTGAGTATTAGAGCAGCGGGGAGGAAGATGAAGAAGTTGAAGAGACCTAGAAACCCGAGGAACTGAGCCATACTGAAGCGACCGTTTCTTTCATCGTCATCCGGAAGCTTTTTGCGTATAAGAGTGATGTAGACAGCATACAGCGCCGCTGAGATCAATGAAAGAATATCTCCCAAAAGAGGGTTTTTAGCTGTTGCAGTTGCGTTTGATTCTGAGTCACCCATACTCACAACTATCGTCCCAGACATACAAAGAAGAACACTGAATAGTTTCAACCACGTGAACTTCTCTCCCAAGAATATCAATGATACAAGAAAGGTGAAAAGGCTTGACGCACTGCTCAAGATGGTATTCGACTGCAATTCACAAACAAAAAAGTCTTCAGTCAGGGATAAAAGAGAGCAACAAGAAGGAGGCTTTTCATGGTTCTTACCGTAACTGTTGTGTACTTGAGAGAGAGGTTAAAAGTAAGCTGTGCCAAGAACCAAAACGGACATATCACAAGGCTAACTTTAGCAACTCGCATCCGTGTCCAACGTCCCTTTTCATCTAATCCTTTGCTACTACAGATATCACCACCAACATTAACACCATCATCAATCTCAAGCTCTACATTTTCCAATCCAGATTCAATTCCATCACTATCTCCTTCCTCTCTCGCAACAACCCCTGAGCCTTCAGAAGCATCTGATTTCACACCTGAAACATCTTGTCCAAGCAGAACAGCCTTTTCTGATTCCACCAATTCCCGCAAATGCGACCTTTTGTTTCTCCAGAACAATATACTTCCAAATGCATCTTCCAGATATCGACCGATCTCAAAAAGGGGAAGATAAATGACGAACAATGAATTGCAGATGAAAGTGATCAGGAACGGCGAAACGCCAGCATCCACCACAGACTGGACTACGAAACTAGCCGCAATCCAAATCGTGGCGACGGCGAATATGTATATCAACCCTAATACCCATCTCCATAATTTACTTGACATATCTCCAATCGAGAAAAGATAATAAACAAAACTCGAGCTCACCGGACAAGATCAATAGCGCATTCTGCCGCGACACCCATGAACCGAAAACGGAAAATTTCGCAAAAGAGCATAAACGAGAAAGATCTTATCAAAACCAATTGATCGAAAAAACAGAGCACCGCGTGAAGATGAGTTACCTTCAAACGACAGATATTGAGATCGGCGTCAAATTGTTCAATCAATGACGACGATTCAAAACCGGAATCAGATTATCAGCGCGAGAGAGAGAGAGACTTTGGCGGATGTTTGAGCTTGAAAATGGGCTTTCTTCTCGGCCCAATATCGTTGTAAGTCTTTTAAGTTAAAAAGCCTTTTAGGTTTCTATACAAACGAGAGGAGAGAAACCCTAACACCTGAATTTGCTTGTTGTTTTTGTTTGCTCTTGGATATTCCAAGTTGAGAAACACATACGAAGTCTCTGTTCGATCATGACGACTCTTCGAAATGAAGCTCCAGCGATTGACTGGATCAGTTTTCAACAGGCTCTGTCCGTGATCGAACGAGGAATCTTAGGTGGAAACCACTGGACACATTTACCAACAGATCTAAAGATGAAGATACTAGAGTCACTTCCTGGCGTCGATATTGCAAGGGCTTCTTGCGTTTGTACAGAGATTCGGGATCTGGATTCGGACAATGACTTATGGAAGCAAAAGTTCTTGGAAGAGTTTGCGGATCGTGTAACAGAGGAAGAAACGGAAGCAGATGATGATTTGGTTGATTGGAAAGATAAGTTTGCTTGTCTATGGAGGCTAAAGCGAAAAAGAAGAAGAGGGAGGGTAAGTTGCGATCCAAAGTTTGAAGAAGGTTGGTTTGGTGCTAGATGTTGGGATCGCGGATCTGGATCCAGCGCTTTACCGGTTCTTATTAAACGATGGTTGTGATTTGCGATGCTTTAATTCGTCAATTCTCTCTCTCTCTTGCATTGCACGCTTTCTTTCCTTTTTTTTTTGTTTTTCTGGTTTTGATCTAGGGATCTGTGTTTTTCCTTGAGTTTTTTATGGATTTATTTAAGAGAGTGTATTTGAATTTCTAAGTTCTTTGTTTTTGGATGTATGTGTTGCTATATATGGTATTACAAGAGCTACAATTATGAATCATTTTGACTAAAAACAAGAAGTCAAATGAGAAAATAAAGTCTATCAATGTGCAGAGCTTTGAAAACAAAGAATAAGAATCCATGATAAATTGCATTCTCGAGCTATGAAAACCCCAGCTGGAATATACACATTCAAACAAAACACAACATTACAACACAAAGAAACAGTAGCAACTTCTATCACTAACTCTCTGAGACTGAAAACGAAAGCCAAATAAAAAGAAGAAAATAAAACAACGTACCAAACCCAAAATTAAGATCAACCAGACAAAGAATGATGTAAAAGTTTATATCAAGAAGCACTTGGGTTACGGGAATGTGCTGCACTTGGATTCCGGGAATTAGCTGTACTTGGATTCCGAGAATTAGCTGCACTTGGATTTCGGGAATGTGCCCTCGAAGCAACTCCCCACTCCATGGCCTCTGCCACGGCTCTTTCCCGTTCTTCCGCCGACACTGGATCCTCACCGGACGTTTGATCCGCCTGTTGACGAGGAGGAGGGACGTCGTCGTAGTTTGGAACAGAGATAGAGCCGTCAGGAGCTGTTCCTAAGAAACCGAGAGCAGTTACGACGTCGCTTATGAGTGGCCGTACCGTTGCCTCTTCCTGTAAACACATTGCTGCCACCGCCACCGCCTGATTCAGAGCTTTCTCCGGGAACACTCCCTCCAGACTCGGATCCGCTAACTCTGGGAATCTACTCGGTTCTTTGAACACCGGTTGTGCCTAAAACACACACAAGAATTTAGCTGTAAATTTCAAATCTTTATAAGCATTTGAAGCCAAATTAAGTACTGTATAAGTAACCAAAATACAAAGTCTTTTTCAGTTTGAAGTTTGAGATACGTTAAGCAATTTAAGACAAAGTACAAGTCTCTTCTAATGTAAAGTTTAGATCTTTCAAGAAGTTGAAGCCAATGCACAAGACTTTTTTTCCAGTGTAAAGTTGAGATCTTTTAAGTTGAAGCCAGGACCAATCCTCTTTAATGTAAAGTTTAGATCTTTGAAGTGATTAAATCTGAATGAAAAAAAAAAAAAAAAAAAACTTACCCAAGTCACTAGATTCTGTTCAGCTTTGGGTCTAGTCGTATCAATAACTCTTCGTCCAGTTATCAATTCCAACAAGACAACTCCGAAGCTATAAACATCAGATTTAATGGTTAACTGACCGGTTCTCTGATACTCTGGAGCACAGTATCCGTAAGTTCCCATAACTCTGGATGACACATGTTGTTTGTCCCCGACAGGACCTAGCTTGGCTAGCCCAAAATCGGATAACTTGGCGTTGAAGTCAGTGTCCAAAAGTATATTAGCTGCCTTCAAATCTCTGTAGATCACCGGAGGATCTGCCTTGTCGTGCAAGTATTCAAGTCCCATCGCAGCACCTAGTGCGATTCTAATCCTTGTGTCCCAATCCAACGGTATTTGGTCCGGTGTTAGATCTGTAAGCATTTCGATCAACAATCAAACATGCATCGAGACTAAATTAATGAAATAAATCAGTCACTTGTGATCCTATAGTTTTGTAATTTTACCGAGGAGATGATCTTCGAGTGAGCCACGAGACATGTACTCATAGACAAGAAGTCTCTGGTCTCCATCAGCACAATAACCGATGAGATTCACAAGATGCTTGTGATGCAAAAGACTTAACATCAAGACCTCTACGATGAACTCTTTGTTCCCTTGCAGCCCATTTCTATCTAATTGCTTCACTGCCACAATCTGAAATCCAAATTAATCATTAGAAAATCTTGAGAGATTTGTTGTATAGAGATGTAGAAACAGAGACCATGAATGCCATATATCATGGGCAAAATTCATCGAATTTTAACGTTTTCAAGTTTCTGTAAAATGGATTTTGTACCATAGTTAGTGGATTTTTAAAAATATAACTAGTTAAACCAAAATGAAACACATATTTTAACATTTAGATATTATCTGCAAGAGTGTTTTTGCTATTCCGTCAATTAACTAGTCATATGAAGTTTGAGAAATATCTTCAAATTAAATTAGTAATAACCTTGCCACATTTTTCGAGTTTTCCCTTGTAAACCCTTCCGAAACCGCCTTCACCGATCAGACATTCTTGTCTGAAATTCTTTGTGGCAGTAGCTAACTCCCTGAAGGTGAATGTTTGTGCAGCTATGTTGTTTGTAACTTCTTTGTTTGCATCATTGTTCTCTTTATGCTCATTTCCAGTCTTATTAGGCTTTGGATTCTCTGTAAGCATCACAAAGACTTATAAAACCCTAATACGGTAAAATCAAAAAATTGAAATATGTGAAATTATTTTATGTAAAATTTGTCTGAGCTTACCAGGGTGTGTTTTGTTGTTGTCTCTGCCGGTCAACTCGCCATTTCTCCGGCGGCTGTTATCTGAATCTTTTGGAGTATTTTTCTTTTCATGGAAATAAAAACATGAAAAGCAATTCATTTCTTCTCTAGCTAATTCCCTTGCGAAGAACCCTTTCTCAAGATAGTCTCGATCTCTTTCTTTCTCCTTCTTCTGCTTCTATCTCTTGTGATTAAATATATAATTATGGCATAGACTATAATCAAACCCCGGGGAGTCTGCAGAAAGCCTCAATTGGTCTGATGACCACAAATTAAGACCAGAAATGGATCTTTGTTCGAATCGTTAATTTGTTGAATAAATGCCTGCGTTGACGAGGGAAAAAGAAAACGATATTTTCAGATAAAGCAAGAATTATCTGGAAAATAAATGTGGGTTTGTTAAGAGAGAGGAGAGCAAACCTAGAATCCTTCATAAACAAATGGTTGCCTCTTTCCCAAGAAACCCTTAGGTTTTCCCTTTATCTTCTTCACCTTAAAATGTTTTATCGTCAAGATCTAACAAAACCCAGATCAAGAAAAAGAAAATCAACACCAAAACCGTTGGGATCCGAAGCGCGGAAGAGTCTCCGAGAAAACTGGACTTTTCAGGTTTAGGTTTCTGAATTTCTCTTAATATAGACAATTAAACTACTATTTAATTAATGATTAAATATCAAAATGGGGTCCATGTATCATTGTTCTCATGTTTGTGTGCCTCACATTTCTCTAATAACAGTTTTGGTATGCAATTTGTATTTTAAAAACAATCTAACCTCCCCCAAAAATGTATTAAGAGATTTAAAACATATAAAAAGTAATTAATATTGAAGTATGGTTTGAAATGGGAAAACAAAGAATGACATGGAGGCCATGAAGTGAATAAATAAATGCAACAAAAGGGTTGGATGTAATGTTGATGGTGGCACGAACTATAGATGTTAAAAATACATAAATAAGCGAATAATTGTAACATAACTATTAGTCCCCAAATCTTTTTAAAAATTGCGAACAAATAAGAACAAAGGGTAATGATCATTTTCATTCCTGTCTCTTTTGTTTACAGAAAAAACAAGTCAACAATCTTCTCCAAGAGGCTCTTGCAAATATGATTGAGAAAGGGACAGATATCAATTAGGACGAGATAAAACAATTCTTGTCCAGTATCTATCAACAACACAAATGAAATAAATTGAAATACTAATTTATTTTCACCCTTCATACTGTACTTCCCCATTCTAACAATATTTATTTATTTTTTAAAAAAACCAAAAAAAAAAAAAAAATCAAAGATATAGATAGATCAAGACATTTAATCAAGTGGTTGTATTACTGTGTTGGTGTATTAGGTAAAATGAATGAATGTTGTTGACCTAAAAAAAAACATCCCTCATGAAACTAAAGTACTAAACTGTGATCCGACCAACAAATCGTTAATCTAGTAATGTCACAAACTTTTGTTTAATTAACATAAGAGTAATTGCACGCGCGCACTATCGTCGTCGTCAGAGAGAGACATCGACCTGAGCAGAAGAGTCGGTCAAGATCACGTCTCTCGAGTTATCGGCTTTTGGGTGATCCTTCGAGTCTAACTTAATACGCACGTGCATTGGCTTCACGAACACAATGTCTCTCATTTCTCTCTTTGACTTCAACAACACTTTCACAAACAAATCTTCATTCATCGTCGTCATGTTCCTTGCTGGCTTTAATATCTCTGCTACTCTTCTCGCCAGCTCTTCCTGGCTCGCACTCTCCGTCTCTTCGTTCTTCGCCAGTCTTAAATACAAAGCTGCATAAACAATAAGCTGCACAAACCACAAAA
Source organism: Erythrophleum ivorense (assembly GCA_026724425.1). Taxonomy (NCBI): domain Eukaryota; kingdom Viridiplantae; phylum Streptophyta; class Magnoliopsida; order Fabales; family Fabaceae; genus Erythrophleum; species Erythrophleum ivorense. The sequence goes on from JAIUCV010000115.1 coordinate 2,137,631, forward strand.
GTTATATGCCGGCTCTTGTTGATAACAGAGACCTGAGATAAGATTTTAAGTGTACCTCGCTTGTCCCTGGACTTGTATTGATAGTGCAATCGATGTGTATCCGTCCATCATCTTCAGTTTCGATCTCAGAAGCATTAATATCTTCTTCTTGCTCTTCCTCTTCCTCAGCTAATTCGGGGTTGGCTATTTCTTTGGCGAGGCTGTCTAATTCATCATACCATTGTTGTGAGACACCAACCTGCAAGTCATGAAAACAAAATTTCAGAGCCACTGCAGAACTAAACCAGAGCAAAAGTCCTAGGATGAAAATTTATTGACCTTTTCAGAAGGTTGTTCCGCTGCACTTCCAGCATTCGAGACATCGGTGATTGCGCCTCTTGCCTGTCGCCATATGCAGCTTTCTTGTATCGGTTCTACAAGCTCCGTGCATTTAGGTATCTCTATGTTCAACCGTATGCTAATTTTACCTGTTTAATACCATCAAAAATAACCAAGTAGAAGATGAATCAGATTGGCTAGATCTTATGTCAAAACCATATTGATGCTGCAGCTAATGCCACAACATTACCTGGCAATAACCGGAGTTCATGAGTATGGCTGAGGTGTGCTTCCTGAACTCCATTAGCTCTGTTTGATTTTAACATCCTTAGTAAGTGTCAGAACAAGAATAGTGCTCTTAGAAATTGGATAAGCTAGTTAAAAGGGATCACTAACAGATTGAAGACTCTCTCAAGTGGAATGGACAACCAATAGGGCAACCCAAGGATCCCGATGTTTGAAAACTGTATGCTAGAGCGTGCTCCGGATTCTCTATTTAGCTTCAACACTCTCTGACCAGCTTCATATGTAGAGATCCGCATAAGTAGAAGGAAAAATTGGTGGGTTAGTTGATGCACAGAGATGAAACAATGTAAACGAAGCTGTGTCATGTCAATTTCTTTTACCTATATCAGTCATGACAATGTCGTCTCCAAATTCAGTGAAAGAAGACAAAAGGGCAGCACTTGGCTGCTCTTTGCATGAGGAGATAGCCTTAGTCTGCTGTTGCAACCAATTAGAAGGCAAATGTTTTAAGACTGATAGCTTCTCCGTCATCAATTCCCCACAGATCTCCATTATCCCCGGAAACCCTTCAAATTTTGATACATATATATGTTAGATACAACAGGTTATCAAGCCAAGTACCATAAAACGGAAAAAGAAGTTGCCGATTCTTATATGTAACCTTCCACGACTTCTTCAATCTCCCCTGAAGCTAAATTAACTATCCACAACTTCGAAAAGCTGGAAAAAAATGACAAACCTAATTGGTTACAAGCGATAAAAGGGTACCAAGAGAAACAGAGAGGGACTGAGCATTCTCTAATGTAATGAAGCAACCCTTAAACTAGTCTCTTTACCTTTTGTTAATGACTAAAAGACTATCATTGTCACGCTTCAGTATATGCCATGGAAACATCAGAGAGTGAGCATCAGATTCTTCTGATTTGGCATCAGCATCAACTGTTGCGTCATCATCTTTTCCAAGACCCATTTTCTCCATCATCCAAGACCATAGGCCACCACTTTTCTTAATAACCTTTGGATATACCGTTTCCAGCACCCGCGTCTTTATATTTGCTCTTCTAATGGCATGATTCTTAACACAAAAGAATGGGGAGAAGAAAAGGAAACAAAGAGGAAAACCAATCTTAACATGAAAACATCCAATGCCACAGTGAAGATTATTTTGTAACTTCTTCTAGGAGTCTTACCTCAGAATCTACAATGTAAAGACAGTCCTCCTCTTCGTCATAAAAGGTCGCCGCAGGACGTAACATCTTTGCAGATTCAAATTCTCCATCCTCAAAACCTGGGAAACAACCAATCTGAAATATAACAGTTTCTTGAAGTTTAGCTTTGTCAAACAAGAAGCTCCAAATGAACTTTTCTCTATAGGATTTCCTTTCTAAGGGAAACTGAGGAACGAAATGTTTAAAAATTAAATGTGATTTATTCACTTACACTGTCTAAAACCTTCCCACTATCATCGAATATAATAATACGATGATGGTTGCTATCAGAGAGAAACATACGATCTCCAACTTCGTCTGCAGATATACAACCTGTCACGGAAATTGCCAGACAGTGAGAGTACTATTGTCAAAATGAAAAAAAAAACGTATTCCAAAGTAGTATGAACAAAATATTAGAGAGTAGCACGAATGATAAAATGCAAAATCCAGATAAAACTCACAAAAACCCCCCAAAAAAGAAAGAAGATAAAATATATATACCTGGAAAGTAAAGAAACAAATCCTGCAAGAAGGAAGAGAAATGTGGTTCCTTGATAGCCTCAGCCTGTTTTGACCAAGTGTTCGTGAAAATTCTGACAGACTTGGATTTCTCAGTATCTTGAGCGTGGCTGTCAAGAGCTGCAGAAAAACACAACAAAAAGAAACCAGAATAGGCAATTAAGCACACAAATCAAGGGAATTATTAGATGCTTTCGCCTTCTTAGATTCTGACGAAGATTGAAGGTATGAAGCAAAAAGACTATTCAATAGCTAAAAGCAGCCTAGAGCAGCAATATAAAATCCTATTTTTCAAAAAAGGTGAACATGGAACAATAGCTACGGCATTGCTAGAGAACATTTGTAGCGAATAGGATGATAAAGTATGCATACCTTTAGCTACAGAAGAAATATCCAGATCCTTCTCTTGGTAGATTAAAGGATTCCTAAAATCTTTTAGCACGATGAAGCGTACTTCTTCTCCACTTGACTAATACAAGTAGCAAAACATTCAATTCAAATCAAAATATAAGCCTACAAATCGAAATGGCTCTTTCTTGGAGATACAACACTTACCTTTGGAAATTCTTTCTCGGAAAGTAGTACAGGAAAAGTAAGGTATTCCTTCACAATCAACTCAGCTAAAGCAGTTCGATCATCAGTGATTCGAGCTTGATCACTGAAGTGGATGGCCATGAAACAGACTCCCGGAGACCTTAAAAGACGACGGAAAAACAAAAACATGCTCAACCATAAATTCCGTTAATTCTTTGGTTAAATGCAACAAAGAAACTTTCTTAAACCTCTGCTGAAGCAACTTAAGTTTCTCAAAGAAACGACTCGGATCACTTGTTCCGTTAAGAAAATCTCCAGCGAGAAGTACATAAGTTCCTTTCTCCGTGAAAAGCTGTTTATTCCCAATGTCACGATTCAACCAATGATGGGACGGACCTAAGAGTTCATTTCAAAACTTTATTAAAAAGCACAATCAGATGTATAAAAGCAGATGACAGAGTCAGTAGTAACAATCCAGTACCTTCAAATTTATCAAGTGAAGCTCTAATATAAGAGAGTAAATCAGCATGTGGAGAAGGAGAAGCAGCAGTTCGAGTTACTCGTTTTACTGATGCGAACCTGAACGAGACTGCCTAACACAAATCAGAAAATGAACCCAGAACCGAAAGAGAACACATTTCTAGAAGTAATCAATCGAATTTACCGGCGAGAGAAACATTGTCCGGCCAATTTCTTCGACGCAATGTTCATGTCTCTATCGAATGAAGGAGCTAAACGAGTGGCTGGAGTAGTTATGGGTCCCCAGAAAGAAGCCAAAAAGTCATCAATACGGTTAAATCAGTGAAACCCCAGAAAGTTTGACTAGAAGAAGACGATCGAATTTCCGAACCTGAGACAATCCGAGAAGAAAGCCATGAGATTTTCTTCAAATGGAGGCTTCTGTTTGACATTCTGTATGGTGGCTTCAATCTTCTACGCTCAACGAATTACAGGAATCTGAGATTTTTGAAGGGTTTAACCGCCAGCACCGGAGCCGGCTCTCGGGAAATATCACAGTTCTCAGGCAACCGGTAGAAAGTAAAGGCATTCGGAAAAGAACTCCGGTCGTACATAATTAATTAATGTAAACCGGTTGTACAACGGGGTGGTGGCGCAGTTGGCTAGCGCGTAGGTCTCATAGCTATCTGAGTAATCCTGAGGTCGAGAGTTCGAGCCTCTCTCACCCCAATTTGTTTTTTTTTACTTGGCTTAAAAAAAAAGAGTCGGGTTAACTCGCCCGGGTCGGGTCGTGATCCAAATGCATCTAATAGTAAAACCCTAATTGCCGCCGATATCTTCATCATCCTTCTCCATAAACCTTTTTCTTCTAACCTGCTCAGTTTCTCTCTTTCTGTTTCGCTCTCTTCGGAAGGCTAAAGATGGTGAAACGGAGTAAAAGTAAGATGAATCCTTCAATCATATCTCTATTCTCGATTTCTCTCCGTCGATGAATTGTAACCATTGCTGGATTTTTATTGATTGTTTGATTTGATGTGGTGATTGTTTTGCAGAGAGCAAAAGTAAGAGGGTGACCTTGAAGCAGAAGCACAAGGTCCTGAGAAAGGTGAAGGAGCACCACAAGAAGAAGGCAAAGGATGCTAAGAAGCTCGGGCTTAACCGTAAGCCAAGAGTAGAGAAGGACCCAGGTATCCCCAATGACTGGCCTTTCAAGGAACAGGAGCTTAAGGCCCTAGAGGCTCGACGTGCCCGTGCTCTCGAGGAGATTGAACAGAAGAATGTCGCCCGCAAAGAAAGGGTATCATCAATCTCAAACCTTTATCAACTCATATATGGTTTCTGTTGCATAATCTCGATACTTGTTCTGATGTTGAGTAAAAGCTACTGTGTTTCAATGTTTATATAACTTCAATTCCACTGATTGATAAGGGATATCATTTTCTCTATGTCTTGCTGTCATTAATATGAAGTGTTGTTTGTGTTCTGATCTCTCTTAATAAACTTATTTAGGCTAAAAAGAGGAAGCTTGAGAGGAAGCTTGGTTTGGTTGATGATGAGGATACCAAGACGGAAGAAGGATATGGAGAGGGGAAGAGCGGAGATGACTCAGCTAAAGTTGTCAATGTTCGAGGTGAGTGTTATTGTGCTTTCATTTGAGTATCTTCTCCACAAGTTTATGTGATTTCCAACTGTCTATATGCATTCGCTGATGTTTATTGTTTCGTAGATAACTCGGAGAGGGCTTTCTACAAGGAGCTTGTCAAAGTCATTGAATTGTCTGATGTCATTTTGGAGGTTCTCGATGCCCGTGATCCCCTTGGCACTCGTTGTATCGACATGGAGAGGATGGTTCTGCAAGCTGGTCCCAATAAGCACCTTGTGTTACTGCTGAACAAGATCGGTACGTTCTATATAAGTCTCTGCTCGTGGATATTGAGACGTTGGTTGTTTCCTTCGGGTTGTGTCATTGCTTTTTGTAACGGACTCTCTTTTGTCTTAGATCTTGTTCCTCGAGAGGCTGCTGAGAAATGGCTAACGTACCTTCGGGAAGAGTTTCCAGCTGTTGCCTTTAAATGTAGTACCCAGGAACAGAGATCAAACTTGGGTTGGAAATCATCTAAGTCATTAAAACCAAGCAGTATTTTGCAGACGAGTGATTGTCTTGGAGCAGACACTCTTATCAAATTGCTGAAAAACTACTCGAGAAGTCATGAGGTTGGTTTTTCATAGTTTACACTTCGATCACCCTAGCATTGTGTTACGTTATCCATTTTCGATTAAATCTTTCATTGTTGTTCTTTTGCAGTTAAAAAAATCTATTACAGTTGGTATCATCGGACTGCCTAATGTCGGGAAGAGTAGTCTTATTAACAGTTTGAAGAGAGCTCATGTTGTCAATGTGGGTGCCACTCCTGGACTGACCAGGTCTCTGCAAGAGGTTCACTTGGACAAAAACGTGAAGTTGTTGGATTGCCCTGGAGTTGTGATGCTCAAATCTTCAGGAAATGATGCCTCTATAGCTCTCCGTAACTGTAAAAGAATTGAGAAGTTGGATGATCCAGTTAGTCCAGGTGGAAACAAGCATAAGATAGAATCGCATATCTTTTGGTACTGTCTTGTTATTATGGTTATAAAGCTCAGTGATCTAACCCGTAAATTTTGTGCTTTGTGACAAATTTAGTGAAGGAAATTCTCAAGCTTTGTCCAGCACAAATGTTGGTGACTCTGTACAAAATCCCTAGCTTCGAAACAGTAGATGATTTTCTTTATAAAGTAGCCACCGTAAGGGGTAAGCTTAAAAAAGGGGGTCTTGTGGATATTGACGCTGCTGCAAGAATTGTTTTGCATGACTGGAATGAAGGTGCGTAGCGGTTATCATCTTTTAGTTTCTCATAAACTTGGAAAATTTCAATACCGGGTTAACAACTCGTCATTTGTCTCTAATATGAATGGTTGTGCAGGTAAAATTCCATACTATACAATGCCTCCAAAGAGGGACCAAGGTGGACACGCAGAGTCAAAGATTGTGACCGAGCTGGCTAAGGAATTCAACATCGATGAGGTTTACAGTGGCGAATCCTCTTTCATTGGGAGCTTGAAGACGGTTAACGAGTTCAACCCCGTTGAAGTTCCATCCAACTGTCCTCTCAATTTCGATGAAACTATGCTCGAGGTTGGTTAATTCTAATTCTCTTGTGATTTCCATTTGCCTGTAAATTGAGTTTCATCTAGTAGGGTCTTGTTTAACATTGGCCAATAAAACCACAGGATGGATCTAAGACTAGTCAGACCGAAGAGGAAGAAGAGGCTGGCGTTGAGAGCGATGATGAGTCTATGGGAGGGGAAGAGAAGGAAGAAACAGGGAAGTCGAATGAGAAATCAGAGGCTAGCAGGCAGAACGAGAAGCTATACGCAGCTGAAAACATGCTGAATACAAAGAAGCAGAAGGCGGAGAAGAAGAAAAGGAAGAAAGCGAAGAATGCAGCAGATGGTGAGGATCTCATGGACGGAGATTATGATTTCAAAGTTGATTATGCGAAGAATACAGCCATGGATGAAGGAGTCGACGAAGAGGAAAACCCTGTCGAGGCTAAAGTTCCAATGGCTGGACTTGAATGGCCTGAAGAATGAGTGATTTTTATTATAAACAACGTTTTTCTTTTGTTTTATTGCGTTTTATGTTGGATTTGGTCTAGCAAACATTTTATATATATGTTTGCTTCATGAAGTTGTAGTGACACACATTAAAAGCAATTTTGATTTCTTTACAGCTGATCCCCCCTTTTGCTCCTCCAATTTATCTTTGAAATTTACTAAATTAACAAAAATTTGAGTTGCAAATGTGAAAGCAGCTTGAATCCGTGTTGACTGTAGTAGTATCTTGAGTGAGTCAAAAGAAAGACAAAAGACGTTGTTGACTTTGTTGACAGATCATATAACTGATTAGGGTGAGAATCGAAGCTTGGCTTTGCTCAAATTCAAGAAGCTCACAAAAAGATACTAAAGAGAAGATGAGTTGGGCCACTGTTGATTTTGGGATCGGACTGATTCTTAGTCTCCTAGAAAACGAGAGCTTGTTGTTGTCGGGAGTCCATGGCGAGATTGAGAAGATGAAGAAGGAGTTGCTTATCATGAAGTCCTTTCTTGAAGACATCAATAAACATGATGGAAATGGATCCACCACAACAACAACTCAACTCTTCCAGACTTTTGTGGCGAACACAAGAGATTTGGCTTACCAAGTGGAAGACATTATCGACGAGTTTGCCTACCACATCCATGGTTATCGTAGCTGCAAAAAGCTTTGGCGTGCGTATCATTTCCCAAGGTATATGTGGGCCAGGCACTCCATAGCTCATAAGCTAGGAATGGTGAATGCCATGATTCATTCCATTTCTGACTCCATGAAAAGGTACTCTCGTTTAAAAAACTATCAAGGAGCATCATCATCATCACCACCTATTGATGATGGTGGTGCAAAGTGGGTGAATAACATCAGCGAGTCGTCTCTCTTCTTGAGTGAAAATAGTCTTGTAGGCATTGATGCAGCCAAGGGAAAGCTCACTGGATGGCTTCTGAGTCCAGAAACTCAAAGGATTGTTGTCTCTGTGGTTGGAATGGGTGGTTCAGGGAAGACTACACTCTCAGCGACTATCTTCAAGTCTCAAAGCGTACGGAAGCACTTTGAGTCATACGCTTGGGTCACAATCTCCAAATCCTATGTGATTGAAGATGTGTTTAGGACAATGATCAAGGAGTTCTACAAAGAAGCAGATACACAGATTCCACCTGAGTTATACTCTTTAAGTTACAGAGAGTTGGTGGAAAAACTTGTGGAATATTTGCAGTCAAAGCGGTACTTTGTTGTGCTTGATGATGTATGGACAACTGATCTCTGGAGGGAGATATGTCTCGCTCTACCGGATGGTCTTTGTGGAAGTCGTGTAATGATAACTACACGGAGCAACAATGTGGCTTCTTTCTCATATGGCATTGGGAGCCGAAAGCACGAGGTTGAGCTTTTAAAAGAAGACGAAGCTTGGCTACTTTTCTGCAACAAAGCGTTTTCAGGAAGTCTTGAGCAATGCAGAAGGCAAAATCTTGAGGTCATAGCACGGAAGTTACTTGAGAGATGTCAAGGCCTGCCACTAGCTATTGCTTCTTTAGGGAGCATGATGTCAACAAGGATGTTGGAATCAGAGTGGAAGACAGTCTACAATTCTTTGAACTGGGAATTTAACAACAATCTTGAACTCAAGCTTGTTCGAAGCATCTTGTTGCTTAGCTTCAACGATTTGCCATACCCGCTTAAACGCTGTTTCTTGTATTGTTCTCTTTTCCCTGTGAACTATCGGATGAAGAGAAAGAGGCTCGTTAGGATGTGGATGGCACAAAGGTTTGTGGAACCGATCAGAGGAGTGAAACCAGAGGAAGTGGCTGATAGGTACCTCAATGAGCTTGTTTACAGAAATATGCTTCAAGTTATCTTGTGGAATCCTTTTGGACGACCTAAAGTTTTCAAGATGCATGACGTGATAAGAGAGATCGCTTTATCTGTATCCAAAGGTGAGAGGTTTTGTGATATATATAACAATGACAATGATGGTGATGATGGTAATGCAGAAACAACAGAGGATTCTTGTACTCGCCATTTATGCATTCAGAGAGAGATGAGATCAAGTACTGTAAGTACAACAAACCTTCACACTCTTTTGGTTTGCAATAAACATAGCATTGAACTACCTTCAAGTCTGAAGCTTTTAAGAGCCTTAGACCTTGAAGAGACTGCTATCAGCAAGCTACCGGATTGTTTAGTAACCCTGTCCAACTTAAAGTATTTGAATGTGTCGAAAACACAAGTGAAGGAACTCCCAAGAAACTTCCATAGACTCATCAATTTGGAGACACTGAACACTAAGCATTCCAAGATTGAGGAACTTCCTCTAGGGATGTCGAAGCTGCGGAAGTTGCGTCATCTGATTACTTTTCGTTGCAACTATGGACAAGATCCCACTTGGAACTATGTTTTAGGTACAAGGGTTTCTCCTAATATATGCCAGTTGAAGGATTTGCAAGTCATGGACTGCTTCAACGCAGAAGCTGAGCTCATCAAGAATCTCGGGAACATGACTCAGCTCACAAGAATAAGTCTTGTCATGGTTAGAAGAGAACATGGAAGTGACTTATGCGAGTCGCTGAATAAGATTAAAAGACTCAGATTCTTATCTCTGACGTCGATTCATGTAGAGGAACCATTGGAGATAGATGGACTGATTGCAACTGCAAGCATTGAGAAGCTCTTTCTCGCTGGGAAACTGGAAAGAGTACCAAGTTGGTTCCATACTCTTCAAAACCTTACCTATCTGGGTCTGCGCGGCTCTCAGTTGCAAGAAAAAGCCATCGGCTATATCCAAGAGCTTCCTAAATTGGTGTGGCTTTCATTTTACAATGCATACATGGGACCTAGGTTGTGCTTTGCAGAAGGGTTTCAGAATCTGAAGATTATGGATATAGTTCAGATGCAACATCTGACAGAAGTTGTTATAGAAGATGGCGCAATGATTGAGCTTCAGAAACTTTATATAAAAGCTTGCAGAGGGTTAGAGTCAGTACCGAAAGGAATTGAGAATCTTGTTAATCTTCAAGAACTGCATCTGAGTCATGTTTCTGATCAGCTAGTAGAGCGGATTCGTGGAGAAGGGAGTGTAGACCGGTCAAGGATCAAACACATTCCTGCCATTAAGCATCATTTCAGAACTGATAAAGGCTCATTCTACGTGAGCCTCTCATCTTGAGTGGCTACACAAGCTTCAATTATTAGCTGATGTACATTTGCACACTGTTAAATCCCAAATATTATGTATAACTCTCAAAGTTGATACAATATGAAAGGAATGTGACAATTGCAACAACAGCAAAAAACTAACAAAACCTATCAATATCGTTCTTTAGTGTTTTCTTGTCCTTTTTAATAGGCTTCTTCATAGACTCCTTTCTTGTTCTCCGACCAGGCTCGTTATCATCCGAGTGTTGTCTAAGTGAAGGTGGTCTCTCAGGTCCCAGGACTACCTTCCTTGCTTCTGTATCAGAACTTTGCAGCTTCTCTACCTGATCAGCGGGAAGATAAGGACCTGTTTCATCCATCCTAGGACCGATAGAGCCTCTGCCACGTTTGATCCTGGCGTTTACAAGAGATTCAGAAGATAAGGATAGCTAGAAAACTCAAAAGGTAACAGAAGGGTGTGAAAGGAAAGGACATACCGTGATTGGAGAAAAGACTCAATCTCATCATCTCCTAAGCCTTGATCATCTTCCGAGTACCATCTCTTGTCTGATGATGCATGAGTAACCTTTTTCTCATCACCGGAACTGCATCTCTTATCCAACCTCCTTCTCGAGAAACTACCACTCCGCACCATTTGGCTACTGCTGCTGCTGCTTTCCTCTCTTGAATTTCCTTTGAGCCTTTCATCTTTCTCCTTCTGACGTAGCCTCCACATCTCACTGGTTTCTACGGCTTTGTTTGCTGTACAGTCATCAAGAAACACAACATGAGTTAAAAAAAAAATAACCTTTTAAGCTACATATCTTCTACATTATCTTTTCCAAGGTAATCAAATACAAGGCTTGCAGATGAAAAAAAGTAAAAAGGGTCAGTAGAGAAAGCATACATTGCTCAACACCAAGAACAGTTGCTGTGAGAAATCTTGAGTTTGGTCGATGCCTTACATTAGGCTTCTCAAGATATGCTCGGACGCCTTCTTTTTCAGCTTGTTTCCTCAATTCTGCTGCTTCCCTTAAAAGAATTGATGCTATTCGATTCTCAGTTTCCAGGTCCATCCTAACTCTACACAAGCAACGAAAACCCAAAATCTCCGTATCAAGAGATTACACCACTAAGGCAGAAAAATCAACAACCTTAACTTGTGCAAACAGAGATTTCTCAGTCACGAAATTCAAATTCGCTCGCGAGTTTTGGACTCAAAGGAGATTAGTTACCACCGCTTACCAGTCAAATCAAATACGCAGATCTCCTTGGGAATGTATTCGCCGGATTGTGGAATAAACGATTCAATCGAGAAACTTCTTAGTAAACCGGACCACCGGAACGGTACAATTCATACTCAGTTTGGTTTGGTCTGGGTTATCAGGGGAGTTTAATCTGACTTTTCGTTTTTTTTTCCACAATAACAGAAATGTAAACATCTATTATACGGCCGGCCATTAACAGTCAGATGATTTTTAGTCATTTTCTTAAGAGTTAGATTATACGATGTCATAACCTCTAATATCTGTTGTCGAAAAAAAAAGAAAAAGAAAACTTATCATATTTAACATGCTTGATACATGGCCTCATAGTTGAACCCCTATCAACCCCTATCGAGTTGTAACATTTTGTCAAGAAAAATCAGAAAAAAAGTTCCTTGGGATCTTGGCTGCTCGAAACTTACAATAATACCTCTTGCTAGCTTAGTTTTACGTAGTTTAGATTCATGTTGCTCTCTTCGCAAGTATCTTCTATATTGGTTCCCAAAAACCAACAGAAAATAGTTTCAAAAATCATCATATCATAAGCCCATATAATCAACACAACTATATCAAAACTGCAGTTACAAGAACAATCAACAAGAATACCTCAAGATCTCGACAAGTTGTTAGAGATCCACTCTCTTTGTTTACGAGGAAGTTGAACTATGTTGGGGAACCACTTGTTTGGAAAATCGTAAAGTATCTTCACCAGAGAGAGTCCTTCTTTCAAACTGACTTGGGATAGAGAAGCTTGAAGTCTCATTACTCTCTTCAACAGTTTCAGGAACTGTTGTTGTGGGTAAACACCAGATTGGTTTAGGTGGAACCTGTATAGCCTCTATACTCCCCTCTAACATTTCAATCACTTTTATCATTGTTGGACGATGAGATGGATTGGTTTGAATACACCAAAGACCAACCAAAACCATTTTCTTTGCAATGTTTTCTTCTTCTTCGGTTATCTGATCTCCGAAAATCCTCATGATATCTCCCCTCTCAAAATCCTTATAGATCCAATCTGGAAAGTAAGTTGAACTATTGTTGGATCCAGAATGTTCAAACTTTTCTCTATTCCTCGCTCCAGTCATCTCAAGAACCACCATCCCATAACTATACACATCTGACTTATGTGAAACTCCTCCAAAATTCGTAGAAAACACTTCAGGGGCAATGTATCCTGCCGTTCCTCTTGCATAGAGCATTGACATTATGCTCTCGTTATTTTTACAGAGCCTAGCAAGACCGAAATCCGAAATCTTTGGGCAAAGATTTTTGTCCATGAGTATGTTTTGCGGCTTTATATCGAAATGTACAATCCTCGATACACAACGATTGTGCAAATACTCTAGGCCACGAGAGATACCCACAGCAATGTCATATAACCTTTCCCATTCCATCTTCGTTGACATTTTCTCGGAGATAAACTTGTCGAGGGATCCATTCGGCATGAACTCATAGATTATAGCTCTCTTCTTCCCCTCGTAACAGAATCCAAGCAGAGAAACAATATTAATATGAGATGTTCTACTCATGCTAGCTACTTCATTGACGAACTCTTCTCCGTTCCCCTCTGACTCCTTCAAGATCTTTACTGCAATATCTCGGCCTTCATCCGGTAACTTGCCTTTGTAGACAGTTCCAAATCCTCCTTTCCCGAGAACATGCGCAAATGAGTTTGTCATCTTCTTGACTTTTTTGTAACTATATTGTTTCAACATTACCACAGTTTCGCCATTTTTTTCATTCCAATCACTCTTTCTCGCCTTCTTTGCCCTAACTCTCATCGCTACCATGATAATGATCATCACGGATAATGATACTGAGATTCCTGCAATAAGAGAACAAAATCTTGATCAAATTTAGGTGTTAAGAATATGAGAATAATGTCTTATATATATGGATAGAGCTATACGGTACCGAGTATGAGTTTTAATTTCCAAGATGACTTTTCTGCAAAATGTTTCAAATAAGAATTCTTATTAGACAAAATAATAAACATACGCTTTACACTTTGATATGAGAAACAAAACAAAATAAACTCAGTTTTTTCTTCTTTAGTAGCTTCCTTTGTCGGTTGAGACTTTGAGGGAGGTTCAAGAGTACCATTGTTTTTTGGAGCTGGAAATGGAGGCTGAGCCACAGGAAATATATATGGAGGCTTAGCAACTGGAGACGGAGGCTGAGCCACTGGTAATATATATGGAGGCTGAGCCACTGGTAATATATACGGAGGCTGAGCCACTGGTAATATATACGGAGGCTGAGCCACTGGTAATATATATGGAGGCTGAGCAACTGGAGACGGAGGCTGAGCCACTGAACTACTGTCGTCGTTGTTTCAAGTAGCAAATTAGATTACAATAAATAAAGCAAATTGATGAATTAAACCAACTCTTTTTTCTGGTTCTGTCGGTTCAACACTCGGTTTAATTTAAAACACCTTGAAAATGAAAAAAATAGTTACAACATATATGGCATCGGGTCCAAACTATCAACATTCTGAAAAAAACTATCAGTACAATGAATGGTTAGAAGAATACAAGCTGTGTGATGTTAACGTATTTGACAAAATATAAAGTATTTCAGTTTAGCCCTTCATTATATAAAACAAAATGAGTGGTCAAAATTAGAGACGTGTGATGTTTCACTATTCTACTGACGCGTTTTGTCGAAAAAAATAAAAACAAAAAAAAAAAACAAATTATGAGCGAAATATTTACGGGAATTTACTTGGTGGTGTTGAAAGTAGTCGACGGGCAAAAGGTGATGACGTAATTAGGTTTACTTGCGCATGTGAAGAGGCTACTAGAATCGTCGTCGTAGGCGTAGCTATAAGCGCGTGGGCACGCCCTCTTGAATACCTGCGAATACGTCGTTGGCGCGCATGTTTCCCGTGCAGAATAAGCGCCAGTACAGCAATACTTCGGCAATCTAAACGTCTGACACGGGCTCATGCATGCGATAATTGGCTGCATCATGCTGGTGTTACCTGTCACCCTCAGCTCTTTTGGACACATCGTGTTCAAATCGATAACGCATCCGATTGTACTGCACGTCTCGTCGCCTTGTGGAGCAACAACCATCGGAAGGTTATAGCCGTAAACCAATGACACGTCGTAGAAGTCTTGACCACTGTTGCTGAGGCCAAACTCGGCTAGAGTCACGGGAGGCGTTCCACTTCGTGAACACCCTACTTTCCCGGAGCCGCAGTCTCCGGTGGCGCAGGAGACACCCCCGGTTGAGTTTTCGGAGCAAAATGACCTACCCCAAAAACGGCCAGTCCATTCCGAGGGCGCGTCGATGACACGCGCCTCTCCTGTCTTGAGACTGAAGCCGGTGGTGGAGAGCGGACCTGAGTCGGTGGATAGAATTCCGGGCCAGACAGTGTAATTGCAGTTGTTCTGTATGGTAAAGTTCCTTGAAGTTACTCCTGTAATTTTAAGAGCAGAACAATTCTCAATCAATTAATATTAAAACATCATAAATCCATAAAAACTCTTCGCCGGAAAAATGGAAACGATTGTACCTGAGACGAACAAATATGACACTAGGAAGAGTATCAATAGCAATCCGTAGGCCATTGGCTTGAAGAAGAGAGAAAAACGAACCTAAGGCTTCAAGTATTTCTTTAGCAAAAATAAGAAGAACAAAAGAAAATGAAAATTTTGGCAAAAAGTTGGAAATTTTTTTGGAGAGAAACAGAATATGAGTTGAGGATTTGACTACCCTTGTATGTTCTGCAGTGATTATAATTTTTTTTTCCGAAAATAAAATCTTGTCAAGGAAGAAGTAAACTGGAAATTTCCAGACTAGAAACACAATTTAACATGATTACGACATGTGTTCAATTTGTCTTTTATATTTCAACGTATAAAAAAATTCTACTTATATAACACTAAAAGTCTAAAATAATATACACAGAACCCAAAAAGAAAATAAATATTTCTTATGTTTTCTAATTAGAGTAAGAAAATTATACAATTGATTACTAATCCTACAACGTGTTCTGATAGATTGTACTAGCTTTGGGCTTTTAAAATAAAAAACCAAAACTTTATAAGAAAACTGAGGCCTTGATTGTTTGCAGTTTTTAAAATAGATTTTGGTTTTTGTTTTTCAAAAAACCATTTTTTATCCAATCGTAATTCTTGTTAATTTGATTTCCTATTTTTTAGGGAATCTAGATTTTAAATAAAATTACTCATTTCTAATGAAAAACCAAAATCCTAAACATTGGTTTCTCCCTATGAATTTACAGCAAAACCAAAATCAAAAACCAAAATCTAAAATCAAAAACCAAAATCCAAAAACCAAAATCCAAAATCTAAAAACCAGTTAAACATTCACGGCCTGAATGTTCTGATCAGCAGAACCGGCTTGAATAACCCTTGTGCATGAACTTTACGCTGATGCTTCAGCCTCAAATTGAGGAAGATCTTGACTAATATCGATCTTCTAGTTTTCACAAGAGAATGATGGCTCTTTTAGCCACGCAAGGCATACCTCCATGAGTTTGAGTCCATGGACTTAAAAAACCCTGCATGCAATCACAAAAAATAAATGTAAAGAAGAGATATTGCATGTTCAACTATATTTCTTGTTTTGTTTATTATATTCTTTTTTTTTGGATCAAGATGAATTAACACCTGAAGCTTCTTCTAAATGGCATGACTTCGGTAATATGTTTTAGTCTCGAATAGAAAATAGTTTTGAGGAATCTCTTCTTGTTTTTTCAGATACGAGAATGATAATATTTTAGACTCGTATGGCATACCTCAACGAAACTTAGTCACTTAAACAGAGTCTGATGCAATAAAATAAAATTAAAGTATAATAAAATGTGATATTCTCATAGGTTAATTTTGTCTTACCAATATAATTCATATCGAAAACACACATATGATGTTTGGACATTCATTATGGTCTTGTTTGTTTTCTAAATCTCTAATATGCCAACATCACTTAGTTATTAATTTTGTTTTAACACACTTCTTATGAAGGGTCAATCAAAAATATTTGCGTCTAAACAACCGTCCAAATATAGTTTAAACACTAATCAACATTCGAACGTCCAACTAAACACCATCATTCGTGTTCTGTGGACAGTTAAGATCTTCTCAAATAAAGTGGTTCACAATTTCAAATAGTTAGAAATCTTCCGAGAGCACCAAAACAGACCAAAGTAACCAAACGCGTCATGTTTTGGATTAATTCAAAACAAATACGAAACAGATCGACAAGTTCGAAATTTGAGTTGAATAAAGAGAGTAAACAAATCTTGTTACCAACGAACGATCCACGGCGGTTAAAACGGAGATGCTACAAAGATCTGACCATTCGTGTTAGTCACGCGCAAACTCAAACGAGTGAAAAAAAAAAGAGAGATAATAAAGTCCCAGAATTTCGGATCCGGATCCGAAAATAGCTGACCCGTTTTGAAGCGGTTTTTCTTTGTTTTCTTTCGAAATGACCGTTTTGGGCCAAGTCAAAATGTCAATAGCGCAAGGCTCTTTGGTGTCTGTATATCGGCCTTTCCCGATTCTGTTCATCTGGAAACTCGCGCGATTCCTAGGGTTTACTAAGGGTTTCTCTCACTCTCTCTCTCTCTCTCGCACTCTCCATTTCCCAAACTCCACTCTCTCGTCTCTCTCGTCCACAGCGTTCATTTCTCTCTCTCTCTCTATAACCTAGGGTTTTCGATTCTTCATCTTCTGGTGTAATGGATAGATACAAGAGAGTCGAGAAACCAAAACCAGAGTCTCCGATTAACGAAAATGAGATCCGTATCACCAGCCGAGGCCTTATCCGAAACTACATCAGTTACGCCACCAGCCTTCTTCAGGTACTGTGTCTACCTCTCTCGCTTCCAATTTCTTTCAAGCCATTAGCTAAATTCGTGATCGCGAAATGTTCATCGGAGAATATAATGCTGCTTATGAAATACCAACGCCGTTTTTACTTATCTTAAACACCGTTCTATGTTTTCTTCTTTAGTCATTGGATTGTGCATTCTCTTTCTGCGATGAGATCATTTTGGGATCTTTTGTGTCCAACTTTCTGTTTCTTTTGCTTTTAGGAGAAAGCTGCGAAGGAAATTGTGTTGAAGGCAATGGGGCAGGCAATCAGCAAGACGGTGGCGATCTCTGAGATACTAAAAGTCAGTGCTCTATTGATAAACCTGGAAGAATGTTATCTAATGGGGATTTTCTGATTTATAAAAGTGGCTAAGACTTTGGAATCTATTCTGCAGAATAAAATTCCAGGTTTGCATCAAGATATTGCAATCAGTTCTATGAGCATTACCGATGTCTGGGAGCCTGATGAAGAGGGTCTTGTGCCGTGAGTTTCTTGCATTGCTCTGTTCCTTGCTTTGGTTTTTGGGTGCCTTCAAGTGAATTACCTTTTGATGCAGGGTGGAGTTGACACGCCATGTTTCCATGATTTCAATCACATTGTCGTTGAGTGAGCTAAATAAAGATTCTCCTGGGTGAGTTTTATTTTTGTTCATCCCTTTTTTTCCTTGGAACTTGGAAACTCTGAATTCGTATAGTTCGTTTGCTGAAAGAGAATTATCTCGGTTGCTATTATCTGGTGGACTCGCAATAAGATATAGCCACAATAAAATGTGTTCAGGTACCAAGCCCCATCACTGACAGATCAGTCTAAGCCTCAATATCAGCCACAACAAGCAAGACAAGCCCGTCTTCCGTACAATGCCTATGGTGAAGGTGATGCCACTGACTTTCTCGATAGTTTAAAGCTGCTGACATCTTTGATAGTATCATAACACGTTTTTCTGATTGTGGATGTAGATTCTTATGGTCGAGGGAGAGGTCGTGGCAGAGGAAGAGGCAGGGGAAGAGGTGGTTATGGAAACTACCAAGGCAGTAATCTAGGGAAGTACCAAGGGAACTATCAAGAAGATTATCAAGGTATTCATATACCAGCGAAGAAAATTGTTCAGTTTATTTATCTTGAAAATCTTACGGCGGTCTTGTATTCTTGAGAAACTTCTATCTATTCGTCAATAATATAAGTTATGATAGTCCTGTTTTTTTAGTCTGTAACTGACTCGTAGCTTTATCATGATTTGATTAGAAAACGATGGTGGGTATTCAAACTCAGGCAGTGGCCGTGGACGTGGCCGGAGCTATGGCTATCGTGGTAAGTCAGAACATTGTCAATTAACAAAAAAAGGGCAGTAAGGTTACAAGGTGTATAAGTGATATGATACTATACCCTGTCAACATTGATTTTTCATATGTTCTTCTCATAGCTTTAAACTTTTCTTTATCAAGTGTTATCCTCTTTTGCTTACAATCTTTATGTTGTGTTTGAAATTCGATTGTTGGATTTGTGTTAGGCGCTGGATATCAGGGTGGCCGAGGCGGGTATGGTGGTAGGAGAGATGGCGGATATGGTGGAGGAAGAGACGACGGATATGGTGGAGGCAGAGACGATGGATACGGTGGATGGAGAGACGATGGTTATGGTGGTGGGAGAGACGACGGATATGGTGGAGGCAGAGACGAAGGATATGGGGTAAGAAGAGGTGGATTTCGAGGTGGTCGAGGTGGAGATAGAGGTGAGAGGTATGGTGGAGGTAAAGATGATGGTCACGGTGGAGGCCGAGGTGGATATGGTGGAGGCAGAGGTGGAGGCCGAAGTGACAGGTATGGAGGAGGCCAAGGTGATTGGTATGGTGGAGGCCGAGGTGACGGGTATGGAGGAGGTCGAGGTGATGGTTATGGAGGAGGTCGAGGTGACGGGTATGAGGGAGGTGGAGGTGGATATGGCGGAAGAAGAGGGTATGGTCGAGGACGTGGTCGGATGGGTAATGGTGGTCGTTCAAGGGGTGGTGCTAATAACCAAAACCAAGCCTAAGTTGTCTCATTTCCCAGTCACTTAGCTATATGGGCAATTTGCTGCATCTTTTACCCTTACCTAAAAGACCTTTAAAATGTCGTAGCATAATCTACCGACCGCTCCCAAGGGTTTTCAATATGTTTTCAAAGGTTATGGTAAAATGATGGTAGTTTAAGGCAAGAGTTTCTTTTTGTTTTCTTCTCTTTTTTACTTTCTTCTGCACAAATTTAGCTAAGTGCAAGATCAAGTTATGTGTTCCGTTTTCTTGTAATTAATTGTGTGGCTACCTTTTAAGTTTTTGTCAAAATCTATCGAAAACGTGTGTTGTAAATTTCTACTTAAACAATTGTGAGGAAATCAAATTAAATTTGAAGTTATAGTGCAAGATTGGAGTGAGAAGATCCAATAAGAAAATAAGAAAACAGCCAAACTTAGCTGCACTCTCTCGCGATTGCATCTACAAATACAAAATCGCTTCTTAACTCTTTACAACTGTTGAAAGTTGAAACAATCACTCAAATCTTTATTTAATCCATTTTTAAGGAAAACAAAATGTTGAATAAGTTTAGATGGACTAAAAAAAAATTGGATGACTTGATCTAAGATTTTGCCAGAATGAAAGAAGAGATTCAATTCTTTATTCGTAATTAAAATGTTTCAGATGTTTTTTATGTTTAACAGAACGATAAAATAAAAATGGTGCTGCCCAGGATCGAACTGGAGACCTTTTGCGTGTAAGGCAAACGTGATAACCACTACACCACAGCACCTTGTGTCTACAATACGAATTATGGACAATAAATTAGCAAGCTTTGCTCTAAGACTGTTTTGAATGATTTCTTTGACAAAAAGGGAGTAAATCAAAGGATTGGTAAAACATTAAATAATCTCCTTTATGGAGTTCAGATATTTTCTTTGGCCAAAATTTGGAAATATCTTAATTGTAAGTTTTCCCTTTTTCTTTTAATGGTTTTTATTTCAGGGGAGGGAAAAGACGACAAGGACGTAAAATACGAAATGACAGAAGAGTAGATGATTCGCTGTCAAAGCATACGACAGCGTTTCAAAGAATATCTGAGTAGAAATTGACCGATATATCCATCACTCCGACAGTTAATTGCGAAATCTTAGCCTGAACCGGGAGAGAACCACCACGCAGCCATCGACCCACTTTGTCCGAACGTGCCGCTTCTCTCTCTCTCTCTCGACAATCGAAATTGAAGATTTCTTATTAAAAAAAAAAAAAAAAAAAAAACAATTCGATTTTGAAACATTACGAGAAAAGCAAGAAAAGAATCGTATAATTATTATCCCATTCACTTTCTCTCTGGGATTCAAAAACACGCTTACGCAAATTCGAGAAACACGAAGGTGGAGCAATCGTCGTTTATAAAAGGTGAGGATCCAGATCGTTTCTGCTTGTGGAAAGAGACGGAGAGATAGAGAATACGATGCCGGAAATCTCGCCGGCTAAAGTTGACAGGGTTTCTTCGTCTTCCTCTTCATCTTCTTCAAGTTCAGGCCGAGCTTCGGTGAAGATTGAGGAGATTGAAGGCGGTGGTGGTGTCGTCAATGGCTCTGAAGAACTTGAGAGCAAACCGGAAACGGCTGTTTCCTCCATTGCCGACAACGCCGTGGCTGAATCTTCAGGAGGTATCGTTTTATCTAGTTTCTCCGCGCAATTGAAGCGCGATGACAGAATTAGACTTATACAGTTTTGATAAAATGTTGATCGATTCCCTTTTCGATGATTTTGAAGTTCATCAACACATCATTGCCTGGTTTTGGTAATTTGGGTTTTTTCAGGTGCTGGCAATAAAAGTTTTTCCCGAACGTGGACAATGCCGTTGGAGGGTTCTTCGAGCAGTGATAGGGCTGAATCATCATCATCAAACCCTAGGTTAGATAAATCAAAGACTGAGAGGCAGCAGAAAGTTACTCACATTCTTGCCGAGGATGCTGCAAAGATATTCGATGACAGAATCTCTGCAGGGAAGAAGGTACAAGCGTCTGTTTTTGGCTTCTTTTCTTTGCCTTGCTTCTATTTTTAGTTATTATCTGTTACCTACGAAATCTCTCTGACTCTGTGTCATATGTGTTTGCAGCTTAAGTTACTGAACCGTATAGCTACAGTGAAACATGATGGGACAGTGGAATTTACAGTACCAGCAGATGCAATCCCACAACCTATCGCTGTGGAACGTGAATCATCGAAGAATGGTGTTTCCCCGGATGAGTGTATTGATGGGGTAGACCTTCAGTACATTCCTCCTATGCAAATTGTGATGCTCATTGTTGGAACACGTGGAGATGTTCAACCTTTTGTTGCGATTGCCAAAAGGCTTCAGGTACAACAAACTTTAAATTTGAAAGGCTTAGCGTCCTGACTCCAAAATTGTGAATCCAGTGGAGTTGTAGTATACGTCTCTTCATAATGCAAGTTTTGAATCTCAATTTTATGCAGGACTATGGGCATAGAGTTAGACTTGCAACTCATGCAAATTTTAAAGAGTTTGTGTTGACTGCTGGATTGGAGTTTTATCCTTTAGGTGGAGATCCAAAAGTGCTAGCCGGTTGTATGTATCTCTACCAAACATTCCCATTCTTTCTTCATCCTTGTTACTTAATCTATTTTAGCTTTAGAAGGTATCAGCAATTCACCGATTTCCTTTCCTATGATGTGTGCAGATATGGTTAAGAACAAGGGGTTTTTGCCATCAGGCCCTTCAGAGATCCCGATTCAACGAAACCAGATGAAGGACATCATATATTCTCTACTTCCAGCATGTAAAGAACCTGATCCAGATTCTGGGATTTCCTTTAAAGCTGATGCAATCATTGCCAATCCTCCAGCATATGGTAAGTTTCAGCAACTTTTGACTTTTCTGGCTTCCCGGCTTATCATATGTTCACTTCTAATGGCTACTAACTTGTAAAATTACCATTTCAGGACATACCCATGTGGCAGAAGCACTGAAGATACCGATTCACGTATTTTTCACCATGCCATGGACGTAAGTCTTGTATTAGCAAGAGATTCTGGCTGATTGAATGCCTGCCTTTAACACATTTTGTTTTCTGAATTCTTTTTGTTCTGAATCATTAACTATCTCTCTGCTATTTTAATGATTGATCCAGGCCAACTAGTGAATTTCCTCACCCCTTGTCACGTGTCAAACAACCAGCCGGATACAGAGTGAGGCTTGTTTACTCACATATTATACTATTGGTCCATTGTTGTTTGCTATTATACTTGACTTCTTCGTTTACCATCGACTTAATGCAATTTCAGCTTTCGTACCAAATCGTCGACTCGTTAATCTGGCTTGGAATAAGAGACATGGTAAATGACCTTAGGAAAAAGAAATTGAAGCTACGGCCTGTTACGTATCTAAGTGGAACACAAGGTTCTGGGTCTAATATTCCACATGGATATATGTGGAGTCCTCATCTTGTCCCAAAGCCAAAAGGTAGTATGGCTCATGAGCTTACTCATGAATGCTTTTTCTTTTTCGATGAATAGCAATTTAGATCGTGACTTTTCATCCTTTTTCAGACTGGGGACCACAAATCGATGTAGTAGGTTTTTGCTTCCTTGATCTTGCGTCGAACTATGAACCTCCTGCAGAACTTGTGGAATGGCTAGAAGCTGGTGACAAACCCATTTATATTGGCTTTGGTAGTCTTGTGAGTCTTTTTTCACCTGACTAGTATTCATAGAGGATCCTCTAATCGCTCAAAGTTTTTATCTATGGTTGTGTGATTAACTGATCTCCCGTTCTGATAATCTGTGGTAAAGCCTGTCCAAGAACCAGAGAAAATGACTGAAATCATTGTGGAAGCACTTCAAAGAACAAAACAGAGAGGAATCATCAACAAAGGCTGGGGTGGCCTTGGAAACTGTAAGTCTACCCTTACTTGAATACGTATAACGTTTCCTTTATTGGATGCTTGCCTGTTTGGTACATATTATTAGTTATATAATATATGCTTGATGTGGTTTTCATATAGTGAAAGAACCCAAGGACTTCGTTTACTTGTTGGATAATGTCCCACATGACTGGTTATTCCCGAGATGCAAGGCTGTGGTATGTCTATAGTAATCTGGAAGCCCTCTTAGAGTCTTAGTTCAGTCCCTTAACATCTTGTTACTTCATTTGGTTCTGGAAACTTTTTTTAGACCAGTTTCCTTATCTGGGATTAGTTAGTACTTCTGAGTTTCATCTGTAACAACTAGATGGTAGCCTGAAATTGTTGCTGTTATGCTTTCAGGTTCATCATGGTGGTGCTGGAACAACGGCTGCAGGTCTTAAAGCATCGGTAAGTTTAGTTTGAGTGTAAGCTAAAAACTCTGTTTCTTGAGATGGGACTTTAGTAGTTAATATGAAAGTGTTTTGGCTTTTTGTTGAACACACAGTGCCCAACTACAATCGTGCCTTTCTTTGGCGACCAACCGTTTTGGGGAGAAAGAGTGCACGCTAGAGGAGTAGGTCCTGCACCGATCCCAGTGGACGAATTCTCACTTCATAAGCTTGAAGATGCCATCAATTTTATGCTCGACGATAAGGTAAATAATACTTTCAGAAACCAATAGGCTTTTTTGTAAAACACATTTTGGTTTGGTTTATATGACCATCCCTAGTTATGATCAGACTGAGCATTTAAATGGGAGCAGGTTAAGAGCAGTGCAGAGACGCTAGCAAAAGCGATGAAGGACGAGGATGGTGTGGCTGGAGCCGTGAAGGCCTTCTTTAAACATCTTCCGAGCACGAAGCAGAATTTTTCGGATCCGATTCCGGAACCTTCTGGATTTCTCTCTTTCAGAAAATGCTTTGGCTGTTCGTAACTTTCTCTCCCCTCAGAATCTCCTCTTCTCTTTTCTCTTCTTCTTCTTTCTTGGTTTTGTAGTAAACATCTGTGAAGTGCTTGGGAATTTGATGCTTAGGTGATGCATATAATTTATAATTGTTATAAGCAAGCAAAGAAAAAATTGAATACAAATTCCTTTAGATGTGCAGATTATTGAAACATCGATTTTTAATACACATGACATTATTTGTTTCAGTGTCTTGACCTGCAACCTCAACCTCTGTGGAATGGTGTAAAGAAACATCACATCTTTATTCCCTTTTTCTTTCTACTGAATTGTGTTTGTTTGTTTGTTTGTGTGTGATGCCTTGTTTCTTGGGCCATTGATTGATCTATATGTAAGAGCTTGAGCCTGCTTGATTGCGTGTTGTTGTTGTATGATTGTTAGGAAGAAAAATAGAGTTCGGAATGTGGTGATGATCTATTTTTTTTGTTTATTTCTTCTTGTGTCATTCGGATAAAATAATTATGATTTTCGGATTGGTTTTTCTTTTTCCTCTTTAAATACTCGCAGTTTGCAAACCTATGAAAGTGCATGTTTGGTCATTAGATACAATTGTGACGTTGGAATGCTATGTCACCGATATTAATGGAAATGCATTATGCACGTCCATTCCAACTCTACGGGTGGAAACATGAGCTAATGATGTTTATTTGGTTAAAACTGTTCATCTAAGTAACTAAAGTATATGTATATAGTTAACTTATTTTATCAATAGATCAGAGGAAGTAGTACACATAATTATCAGCCATGCTTATTTCTGTTGCAAATTGAATGGTGAGTGACACAAACACGAACGTGATTGGGTTTGTAAGTGGATATTTTAATCAGCAATATTGATCATTTCTTTATACGATTGTACTTTTTTGGTTGTTGTTTAAATTACTTTCGAAATCGCTGCTTATGAAAAAGGAACTCATGAAAATAGCGTTTGCCATATTAAAACGTAAATAGTATCCATTAAAAAGGGCTACACCACTTGCTTTTATTCGTATAAACGTCTTCACCACAAAATCAACACGTTAAAGCCTACTTTTACTACCGAATAGATATACCAGCAAATGAAGAATAACTTGTATATATAACTTAGTTTCTTTAGACAATATATGGTGGCCCTTCTCGAACGATGATTACTTTGTTATTGCATAATTACAAGTTTACAACATTATTAGCGGTCAAAAACTGATTAACAGTTAACGTTTCAATAAGCATAGGGTATAATGGTCACACGGGGAAAGTCAATGTGCTGAATCAAGGAAATGAAACTACCCGGACAATATGAGACCTACAAGTTTCAATTAGCTGTCCCTCTATAACTCTATATGGTTTTAATTTTCCTTTCTCTTGTCTCTTACAAATTATTATCCAATCACTTGCTAGAGGAAAAGAAGGATGAGGAATACAAATCACATGACATGATACCTTTGTTGGCCAAACTCATTATTGGCATCACTTAACGCTTATATTTATGCAAGTACGCATACTCACATGTTTTTCCATTTCTTAAGAATAATAATAATGCTTTATAAATCTAACCCTTTTTAACAGTTGCTTCCTTATAATTTTTGTATATATACTATATTAGAAATCTAACCCTTTTTAACATTTGAATGTGTCTTAGGATTTCACATCGTTAACCAATAATAGTATATAAAAAAGTGTATCTCTATTGATTGTTATCATTTTTGAGTTGTAAAATCATATTTACTAGTGTCTGACCCACACAGCTGTGCAGTGCGGGATTATGTTTTTGTTTTTTGTTTTTCTTCTTCTTTTTATAACATGTTTTAATTTTAGTGTTAGTTTAAGAGTTGTATGTTTTTTTTATGTTCTTTTTTGTTAAAATTGTCAAGTATGTTGTTAATTTGAATCTGAATTTTTGTATTAAGTGATTCAAATTTTGCAGTATTGACTATTGATTATACTGTCTTTATTTATTAATAATTAAAAAAAGAAAATACAATAACCAAACACATGTCCAAACACATATCCCTAATATACTAAAAGAGAAGCATTTTTAAAAATTAACATTTCTTAATTTAAGATAATAGTTTAAATTATATAAATTATATAAATTATATTTTATTTAGTATCAAAGTTCCTTTGATTTGGTATTATCCCTAGTTTTTTTTTTAATTTTTTTACCTTTTTGCAAATTCTAATTGATAATGCATAAAACAGAAATCTTTGATTATGGTATTATATACTCTAATTTTGGTATTATCATCTATAATTGAAACATGTATTTTTAGAGTTTTGGAGGTGGCATATGAACCGCGAAATTAAAAGAATCGATTGTTGGTTTAAGTGAACCAAACATTGGTTTGATTTAAGTAATATTTTAGATTACTAAATTAACCCTCGCTATACCTGTTTCCAAACAGATTTTATTTATAAAGGGAGACGATTTTTTGGTCCAAAAAAAGAGATGTACTTCTCAATTAATAATAAAGAGATTTACAATCAGAATCAAGGCACTGTGGTCTACAAAATCGTGCATAGCTTTTATATCGTTTTAGTATTTACTTTTAGAGATTTTCTTTATTTACTCCTCCCAAGGAAAAAATATGCCAATAAGATAATGGGAATACTCTCACGCAGCCTTCTTCTTCTTATATATTAACTTCTCTCTCTCGTAGACTTTCTTCTACTCTTATTCTCCTGTTCTCTTCTTTTCTTTACATTCGAGAAAAGTCTCTGCCTCACGCAGAGACAACGAAACAGAACAGAGTAAGAAGAACAAAGCCTTTAGCAACGGCGATTATGGCGGTCAAGAATCTTATCCTCTTTGCTTCTGCATTACTTATAACAACGCTCTTTATCGGAGTTAATTCATCCAGGTACCACTTATTATCATCATTAAAATTATTTCTTACAACTCCATTGATTAACTACATGTCCATTAAAGATTCTCCAGCTCAATGCAGCTTAATTCTACGTATTCTTGTTCATGAATCCGAGCAATTGAGCTTAAATAATTCATCAAGAGTAGAAAAACCCTGATGTTCTCTCATAAATCTAAAACTTAAATAGGTTTCTGTGGGTTTCAATGGATTTTCTATATAAAAGAAAAAAATATAGATCATTTTCGCCACTATGATATTAGAACAGTGTGTTGTTTAGTTATCAACAAAAAAAAACAAATCATAATGTAATAATTTGTACTATATATACATCATGTTGTAAATGAGACAGTAATGATTAGATTGTTTAATTTAATGATTTCCAGGTCCAATGAAACATGGCATGAACATGCAGTTGAGAACCCAGAGGAAGTAGCTGCCATGGTGGACATGTGAGTTTCTCTATAAAACAAAAATATATCCCACGAATACAGATGTTTTTTTCTTAACTTTACTATAATTAATTATTATCTAGTTCATTGTTTTTTCGTCTATTGTAAACTTAAGTACTACTCAACTCTTCCCCAATTCCTTTATTAAAAAAAAAAAAAAAAAACTCCTTCTCCTATTTACTTATAGGGGTCCAGCATCTCGTGATGCTTTTCTAAATAAGATAATTAAACATTTCATATTTGATATTCTTTTTAATCGAGAAAAAAATAGGTAGTAGAATTTATGACAAATCAGACTCAGAGAGCTCACATGAAGTTCTTGTTAACAGATTGACACGTCAGTTTCATATTCTAGTCAAAGTGGGTCCAGCAACCATAGCCACATTCCTCTTACTATTCCGTTTTCTTTCCACTTCAATTCTCCTTTATTCTTGATAATTAAATAATGATTTTCTTGAAATTTTTAGTACACATATCTTTTCCATCAAATATAACCTCTGTTTTCGTAAGACAATGTAACCATTTTAGATGATAAGTTAAAACTTTAGTCCAACGATAAACACTTGTTTTTGTAGTGACAGCGAAATGCTTAATTGCAGAAAAGTTCACTCAAACATGAATAATCCGGATTTGTCAACAATTTTATACCTTTGTTTCCACTTTCTCAACACCTAGAAAAGGAAATCAAAATTTGGTTTGTAGTCATAAATGCATATTTAAGCTTTACAATATGTCATTGGATAATTAATTGATATGAATTGGCAAGTAAGAAAGTACTTTTTGCTTATTCTCCCTACCACTCACTGTTCACATGCAAGTCTTCGATCGGTATCATCTTCATTTTGATCATATAACTGACATGGTATATATTTAAATAAAATTTGATATATATTAGGTTGTGAAAATTGTAGTGTGTATTATTGAGGGCATTGGTCCAGCCTCATGTGTGATGTTTTCAATACTAATAATCTTCGGAACAATGATTTGCCAGCCCTTCCACATGCTCGTGCCACATGCAGTGACACGTTCACTTCATGACATGTGTTGTTTTTATTTTTCACTTACTTGGATTTTTTGTTTTTTTCTTTAGCCGACAATATTCCATGCATTTTTTTTTCTCTCTTTTTATGATAAACGATAAAACTATATCTTAAGTTTGAGTCTCACAGTACGATAAAAAGACTACTACATACATAAGCAGATTTCTTTACTTGTTTTTTATTTTCAGACAAGAAAAGCTTTTCGTCATTTTTCCCACAGAAGAAAATAATAAATTATTGTACATACGTAACATACCTTAAAAAAAAAGAATTATAATAATTAAAAGATGTAATTCTAATTCTTTTGAAAATAGGAAGATTTTGGCGCAAGAGTAGGTAATTAATTTGCAGTTAGAAGTTACGTACAGTATAAATACAATTTTCAAACTGCTATATTTTATTTATTTGAACAACATTTTCAAACTGCTAGTATTCGAGGATTATCCAGTCATGTAAATAATTCCATTTCCTTAATTTGGTTGGACATTTGAATTGTGATGATGATGATGCAGGAGTATTCGCAACAGCACAGAGCGGAGAAAATTAGGTTATTTCTCCTGCGCCACCGGCAATCCAATCGACGATTGCTGGCGTTGTGACAACAAATGGCAAGTCCGACGAAAGCGTCTTGCCGATTGCTCAATCGGATTCGGCCGCAACGCAATCGGCGGGCGCGACGGCCGTTTCTACGTCGTGACCGACCCGGGAGACGACGATCCGGTTAACCCGGTACCCGGGACGCTCCGTCACGCCGTGATCCAAGAGGAGCCGCTCTGGATCATCTTCAAGCGCGACATGGTGATAACCTTGAAGCAAGAGCTGATCATGAACAGCTTCAAGACCATCGATGGCCGTGGCGTCAATGTTCACATCGCCAACGGCGCTTGCCTCACCATCCAATTCGTCACCAACATCATCATCCACGGGATCCATATTCACGATTGTAAGCCCACCGGCAACGCCATGGTCAGAAGCTCTCCGTCGCATTACGGGTGGCGGACGATGGCTGACGGCGACGCAATCTCGATTTTCGGGTCGAGCCATATCTGGATCGATCACAATTCGCTTTCAAAGTGTGCCGATGGGCTCGTCGACGCTGTGATGAGCTCCACCGCTATTACCGTCTCCAACAATTTCTTCACCCACCACAATGAGGTAAAAAAACCAAAATCACACACTTGGGATTGGGGATAAATTGAATTGGAATTTGGAATAATCAGTTGTGTTATATATTTAGGTTATGCTATTGGGGCACAGTGATTCATACACTAGGGACAAAGTGATGCAAGTCACAATTGCTTACAACCATTTCGGTGAGGGTCTAATCCAGAGAATGCCAAGGTACAAACTTTGCCTGAAATTGGATCTTAACTTGAGAGTCCTCTGAAAATACTCTGAAATTGAATATATTGGATCTTCTGCTACTTGTGTGATCGGAGAAGAAGAATAGATTCTAAGACCTTTTTTGGGGGGATCTTTGCAGGTGTAGGCATGGATATTTCCATGTAGTAAACAATGACTACACGCATTGGGAAATGTATGCAATTGGGGGTAGTGCTGATCCAACTATCAACAGCCAGGGCAATCGATTTCTTGCGCCAACGAACCCATTTGCCAAGGAGGTTAAAAGATTCTTCTTTATCTTGTTTTGTGTGTGTATTTGTGTGTGTATGTGTAATGAGATTGATGATTGATTGGTGAAATTGGGGATATGGGCAGGTGACTAAGAGAGAGTACACAGGACAATCCAAATGGAAGCACTGGAATTGGAGATCAGAAGGAGATCTTTTCCTAAACGGAGCATTTTTCACACGCTCCGGTGCTGGAGCTGGAGCAGGCTACGCAAGAGCTTCGAGTTTATCAGCCAAATCATCGTCACTCGTCGGCACCATCACCTCTTACTCAGGTGCTCTTAACTGCAGGGCCGGTCGCCGATGTTAATGGATTCAACAACTATCAGAAAAGAAACCATTTTTATTCAAAAAAATAACTTTTGGGGTTCTTGCGATATACACTTCCTATGGGATGTGGATGCCTAATTTAAAACGGCCTCAACTGTAATATAAAGTAAGTTGTATGATTATTCTTTTCACTTCCCATTGGTATAAAGTTGTTTCTTTAGTCGTTATCTTTGCTTTACTGGTCTAAAAGCACCAAAATGAATAATCAGTAATGAAATGAAATAAAATATGGTGTGCTTGGATTGAGAGACATAGGAAGTGAATGTGGTGGGGACAATTAAAAAGGAAACAGTGAAGAGACAACAAGCACATGAGATTGCATAAGTCACGAAGAAGCGTTTCCTTTTGAGTCATGTGATGTTTTTTTTTTGGCACAACGATTATGTTATCGCTTCTCGTCCATTACAACCCAATCTGTTTAATACGTTTAATAAGACAAAATCAAATTAGTTCTTAATTTCTTATCCGGTTTTAATGTTGGAGAAGCAATTAACATTTTCGTTGGCCACACATGACTATTCTCATTCTACCACTAGCTAGTGCATTTCTGCCGCTTGACAATTATATAGGGCTAAATGCCGTGTCTTCATTTTTGTTTTCTATTATTATAATTCGTTACTAATGATTTTTCAAAAACATTTAGAAACAAAATGCAACAACAAATATCAAGCCAACACATTGGCCAATTCGATATCTGGTACAAATTTTTATTGACCACTATACATTTCAATTGGTGCAACAACAACGATCGTAGTCCTTAATGTCAACGCATCGGCCAGTTGGGAAATTCTTCCTGATGCAATAACCCTCACAGTCAGCAAGCACTGAACATATTCCCAAGCAATCTCGTAGTATTACTGGTGCTTGAGCTTCAACTTTCCCTAATAATAAAATCACGTTAATTATTAATATTACTCCTAGTTTAATTGCTACATTAAATTAGACATGTTGAGATGGAGCAACTCACAGACAGACTAACCTGGAACCATAGAAGAAAATAGGATGAGTACTATTGAAGAAATCAGCACGAAGCTCATGAATCCACCACTCTTGCAATTCATTTTCACCATATTATCTCAAATATATCACTTTTGTTTTATGTTTGTTCCTATGAGTTCCTTTTTATAGACTTTTATAAGACTCAGACAGAATCTGCTTGGAATGCCTTTTCATTGATTTCCAATAACTTGTTGCCAAACTAGGAGAAATACTTGCGTTGTGAGTGTTTATTTTTGTCTTTTTATGTAGATATCAAAATCTGACAAGTGCTAATTTTCAATTATCTTTGATATTTTGGTTGTCAAAATCTGGCTAGTATTCAATTTTCAGAGATCTTTGACATTTTGGGATACTTGTGTCAAGTGTGTGTTTATTTTTTTTTTTCTTTTTATGTAGATATTTTGGATGTCAAAATCTGGCTATTCATTTTATCAGAGATCTTTTGATATTTTGGAATACTTGTGTTTGTGTCTGGAAAGTCTAAGGCATTCCTCATTGCGTCCAAACAATATTCGCGTCTTTTACAGTAATAGCCGATTTCAGCTACTTTACCGCATCCAGTGCATTCGTTATGAGCTCATATTTTTTAAAAGAATTTTTTTTTTTAATGAACGCAAATTTATATTCAGTCAAAAAGCATTTTATTCACTCATTACGCTCATTGTTCTTTGGATTTTATTCGCTCATTACGTTGCATGCTTAACTAATCTATCCTAAAACTGGTACATCTCAATCACTTTTACATGCAAGACGTCCAAAAGCAGGCTATGAGAGAATTTTGTTGAACACTACCAAATCAATTGTTGGTTCAAAGTTTTGTACGAACTTGACTAAATAAAACGTATAGGCCTCTAAACTAACTAATTCGTAATGTCTCATCATTTCAACTCTCATTAGCTAGGCTAATATTAACCATCAAGTTTTGGTTGGATCATTATTTAATCAAAAAGAATTGCTATCTCATTAGGTTACTGAGAAGAGGAGCACGAGGAAAGTGTCTAGACGGAATGCAGTAGACTTATCAAAATATTGTTTAAAAGATGCAATATTTCTACAATATAAACTAAGACTAAATTACTTATAAAATGTAACACTCACCTGTCTTATGATTTTCAGTATGTTGTTAAACTATTGTTAATAAAAAAAACATCAGAGTAAAATCTCACCTCGCGTAGGATGCGGATCCAACCCTAGTATCTTATATATAATATGAGAGTTTTCTCTCCATCTAGCCTATTCACATCAGCAATTTTGACATTAAATTGTATTTATGATATTGATTTAATACATATCAGTTTATATTAATTGTTATTTTTATTTAATTTATAATCTGAAATTGAATGAAATACAAAAACCCAACTAAAGATATAGGAAAATATATTCATTAAATTTTTAATGTTAATTAGATAAAAAAAAATTCATGAAAAGATATTGTATTTTAACCAAAAAAAAAAAATATTTATATTTGTCCTATTTAAAATGATTATCTATCTGCATTAATTTATCATGAAACACAAAATAAATAATTTTTATGTGACTTAATCATTTGAGAGTTACAACATATATAACTTCTGTAAGATAAATTTAAAAATCGAACATATGTAAAATAAATACAAAGACAAAAGTAAATAAATAATTATCGATAAATAACAGTAAACAACATTAAAATCAAGTATAGAAATTTGTAAATAGCCAAATATAAGTGAAGAAAAAAGAGTGGTAAGAGATTAAAAATTTGAAAAAAAAAACAAATAATATTTTATTACAATTATTTATCTATCATTTTATAATTTCAATTCCGCCTAATGCGCGGGTTCATTTTCTAGTATCTTAAATAAGAGGATTCATTCAGATTCTACTCTAAACATTATTGATCAGCAATCAAAATCAGGCTAATCTTATATACATTCTAAGGCCCATGAAGGACACTGATTTACATTACAAAAAACCATAGATAGGTGACCCGTGAAGAGTTTTTAACTTTTAACCATGGAGGTTTTTGATAAAGAAAATGCCAATGTTTTTTTAGACAATCGATCAGAGTCTACAACCACCTCACATTCTCCATGATTCCACACCCAATAGACCATAGTTCATCATCTCCTCTTGGCTTCTTGGTTATTTTCTTAAACTTTAATTTCATTCACGAAAACTGATTGACGATAGTAGACAAGATTCATATGTATTCAAAGTTTATAATTGACTCGCACGCGTATTATTAAGCAGAGATGTTTATAATTCGTTATTAATGATTTTTCAAATTTTTTTAGAAAATATGATTATTGAGTTTGTTAATTAGTTGCAACAACAAATATCAGGTCAAACTATATGATGTTAAGTCATATCCTTGTAATTTTACCTTTTCTGCATTTTAATTGAAAGCCTTTTT
Source organism: Erythrophleum ivorense (assembly GCA_026724425.1). NCBI lineage: Eukaryota > Viridiplantae > Streptophyta > Magnoliopsida > Fabales > Fabaceae > Erythrophleum > Erythrophleum ivorense. The sequence continues at coordinate 2,171,366 of JAIUCV010000115.1, forward strand.
AAAAAAAAAAAAAAAAAAAAAAGAAATATCAGGTCAGCACATTGGCCAACTCGATATCTAGTATATATTTTTATTGACTGCTATACATATTAATTTTTGTAGCAACAACGATCATAATCCGTAGTGGCAAGGCATCGGCCAGTTCGGAAATTCCTTATGCTGTAAAAACTCTGACAGAGAGCACTCTCACAGCCAGCTTCCACAAAACATTCTCCCATTACCATATAATCTTGAGCTTCAACTTTCCCTAATAATAAGATCGACGTTATTAATATTTCTCCTTGTTTGCTACAATAAAATAGACATGTTGAGATCGCGCAACTCATAGTCAGACTTATCTGGAACCATAGAAAAAAATAGGATGACTATTGAAGAAATCATCAAGAAGCTCATGAATCCAATCTGCAATTCATTTTCACCATATTGTCTCAAATATGTTACTTTTGTTTTATATTTGTTCCTATGAGTTCTTTTTATAGATTTCAAGACTCAAACAAAATCTGCGCTGAATGATTTTCCATTGAGTTCCAATAATTGTTGCCAAACTTGGAGGAATACTTGTGTTCTGTGTGTAGTTTTGTCTATTATGTAGATATCAAAATCTGACAGTCGCTATTTTTCAGATATCTTGGATATCTTGGAATACATGTGTCAAGCTAAGTGTGTGTATTTTTATTTTTATTTTTATTATGTAGACCTTTTGGATGTTAAAATCTGGCTACTATTATTTTTTCAAAGATCTTTGACATTTTGGAATACTTGTGTCAAGTGTATTTGTTTATTTTTATGTAGATATTTTGGATGTCAAAATCTGGCTAGTATTCTAAGGCCCATGACGGACACTATACTTCACATTACAAAAGCATATATAGATGATATGTGATGAATTTTAACCATGGAGATGTTTGATAAAACATGCCAATGCTTTTTGGGAGAATCGAACGAAGTTGTCAACATCTCGCACGCTTGTAGATATACTCTAATCAGAGATACTTGATTATTAGTTATTATTGATGATAATTCTCGATACATTTAGATATGAAACATTAATTAATGGTTGCAACAACAATTGTTGGGATTTTTCCAGCCAACGCATTGGCCAGTTTGAAATCCCATCTTGATGCAAGCGGTCGCACAATCAACAAGCATATCGCATAATCCAATGCATCTGTCTTGAGCTTCAACTTTCCCTGCATTTTATCCAAAACGAAAAATAAATAAAAAGACTACGATATAATATAACATTATTAATATTTCTGATAGTTTGTTACTAAAACAAACAGAGATGTGCAGCTGATAGACGGATTATTAACCTGGAACCATGAGAAATAGGATGACTACTGAAGAAAGTATTACAAAACTCATGAACTCAGTCTTGCAATTCATTTTCACTGTATTGTCAATTCTGCTTTTACATATGTTTATGTGAGTTCTTTAAATAGATTTTTAGACTCAAACAAAATATACTTTGTCTTACATGTCGTATTTGCTGCCAATTTAGGGATATTTGCTGCCAGTTTAGGGGTATTTGTGTTTTACCTTTTGTTTTTATGTAGAGATTTCGACTTCAAAATCTGAACTGTATTAATTTTTTTCGATTGACACATTAAAATTAATAGCTCTATAGAGAGTATGCCATTCTCTCAATTTATTACTATTAGATTAAGTGTTAATTTAGGATTATTTTTTTGTTTTGTTTCAAAGGAAGTCTAATTTTAAATTTTCTATTCTGAACTTTAAACAAAAGTACAGTTCTGATCTTATTATTTTAATATATTGGTAAGAGAGATAAATTTATGTAGTGTATTAATAAGAAATATTGTTAGAAATTTTAATATGTTATCCTAATATGTGTGAAAATCATTCAAAATTTAAACAAGTGAATACTTGATAAGTTTAATTCAGAAGTACCTTTATTTTGGTTATACATACTGCATACATATCATGCCACAGTAAATCTTTGCGAATCCGGTTAAATTGTTAAGGGTGTAAAAAGTAAACTACACGAGCACATATCACAGATATGACACCACAATTGACCCTTCAAGTTTCGAGCTTTGGCTTTATAGTTTCCACTTTCCAGATAAAGAAAAGGCAACAAGACAGTGGGTGATTGGTGAGGGCTGTTGGATTTGCGTAAATGAAACTTGTTGATACTCTTTTTACGAGTTTCATCGACTAAGTTAGCCAACTTACATTACATTACAACAAACAGCGAAAATATAATATAAACAAATGTTTTATGCAGTTTCACACTTGAAAGACGAATCCATACGGTTTTGTGGAAATTCAGCTTCTCTTTAGACCTGACCCCACGAATCTCATCTCAGTCTCGGGTTTCAAATGACAGTGACAAGTTTCAACAGACAGCCTAAGCCTTTGCAACCAAAACTGAACTGCTCTTTCTTCCATCTATCAAACTTCAGCAGGAGACTAAAGATGACTGTTTTTTTGCTTCTGTTGTGCTCTTCAACAGAGAGACCACGCTCTGGCTTGTGCTAGAGGCCTAGACGATGGGATCTGCTTTGTTTCAGGAGAACAATATGTAAAAAATATAATACTAAAACTAAATCTCAACGCGCATGGGCACTGCATTGTAAGTCTGTAACAAGTGAATCTGTGTATGTATAACTCTTGACGACCTCTAGCAATGTACTTTAGTCCAAAGCATTGTCAATTTTCAGCTTAGAGGTTCAGTGGCATTAGCAATATTAAGACAGACTTAACGATCTATTTGGAGTTGGATTCTCTACTACATTTTTACCTTCTAACAGAGTGAACTTTTTCAAAACGCAGAGTTTGTAATCGACGGGAAGGAGAAGAAGATGAAGGGTTTACCAAAGTTAGGTTGTGAATTCGTAAGCGTTTGGGACATCATGAACCGGATGACCCTTCTGGTTTCTCTCAATTATCCTCCGTGCCAATGCTACTTGCTTCCCCACCACAAATACGAAAGCTTTGCCTTCTCCTCTAGCCCCTCTTGCTGTTCTTCCAACGCGTCTAACGTATTCACTCGGGTCACGTGGAAAGTCGAAGAGCACCACATGATCAACACCGGTGAAATCTATCCCACGAGAAGCTCTGTCGTTGTTTTTGGAAAAATAAAATAAAAAGGAAAGGATTAAAAAATCTTCAATGCTCAGGCAACATAGCATCACAAAACGATAACTTGAACCCAAATGAAGTACCTATCGGTGCAAACCAGAAACAGTGAGTTTTCTTCAGGCTGAGATGAGGTGAATTCTTCCATGTTTGCAAGCCTTGACTCTTGTGAGAGTGCTGCATGAAAAGGTAGGACGTGCAGCTGCCTTTCATTTCTATCGAGCCGCTTAAATATATTCTCAACTTTCCTACATGTCTCAATCTGGAAAATGAGAGGGTACAACTTTCGAACATGAGAATGAGATTTTCAAAATGAATTAACTAGAAGCAAAAACCAGTAAATCAGGGACCTTATTGCAGAAGATGATAGTCTTGGCAACAGGGTTTTCCTCGAGAATCTGAACAAGAGCATTTTTCTTGTTCAGAAAAGCAGTCTCAGGAGTTTTCTCTGCATTATCATCTCCACTGCAGTCAACAAGAATCTGCACAGTTAAACTCAACATTGATCATCCGCGAAATCCAAGTCCATCATTTTAGGGACAATGTAAAAAAGAAGACTATACAGCAAAAAAAGGGTTTACAACAAAAAAGGGTTCCGCTATATTGTTGTTCCTACTGTATGTTTCCCAAAAATCACTTGTGTTAATACCAACCTCTTCGAGAGCATTGCTAACACGGTGCACGCGAGGTCCCATCACAACTTCACAATCAGGAAAAACTTCTACAAGTTTGTTGTATATCTCAAGGGGCAAGGTTGCTGTAACAAACAGATACTGTGCAGTGACAGGGGAAGAGCTTATAAGATTTTGCAGGGCTGTCTCAAACTCCTCGTCACCAAAGAGTATATCCACTTCATCCAAGATAGCACTGCAAGAGAAGTTACCAAGATTGTTTGTCTCCATCAATTTTCAATTTTCTCACAAAACTAATGAAAGTTTGCATCGTTGAAAGATTTACAATACCATCTCAAGTTTGACAACCCCAAAATTTCTTCTTTCATAAGGTACATGAATCGCCCTGGTGTTGCAATCAAAACGTCAACACCTTGCTTTAAGTTTTCTAGCTGGGTTCGTTGTTTGAAACCACCCGTCACTATCATGGATCGGAAGGGGACCCCGGACTTTGATATCAATCTACAGTTGGCAAGAACCTGCCAAGGATTTCATTTACATCAAACATTTGTTTCTTCTGATAAGACATTCAAATACAAAGTAAACAATGAATCAGAATAGGAAAATCATTATATATTATAAAGAAATCAACCTGAGAAGCCAACTCTGCGGTCGGTACCAGAACAATAACTCGAGGACAACCAGGAGACGATTTGCTCTGTCCTTGAAGTTCCTCTTCTCTGAGACGCTGAATAACAGGGACAAGATATGCCAGTGTCTTGCCTGATCCACTTTGGTCAGCTATGATACAACTCTTTCCATCAACAACTGGCGCAAAAGCCAGAGCCTGCGTCATAAACACAAAAAGGGGTATAACGATAACGGTCACAAGAATTGTACTCATACACATGCACCTAGATGAATAATCAAGAGAAAAGGTAATTTCTGCACCTGTATATGTGCCGGGCGATCAAAATTATGTTCCTTTAAGGCCTTCATCATATACTCAGTACATCCAATTTCTGCAAAACTTTTCCGGCTAAAAAAGCCCTCTCTTGAAGTATTATTGGTTTTACTCCCTCTCTCTCTCCAATCCTCCAAGTCTCTTGCATATACAACAGAACGCCTATCACCCCAACCCCTGGAGTTACCAGCAGAGCGTCTTGAATATGAAGAATGAGATTCTGCTCGGTCACTATCAGCAAACTTTCGACTATTCGAAACCTCCCTAGTAGATCTATCATTTCCTCCAAATGAATCAAACTCTTTAGCACCAAAACGCTTATCTTCTCTACCCCTGGAGTTTGCAGCAGAACCATTTGCATATGAACTCCGCGATCCTGCTCTCTCATTATCAGTAAACTTTCGAGGGTTTGAAAGCTCATCAACAGCTCTATCACCTCCCTTAAACGTGTCTCTATCGCCTCTATCCCTGGAGTTAGCATTATAACCTTTTGAATATGAACTCCGCGACCCTGCCCTCTCATCAACATCTTCATCACGTCCTTCCAATCTATCTATATCTCTTGGCTCTCTAGACTCCCGCACTTTGCTGAATCTTTTTACCTCCTTTGGCTCTACAGATTTTCCTGATCTAGGAACAGCCTTCATAGCCAACTTCTTTCTCATCAAATCCAGAATTGATGATGAACCAAACCCTTCATCCTCAAAAAGATCCTCATCAGAGGCATCATCCTCGTCTTGTTCCTCATTGTGACTCGTATGTTGCTTCTTATGCGTTACCTTTCCAACAAGAGCTTTCACTTTCTGGGCCTTTAGCCTTCCAAAACTCGCAGTTACTCCTCTCGAACGCGAACCATTTCTTCTCGCAGATTCTGCCATAACAAACCATCAACACAAACATCGAACACAATTCTTAATACTAACATTCTACAGTAATAGTTCCAGGAGAGAGACAAATATTCATACGGAGAGCTACAAAATACCTGACGGAATCGAAGAAAGTAAATCGGACGGAGGCGGAGGATAGAATTCATTATCTTGATCTTCGGCTCTAATTACGATGAAGCCGTCTTCGGTGGAATCGTTAACGACCTCGTACGAGGCTGAAGTTTTCAGTGACCGCCGAGTGAAACCGGCTCTCGCTACCATTCCTCCGTCACGAAACAGCCGCGAAATCTCCCTCCGATTACAGGTTTTGTTCCTCGCCGGGAACGTAATAGACGGCGGTGGAGCTCTCGCCAACATCTGAGAAAGTCTCACTGGTCTTACACTTTCCCAAGCAGAGAGGGAAAAGGAAAACGAAACGGAGCGATAAGAGAAGAGAGACTGATGATAATTTCCTTTATTTTCCAAAAATAAAAACAGAACTAGGGGTAATCTCGCGCGCTACGCGCGAGTTTGATGTTATAAAATTTGACATTTGTTCAAATGAAATTTGAAAACAGTTTGTATAAACTTTTCCTCTTTACAATTGGCCTAAAATTACCAAAGACCAATAAATTTGTGTCCATCTAACTTTTTCAAATAAGGTCTCGTTTGATAAATGGGTGAACATGTTTTAACATGGAAAAAGTATGGTCAAAATATTCTCATTTAGTTAAATCTCTTAACTATTTTAATCTTGCGATGTTAGAACACCATACCTAAACATAGGATTAAATCAGAACTGCTTAATAATATTTTGCTGTTCTAATATATTGCTCTGGTCAGTAATCAATTCTTCATAATCTAATGTAGATAAGGGCGTCATTATCGAGAAGGTGGTAATGGGTAAGTTTAAATATGTGAGTTTGTAGGGAAGGGGCGGAAATGATACAAAACCTCGGACAGAGAAGTGCTTAATCGAAATGTGTACTAAAACCACGTCAAAGTACGATTACCGTTGCTTACAATTGAAACTGGAATATTTAGAAACTAAACGTTGGAATTAAAAAAGAAAGAATAGAAGGGAAACAATGTTGAGGGTTTTACCGTGAGCAATATTTGTAAAAACGTTTTGTTACTGTTTTATTTTGGTTTGATAATTTTATAATTTAAATTTTATAGATATAGACTATCTCTATAATATTAATTGAGAAGTACATTTAAAAAAAAAGACAAAAAAACCAAGTTATTTACGGATAATGTCACTGAGTTAATGAATAAAAAATGTTTGGATACAGGTATAACAAAGGGTAATAATGTATTAAAAATTTGGAATCGGCTGAGTTAACTCAGTCGTATTAAAAACCCGACTCATATGAATTCGGAGCAACACGCGGACCTTAAACAACTTAAAATAAACCGAAGTAACTGCGAGCAAACCACCAATCGATTACAAAACCAATCGGTACAACATATAAACGATTTAGAATATGGGCGAATATGGGCTATAGATTTAGAATATGGGCGAATCTCAATTAGCTTTATAGTCAATTGGAGTCATATAAACCAAAATCCAGATAGAATATTACACAGTTGAAAGAAAGATCTTAAATAAGAAGTTGAAAAGTCTTACTCAATCGATTGAACACAAATAATAAAATTAAGCTTTATGTGAATCCTTTGTTGATGTCGAAGGTTAGATTATCAGAGAAAGAGATGATAACATTTACACGAATCTGATCTTTCAAAAGGGGAACGAGAAATGTTTTCTTCGTTAATGAAATTGTTCTTCTACTTGGTTTCTCATTACCGAAGGTGAGATAAAAAAGATTCTAATTTTGGGTCTATTTTTGTTTTTTTTTCTAGGACGAGGGTTCTATTTTTTTAATAAACCCATTTTTGTGGTTCAAATTTCAAAATTAATTTGAAGTTAATGTCGAAAAAAATAAAATACCTAAAAAAATACACCATAAAATACTAAAATTAAAAGTAATGTAAATATACAAATTAGGCATGGACATTCGGTTTCTCGGGTCGGGTTTGGATCGGTTCCTTTCGAGTTCCGTTCTTTTGGTTCTAGAAATTTTAGAACCATTCAGATATTTTTTTAATTTTGGGTCGGGTTTAATTCGGTTCTGCCCGGGTTCGGGTAACCAAACTTTGGTTACAAAAAAAAATAATAATAAAAATGTTTAATTTAAATAAAATTAATTTAAATAAATGAAATTAAAATGTTTAATTTTTGGTTCGTAAATATTATGGATATTATCATATCCACAATACTCTCTGAGATTTAGATAAATTTTGAAGGACTTTGATGAAAAGGTTAAGGTTTGTAAAATCTATTATTTGTAAATATTTCTTGGTTTTTCTTGATGCAAACATAACGTATGGTTATACGGTAACTTGACCTAATATATTATACGGTTAAAGTTTAAAGGAATAAAATATTAATTTTTTTTCACAAAACGCAACATCACACCGCGCGAACGTGCGGGTCCTCTACTAGTTATATTATATATCAGAGAATTGTTGTATCATGGTTTAATTTCATAGTTCCACTAAGTTGAAATATCAAAACTAATTTTTAAGCTAGGATTGCAATCACGTGTTGGGAAGTTATTGTTCACCAGTTGTTTTAAAAAAAATTTGAAACTATTTTATTTTAGTTCAGTTCAATATATTATTTCAACAACTATGCATTTTATCTTTCTTTAAGTAAAAACAATTTTACACTTTGAATAGGAAATGAAGCAAGTTATCAACATACGATCATCAGCTCAAACACATGGAAACACATGAATTTTACTTTAATTTTAATCATGTTCTTGGAGTATTTTTTTCTGCTTCATAAGATGTCTGAATGGTTTTCTTTCTAGATATAGATCAACTCTTCTTTCTTTTCTGTTACCAAGACCATCGAATTTGAGCATCCTCCCGAGCCAAAATCTGAAGCTTTCTTATGTTTCTATATACCTCAAACCATATCTTAATTAGTAATCAGACATTTACACTTAAATAAATCAAATGTTGAGTATTGTATAATTTGTAAGAAGATTTATACACCATTAAACAGAAAAAAAGGAAAAAGAAGAGTTGATTTATATTTAAAATACGTGATTTGTAAAAACACATCATGCATGTTATATGCAAACAATTAATTTTATATTGCTTGCATAAAAGAAGTTCATAGATTTTCATACCTCTATCTAGCCTAACATTGGCTTTTTCACCATCTAAATCCTAATGTGCTTGAGCTCTATCCTTCCACTCATCCGCTGCTCTCCTCTGACACCATCAACAACCTTTGTTTTTTTCTTTCAAACATTGCCATCGTCATTGGAGCCGGAAGAACCTCTGTTTTGTCCTTTCTCTGCAACGCCTTCCCTCTGCTTCCCGGCCTTGGAGTGAATTTGGTGCTAGCCATACATTTAACATTGGCATGTGGTAATCCCTTCGAAAACCTTATCAGACAACCTAGATATTACATTAGACCTACCGGCATGCTTGATCTCTGGTCAGAGCGGAAAAAAACTCCAGTCTATCTAGAGTCTATTTACTGTTGAAACTGCATCCTAAACCGAATACACTAACACGTATGGTTGGCCAAATAGACTCGTGAACAACTTCATGACGATCTGCAAGCACGAAAAGCAATATTGAATTGTACCTACAACACAAAATCACAATCTTTTTAATAATCTTATTGAAGACTGGAACCAAGCCTCATAATCAAGTACGATTGTGTGAGTCAATACTACCTTTATAAAATTCATAAAAAAATTCGAATTTCAATAGTGAGACTTGGTGAGTCACTACTTATACAAAAAAAGCTGATAATCAAGTACGATTGTGTGAGTCACTACAACCTTTATCAAAGAAGTCTATAGTGAGTTCTGATGGCTTTAATGATTTATTTCCACTTGGAGTTCAACATTATCTCTTCCTCATCTCTCAGCTCAACGGTTGCATCATGGCGGCTCTATTCTGAGACAACATGAAAACAAAACAATGCTTTATATAAGGATGTAAGGGTTTGAGCAGGGAAGATGCACATATAGATGGTCTAGAGAGAGATTTCAAAATTCAAAAGCAACACTATTGGAATATACAGTAAATATTTGTGGAATTCCATAATTACTACCTCCATTGGTTTTTTATGTTGGTTTTACAGTTGCAGCGGCTCTCCGCATGTCATCCTCTTCCCCACATGCATAACCTTGCCATTATCCGCACATCCTCACGCTTTTGTATCGGAAAACAAAACATGAAAAAATATAAAATACCATCGTACGTTCTTCACGGATATTAGAGTAGTTGTAAATTGGTAAATCCAGTACATAATTTGAGTTCCAAGAGAAACATTACACGAAGAGCCGACCTTTTTCACAGAGACCAATAAATCTCATAAAAGCATACCTTCGTGAACGTCGATAGTAAGCTTGCCAATGATTTATTGACTGTAAATGAATTGCAGGAGCAAATGAATTTTACTGATGTGGAAATTAGGAGTGTATATATATATATATATATGTTATCATTAACCGTGACATTGATACCGTTTATTCCTCTGAACTTGATCGGTGCTATGCCGTATGCCGTATGCCTCTGCCGCTTCCTCTTCCATTGCTACAATAACACCAACCAAAAGTAATGGTAAAAATCAAAACTTTAACCAAATAATGAACCATAGTTTGATGATTCTTATTCCTTTTATTGATTGACTTACCAAAGGTTCCAAGGTAAAGATCTTTGTAGCCTGCGAGACGGCCAATTCTTGCTTGCCAACGTCCTTGTTGATGATGCCTTGTCGTACCTCTGTTTATCAATGCTCCTCTAGAGAATCCGCTACTCTTCCTGTATTATATCAGTTTAAAGTTGGGGATTCTACAGGAAAGCATATATAAAACATTTAGATTTGATTCAGAAAAGGTCTTGCTTTTGGAATTTACCTACTAAGGGAAGCAATGAACTCTGGAGTTCAACCTAAGAATTTTCAATCATTATTATTGTTCTAGAAAAAACTAACCGTCTTATACCAGTCCGCTATTCAGGCTTCTTTGAATTTGCACGCAGAATGAAAGAAAAATCAATTTCAGCTACATTTAACGCGTTGTGTTCGAATGATATTACCCCTATTTTACTATTTGGTGTCACCATCAAAACACATAAAATGAAAAGTTCACACACAAGCATTTTCAAAAAAGGATAAAGGCAACGCTTCAATGAACATACCGTGAGCTGCTCATGGAGTGCTTCTGTATCACAAAGCCTCCGTAATACCTTGAGCTGCTCATGGAGTAGCGTCTAAATCAGTTGGAGGGAAAGAATATTAAGATACGAACCATAAATCAGGAGAGAAGAATTTATTATAAGAATTTGGAAATGGCTTTTCACAATATATATAGTCAAACAATAAGCTCTGTTTATCACAGTACACACATGTGAGTAACCGTAAGGGAAGCGAAATCTATATATGCGGCAAATCAGTCCATTGAAACAATTTAAGGGATGTAGACAAACAAATTGAAGATTTTGAGGTTGGGAACCCCTAAAAACTCAAATGAGAGACATACCAGATGGTCCAGAGCCATTGAGAAGATTCTGAAAAACAGTGAGCAAGACTCATCATTTTAACAGTGACACAAAGGTCTATGTTATAAAGTCGATATATGTAGGGAATAAAAGGTGAATTTTTGCAGGTAAAAGAACATATAAACGAAAAGAGTAGGATTTCAATTCTAATCTTTTTATCAAAAAAGAAGAAGGAAGGTTAAACTTACAAAATCGAGAGAGAGTAGCACAGATCTATTCGTTGGAGATTGTGGGAAACAATAGAGCACATCGTCAACCATACAACCGACAAAGGAAATTCTTTCTCCTGGTAAAAAAAAAGTGGGTTTCTTCAGAAGGGAGGCGAAGATTGATGAATCTGAAACATAGAGTTTCGATAAAAAGTAGTTGAAAATTGTCAGGTTAAGAAATCAGGAAATGTGGAGAAGATGAGATTGCTAGTTTGATAGATTGATAATTTGATATAGTAGTGCTATTAAATCTTGGAAGAGAAGGAGAAAAGGCGAACCAAGTCGGCTTGTCGAGAACGTCTGAAGAAGACAAAAGGTCGAAGCAGAAGATGCTTTGAACGTTTTTTTTGTTTTAAGGTGATGACACGTGGCACTCTAACAAAGAAGCTTAGAGATGCTGATGTGATAGCTTGAGAGGCCCAAAAAAGGTATTTTTAGGTATTATAGATGTGAGAGACTATCCGTAATAAAAAGAAAAAGAAAAATTAAAATTAAAAAATAATATAACTTTTCCCTGTAATATCCAAATTTCCGTTACCTATAAATATATCCAAAACATTCTCCATTCCAAAACCCTGCCTTCGCTTTCTCTTCTTCCTCTTCGATTTTCCCAGCTTTCTTCTGCAATCAAATACTAAATATGTCTGCGCCAAACCAGAACATTCATCATGATCAGAGAGATAAGAAGATCTTCGTGGGAGGTTTAGCTTGGAGAACAACAACGGATGATATGAGAGGATTTTTCCAGCAAAACTTTGGAGAGGTTCTTCATGCTAATGTTGTTCTTGAACCTTCCCCAGGAGGAAGATCAAAAGGCTATGGCTTCGTAAGTAATCCGCTTTTCTTTTTTTTTTTGTCGATTCGTTTCTGCTGCCTGTGAAGTGCGATTAACTCGGAGAGATTTTCCAATTGTTCATGGCTTCGTAAATAATCTTCTTTTATTTATTTTTTCTTCGGATTTTAATTTTTGTCGATTCGTTTCTGCTACTTGTGAAGTTGGATTACGTCGGAGAGATTTTCCAATTGAATACTGTGAATTGCAATTTCATTCATGTTTGTTTTGATAATTGGGCTCTAGGGTTAGTTTAGCCATGTATCTGTGGGCCTTTTGTTTGGTTTTAACTTAACAACCATGTCCAGCTTGTTTTTATATAATTGGGCTTTATAATTGAGCTTTACATTGGTTTCTGAATTCTGCTGTTATATGGTGTTTGAATTTTTTAGGTGACATTTAAAGACGTTGAAGCTGCCGCAAGAGCTTGTGAACCACCGCATCCGATAATTGATGGAAGACAAACCAACATCAATCTGGCTTACCTTCGTGCAAAGAACAAAAACAACAACACTAACCAGTCGAACCAAAACGGTTTAATCTCTAGATTGAAATTTTCCTTTTCAGTTTTTTTTAATGTTTTATTTTTCTTTTGCTAATTTCCCAGACTAATCTTGCTAATCCTTCAATATTTGTAGGTGTAATTCATCAGGCGGGACCATCGCATCAATATCAGAACGGTTTAGTCTCTATATTAACACATTTTTTTCAGGTTTTTAGTTTTTGTTTTTTTTGCTGCTTTCCCAAGACTAATCTTCATAACCTTTTGAAAATTGTAGGTTTATTACGTCAGGTGGGACCATCGCATCAGTATCAGAATGGTTCATTCAATCAGGCGGGACCATCGCTTCAGTATCAGCACCCAAATCTTCAATACAATCCACATTTTCCTCAATTCTACTGGTAAAATACTAAGATTTGCTATAAACCCTAAGTTAAACGTCGTATATTTGACAGTGATGAATAATTAAAGGGAATCTAATATCTTTGATTTCTTTTGTAATGTCCAGGGATGCAAATTGTGGACAATATTGTTACACGTCGTATTTTAACGTTCCATATTATCCTTACTCCAACCCAACCATGGTTAGTACTTATGGTCCATAATACAGTTTTGTTTAAATGGCTTTAGTTAATTAACACTCCGATTTTTTTTTTTATTGTTTATGGTATTTTGTGCAGGTCCCTCACAATGTTTCAACGTATGTGATGCCACAGAACTGGCATCAGATGAATAAAAATCGACCACGTGTCATTATTTCTAAGCCTAAAAACTCATCGCCGATCCTTAAACTTGAAGAGATCAAGGAGACCATTCAAGACAATGACCAAGAGTCGGATACAGAGCCAGACAGTGATGATCAGCAAAAGGGAAAAGATCAGGAAGGAGGAAGCATTGAAAATGATAACGGCATCACGCTAGATGTTGAGTATCAGAACGGAGAGACCAGTGGACAAGACAATGGCATCGAGCAAGATGTTGAGTATCCGAACGGAGACACCAGTGGACAAGACAATGGCACCGAGCAAGATGTTGAGTATCAGAACGGAGAGACCAGTGGACAAGACAATGGCATCAATACGCAACAAATCGTGGTAGTCCTTGAAGACGAAAACGAAAACAGAAATGGGTTGATCACGGAATCGAATGGTGAAAACTGGACTGATCATGAAGAATGTGAGAAGGACAAAAGACTACATGAAGTAAGCTCTTAAAGAGAGAAGTTGCAATCAAACTCTTTTTTATCAGCTTGTACTTGGTATCAAACGCTTTTATTTTCTATTAAAAAAAGGAACTATTTTCTTTAAATTATTTCAACTACATCAGTTTTATAAATTTATAGAACACAACTCCTATCAAACTGAACGGACCGCACGAAATTGTACTGTTGATTGATTTTAGTTAGCTCCGTGCGATCTGTTCCGTACGGCGTATATGCTTTCTCTAAGCATTAATTATGGAAGAGGGTTAATACGTATTAGTTTTTTTAATTAAATTTATTATATCTGATCAAGTTAACGAATTTTATATCTTTTATACTTAGGTAGTTGAGTGGGTTTTCTTTCGAGAGAAATCTGATGGCGCACATTAAAAGTGGAGTTTTGAACATATAAGAAAAAGAAAAAAAGGTTGGAGTTTCTTTTTTTGTAGTTTAATGTACTTTGGGATTCGGTTCTTGCTCCTTTGCTTGAACTAGGACCATCTTAGCCACTTAAGGTATTTTATTTAAGTCCAAAACCTTACTTTTTGAGAGGAATCGAATGTATCTATATTAGGTGGAATTCGCAAAGGGACCAAAGTACGTACGTACTTTAGATTGTACCAGTTATGTCTAAAATTAAATCATATGATTTTTTTCATTTACGAGAATTTGTACAATAGTTGCGATTATATACCCCGATATCAATCAGGCTTAAGAATAGGATAATTATTTTTAATTTAAAACTAAGCTTGAAACCATCGTTTTAAGTACTCAGTACACTTTAAATAGCTAGATGGGTTATGTGGTAATTAATTTTTGGTTTATTCATTTTTTTGTTATTATAAAGGTTTGAATTATAAAAGACAATAGCGTTTAGAAACATCAACATGTCTACGAAAAGCATGTTCAATCCAATAAGCCTTACGAAAAAAATGTGAACATTGTTCAACAGATTTTAGCACGTCATTATTCTTACAAATCCGGAGATATTAGACTCAATCTGTATCGTCTTTTTCTTTCTTTTACTTCACCTTACATTTTATCTTTCTTGGTTGGATATATGTGACCATAAGTACAAGTGTATAACAAACCTATATTTGAGTTTTAACAACACACACTATATAGACTTGTATATACAATTGAAAAGGGTCCTGTAATTAAGACAGCGTCTACGAAGTACAAACTTGGCTTTGATAATTTGTCAGCATAAACGAAGAGAAAGGTAAAGTAAAAGGGGTAAGACATGTTCTGAAAAGGTTAAAAAAATCTCAAAGGCGAGAAGCTTCCAAGAAGGTAAGCATTTAGAAAGGTAACAAAAGTGACTAAGCCTATATATAGAATGCGGATACTTAACCGCAAAGCAGTGCTTTAAAGCTGTCTTCAAGTTTGGGACACACAACATACAAAAAAGAGAGGAGGCACATGTATTAGTGAACCAAATATCTTATTTCTTAGCATATCGTTCTTTGACTGATTCTCATTGCTTTTGTATCGATTCGTGCCTACAAAAGCGTCTTCTTTCTAACATATATTCGTTTTTCCTTTCCAAAAGTTTGCATAAAGAACTGAGTTTTGGTTTCCATTATTTGGTGGATACCGTCTTACATATAATAAGAACGGACTGATTATTTGGCGAACTTAGAACTAGACACCTACCCTCAACTTTGTCTAGTGAACTCATAAATCATCCAAAAATCATAGTAAATGAATACTATAGTTTATAACGATACAAGAGTAATATATAAAGACATGAATGGCTTCGTTTTCAATATGGAAAAATTGTAAGTAACTCATCATAGATAAATATATTCCATATCGGTATTCAAGTTTAACCTGGAGAACAATCTTCTCGCCTTCCAAGACAACCTTTGTTTTAAAAAAGCGATTATCTTATATTATGTATACATTTTTTTGGCTTGAGCAGCTTTATGTTACCGATACTTCTACAGGCATTACAATCAATCCTTTCACAGACAGCTTTATGTTAACCCAATGTGAATTACTTACTCAAATGATCTCAAGGGATAACTTTTTCTTCCTTCATTGGAGACTTTTATTCACTCCAAGGTAAAAATCAGCTCATTCGGTTTAGACTGTTTAGAACAACTTAGTATTTCTAATTAGGCATGTTAAATTGTCTATATATACGATCGGTTAGATGGTCTAATTCTACTAGATTATTTTATTGCAATGGTTCACTAGAGTTTTAGTTTTGTATTTTAAGTAAAAAATCCGATTTCTTGGCTATAGCCTATAGCTTTCCCATATCCGAAAGGGTTTTATACACATCCCTACAAAACTTGCAATAAATGTATGCAGAAAGCCGTGAACTTGAATTGTTTTGGTTTGTTATCCAGAAAACATAGATTTATCATAATATGTTGCAAAAACATAAACCAGCGTTTGATATATGATATATATCATTAGTGTGTGAAGTAATAACGTAAACAGAGAAAGAAAGAAAAACATATAACAAACACGACAGACTTGACAAATGATGATTAATTATATTTATTGGAATCACATAGAAACACTCACACTACGAAAAAAATAACATATTTTCTTCCAAATTACTACGTCTAACGAAGCTGAAGAAGAAGAATTGAAGAGGGGGATGGAAGATGGAAGATGGAATCAGTCACGAGTCTCGTGGAACCTTTTGATGAAATCAGTGGATTTCCGATTAATAGCTGGTTCGACTACATACCAATTGTAGAAGTTGGCTTCGCTATCTTCACCATACATCTCGTCGTCTGTTCCTCCCGGGTTCGATCTCTGTCTTCTCCTCCACCATGCCTTGAAGCTGCCCAAGAAGCTAAACAAGAAACGCCAAGAACCTCCCATTATAATCCTCTTTAGAGAGAGAGAGAGAGATAAATGTATTTTGCGTGTATATATATATCTAAAGATACATAAGCATGTGATGGAATGTGAAGTCTGATGGTTTAGGGTTCAAAACACAATTGGTCTATTTATACATAAAAGCTGGACAACTTGGAATCATAGAGGAACCATGCACGAAACACCCACCATCCAAAAAGACATCACTTTTCACTTTTTTATATATATCTTTAAAAAGAGTTCGAGCGATTAATTAACACATATGCATTGGGAAAATAAATTTCGTAACAAAATTTACTTTGTATATGAAGCTTTTGTGACAAATTCATTGCTAAATTCTGTGTCACATATATAAACTTAGTTAACAATCGTGTCTTCTAATTTATTATGCATTCTTTATTCTTTATCTAGTGTCTAATTGCTACACCAAATATCTAAACCTCAAATCGTTTTTTCCATCTTAAATGGGAGCGATGCTAAATTTTTTCCCTATGTTTTATACATTTGCTGTATTCTGTAAAGGTTTTAGATAAATTTACACTGGAGATAAAAACCCTCTAAAACATTTTTACCATTGAAATCGTTTGCCTTTGCGTTTTGGCACACAAATTCAGCATATGTTCACGGTCACGGGAAAAGAAAAATATAAAATATATGGTAAACTTCAGAAATCAGATCAGCGACATGTAGTTTTCTTATAAAAACTAAAAACGACAAGGTGTTTTCATAGTAAGTAAATACTGACGATGTTTGGTCATCTCGAGGTCAGCTTGTTGTAGAAACCGAGCGGCGGCGAAGACGACGGCCACGACGGCGATGAACAGGCTGAGAGTGGTCGGAGAGGGCGACATATGGGAGCTCGATATGTCGACTCCGGTGACACTAGAGGCCACAGCACGAGCTGTTTCCGACGACCCTCTTCCTCTTGGTCTCTCCAGAGGCACTCGTCTCTCTCGCCCTAAGCAAGTTGAGTTCTTCCACCGCTTCATGGCTACACCTCTCGTCCCTTCCTTCTCCTCTCTCCGTCACACCTCCGGTGTTGACGGAAATGGTGGATTATCTCTTCAGAGGGTCCTCACTCTCCCTTTCTCCAACAACTGGTACCTCCCCAAAATAAAATTCCGATTCATCTCCTGATACTTTCGGTATATGCTCGATAATCGTTTTCTTATGTAAATCTCTTAAGGTTTGTGTCTCTTTTGGGCCAATTCGATGTTCAAAGATTCGTATCGGAGGTAAAAAAGAGTGAAGATTTTGTTCGAGGGTCTTCGTCAGCAGCAGCTTCTCGTTTCAACACAGTTGCCAAGAATTTGAAGGATAAATCGTTGTACGCGTTAGGTTTCTGCTCGGAGCTGTTGTTAACACCTGAGGATACTTTGCTTCTTAGCTATGATACTTACAAATGTGATCTTGATAAGAATCCAAGGGCTAAAGCTGTCTTCAATCACAAGGCAAATTCCATTTGTTTACCTTCTTTTGATATCTCGTCTCTTATCAAATTTTCGCAATGTGGTTGGAAATGTGATTAGTGATGTGATTTTTTTCAGTTTCCGCTTCACAATCTGACAGCAGAAGCGGTTTGGCCTGGACTATTTGTGGATAAACATGGTGAATATTGGGATGTGCCATTGTCAATGGCTATTGATCTAGCTTCTCTGCCTGCTGAGTCTGGTCCAAGTTACCATTTATGTTTACACCATAACAGAGGATCCCCCAAGAAGTTTAATTCTGATGCTATGGAAGTGCCTCCACCGTCTCTGCTTCCTGGTGTGTCTCTAAAATCCGCAGTCTCTTATAGGACAAACATGGATATCTGGAGGGGTACCACTCCAAAGCTCGAAACCTGCAAGCCCTATGACATCTTCCTCAGTAGTCCTCATGTTTCAGTAACTGGGATTATTGGTATGATAACTTTCTTGGACTCATTTCTGTATTGTTAAGACCGGAAGTTTTGTGATTTATCTAATCTTGGATTAGTTAATTTGTTTTCCTCTGACTATGTTTGAGTGAGCCATCCGCTTAGCAAACACTGGTCCTTGTGACGTTACTGATAACTTTCATTAACCGCACAGGTAGTGTGATGACCGCAGCGTTTGGTGAAAAGTCAATCAGAACAAAACTTGAGAAGGATTCCGAGGGTGTTGGAGGTTTCTCTCTTCATCTTCCATCTGTACATTCTGGATTCATGGCTGATGCTTTAGGACGTGCGTCGCTGACAGCTCAGTATGGAAGCTTCCAGAAGTTGTTCTTTGATCTCACCCGCTTCCATGCTAGATTGGACTTTCCGCATGGTCTGAGGTTTCTTACCGGTGCCACTAGCGTCGCACAAGAACTTTTGAATTCTCGGCAGCCTAGTTTAGAAGCATTTCAGAAGATCTGCCCTGAAGTATCTGTTTCTCTGCAGCAACAGGTAAAAGAAATGATTGTTTAAACTAGCTAGCAAGACAATTGTAATTCCGTTGATTCATTATAGTCTTGTATGGATTTGTTGCAGATTGTTGGACCGTTTAGTTTGAGAGCTGAGTCTGGAATTCAGATTGATCTGACCAACGGAGCTAACCCCGTGACTGTAAATAACACAGTGTTTGCCATCGAATATGCTCTCCAAGTGCTTGCTTCTGCCAAGGCTGTTGCTTGGTACTCTCCACAACAGAAGGAATTTATGGTTGAGCTTCGTTTCTATGAGACATAGCCTCATGATTTTCCTCTCAAAATGTGAAACTTGATGATTGTAGTCTCCCAGAGAAAGTAGATAGACAGTGTTTTTATTTTTGGATTTCTATGTTAAACAGAAGAATGTTTTCAATAGAAAGGAAGTTTACATTTTGTTATAGTGTGATTTCTACCAAAACTAGTTACAGGACAATCCTGTGGAAGCTGTAGATGATCTTCCTTATACTTAACAGAGACAAGACAAAGACCATGGGGCGGCGCAGGCAATGTAAACTTTGCAAGCTCCCTCCTGTCTTTGGTTTCCAGAATAATTGGGACAATGTCTGAATCCAGTGCTTCTTTTCCAACCTGAATCAGCAAAGCTACCTGCAAATGTGGAAAACAAAAAACATGGATAGATTTTCAGCAGACTAAAAACATTCTTTCACCATGTCAAGCATTGTTAAAGAGACTATAGACTTGACCATGTTTCTGACTTGTCTGTACATAAAGCCTGAGCCTTCAACTTCAAGCTGCAGAAGAGATCCCTATACACCAAAAACACAAACAAGGTCAAAGTCTAAACCCTTAATCCTAACTTTTCCAAAACCGATTAAATTTTTACCATTTGAATAACATCAAAGCGAGATATAGTTTTTACAGGATCAGGTACACCATCTTCCCTTGTGGCGTTAGCAAATGCAGAGAAATCATGTTTTCCAACAAAATGTTGTGCAGCTTCTCTCATTTTATCAGCATTCAGTTTATAAGCACAGTGGTAAGCCCAATGACGCTGGAACGGGTCCATGAAAGTGTCGCTGTATATCTGGTAGCGATAAACCTTGCTACGGCAAGAGAACCGAGCGTGGAACTCAGGAACCGATGCACTAATCTCTCTGACACGGATGTCTTCAGGAAGAAGACCGTTTAAAGCAGCGTGAATGCTATCCAAACTAGTATAATTGAAAGGAGTGACAAAATGAGCCACCTGAAGAAAAAGAAACCAAGATTTGTGTTGACATGAAAATTTCTTGAAAGTTGAGAAGACAGAGAGTTGGGATTTGAGTTGAACCTGACCCCAAGCGTGAACTCCTGCATCAGTCCTACCAGCTCCAACAAGAAGCAGCTCTTTTCTTCTGAGCTTTGTTATCTGAGTTAAGGCTTTCTCTAATAATGATTGGATCGTTGGTGGTGACTCCTGATATTGCCAACCTGAAAACCAACAAAGATGCATCCAAAGTTAAAGTTAAAGTTTGATATAAGAAAACAAGAATGATAGATGCATCCAAAGTTAAAGTTCCAAAACTATGTCACAAATTGGAGAAATATTGAGTTATGTTTTAGCTACAAAACAAAGATGGTGAATTTTCAGAGCTATAAGAAACGTTCTCGGAACTGTTACTCAAGATTTCAGTGACTAAGTGGGACAAACAATATTTCTCACACAGATGACTCAAGTGAAATTTCAAGAAAAGTAACGAAATTTAAAGAAGCATACAGTCAAGGATTAGGAATATGCATTTCGTATTACGACGACCTATTGTATATACAATTGATGGTTCTATTTAAGACACAGAATTTTGTTGAGTTATGACGAACCTGCAAATTTGGTGCCATCGTAGGCAATCACAAGGCGCCATTTATAACCAGCAGGATCGCTAACCTTTACCAAACTGTTAAAGTCCGTTATCTACAAAACAAAAACCCAAGATTGAAACTTTCTGTCTAGTGGGAAACTGGGAATTACAAAAGCCAGCAGAGAAGTCGAAATTCGAAATTTCGAAGAGATTGTTTTTGTGGGGCTTACGGAGACATTTCGAGAAGACGATAGAGACCCGTTAGTGAAGAGTGAAGGAGGAAGCGCTGCTGCAGAGCAACCCATCCTCTCCTTCTTCTTCTTCTTCTTCGTGTACTGTCTCTGACTCTGTGTGTAAACTGAAGATTCCGTCTGATTAGAAGTGGCGTGTAAAACGGTGCGTGTGACGATTAGTTAGGGAAGGTGGGAAAATTGGGTCAGATGGATAAGTACATTTATAGATTTGGGCCCAAAAATGAGAGGCCTGAAAGTTTTCAGGTTATTATATTGATTTGGTTAAACTACGGGTCTTTGGTGTGCAAATAAGCCCAACTTTATAACATTACAGAACCGAAGATACGATTACGAGTGCTTAAAAGTTAAAATAAAAGTAAAAAGTTGTACGTCTACAAACGCTAATCATATTCCTAGGTAAATACATTAGTACCTCTCTGACTTCGTAAACGCTGCGTTTTGACTTCTTCCTTTTCTCTTAGGCCGTACGTGAAAGTTTCTCTCTCTCTCTCTGAGCCTGCAGAAGAAAAAAGAGCTCGTCAATTTCGTTAATAGAGAACCCAATTGTTGATCTCCTCTGGCGTAATCAAACGGTACACTAATGTCTTATTTCGAACTCTGCGATTTTAGCTGGTTCAATTGTTTTGTAGGGTTTTGTTTTGTCCTCTTCTCTGATATATCCGGGTTTCCTTTTTCCTGCTTGTTCGGTAGAGATTCTGATCAATTATCAATTTGGGATTCGTGTTTGAAGCAATAGGATGTGTAACATTCCAGAGTCTCATTCGGTTTTATAGGTATATACATTGGTAATGGCCACCAACAAACTCATAGCAATATGCAAGTCAGGAACTATCAAAGATGGATCCCTATCTTGTTCTGGTGGCGATGCCTTTGCAATAGGCATCGATCAAAACACTTCAATGAGCGATTTCAAGTCAGAGCTGGCTGAGAATTTCGGGTTCGATCTTGAGACAATGAGCCTCAAGTACTTTCTCCCTGGAAACAAGAAGACCCTCATTACCATCTCCAAGGACAAGGACTTCATACGCATGGTTAACTTCTCCGCAGATGCAGGGACCGTTGAGATCTTCGCCATACCCGACGAAGCTGGTCCCAAAACTGTCTCCAACATGCCAGCCAGTAGGTAGATGCTCTCTGTTCTACTTGTTTGGCATATAATGTGTATAGTTAGTTATTTAAGAAAGTAACAAATGTGTGTATTTGCTTTTACAGGTCAAGCAGGACAACAGAAGAGGTTGTAGTACCTGTGATCGCTGCTGCAGGAGATGATGTTGCCATGCCTGATGAAGATATAATAGATGATTTTCAAATTGATTTGGCCATGCCTGATGAAACTCCATTGCCTTGCAATTTCCTTTTGGTTGAACAGAAACACCACACGGCGATACAGCAGTGGGAAAACGTCATCACGGGCGTCGATCAACGGTTCAACAGCTTCATCGAGTTCCGGGACGCGCTGCACAAGTTTTCGGTCGCGCATGGTTTTGCTTACAAGTACAAGAAAAACGATAGCCATCGAGTCTCCGTCAAATGCAAAGCTCAAGGCTGTCCGTGGCGAATCACCGCGTCGAGGCTGTCGACGACTCAGCTTATATGTATCAAGAAAATGAACCCGAGGCACACGTGTGAGAGAGCGGTTATCAAACCTGGTTACCGTGCGACTAGAGGATGGGTGAGAACAATCTTGAAAGAGAAGCTGAAGGCCTTCCCTGACTACAAGCCGAAAGATATTGCTGAGGACATAAAGAAAGAGTATGGTATTCAGTTGAATTACTCGCAGGCGTGGAGGGCGAAAGAAGTCGCTAGAGAGCAGCTTCAAGGCTCTTATAAAGAAGCGTATAGTCAACTTCCTTTAATCTGTGAGAAGATCAGAGAGACGAATCCTGGAAGCATCGCTACCTTCATGACGAAAGAAGATTCGAGCTTCCACCGTCTTTTCGTTTCCTTCTACGCTTCCATCTCCGGGTTTAAACAAGGCTCCAGACCTCTTCTTTTCCTCGATAACGCTGTCTTGAACTCGAAATACCAAGGGGTTATGCTCATCGCTACAGCTCCCGACGCCGAAGACGGCGTGTTTCCGGTAGCTTTCTCCATCGTGGATTCAGAGACACAAGAGAACTGGCTTTGGTTTCTGGAACAGCTCAAGTCAGCTCTGTCCTCGGAGTCGCCAAGGATCACGTTCGTTGCAGACTTCCAGAACGGTCTGAAGACTGCAATACCGCAGGTCTTTGAAGATTCACATCACGCCTACTGTCTACGCCAGCTAGCTGAGAAACTGAATACGGACTTGAAAGGACAGTTCTCTCACGAAGCGAGACGATACATGCTCAACGACTTCTACTCTGTGGCGTATGCAACAACGCCTCAAGGTTACTACAGTGCCTTGGAGAATATAAAAAGCATATCTCCTGATGCTTACGCATGGGTTATAGAGAGTGAGCCACACCATTGGGCTAATGCCTTGTTCCAAGGAGAGAGATATAATCATATGTACTCAACTTTTGGGTTAGACTTCTACAGCTGGGTCTCTGAAGCTCATGAGTTTCCCATCACCCAAATGATCGACGAGTTTCGGGCGAAGATGATGCAGTCTATCTACACCCGTCAGGTTCAGTCCCGGGAATGGGTCACGGCGCTAACACCGTCTAACGAAGAGAAGCTACACAAAGAGATAGGGCTTGCACAGTCGCTTCAGGTTTCGCCTCCAGAAGGTAGTTTATTCCAGGTTAACGGATTGGAATCTTCCGTCAACATTGTTGATATCGATCAGTGTGATTGCGACTGCAAGATGTGGCGGCTAACCGGGTTACCTTGTAGCCACGCGCTTGCTGTGATTGCGTGCTTAGGGAAAAGCCCTTACGTGTACTGCTCTAGGTACTTCACGGTGGAGAGCCACAGGTTGATGTATGCGGAGTCGATTCAACCTGTCCCGAACATGGAGAGGATGATGCTGGACGAGCCGCCCGAGGGGTTGGTTTCCGTGACGCCTCCGCCGACGAGGAGGACGCCGGGGAGGCCGAAGATGAAGCGGGTTGAGCCGTTGGATATGATGAAACGGCAGCTGCAGTGTAGCAAGTGCAAGGGTCTTGGACATAACAAGAAAACATGCAAAGCTGGTGAAGATTAGTAGTTTATTTGGGCGTTAGGATGTGTTAGTTAGTTTTAACTAGATGATGATTTTGAATCTTCCTTTGTGTGAGTGAGTGAGTGAGTGAGTGAAAGGTGGTCAAGATTAAAGATCTCGTTCGTTTTCAGAGGATAGCGAGCTTTTTCTTTTCATGGAATTTGTTGATCTATTACACATTTGAACCATTATATACTCACATGGCAAACTTTAAGTTTTGTTTTCTTGGTTTTCACAAACTGTACTGTATTTACAATTTACAAAGACCAAAATACTAAATTAATAGAATTGTTGAAAGAAGAAACTGGTTTGAGAATTATATTCCGGTTTAAATTACAGATTTCCATTTGGATATTGTTCCAAAACTCACAATCGGAGTAAATTACGGAAAAGCCACACCAACTCATTGCTCTCTCCTTGGCGGCTCTATTTCTTCTCTCCCTCTCAGTGCTCGGAAGCTCTAAGCACTAAAACCCTAAAATTCTTAGTTTTTCTTTACACGTACATTCGCAGAGGTTCTTGATTGTTCTGCAATGGAGGCTTCTCCTCTGAAAAAACTCGAGCAGATGGAGTTCTCTCTAGATTCAGTCACTGATCTCTCCTCCCCTTCCGTTTCTTCGTCCTCTCCTGCTGTAGCTACGTTTTCGTGCGTCGATGGAGTCACGGAGCTCCGATTTCTGCAATCGGATACGGCCGAATGTTTCAACTTTGATCTCGCCTCAGCTCAGGTGGGTGTCGATTCACTTGCTACTGTTATTGATTTGTTCCCCTTTTGGTTCTCATTCTCGTTTGAAACGTTTCTTTGCTAATGAAGAATGAAAATTGAAATAAACAAAAAATATGTTCTTTCTAGGTTTCTTGTTCCACATTGTTGCTCTACAATCTGTTTGAACTATCTGCAACCTTAGATGTTTCCCGTACTAAGTTTCCAACTGAAGAAATATATTAACTTTGAAAGATTGAATTTTGGCTCATGTTTTCTAGTCTTATTGGGTATTGAGAAGGCATGCACTGATCGTATTGTGTTTTTGTTTGTCTTTCTCAGTTATTCAAGTTGGGACCGGTCCAGTTCCTCTGTGTATCTGATCGTTCAAATTCCTCAGAGGAGGTACGTTAAGTTATTCTTGAAAGTCATTATCTTGCCTCCGCTCCTTGATTTCGTTTAACAGTAATGTGTAACGTGTAATGTGTAACAAGATGTTTCATTCTTTGGAGCAGAAATCATTCTCCAAAGGAGTCAATATAAAGTTTAGAAATGAGAAGGATAGCAAGGATTTTTGTGATTCATTTGAAGAGTGGAGAAAGAATGCTGTTGTTCAAGGTGCGTCTTTCGACATGACTTTTGTTAGTCCTGTATCAATTTACTTCTAGGTCTTATAGCATTGATGCCTTAGATTTCGGAACCCAATATCAAATAGGTATATAGATGAGAATTTTAGTTTGTTCTTGACACTAAAGTGTCGATATCCACACTTTGCTATCATTGCTGATTTTGAAATCTATGAATGATAAGTGTGCTTACTCTTTTATGGTCTTCTCATTCTTTCGTTTGTAGGATCATCCTTGGAAAATGGAACAGTTTCATCTAATAAAAGCAAGTTCGATTATAAGATAGAGGCGTCCTCTGCCAAAATGTATTTCCATTACTATGGACAACTTCTACATCAGCAAAATATGCTACAAGATTATGTGAGGACAGGTAAAATGTTTGGCTATTAATGTATTGGTTGCCTCATAACTGTGCCAGTTTTCTTGGTTTCATAGAATGAAAAGAATATCTTCTGTTTGACCCGGGTTAGCTCTTTATGAACCTTATCCATGTCTTCAGGTACATATTATGCTGCAGTCATGGAGAATCGTTCAGATTTTGCTGGTCGTGTTGTGGTCGATGTGGGTGCCGGGAGTGGCATTTTGTCAATGTTTGCTGCCCAGGTATGCAAAATCTAGGCCTGAAAGTTACAGAACTAAGATTTTGCTATGCTCGAGCAACTACATGTTGATAAATAGTTAGAATTTTGATATTTTAAAGCTAGAAAATGGATAAAAGAAGACTTTTTAATTGAGAGGTCCACACTCTCTTCTTGCTATTTCACCTCAGAATCCAATTTATACTTTATTCTTCACACAACCTTAATCCATCGACTAGAGTTGGTGATACGTAAATGCAAAATACAGAAATGCCAAAGTAAACGTGAACCAATTGATGGTTATATCTTGGTGATGGTGGCTGTAATAGCTATCAGATGTTTATGGTATTTCTGCATTTTTGCTTCCGTCTCCTTCATACATGTCTAATACTTTTTTTCCTCCTATTTAGGCTGGTGCCAAGCATGTGTATGCCGTAGAAGCATCAGAAATGGCTGAATATGCACGTAAGCTGATTGCTGGAAACCCATTGTTCGCTGAGCGGATCACAGTGAGACTTCTGATTAGTCTCATTCGTATATTTTTGTGTGTTATAAATATGCATTTTTCTGATGTTTATGAAACTGGCACAAGTGTAGGTCATCAAGGGAAAAGTCGAGGATATAGAGTTGCCTGAGAAAGCAGATGTTTTGATCTCTGAACCAATGGGTAGGTATTTCAGAGCAGACTTTAGAACGTAACTTTTATTAAAGTTGGAATCTTTACACCCTTGGTCAAGCAAAAACATGTGTGTTGAAGTTCCATTGGTCAATCGAATGACTTGTCTTGTATTTTAAATCAGGCACCCTATTGGTCAACGAGAGAATGTTGGAATCGTATGTAATTGCTAGGGATCGTTTTATGTCTCCAAATGGCAAAATGTTTCCCACTGTTGGAAGGTAAAGTCACAAGACCTTTGAAAGACTTTCCTTTTATTTCTTATTATGTTGTAATTCGCATGTAGTTTTATCACTGTAGGATTCACATGGCACCTTTCTCGGATGAATTCTTATTTATTGAAATGGCAAATAAGGTACCGAATGCTACTGCCTACTCTTAAGGATAATACGTCGGGAATTGCTCTCATTGTTACATTTACAGAAATTGCTGGTTTAGCTTGATTTAAGCATTCGTTAATTACATTTCCTCCTCTATGCAGGCTTTGTTCTGGCAACAACAGAACTATTATGGAGTTGATCTGACAGCTCTGTTTGGATCAGCACACCAAGGTTATTTTTCTCAGGTACATGTCTTTACACACCAGCAAATAGTAACTTTTCACTGATTAATTTTCTTGGTATTTCTCTTGCTATCATAATCGATATTGATTAGTCATATCTGCGGATTTTACAGCCCGTGGTTGATGCATTTGATCCAAGGTTATTGGTGGCTCCTCCGATGTTTCATACGATTGATTTCACTCAGATGAAGGTATAATTACGCTACTCAGGACTGTTCCTCGGCGTTATTTAACATGAAGAATTTGATCTTTCGTGGAGCGGGTGTATACGTTTCAGTCTTATTTTACCCCTGAATTTATTTTCACAGGAAGAAGACTTTTATGAGATTGATGTCCCGTTGAAGTTCACTGCTTCCATGTGCACCAGATTGCATGGACTTGCCTGCTGGTTCGACGTTCTCTTTGACGGCAGGTAACTTAATTTCTTCCTTTTCAAGCCATTTTTTCCGTTTCCAATGTTATCTTTCCAATAAAAGAATTATATCTCCAAACACGTTTTACTCTGTTTCCAACAGCACGGTCCAAAGATGGCTCACAACTGCTCCTGGTGCACCTACAACGCATTGGTACCAAATCAGATGTGTTCTCTCTCAACCCATTTATGTGATGGCAGGTCAAGAGATCACTGGTAGACTTCATTTAATAGCCCACAGTGCTCAGAGTTACACCATAGATCTAACTCTATCAGGTCCAATTTGCTTATCCTTATGCTTTTTTTTATCATCCAACTTTCAACATTTTTGATCCGGATTTGATAACAAAAGGATTTGGTTTTTAACAGCTAAAATGTGGGGTCCTGGTGCAAGTCAAGGTGGAATCCTCCAATCATCGACATGCAAATTCGATCTGAAAGAGCCTTATTATAGAATGTCTCAGCCACAAGCATACCCTGTTGCACAAGAACCACCACTACAACCACAAGAACAGTTAAATACACAGGTAAAAATGCATTCATCAACTAGAAATATGATTGTTTTGTTTTTTATGTGTGCCAATATATAATATGCCTTTACTATGAGCAGGACATGCAGACAAAGAACGATGAATTAGAAGTCGAGTTACTGCAACAACAGCCACAGAATGCGAGTACCCAGCTCTAAAAGCTTAACATCTTTGAATCTCAGTTATATTCGTACTTGGGATTCATGTTTGTAAAAGGCACCTTTGTGTTTTCTTCTTTCTCACCACAACTTAACAATCAATTAAGTCAATTTACTTATCTATAATATTCAACCACATGCAATATAAACATTTGCTTGAGAAGTCGACCGTTGGTGATAAAGAAATAGCGAATGTGTGTGTAGGTTATGTTGAAAGAATCTTTGCTTGTGAGCCTAGTACATTGTTTAATCTTTCAAGCAAGAATCGTAAGATAACGATAGAAACAAAAGTACAACATACCAAGAAAAATGTGAGCGAAAGATGAATTCGAAAGAGGTTTATGCCTCTCTCATCCAGCAGAAGCTTGCAGATCATACAAAGTAATACAATAAGTTCAAAATAAAAGGTTTTCAACCTCAGCATACAACCTGATGCTCTCTTATATTGCACTGTAACTAAACTGAGCAAAATAGGCTTTTGTCTTATGAAATTTTACTTCTAGTCACGTTCTTTCTGCTTCTTCTTCAGCTGAATAAGGAGCTCGCATTTGGCCTTTGAGATGAGTAAAGAGCTCATGCCGAGCTGACATAAAGACGAAGCAATAGTCTCCAATCGAATCCTGCAAAAAATGGCAATTATATTTGAAATTTGCAAGTATAATAACATAACAAAAACGGCAGAATATGTACTTGGATGAGGAAGTTACCATGAAGATATTTGGTGGTTCCCCAAGAGCTGAATCAAGTAAAGAAGGGAATCAGAAGTAATTAATCTGGTGTTTCTCGATCCTTATTTCACTGAATTGAGCATTTCTGCGGTGAGGATTTACAGATGTCGAAAAACAGTGCCATCTCCAAAAACTCGGGATTCTTGTGGATCAAAACCTTTCAGAATGATCACTTGACTGGCCTATACAAGAAGAAATGAGAACCTGTCTACCAAGATCGTGCAGCGTGGCGTGCCTTTCCCGTTTCCCTCAAAACAGCTCCAACAATAGCTGCTTGCTCAAGACAATCATTCTTATGCAGAGTATCCAAAAGAACAACGCAGGTTTTGGTATGGATATTCAATCCTTTTCTACGTGTTTCCTCAAAAAGGGCAAACGCTTCCATTGCCCTGTTTCCGTTACTTAGACCTTCGATCATAGCATTATAACAAGCAGAGTCTGGAACACCACCGTTTGCCTTAAACCGATCAAACAGAGAACCGGCCTCTGCAATATTCCCAGCCTTTGCAAGCCCTGAAATCATGGTAGTGTAGGAGAAAGTGCTTGGTTTCATCCCCATTTTCTGCATCTCTTGCCAAAAGACAAATGCTTTATTGAATTTCCTGACCTTGCATAGACCATTTATTAAGATACCGTAAGTAACTTGGTTTGGCGTGCATTTCAACTCTTTCATCGACTGAAAACAGACGAGGGCTTCGTTGATTTCCTCCGCTTTGACCAACGCATCAAGCAATGAGTTCCAAGTATAAACACTAGGTGTTAATCCTTTCTGCATAAGCTCTTCCAAGATAAGGTAAGCTTCATCTATCCTCCCAACTTTCCCAAACCCGTCAATAAGACTGCTGTAAATCACCACGTTTAGCTCTATTCTCTTTGATTTTGCTTCCTCAAAGAGCATATAAGCTTCATCAAGCCGGTCTATTTTCGAAAGCCCGTCAATGACTGAACCATATGTAACAACAGTTGGTTCAAAACCTTTCGTCTTCATTTCTTCCAGCAGCTGATAAGCTTTGTTAACTTTTCCACACTTACAGAAACCGTCAATGACGATATTGTAAGCACGTGTGTCCAAGACACAGCCTTGCTCTTTCATGGAATAAAACAACTCATAAGTTTCATTAGCAAATCCAGCTTTTATTAGTCCATGAATCAAAATCGAGTAGCTTCGAGCATCTGGGACAAACCGACGAGCTTTTATCTCTTCGAACATTGCTCTTCCCTTTTCTGGCTCTCCAGCTTTAAACATGCAATCCATGTATGTATTAAGAAACTGCAAATCAGGAGAACAGTTTTGACTAATCATCTCCTTGTATATCTTGTGGCCATCTTCTTTTCTACCGTTGTTGAAAAAGTTCCTTATGAGGGATGTGTAAACGATAGAGTTAGTGCGACAATCAGCATCCAACATTTTCTCATAGATTTTGTAAGCGTCATCAACTCTTCCCACCTTCCCTAAGCCATCTATGAGCGAGCAAAATGTAATCTCATCTGGTGTACAAACCTTATAATCCATCTCCTCAAATATAGCACAAGCTTCATCAAGTTTCTGTGTTTTACAAAGCCTATCAACCATTATGTTCACAGTCCTAACATTCGGAAACAGACCAGCCTTCTGCATAGAATCGCGTAGCTCAAAAGCACGGTCAAGTTTACCAGCTCTACACAACATGTCAATGAGAATATTATACGTTGAAAGATTTGGAGCAGCGTCTTTTCTCATCTCCTCAAACACTCTCAAAGCCTCGTCCACTTTTCCCATTCTCCTTAAGGATGTGAGAATGCAATTATACGCGATCACACTTGGTATAGACCCCTTTGCTCTTTGTCTCTCTAGAAGACTGTACGCTTCTTCAAATTTTCCAGCCGAACCGTACCCCATAATCATCGTATTGTAAGCATAAGAGCAAGGGACCCGTCTATTCTTCTCTAAATTCTCAAACATCTCTACAGCTTCATCTAATCTGTTTGCCTTACACAGAACTCCTATCATGCTAGTATAAGTGACTTCATCAGGCTTCAAACCATTCGCTTCCATCTCATGAAAAAACTTCCATGCCATATCAACTTTGCCTACTTTACCGAAGCAGTCTATACATACATTGTAAAGAACAATGTCGGCATCAAGAGAGCTGCTCTTCATTTCATCAAGCAAAGACAAAGCAGAATCAACTCGACCCTCTTTGGCGAATCCCCGAATCAATGTCGTAAACAGATGAACGGTTGGTTCGTATCCTAACTCCTGCATCTGCTGAAAGAGAGTCAACATCATATCAGACTGATTCACTGCTGAGAAAGCACCGATAAGAGTTGTGTAAGCCGAAAAAGCAGGTCGAAACTTGAACTTCCTCATCATCTGCACGACATCGAAACCTTCCCTGAGCTTATTCGCCTTAACACAGCTCAAAACCATCTCAATACAAGTGTTCACAGACGGGCCAAACCCTGCAACACTCATTTCTCCAAGAATCTGCTCCAAAGCATCGAAATTCCCACAACGAGCCATCACCGAAAGCAACGAGTTGTATGATTCTGGACAATGAGCCTGCTCGGTTCTTTTCTCATACCATCGGAAATATTCAACAGCACGATTAACATCTCTCAGCCTCCGTAAGACCCCAATGATTAACTCTGGTTGTGGATTCAAGTTTAGAGCGGAGAGAGCATTCTCAGATGAAGGTCCCCATGGACCACTCTCCAAAACACTGCAGATTTCATTAACAACTTGTCTGTTACCCTCAAATAATTTCGGCCTCTCACGATTTTCGCCATTATCAGAGAAAGATGATAAATGCTTATAAAGAGCAAACACACGAGAAGGTTTTGTTTCGGTGTGAAATATAATTCCTGCAGTGATAGACAAACATAACGCAAATCAGGAACAAACCATACTATCCACACAGCCAGAAAGTTAACTGAACACTGACTACTTTTGCTACTTGAGAACAAAAAAACACTTTTTTTTGCTGCGAATCCTAACATTTTCATCAATATTGTAACGAAATCACCAGAGTTTCAGCTCCAAATCTAACAAATTTTTATACCCATTTTGATCAAATACTGAAAGCAAGAAAATACAGAAACTAAAATGCCCATGAATAGATTACCTGGTCTTATGAATAGCATCCGCATCTTTATGATTTTCCTGTTCCAAACCGCCGATTAATCTCAAACTTCAATACGATCGACTGTAGATAGATATATTCCTGAAGAAGATAGCAATCAAAGCTTTAGCTTTTTACGAAATTCTGAAGTGAGAGAAGCCCAGCTTTCAGGAGAAAGCGAGGAGGGTTTAACGAGGAGAAGAAAAACATAGGTTTAGCTAAAAGGGAACATGAGTACAGAAGAACCCTCCCTTTCGGCCAGAGGGTTCAGGAGAAGTCAACAATTTTGACTTTTGAGTCTGTCTCAATCAACCCGGGCTGGGTTGGGTCGATTCGGATCAGGTCAGATTTGCCCTATTGCGATCGGGTCGGATTCTGTGTATACCCGGTCGTCATCGGGAGTGTCAGTCGAAAAAGCCAGCGATGGAATCGGAAACGCCAGTAGTAGTCGTAGGTGTAAATGAAAATTGCTTGCTCCCGAGTTTTGATGAGAGTCAATCTCGGGTTTTGAATTTCTATGATTCTTCTCCTCCTTCCGTTTCAGACCCATGGATGGCATGAGCAGTTACTACAAACCCAGCGCCGGCTTAAACCCTTGTGAAAGCTCCAGTTTCTCGCACTCGCCGAGAGCCATGTCTCCAGGAAACTACCGTTACCCAGAAGTGAAAACTCCTTTGCGGAGACAAGTTCACGCTCCTTCGCGTGTCGGCAAGTTCGGTACGACGAGACAGATACGGCGGAATCGTAGCCCACGACGAGTTTCCGGTAATGTGTTGGAAGGTTTTCTCACGAGGAACTATAACATGTTAAAAAGAAACGCGCTTGATTTGCCTATGTGCTGTACAACGGATAGAGAAGTGATTGATGTTGATGATGAGATTGGAGATGTGGAAATGGTATCTGATGATGACACGAGTTCGGAAGTTGAGTTTGTCGAAAACGTTGCTATGGATGTGGACGAGGTGAAAGAGAAGGAAAATGAACTGTTTGTCAATCGAAGAAATGGGAACTTGATGATTGTGGATGATGATGATGATGATGATTCTTATGCGAATAAGAAAAGTTCACTCTTTTCGAATCGACCCGTGAGGGATGATGTGTGGGGATTCGAAGCGTATAGAAAGGTTCTCAAGAGTGCTGAGAAGAGAACTTCTAAACTGAAAGATCGAGGCTTTGGTGATGCTTTGAAAGAGAGGTGTCGCGCTTTACTGCGAGGCTTGTGTTCTTTTTTGAAACAAGATGAAGAACCAGTAGAGGTGTGGCTAAAGTTGAAGCCTTTAAGCTTAGTGATACTAATCGGTTGATTCCTTTTGATTTTGTGAAATTTGGGTGACTCATTGCTCTTTCGATTGACTTTCAGGATGTACAACGTGAACCATTTCTACCTCTTTCCAAGGAAGATGAGAGTGCAGTCAAGCGTGCATTTTCCGCTAATACTCAGTATGATTTTTGATTCTTAATCTCTTGTTTACTTGCTCTAGCAAATTCATAGATGTTCTTGTTATGTAACGCTGTGAACGTCTTGCGCAGGAACATCTTAGTTACACATGTGAATTCAAATATTGACATTACAGGGGAAATCCTGAGGTGTCTTAAACCAGGTCAATGGCTGAACGATGAGGTTAGTCACCGTATCTGAATCTCCCCTAATTTCTTTCTGAGATTGAATATAATAATCTTGTCCGGTTTAGTAAAAGCTTGGACTTTGTTCTATGTAGGTCATTAATCTGTATCTTGTACTGCTGAAAGAAAGGGAAGCTAGAGAGCCAAAGAAGTTTCTAAAATGTCATTTTTTCAATACATTTTTCTACACTAAGGTTATACACACATTCCTATGGCTTATGAATTTTAGGCTTTAGTCCCTATTTTAACAGGAAGACATGAATCTTAAATCACTCTTCAGTTAGTTAATTTGAAGACTGGATACAACTACGGTGCAGTCAGGAGATGGACTTCAATGAAGAAACTGGGCTACCATCTCATAGACTGTGACAAGGTAAAGTTGCTGTTTTGCAACCACTCTCTACATCACACTCAGACTCTTTTCTTCATTTTATCATCTGAGAGACCTTGTTTGTTGTCAGATATTTATCCCTATCCATATGAACATCCACTGGACTTTGGCTGTTATCAATATAAAGGACCGGAAATTCCAGTATCTTGACTCATTCAAAGGAAGGGAGCCTAAAATCCTCGACGCGCTGGTAGTATTTTAGTAATTACAACAATTTTGTGCTCATAACATGGAGCCTGATCATGGTGTTTTTAATTTGCCAGGCTAGATACTTTGTCGATGAAGTTAGGGACAAGAGTGAAGTAGACATTGATGTAAGTCAATGGAGACAAGAATTTGTGCAGGACCTTCCTGAGCAGAGAAATGGGTATTATTTTTTTTGCATAATATGATGTCAGCTACTAATTCATACTTCCATAGTAGAGTTGTGTTAACTTGGGGATCTGCATTTTGTAGATTTGATTGTGGAATGTTTATGCTGAAATACATCGACTTTTATAGCAGAGGTTTCGATCTTTGTTTCACTCAGGTAAAAATCGCAGGAAATGACACTGAAATCTACCATTCTCTCTTTTTTGGTGGTGGTTAAAGACTGAGACTGGTTAAAATAAAAATAAAATAAGTGTTTGCGTGATTTTGTACAGGAACAAATGCCATATTTTCGGGTTAGGACAGCCAAGGAGATTCTGCAACTGAGAGCTGTGATTGTCAGCAAAAACAAGAAAACTAACTCTCTTGAAGAATAGCTTTGAAATGTCTATGTAAATAGTGGTTGATATTTTGATATACATACACAAAAGGGTAACACAATATGGTTGTTGTTACCTGATGAGTCTTCTTAATAGTGAAAATTGAATTATTGTTTAAGAATTCTATTTTCACTGTTAAATACGTTGGCTTTGATATGATATTATTTGTACTTTTAAATTATTGTTTAATATTAAAGAAACTTGTCTTAGAGAATCTCCCGTTTAAGTAGCCGTAACATGATCTGTGTAAGAAAATCTTATTTATACGATTGCAAATGAGATAGCAGAAAAATGTCACTACTATTCTCAGTTACTCTGACGTGGTCATGTGGGGAGCTCTCTTTTTTCACTTTCAGATTTGAAATAACTTTAATATCTTTAATGAAATGTCATCAACAATTGAATCTATATCATTTAAATACTTTTATTTTCGAGAAAAGAAGAAAAAAACCTACTTACAATAAAAAACGGAAGCTTAAAAAGTATAACCTTTTGACATCAACAGTTTTAATCTATATCATCCTTCTATTATATTTGGAAGGAAAAAAATATAGGGTAAATTAGCAAAGTAGGATGTTTTCAAGTTTCTAATTTGTAAAAGAGGCAACACCAAGTTTGTTATTGTGAAAGAGGCAAATCGGTGGTGGGACCCACAATAAAAACACTTTTCCATGAACAAAAAATAAACCCTAAGTCCCAAAAAGTGAACCCAAACCAACCACACATGGCGGGACCCACGAGAAAGTTGCCTCTTTTGCTAATAAAAACTTGAATGTGCCTCTTTTCCCAATTAGAAACTTAAAATGTGCCTATTTCACCAATTTTTTCAAAAATATATCTACTAACAATAAAAAAGGTTGTGATCTTAAAAAAAAACTCATAGTAAAATCGACACTTGATTTTATGGCTCATCTTCAATTGGTTACAAAACCATTAGTTAAATAGATTAAAAATCAACTTATAATATCATATAAAGAAACTGGGGGAGAAATTGATTTGGGGGACAAATCTAGTTTTTTTATTCCACTTAAGCGCACGTGGTTAATTAAAATAAACGCCAATTTAATCACAGCGTTTAAGAATTAAGCGTTTACTAAAACGTGTAGTCAAACTTTCAATATTTGTATATCTGTGAATTAAAATGACAATATAAAATAGTTTGGGTATTTTTTTTGACAACGTTAAAAATTCGTGGTTTTTTATAGCGGATATAAAATAGTTCAGGTTTTTTTAAGGGTTTTCCCTTTAAAGATTTTAATTAGCAAAAGTCCTCGAGTAGTATTGAAATGATCCCGATGAAAGATTTGGATCCAAATTGGTAATCCAAATCTCAGCAACGTTGACTTAATCATCATCGAGTCAGCGAGAGTATCCTGGTTTGGTTCGGTCTTAATTCTTAAAGCGTTCGGTTTATATTGAATTATTGTTTAAACTTTATAGAATTCTATTTTCACTGTTTAATACGTTGGCTTTTATATGATTTTGTACTTTTGAATTATTGTTTTATATTAAAGAAATTTGTCTTAGCGAATCTCCCATGATTTATACCAAAAAGAAATTAATTTTTCAGATTGCAACTGAGATACCAAAAAAAATGCCACTAATAATCTCAGTTACTCTCACGTGGTCATGTGGGGATGATTCTGAAACTCCATTGTGTCCCTCATCAAATATACCTATTGTATATTCCTATTTCATAAAGATAGTAATTTATATAATTATTTTTTCTTAATCAACCTTTGTAAATTTGATTACACTGAACTTCAGCATTTACTCTTTAGAAAAGAGCTATAAAATTGAATTACGAGCATATAAATTAACTTGAAATCTCGGCATTAATTAATTAATCATCACATGTCATAAGTTATCAGCACATGTCACGTGACTCGCGTGCGTACCTACATACATCAAACTGCTGTATACAGTTTGACTTCAACTGTCAAATAAAAATAAAAGAAAAAGACATAGAAAAATCAAATAATATAGAAATGATATTATTTGTTTTCCGAAAACCAAAAAAGGAAAAAAGAGGGAAAAAAAACTAGATCTGGCAAAACGACGGCGCATCAGTCGTCGGAATCATCACCTCCGCCGAAGATGGAGAACCGGTGGTAGAGTAAGAACAAGATGAGGACGAGGAACAAAGCAACACCGACGGGAGATCCACTAACCCTGTGAATCGACTCGGGTTCTCCGGTGGAGAAAATGGCCGATACGGAGGAACCGCGTTCCGACGAGAGGAACTGGATAGTGAGGAGGAGGACGATTGGGAGTAAGAGAAGTCCCACTGGACTGAGAAGCTCTGCAATGGCATCTGTAATGGCTTCGCCGCTGTCTCCGAGGAAAAACGGAACGAGCACCACCAATGCAACAACGACGGCGAGTATGATTCCGTGAGGCGTAGATCCGCCACCGCCTCCGCCTACGCCTACAACGCCTTGCCGATCTTGATACATCACTGACTGTGAATCGCAGAGTGCTTTGTTTCTCTTTTTGTTTACAGTTAAAGTGGAGATTTGAGAATTTGGTTTGCGTTTTTTTTTAATTATAGAGAAACGAGGGATGCGTTTGTCTTTTAAAAAAAAAATGGAAAAGAAATTTTCATGCTTTTATTTGAAAATCGAGGGATGTTTCTTTTTGCGTTATTTACAAAGAAAAATACAAAGATTCAAATTTTTTGAATTTGATTCACACTACTAAAATACAAATGACATCCAAAATCCTTGTAGAACAAGATATTACTACTCCTTGTATCTTTTGTACAAATCTTGATCAGTAGAATGAAATGATCATAAGTATTTGACATAGAGAAATGTATTTTGTAATAAAAATCATAATTTTCTTGACAACGACTTGACTTTTAAAAACAAAAATACAGAAATTTCTAAGATATCGTGATAATAAATAATTTAAAGGTTAAGATTAAAGTTTGATTGGTTAAAAGTTGTAACTGTAGAATTAGAGTGCATATACCAAAGATGTACGATGATAGCTTTAGCAAAAACTAATTCACTTAACAAAAAAATATGGGTTATTATGAACGTCTTAAGTTTTAGTGGGATTCATCATTCATCTACATCTACCGACCATAAAGCACTATTAGATTTAAAATTTATAGAGTTTTGTAATACTATCCCCCAAATAGAAAATTCTATGACTCTTTACTTTTTTAGTTGGATCAATATTTTATTTGTGGAAAAAATCATTCGTCTAATGAGAAGAATTACAAAGTTAATTCAATCCCTTATAAAGCCATCCAATTAGAGATCAATATATATACATCTCAGCCAAATCTGAATGCAGACAGGAGATAACAAGTACGAGCTTAGACAAAAATGCAATCCCATAGGCCATAGCATTATTGACACTAATAGCACAACCCCAAAGGACACAAGAATCAAGAACCAATTTGTTGCATTGCACCGAAATGAGAGGGAAACGAGTGGGAGATGAGGTATTGACCATTCTTATTTTTGTCCATTCTTCTATTTTTCTCATAGCTTCTCGTTCCCCGTGACAGACAATTCTCAGCATTGCTTCATTTTCTTGGGGCCTAGTTTTCCCAGCCATATTTATCATTATTTTTAATAACCTCAAAGCCACCTAATCATACGCAGAGACAAAATGGGTTTTTGACACAACAAACACCCTCACCAAACCCAGCGTATATAAGCTATTTTCAAAATATCGCTTCTCGCTAATTATTCAGTCGGACAGCGATTAGCGATTTTTCATAAAACCGTTAATAATACGGGGATTAACCGGGGCGGAATTTTAGATTTATTTTAATATATTTTTAAACATTTAATATATAAAATAACACATTAGTATAAAAATCATATATTTCCAACCTAGATTAAATATTTTTTCAAATTCACGTACACTACATAAGACAAAAATAGTCAAGGTTTGTGTTTAAAAGATAAATCCCAAAATTGATTTGTTGAAAACGATTAATCACATATTTTTTTGGTTGTAAAACAGAATAAACTTTTATTTTTGGATCGAATTTTACAATCAAATATCAACTGAGCCAATCAGATTTCAGAAAAGTATAATTTGACCTACGATTTACAGAATTAATTGGCGATTATTGTAATTAATCGGGGCAAAATCGGAATCGCTACGGTTACCCCCTTGGAGCGATTAATCGAACGATTAATCGGAAAAAATCGGGGATTTTTAGAACATAGTATATAAGTATACTCGAATTTAAAACCTAGTAAGAATAATAAGATAGTCAATCTTTTCTGTCACATTCTCCACACCCTTCGTTGCAAGCTGTGAAGGAGTTGATAAGTTTCTCTATTCAATTCTCAAGTCCCACACCTAGTCCAAGTTAAAAATATTGCCAAAAGATATATTATTATAAACAAGAACTTAAAAAATCTTGGATGTACATTAATAAGATTCATAATGTGGTTGAATTAAGATTTGGAAACTTAATACTCTCACCAAACCAACCGCCCTCTTCCACTACTTACACTGTTACACAAATCATAGCATCCTTTACTTTAATTCCATTATTATGTACGTAAAATAGTATTTAGAACCTGTAGAAATATTTAATTGCATTTCTGAGAAAGCTAATTAGTAACGCATAGTTTACTGTGACGAGGGTTAATTAAGAAGTGAAAAATAATTACAGAGA
Organism: Erythrophleum ivorense; assembly: GCA_026724425.1. Classification (NCBI taxonomy): domain Eukaryota; kingdom Viridiplantae; phylum Streptophyta; class Magnoliopsida; order Fabales; family Fabaceae; genus Erythrophleum; species Erythrophleum ivorense. The sequence continues at coordinate 2,211,181 of JAIUCV010000115.1, forward strand.
TGAATTTATGATTTTTTTTTTTTAAGTTATGGATCTTTTTATTAGGTTTCCTCAGACACACGCAACACTATTTTGACTTTTTAACTATATGTCGTTTTGACAGCAAAAGATTACAAATAGGACCAATCATTGTCTTTTTTGGACTTTGGCCGGTTCCTTCACGTGACTACATTGTTCTTACACCTCTGTTTCTCTCTCTCCTCTCTCCTCCTCTCTCTCTCTCTCTCTCTCTCTCTCGCTCTCTCTCTAGTCTCTAGTCTCTAGTCTCTAGTCTCTAGTCTCTCTCGCTTCCTTCTTCTCTCATCTTATCCCATAAAACCATCAAAACTTGTGCGCAACAAAGTAAAGGAACAAAATGGCTTACCTCTCACCTTCTCCTTCCAATTCCATCTCTTATAATGATAATTCTGATCTTGATTCGATTCGGGCGATTGTAGTTTCGATCAACGACTATATTCTCAGCGTAATATCAGACCCCGAAGCATGGATATCGCTTAAGCAGCAATGCATCGCAATGCTGAGCATTGAAGAAGAGAATACTCTGTTTGAATTCTCCTCTGAACACCTCTGCTCTCTCCAACCTCTACTGGGGAATCGAGAGCATCGAAGCTTCTATACAACCAGAATCCTCGGAAGAGAAGAAGATGTCTCGTCTGAGAAACTCAGAGAGGATGCTTCAAATGCCTGCGTTGCTTGACGAACAAGGAACCACTACTTCAGGTGTTCCAAACACCAATCTTGGTTGCTTTCTCTTACTTTTACCTCTCCATTGTAAGCTATCTCCAAGGTGATTCCTTTCAGACCACATTGCATTTTCTCCAGTCGGTCTTGGTCTCGCCGGAGATTGCAACAACCGACATTGCCCCGGAACTCTGCGAGAGCATTTTCTTCACTCGTGGTGTGTCTAAGTCAGATGAAGAGATCAGAGATGTTGCAAGGAAGTATAAATACAGAGCAACTTATTACCAGGTTATGTCTTACGGAGAGGTTCATCAGCCGCCGAGTGATTCTACAGAGACACCGCTTCGCAGAAGGCCGAAGAGTAAACAAGTTGTCGGAAACCGGTGAGGTAGGTTTTACTGATTTCAGTGTTATCTAATCATAAAAACTAATTGAGTTAAAAGTAACATTATTTATACCTTCTTGAATTTCTTGGCCTCCATGTTGAAGAAGTTCAAGAACCTCACGGTGTTGATTTGCAAGAGGATGAGCTTAATGACATCTTCAACAAGATCAAAGCATCAAGGAAGATTGAAAAATCTGCAAACAACTTCCAAGTTTCCCCATGTTTGGAATGGAACCTTCAAGAAGACTACGATCCAAATCTTGGAAAAAGTACAAGAGTCAGGTGCTTCAATGAATTCTTGAACGAGTCTCAGGCTGATATGTCAAGCTCAATATACGACACTGGAATGGTAATTTCTCTAACCAAAACACTTTCATTGCACAATAGTTCAGAGAAAGATGAAAAATTAACATTATCCTCCACAAACTGTGTTGTGTGAATCAGGACACATTTTCCAACATCTTCTGTGTTTCCCAACAAGAAGCTCACAAGGAGGCAAACAGAGCATATGATGAGGACATGTTAGCCAATAGATCAAACAGTTTTATGGGTGATTTTAACCGTTCCATCTTTGATCTTCAAGCTCAACAATCAATGGAAGATGCTTCTTCTTTGAGGCAACTAGACTTGGAAGACATTTCAGTCTATGGACATAAAGGGTCCATAACTTTTGAAGCAATGAGGAGAAACTTACAAACCGGAAAACGAGGAAATGGAGCTCGGAAGATGGATTTATGGAAGAATCTTCAGAGCTTGATAAAAGAAGTGTTAGGGAATGCTGATGAGGAATATGTCTCAGAGGTTACAATGATTTATCAACTGCTCAACAGAAAAGAAGGTTTCAAATACAGCATGTTAAAAGATGTCATTCTTGATCAGCTGTTTACTGCTATTTCTAGCTCCGAGGAGAAGACTGTGGTAAAGGCATCGATGACCGCACTTACCAAGATCATATCAGTCAACAGAACAGCTCTTGAGGAAGTCAAGAGGAAAGGTTTAAATCTAAGTCATTTAGCAAATGCCCTGAAGCAGAATGTGCAAGAAGCAGCTATTCTCATCTACCTGAAAAAGCCATCTCCAACAGAAATCAAGAGTCTTGAGCTTTTACCAGCTCTTGTGGATGTTGTTGCATCAACCTCTTCTTCTTGTTCTTCTTCTTCTTGTTACACATTTAGACCTTCACCGCCTCTTCTGACGCCGCCTGCTGCATCTTTGATGATAATTGAAGTGCTTATTACTGCTTTTGATCATGCTACAAACAAAACGCACTTGGCTGCAATTAGCTCTCCTTCTGTGCTTTGTGGACTTCTAGATGTTGCAAAAAAGTGGAAACTCAGGGGAATTTATCTCCTTGGCAAGTATTTTAGTAAAATGCATGCATTTTGATGGTATGAACAGGAAGTATATCTATCAACATACTCCAGTGGCTCCTTTTGCGCATCTCCTTCTGAGCCAAAACAGAGAAGAAATGTTCATTGCTCTTCAGTTTCTTCATGAGGTCTTGAAGATACCTAGGTATGAGCAAAAACTTCTCTCTTTTTCTCACTAGCAATTACACTTTTCATATGATATACTTGTTGTAATCTCAGGTCCTCAGCAATAAAGATTCTGCAGCAGATAAAGAGAGAAGGAAGTTTTGACATTAAGGATACATTATTGCAGTGTATTAAACAGTTGCAAGGAGATTACAGACTCTTTGCAGCAGATATATTGCTTCAACTAAATGCTCTGGTTAGTAGTAATTCTAGACATTAATCTTATTGATTCCATTTCTACAGAAATAATTAATTTCGTCTTGAAATTCTTGAACAGGATTCTCTTCCTGAGAGCAAAAAGTTTAGAAATGAAGCTACCAGAGCTCTCCTTGATGCAGTTATATATAGTGAAGATTCAAAAATGCAACTATTATCAACATTCATTCTTTCGAATATCGGTGGAACTTATTCGTGGACAGGAGAACCATACACTGCTGCTTGGCTAATGAAAAGAGGAGGTCTAAATTCGATCTCACACATGAATATGATCAGAAACATCAGCTGGTCAGATGAATGCTTACAGGTAATTTTTTTGAAAATGTTGTAACATTCTAATAATTAATAACTAACAAGCAAAGCCAAAAAGAGTGAATCATTAAAACTTTTTGCAGGATCCAGGAATAGATGGATGGTGTTGTAAGATAGCAAGAAGAGTTATTGAGACAGGCAAAGCCACGTTTTGCGGTTTGCAAGAAGGGCTTAAGAGTAAAAACAAGAGTGTTTCAAAGGCATGTCTTGTAGCCATTGCATGGCTTAGTATAGAGATTTCAAAAGGTCCAAATAGTTTAAAATACTCAGCATGTGATGTCTTACTTGATGAGATAGCACAATTTTTACACCCTGGTTTAGAGCTTGAAGAAAGACTTCTTGCTTGTATATGCATCTACAACTTTAGCTCTGGCAAAGGTGAATATCCTAACATCATAATGGTTAACGAAAAACAAAAGATTTTTTTTGGTATATTGCTAAATTAAAGCAAGTTCCTGTAAGTTTTATATACTAAAGTTTAGTGTTTCACACAGGAATCCACAAACTCATCAATTTCTCTGAAGGAGTTAGAGAGTCTCTGAGACGTCTTTCACATGTGACTTGGATGGCAGACGAATTGCATAAAGCAACATATTATCTATTTAGCAAATCAGTAAGTTTTATTCATTTACATTTTACATAGAATTATAGTCAAGTCTTAGATGTCAGGTTTTGACATGGACTGATAACAATTTTAATGTTGATAGGACCAGCGCATATCATGTGTTCATACGCAAACCATAGAGATGCATCAATCTGGAGTGGATCTGTAACAGCCCTTATCTACCATAAAGGCTTTCTTTTTAGTGGATACTCAGATGGTTCAATCAAGGTATGTATGTGTCATACTTTAGTAACAACTGAATAGGAAAAAAAATGTTTAAAACAAAACCTTACTTGAGCATGCAAGATTATCAGGTGTGGGATGTGGATGATAAATTAGCCACGCTTCTATGGGACATCAAGGAGCACAAAAGCGCCGTAACATGCTTTTCACTCTCTGAAACAGGGGATAGTGTCTTAAGTGGATCTGCAGATAAAACTATCAGGTTATGTTAATGATTTCAGATCTTTTTGTTTCCAGGAAACATCACTGTGGATCTGAAGAAACTGAAGTTTGATAAAAATGTATGTTTTTCCCCTTGTCTTATATATAGATATGGCAGATAGTTAAAGGAGAGGTGGAATGTGCTGAAGTCATAAAAACAAAAGATTCAATCAAGAAACTGGAAGCATTCAGCAATATGATCTTTGTCATAACCAAGGGGCATAAAATGAAGGTAGATAGATATCTCTCATTCTCTCATTATTACATAATGATATCATATATATATATATATATATAGATATATAATAATCTCCCATTACAACTTAAACACTCATCAAGATGCAAAATAATCTTCTACAGCTGCTTGATTCATCAAGAGTATCTCAAAGTATCTTCAAAGGTAAAGGTGTGAAGAGTATGGTGGCAGCCCAAGGAAAGATTTACGTAGGATGCATAGATTCAAGCATACAGGTATATATTATTTGATATCTCTTGCCTTCCATCAAAAAATGATACTGAATTTATAAGACACAAAGTAACATATAGCTGTTCAGGAATTGATCGTCACTAGTAAACGGGAGAAAGAGATCAGAGCACCAACGAGGAGCTGGAGAATTCAAAACAAACCCATTAATTCAGTGCTTGTGTACAAAGACATGTTATATAGCTCAACCACCCATGTTGAGATGTCCAATATAAAGGTTAAAAAAAACTACATTAACAGCAGGATTTGAGAACAAAAAAAAGTGGCCTAACTAAATGGTTTACAGGATTTGAGAAGGAATTATGAGCCCCCAAATGTCAATAACAAGCGGAAAAAGGGTCTAATATAATAGCAATGGGTGTCGTTGAAGACTTCATCTACTTGAATCGAAGTTCATCTGCAAACACTCTTCAGGTAATCTTTTCTGAAAAAAAGTTAAAATACTTACTAGACCAAAACCAAAATCAAATGAAACTACCTTTAGCTTGCAAAAACCATACTTCTGCTCTAATTTATCATATGATATTAAAGTTAAATGGTTTGTGAAAAATAAAGGTTTGGTTGAGAAGGACACAACAAAAGTGGGGAAGGTTATCAGCAGGGAGCAAGATAACAAGCCTCCTTACCGCTAACGATATGTATTTTGCGGCACAGAAGCTGGAGTCATTAAGGTGAATAGTACACGCATCACGCATGCTGCAGGCTTTAAAGTTCTTAAAGCCATTTTAGCTTTTAGATGGTTAGATTCTTGACCCCCTGTTAATTTCTTACGATAAAACAGGGATGGATTCCGTTATAGTACAAGGGACAAGGGATCAGCTCAAAGTTATGATAACATGAAGACTCACTTTCATATCACCTTGAAGAAGTAAATACACAGCTTAAATTAGAGTGAGTGAATCTGCCTATGTGATACCTGTACATGTGTTACATATATAACATACTATTTAAGATTAAGATGTAATTGAGTAGTACTCCCATTTCACTTCTGTGTAGATAGTGATTTTGCAAGTTTTTATTATTTATTATTTTGATACGACTAATTAAGTACCACTTGTCCACATCACTTAAGCTCGTGCTTCAACAGAGTGCAATGACCTGTTTAGTAACACAAAAGAAAAAAAAAACTCTTTAAGATAACAACTATTGTGAAAATGAAATGAGATTGAGGAGTAAAAGTTATTTTTACTATTTAGAGATGCTTCATAAATATTTCACAACGGAAAATTGATCGTATTCACATGGTCACGTCTGAAGTATCTATTTGCGTAGATTTTTGGAATATGTATTGACAAGTCCCAATTTCTGGTCCCCACGAAGAAAAAATATATATCATATACATCGAAGATAATTTTATATGATAGGGTTAAGTCAGAAGGCAGCCTTTGTTTTCCCTTGTGTCTCTATGCAGAATTGTTCGTCTTATTTTCATCTCATGGACCCCTTTTGCTGTCCTTGTCCCGACCATCTCTTCCACACATAATATCATCTGAGTTTCAATCTCAGTTTATAAATGTTATCATTACACTTCTGTTATATGTCTGTGAAACAAATTCCACTCATTAATTATCACATCTGCTTATCGATACGAACTTATTATTTCTTGATCGACTTGACACTTCAATGTTTTTTTCCTTGTTACAAACTTGTGGTTTTGTCGGGCAGCAAACTCATTATTTTTGCTTTGCATTAATTTTATACTATATAGATTAGCTGGTTGGTGATGGTGAATTGATGATAGTTTTGTTGATGTTGTTGACTTCTTGTTGTTGCATGTCTCACTAAAAATTTGTGGGGCTCAGAAACGAAGATAAAACTATCGACTGTTGGAATCGTGATGCATGTGCAAAGGCATGTGCCTTTTGATTCCACTCATTTAATACTTAAACACCCTAAAACCTGTTGACTGCTTTTTTCAAGTGGGTTTTGTTACCATTATAAATTTATAATACTATAAGTACGTAACACATCTGGTTTACCATCACAGTGACACCACAAGACAAATAATCTTGGGAGAATCAGACAGTGTATTAAATAATCCATTAATCATAGAAGAATAAGACAATGCAGCAAGTATCCTAAGCTCATTCTCCTAAAGGTTTCAATCTTTTATGATGATGAACAACGTCTAACCAGGAAGCCAAACATATATAGAAATGAAAAAGAACAATATATATAGTGTGACATTACATTACTAGTTGAAATCAAAAGATCAAACCAATGTCCAAAGAACAAAAGAACAGCCTAACTAAACACATGAATGAAATATAATCTAGAGATATAAAGTACTTGATGCATTTCTTTAGCTTCTCAAAGCCAACAATGAAGGAGTTGAATCCAAATTTGAAGGTGTGTTCTTGTCCGTTGTAGACTCTGTAATAGTACGACCTCTATGAGTAGTCTTGGCTCTCATTGGGCTTGCAAAAGCCCATCCCCAGCTTCTATTCCCCATCTTATTAGTATTATGATTATGATGATGATGATCAACAGTTGATGATGATGATGATGATGACGACGATGATGCCATTATCATAAACCCACCAAAGATGCCACCACACTTGACCATTTCACTCATGGCATTGGCTGCGTCGTCACCACCACCACCATTACTAATGACCTTTGTGGGTTCTCTTTGTGACTCAATCCTTCTTAAGGCGCAATCACCAAACCCAATCCTCTCGAAGAAATCTCCAGAGAAGCTTCTGCTTCCACACCCAACAGATCTAGATCTCAACACTTTCCTCCCAAAAGACGATCCACCACTACCACCAATACTGTTTGTTGGCGTTTCTGAAACCACTTTGTCACTAGGGCTCTCATTTTCTTCCTCCTCCGCAATCACATCAATGCCTCCACCAACGACTCTCCTCGATGACTCTGCTGTCTCTGTCCTCTGATTCTTGCCGTGCTCGATCTGGTTTCTTGATCTCGAAGAATGGCTGAAGTTGTCGATTTTCTTGGTGGTGGTGGTGATTTGGTGTTTGGAGGAAGAGTAAAGATGAAGAAATGACCAGAAGCCACTTCGTTTCCTCTGGCTGAAACTCTCACCGTAAGCAGCCGCAGTGGATTTGCTCCTCTTGTAGATAAGATTAGCAGAAGAAGAGGAAGAAGACGAGGAAGAAGAAGATGAAGAAGCTGCGAGCATACTCTTCTTCTTCTTCGCCAGCAGAAACGGGAGATTGTTTGTGGAGTCTTTTCCGTTGCTTCCAACAGATGAAAGGGAGAGAGCGAGAGAAGCGGTGGAAGAAGCAGAGAATGGCTTAGGAGGAGAGGAAGACGAGAGGTGTGTGGGTTTAGGGAGAGGGAAAGAGGAAGTGACAAGCTTACCTAGCTTCTCCTGGAGACATAATGCACAGATCCCACCTGGGTTTTTCGTGTAAGGATGTGTTACGCATTGCATCCCTTCTCCCATGTCTTGATCTTTGAGCTCCACCATTTCAATAAAACAAGCAAGAAACCAGGAAGAAGAAAGAAGAAAACCAAAATCTTGATTATTCTTTCGTTTTCCTCTGTTTCTGTGTGTGAATGAAAGGAGCAATTCAGCTTTTAAATTCTTTTGAGAGAGTGATATATCTTGTTGTGAGTGAGATGAGAGATGAGAGATGAGAGATGAGAGATGAGAGAGAGAGAGAGAGAGAGAGAGAGAGAGAGAGAGAGAGAGAGAGAGAGAGAGAGAGAGAGAGTTAAGTTCCCAAAGTGCACGTGAGAGTTCTTCTGACCTGTACCGTCTCTAGCTTTCTCTCTCGTTTCTTTTGTTTCCTATCGTTAGCTTTGTTTGTCTCTCTGCTCTTCTTCTTCTTCAGATCTTTATATATAATAAAAGTCTCCAATTCTCTAATCTCTTTTTTGGGTCCATTATTCCACGTGTCTTTCTAACTATTTTTAGCTTTTATGAAAACACTAGTTTTACTTCATGTCTAAAGTGACCGTTGGGACTTTTAGAAAAAATCGTTCTAATTAAGACTAGTCACTCGTTTGAAGTATAGTAGGATTAACTTTTTATCTAAGAGTTTGTTAGTCCGATCAACTGGTTATATCGAGCTAATCTGATTCAAGATGCACAAAGACATTTGATTCCAAAATCTGTTAGTATTAGCAAAATTTTCTTATATCCATGATTATACTTCTCTATGCATTTTTTTATTACGGCAACTTTATTATGTTGGTCGTCGACTGTCCTCATCATTGAAGTTTTATGATCAACCAATTAGTTAACTAATTATTCAAGCAATCAATAAACATTTATGGTTGACAAGGACGGAAAATACATTTACTATGCAAAAACCCTAGTTGTTTCCCATGTTAGTCCTTTGATAAGTCTGGTCCCATGTTAGTGTATACAGTATTAAATATCACTTATCCTTTCGTTTTGTTAATTAGGAAATTCACCGGCTTCCTATCGAAAGGGGCCAACCAATTAAACAAACTCATTTATTATTGACGACCTCTTCTTTGTATTTAACTTACAAACTCTGTTAACTAAATCCGAGGATAAACGGATTGTGCTAATAGAAACAAGTGATAGTTACTACAAATTAGGTTGTCGAAGCTTAGCCAAAGTCTGTAGTTGTTTAGACATGCACGATAGGTTTTAGGTATTCCATTATCCATATTAATCATTGATCTACTACGAAAACTACATATTTGAGAATAAACATATGAAAAATCAACCAAACATGTATTTATATTGAACCAAACTGATACGAAGATGTGCTGTAAGTTGCAAGGTACCTGGGACGGACGCATGGGTTAACGTATCTGTAACGTAGCAGAGACGTATAGAAAAACCAAAGGTGGTCCAAAACCATCTGATTACTTACTTGTGTGTTGTGTCTTTTCTCTTTTCTGGACTTACTATTAAAATCTTTGTCTTTTCTTTTCTTTCTCCAACTCTTCTACTTATGGTCCCCTTCCATCTCTGTCATGTTTAATTATCACGAAATGCTTCTATTTTTATACATATAAGTTCACACTTGGCTCTTCCATTTCACAGTGATGTGCTCTGTTTTTGGTTGATTCATAGACAATTTTTTAAATATCTGAGTTTCAGAGGCTCTGCATTTTGATAATAGGAGTAGAGAAAATTCAAGTGTCATCATATGACATTCTCAATAAATCATAAAACTTACTCCAAAGAGCTTTGTAACAAATGTATCTGACGACTTTGTATGACAAAAGCATCACACATAAACATATAACAAAACTTATTACTACTCGAACTTAATTATACTTTCTCCCAGATTCATCTGTCTGAGATGACAATTTATTTAATAGCTTCTGAGACGCCAATAGATCCCCAACTTTTCCGGCAAGTAAATGTCGACATAAAGAAAACACAGTAGATGATGCAGCAGCGAAGAAGTCGCGCCGTTGAAACGCTGACCTCACATCCTCGATCTGGCTTGTTCCACGGGAGCGCTCTGCAACACAAATGGAGGTACAATTAAGAATCTTAGCTAAAAGTCGAGAAGATTAGATAAATAGTCATGCTCGTAGGTTGATTTGATAAAGGAAGAAAGAGCAAAGAAAGAATCACCAGAGGAGCTCCTTTAGAAGCCCTTTCAGCTAAGAAAGCACAAGGCTTGAAGAAATCACCATAGGCCTTTGACCACTCATCTAGCTTTGAGTGAATGTATTTTGATCCCAAGGAATCAGCCCAGAACATGATTCCTCCTCTGTTCAAAAGAGATTTAAGTCAAAAGTCAAAACCAAAACGAGCAAAAGAATATTTGAAACACTGACCTGTAAGGTGGAAATCCCATTCCAAATATGGCAGCAATGTCAAGGTCTGCTGCTTTGACAGCAATACCTTCAGCAAAAACTCTACACGCCTCGTTCACTACTGGGAAAAACGTCATTTCAATAATTTCCTTCTCCGACAGCTTAGCCAACTGTAAGCCACAACAAGCAGTCAGAGTGATGAAAAGAACAGCGACTTCCTCTCAAATGCAATAAAGCAATCTTTACTTGATTTTTGGATAGAGCGATACCTTAGGGTCAACGTTTACTCCAGACATGCTCCTTGCCTTCTCGATATATTTCTTCAATTCGGGATCAGGTTTAGCCTTACGCTTATCATCATACAGATAGAAACCTTTACGAGTGGCTTCACCTGAAACCAACAGGGAAAGTTCACAAGATTTAGGACAATGTTAAACCAGTTAAACATGAGCCAGCTTTCATTTCTGACATACCAGCTCTCTTGTCCTCTTGCATGAGAGGGATTATCATTGATTTGTTTGTCCGGTCAGGGAAGTTCTCGATGAATTGCATTGCGGTTGCAATCGCCACACCGAATCCAACCAGGTCACACAGTCTGAAGGGTCCCATTGGCATTCCAAACTTGCTGACTGCCCTGTCGATTAGATATGGATCTGTTCCACGCTCAACGAGGAACATAGCTGCCTGTGTGTATGGGAAGAACATCCTATTCACTGCAAACCCTGTGCAGTTTCCCACCACGACCGGTGTTTTCCTAATCTTCTTCCCGACATCTAACAGGTCAACAAGTACTTGGGCAGATGTATGATTGGTCCGAACTATTTCGAGTAGCGGCATGACATGTGCTGGACTGCATTAGGAAAAGTGATCAAAACCACTCTTAGCATAATATTAACAATGAATTGCATCCAAAGTCCAAAGGATATGTAGCCACCTGAAAAAATGTGCTCCGACAATTCGATCCTGGGACTTGGTCCGCTCCCCAATTTTGTTCAAGTCAATGGTAGATGTGTTGCTAGCGAGGATACAATGCTGAGGACAGTACTTCTCCAGATCAGCAAAAATTTGCTGCTTCAAAGATATATTCTCAATAACAGCCTGTTCAAGCCACCAAAAAGACATGATAAGAAATCAATTCACTTAGCTTGCTATATAAAAACAACTTCAGCTTGATAAGGCTCATTATTACCTCGATGACTAGGTCCACATCCCTAAAGCTTTCATAGTCAAGAGAACCCTTAAGGAGAGACATGGTCTTCTCAAACTTTTCCTGAGACATTTTTCCTTTCTTTACACGACTCTGAAGATTAGCTGATCAAATAATGAGATTAGTCAGATCAAGCTTTTGAAATTCGTTGGTAAATAATGCACAGAAATGATCCCCACCTTTGACTCTGCCAATTCCTGCCTCCAGGAACTTCTCATTTACCTCCTTGAGAACTACTGGATAGTTACTGAGGATCAATGCAGTAGCTATTCCGGATCCCATCAACCCGCCACCAATTATCGCTACCTTTTTAATCTTCCTTGGGACCAACCCACGATCAGTAACTCCAGGAACCTGTCCATAACATTGATTGGAAGAGTGAAAAACGGGGAAAGATTTTCATGCTAATATTTAATATCCTGTAAGGAAAAATATTAGAGACTTAGTTGTACACAAGTCTAAATTACATGACTAAACAGTCGCACACCTTTGTAGTTCCTCGCTGAGAAAAGAAGACGTGGATCAAGCTTTTGGTGGTATCCAAGTTTACCACTTGTGAGGCGACTTCAGCCTCCTGTTAAAAACAATGGGGGAAATTCGTACTAGTTAAGTATCAGGGGGAAAGGCCAAAGAAAGCAACGAAGCGGAAAAGATAGGTAAAATACCTTTTCTAAACCAGCCCTTGGACCAGAAACAATACCCACTTCAACAGCATCAAGGCACATTAAGGGGTGTTTCATATTGGGGGCTTGCCTGCGTGTCTGTTCCCTGGCAAACTTCAGTATCTCCCTTGCCTCCCCAAGAGGAGGTAACTTATCAGTCTTTAAAACACTAGAAACCCATGGTTTTCTCCTCTCGACTATGTCAAGGGCCCAGCGACGAGCAGTGTTTAGTAACTCGGCAGGTGGAACCACAGCATCAATAAGACCCAATGAATGACCTTCCTCAGCTTTAACCGGCTTGGATGTCTATATGTTTCAACAAAAGCACCGTCATTACATTTTAACCAAAACAGACTACTGCAAACATAAGAATAAGGCACTGACGTACCAAAATCATTTCAAGGGCCTTCGTGAGACCAACAAGACGTGGAAGACGCTGCGTTCCTGCATCAACCCAAAGGAGCATAATTAGCAAAATAAACGAAAGTGACTTGATTCATCTAACAAAAACATATCACAGATTCTTTTTCCATCCCCAGTATACATCTCGAATTCTTAGACTTTCCATTCTACGACTTTTAAACCATATGGTGGTTATAGCAGTCAAGGACTTGACAATCAACAAAGTTAAATATGTACCTCCAAACCCGGGAATAACACCAAGTTGCAGCTCTGGCAAACCCAACTGTGCACCAGGAGCTGATACCCTTGCATGGCAAGCCTGGAAAAAAAAAATCATACAAGTGCCTCACCATCCATTGAAGAAGAAACACAGAAACTCTACCAGGCTCAACAGTCTCAAGAGTATTTTCATACCATAGCAAGTTCTAACCCTCCTCCCAAGGCAAGCCCCTCGATGGCAGCAACAGACGGTTTCTTGGCAGCTGAATCAGAGGAAATAAATCGATCCCTCAACAACGCATCATCAGAACCATTGCATATATCAATTAAGTCAACACGTAGAAAAATAAACCTTCAAACAAGTCGGTTATGATGTCGATTGAAATGAATCCAGCCTTTGGCTCCTTTCCTGAGAAAATCAATCACACCAGTATACATTACTAACTACATCAAATACATAACAGCGATACAATCACAAAAGATGCAAATACACAGAAACATACTAGTCCCCTTCTGAATTTCACCAAAACCAGATATGTCAAAGCCACCAGAGAACCTCCCCTTTGCACCTGCAGTAAGAAACACAAAAGCCATTACCAGATCATCTCCAAAATTGGCATAAATTTTTGGTGTGGAAGAGAATTAGACCTCAAGACATACCCGTAATAACAATAGCTTTAACATCATTCCTGCTCAAGGCCTCATCGTAATTACTTTTGAGGTTGTCTAGCACTGTACAGAAATATACACAACAGAGTCAGATTTCCCGCTTAAAATCGATACAACTCGAATGCCAAAAACTAAAGGTTTCTCGAGATCATCATCGTAAGCTATTTTCTAAACCAAAAGCGCATGAGGTCAGACTAGTAGTCAGAATTTCATTTCATCAGATCATAAATTTCGATCGGAAGCTGAAATGCAATCGAGGGGACAAAATAAGAAGAAGTAAAAAACCACACGGAGCCAGAAACAAAAATTGGGCGAGAATCAAACAACGAAATTGACCTAGAATCTGAAGAAGTGAGCTACGAGATTCCAAATCAAAACAAACAAAACCAAAAATTCTGAGGAGGTAGAAGAGAATAGTACAGTCGAATGATAGCGAATTGACGGGAGGGTTGATGAGTGTTATGACGGCAACACCGTCGCCGCCAACTTCCATCGTCGTCTTGCCCTTCGTTCGTGAACCCATTTTGTGTCTACGATCTTCGTTGAGGAATTGAGATTGCGAGTCAAAACTCGGAATTAAGAAAATAAATAGAGAGAGAGACGTGAAAGATGACGTCTTATAATGGTACAGTGGCACACTCCTCAACGCAAGGACACCTTGATAATGTATTTGATATATTTTATTTTATTATTCTTATCCACTATTTCTTCTTTTGGATGATTTACATATGGAATTAATCACGGATTAAGAAAAATATATTAGCTGTTAAACTCTGTGGATTTTGTTTCTGAAAAATGCGTGTTTGACTGGTCTTAGTCCTTCCTACCGTAGGATCTGAATCCTACGGATTTGTAAGCTGCCACGTAGATTTATAGTTTTAGACAAAATTATGTAGGAACAAAAGGAAACAAAAATGAGCTCACACTTTCTGGTTTTCTTTATTTGTTAGATAAAATAAAAGTAAAGAAGAGGTTCATAACAGAGGTTTAAACCTGTTTTATCTTTTACCTAAGAGGTTTTAGCATCAAAAATTCTAATAATTTCATGCAATAACCAATAAGGTACCATAATATTAAAAGATTCACAATGAAAATTTGGAAGTTGAAAACAACAAGTAAGAAGTTTTTAATAACCAATGAAAGTATTTTTCCACAAATTATATATTTTCAGTGGCTACCTACTGTGACAATATTCTTAGAAGTTTTCGACAAATCCATCTTTCATCAAAATTCCGAAACTAGAGCAACAGTTAAAAGTTTTTTTTTTCAAACGTCCCTAAACATACACATAAGTGTCAAGTGTGTACTGATCCAAACACCAAACTTCACACAAACAAGTTCCCAGTTGGTGTAAAGTTAAGTAAAAACATACTAAGTGATAATTCGTGCCCTTGCAAGTAGTAAAATTTTTGTTAATTTTTTATATTAACAACTATTGGTATTTTTTATTTTAAATAATACATCAGATTCACGGTTTTATTATTACTCATTGGATGAAAAATAATTCTTATTAAACAAATGACTAAACATGAAAGAAACAAAAGAAAGTTGAAACAAAGTCTTAAAATCCAAAAATTGATAAACAACAAATAAAAAATTCAGTGAAGACTCTATCATCAATACATATATAGTTCGTTTCGACCCAAAAAAACAAAAAAAAATATATATATATAGTTCGTTTAGCCACTTTTCCAATCTCATTGATCATTTCCTGGTTAGTGACGATCTTCAAGATTTTGTAAGTGTCATGCTTGTAAACATATTTGTCTTGTATGCAGTGGTGGATCTACATCAACGAGGGGTGTAGCACATGCCCCATACTAATAATAATACTTCTCTATCACAATATTGAACAATATAACTCTTTTAGCCTCATTGCCAACGTGTGTCCCCCATATTCCATTTCTTTTCATTGATTTTTTTGCTTCCCACATCTTTTGTATTGGACTGTGTTCCTACTTATTTCTCATCTTATTCAAAAATTATGATTAAAGGTATTTTCTTTATTTGCTTTTGATTACATCTTTTTATTAAATAAAATATGTTATTTTCGCTATGATATATATTTTACCTTTCTAATTCCAGTTTGAATTATATTTTTATTTTTTGTCATATTTAATAAAAATGTTTAGATCATCTTTTTTATACGGTAAAATATTAAAACCTACATTTTAATTTTAAAAATGTTAGTAAAACTTGTTAATAAGTAAATAGTAGTATATCATTTTGTAGTTTATTTAATATTTTAGTCTTTAGAGTTTAAATTTGTGTAATATTGTTAGATATGGAAATTTAAATAATATTTATATTTATATTTTATATTTTTGCTAGTTATTTGTGCCCCCAAAGAATTAATATATGTTCAGGATCCGCCAATGTAAAATGAAGTAACAAACATATACTATTTTAAATTTATATAATTGAATGTTAAATTATTCATACCCAAAAGTCTTATTTACAATGAATAGGTCTAGTTCTCTAAATAAGATTGATGAGTTTATAACAAAAGTGGATGATGATCTACTTCACTGAAGAGCTTAGATTTCATGGTGATTGCATAGCAAACCATGTACTTAGAAGTAGCGTTATCAACTCGTTCCAGTCAAAGGTATAATCAGAAGCTTTGAGACCAAAGCTGACCAGATTTCCGAAGAGTATCTACACATCAAGAACAAATGGTTCCCGATTCCAGCGGATCTCGACAAAGAACACAGTCCGACGGTCCGACCATTGTCCAGGATCTCAACTTCTCATTCTATCTCCAGTGGATAAACGGTTTTTGATAGCAAGCCGTAATAAACATTTACTACTAATTGAGAAGCACACAACAACGTTTCAAAACCACTGTTTATCTGTCGCATTAACACAGAAACAAAATTTCAAATCAAATACAATCTATCAAGGAATATATCAATATATAAAAATACATTTTCAAGGGGGAACAAAAAAAAGCTTACAAGGAGGTAGATATCAATTTTGTAGATCAAAGAATACGTAGTCCAAATTCCAGCGTTGATGAAACTAACAAAGGACAACCAAAACGGCATGTACTTAAAGCTCTTCGTCTCCAACATTGTATTCTATTGTTTCATGTATAAAAAAAAAAAATTAATCTTTTTTGCCCCTTTTTATCAATAAAAAGAATTATTGAGAGAGAGAGAGAGTACCTTAGCAATTGAAACAGTCATAGCAATGTTGAAAACGTCGCAAACAATGTTAGAGGTGAAATGAGCACATTTCCCCGAGCCCATCGCAATGAGTAACAGTGCGAAAAGCCCGGCCCGTCTTCAGCCCTAGCCTCCTCACAGAAATGGAAAACCTTGAGGAGGAAGATAATACTTTGAGCAAAAATGAAATAGCAGCAGCCGCCACTCGAAGAAAGGAAAGAAATCAAGAAAAGAAGAAGATTTCCTTTATGATCAAGAGGAGAATATTCAGCAGAGAATCGCCTTAACTCAGCTATATAAGGAGAGGTCTTCATTCCCTGAAGACTAAGTCACACAACCCTGCAAACACCTAAAGCATTCGCTCACCTAAAGCATTCGCTCACCTTTTTCTCTGTTTTGCTCATTATTCGCATTACGTCTCGTCAAGGCTTGTTTGACGGGACAATCTCTTGTATCTGAATTTCCTTTCGAGTAATAAATCTGCAACTTCCCAAGTCTCCCATCCGAAATATCCCGTCACATAAACGTGTGCTATTTCTGGAATCAACAAACAACACCAATTAATGTTTGCTTAAGAGATAAACTTTCAATTGACCAAATAGTGATTGCATCGAAGCCTATCAGAAACCCAAACTCAAACACAAGACATATATAAAGATCAAGCTTCTGCAAAATCAACATCATCAAAAATCAATGTAGAATATGATTTAAAAAAATTTAGCATAAAAGATGGACACACACTTACATATGATTCCTCACAGCAGTTATAAAAGACAAGCACGTAGATAACTTGTATCACGAAACCAACGCCATTACTGGTGGTGACGAGTAAACTGTCCTTGTGAATAACAGGGAGACCATATATCATTTCTGCAAACGCTGAATCGTGCATAATCCGTGCGATATTGATAATGATAATTGGTTTTGTAAATAAATCGTGTGAATTCGTTATGTGCATTATAGAGGTATCCTAAGAATCTGCAACGCATTTTCTGGTCAAACCACTCAGAACTCCATCGTTCTGGTTGTGCAGGTGCTTGGGCGGCCATTTTGGTGAAAAGTGAGCTGAGATTTAGAATAAGTGAAGGAGAAAAGTAGGAGTTTCGGCTACTAGGGTACTGAAGGAGAAAGAAAAGTAGGATTTTTGTGTGGAAAAAATGAACTTTTAATATCTTTTCACACAATGGTGGCAAACGTGATTACTTATAGTAAAGTTAGAATCGTCTAGGTCTTGAAAGAGAACCATCTAGATCTTTGGAGGTCAGTGTCTATCTCTGCCAAAAAAGAAAGAAAAAGAAACTCTTGTTCTCTCAATCGAACCGATCAATATAGATTATGATAAAAATTGATTATAACGACATTTTATAGAGAGATCCGCCATTAGACTCGAGTTCAACGCAAAAAACATGTACACATGGATTAATCAGCGATTAAGATGCAGATCGATGTAAACGAGAGAGAACGCAGGCCATACCAAGAATTCCGATGATCACACGAATATCTTTAGCTTTAGTCATTGTGAAATTGGCGAGAGATATTATATTGGCGATGAAGCAGATTAAGAGCAAAAGAAAGCCTAGTAGTATAGCACGACTGCGGTTGGTGCTTTTTGCCTGTGAATGTGTATGTGTATATATATAGAAGGGAGCGAGAAATAAGAGAATTACGTTTCAGTCAAGGAGTCCACGTTTCTCTGGAATTTTTTCTCTTTGGCATATTTCTAGGGAAGTAGAAGATTATATATTCGTAAATCCAAATATTTTTGTTCGTCACAATATTCGCAAGATATTTTTGTTTATTACGATATCTTGGTTTGTTGCGCAAGATATTTTGGTTTGTTACGATATCTTGCGATATTCTTCCCTATATATGGAGACGTTGTTGCAAGGTAATCAGTACAGGTCATATGCGTGGATATAAGTTTTTTTTCTATATAAAAAACTTTTAAGTGTTACATATTGTCAACAAAATTTTACATTATTAATTTATCAAACTACCTAATACGATTATAAGGATAATTATTTTGAGATCAATTTACTAAAATGAAAACTTTGAAAATTCCATTTTGAAGGTTTGTTTTTTCGAATTTTTCTGTTGTTTCAATGTCTTAAAAAAAGGTTCTTGTGTCTACATTTTATGATATACATGTAGTGCAACTTCTTCTTTTTTCATAAAGAGATAGTGCAACTTTCGAAAAACAAAAACGTTTTCTAAATGACGATAAAAAAAAAGTTTTCTTACTGAGACAAATCTGAATATTTATATTAAAAACAAAAATCTGGATAATTTGACAGAAAAACAGATCTCTGCATTATACACTATTGAGAGAGAGAGAGAGAGTTCATTAAACTGTTTACTTTCTTAATTAATGATCAAATGTACATCAGGGGTTTATATAGTTGAGAGTATAAGCTGTACAAGTTATCTAAATGACTAACTATAGTATATGCAGCTATACAACTATACAACTAATATACACGTTTTGCAAATTTGAGATCGTTTCTGTTTTAATTTTTTTCTATCATGATTGACTTCTGACTATATTTTTTTCTCTTATTACGAGGAGAAGAACAGTTTTCAGCTTTGTGGGCTTCAGATTGTCTTTGGGCTGAGTTGTCTTGATGCTATTTTGATGTTTTAACTGAATTAAGCTACTGTCATTTTGGAATCTGGTGGTGTGTGTTAATACGGAGAAAAAAGAAAGGTGAACTTGCAAGGGACAAACTTCAAAATCCAATTATATGACTACCGATGATGAATTGCGAAAATTAAGGTAGACCAAATTTCTTTAAATCTATATGTGAACCTTCCAAATATATTTCAATCTCATAAAACATTACCACATAGCCAAAGGTCTTTGGCAAATTTTTAACTTTATTTTCTTTTTATTATGATTGATGTGCATGCAAACTCATCAAAACCATTTGGGAGCGATCAAGAAAATCAATCTTTACCTATATAGAGAATCTTTGCATGTCATTGGCGTTTGAACATGTTTAAAATTAACTGAGCATCTTAACATGTTTAATTTGTTTAATTGCTTGGCAATGATTTGACATATAATTATTAATTATTGTATACGCATGCATGCATGGTCACACAACATATCAAACTAAATTTAATAATATGTGGACCACTAGATCGCCGAGGATGGAAACTATAGAGAATGTCGTCTCTGATTGATTTGTGGATCAAAGACAAACAGTTTTTTGGCATTTTACACGAGTGGTAATAAATGAAGGTTGTCAAACGTACTGAGAAACAAGTGAGAATTTTGACAATTATATTACTTACTTATTTGAAGTGGACTTAATTAACCTAGACGACCCATTTTGACAACATATTACTTTTTTGATAAAGACGATTATATCACTTACTTTGACAAACTACGTACATAGTTAATTATCATTTCTTTTACAATTTTTTATTTATCACTATTTATTATTTTATAGATTGCAGAACTAAGTTATGAGTTTAGGATATAAGGACGTTTATTCAAGAATGTAAAAAGAACTAGTTTTTCTCAAAAAAAATAAAAAGATAAAAAGAACTAGTAAGTTATTTCCTTATTCAGTAAATAAGCCCAAGCAGCTCAAACTTCAATACATTGAACCTAGCAATAAGGAATATTATTTAATGAACGAATATAAGCAATATCGGATTTTGGGATAACTCAGATTGTTTGTTAGATTTCGACTCGCAACTCGATTTGATAATTAGCTTGACGTCGTGCTCTCCGGGTCAAATTAGTCAAAAGAACTCTACGAGCGAGTAATACGCAACCAACTCGCGCGTTTTGGTCCTATTGGAGTCTCTAGTCATTGTTGACAAAATGAAAATATGATAAGGTAACGTTATAATACTTTCTTTTTTTTTTCTTTCCGCATCGTTATTAAATTACAATTTCGTTCAAAAATCTGAAGGTTTTAGTTTGTTTGAAATCGAATTATTGGCAACTAATTGGCTAGATATATATAGTAACGAGTATCACGTGAGCCGGCCCGACCCAATATGGCGCCTAAAGCAAAAAAAAAAAAATTTAGCCCATAAAAACACAGGTTAAAAATAAGAAACGACTTTTGCATGAAAGGATTTCGAACCCGTGACCTGTACAACATGAAGCAACGCCATAGCCACCACAATACTAAAGAATCTCTGTCATTTTAGCGTCCTTATATTTTTATCATTTGCTGGCGCCTAAAGCACTATGCTTCACGTGCTTTAGGTCTGGGCCGGCACTGCGTGAGCATGTCCGGCTGTCCCTGCGGAATAATTTATGGACAAAATTATCATGCCTACCTTGATACTTTAACTCTACGTACTTTCTTGGATTGTTTTATACAGCTTTTTCTTATTGTTTAGCCATGAATGAATATAAGTATGTCTGATTTCATTCATTGATTTAGATAAAAGTCTGATTGCAAAACTTGAATGGACATCAAAACACGAATTCTGTGAATCTCTTTTTCCATCAGACATCTACAAAGTTAATTAAACACCACCACAATTGCTGATTTGAGTTGATGAATGGAACAGCTAACGTACGTTTGTTTTATACTATACAGAACAAGGAATGGACTAGTCTCGGGGATGAGATTTACATAATTATAACGGTAGAGAGTAGAGACCAAGGCATGGACAATTGGACATAATCTTTTAACACAGCCAAATAAAGTGATTAAATATATATATATATATATAGAAATAATCAAAAGAAAAGTCATGATCAATCTAGGAAAGAGGAAATTAATGGAAAGAGACAGCCCACTTAAATATATGGTAAAGAAAGTTTTTTGAGCGTCCCTGAGTTCGGTCCGGATAAAAGGATAAGCATGAGCTATTTCTTTTTTTACCATCCCCCTGATATATATTACCATCAAACTTGGCTTTTTGGATATCAAACATTATTAACTTCCACGTTATATTTTATATTTTTGTTGGTAAAGGTTTGGAAAATGACATGACGACTAATTTAACTTCATAAACAAAAAATTGATCAGAATCACTAAGTCAAAAACTCCAATAATCATACATTTATTTGGTACAACCAGTTCAATTTTCCATTCGTTCTTTTTCCACTTCAATTTTTCTCTTTTATTGTTTATATTCAGCATCGTAAGTTCTTAGAATTGACACAACCAATTAAAATTTCCATTCGATCTTTATACTTCAGATATTCTCTTTTATATTTTTATTGTATACTGATTGAAAAAAGAAAGAAAGAGAAGTTTCAAATTAAATTCATGAAAAGGTAAAAACCATAAACAAATAGATATTAAAATTTGTGAAAAGTAAAATTATTCTAGAAAAGAAAATCCAATGCTCTTATAAGATTTATGAGCAACCTAGGCTGTGTATAAAGAGTTGAGTATCATTAACCAAATGATTAATATTGAAACTAAAAATCATTGTTTAGATGTGAGTAATGTGATCCCACCATCTTTACCTATATAGGGAATCTTTGCATGTTTTTGGCATTTAACTGAGCATCTTAACATGTTTAATTTGTTTAATTGCTTGGCAATGATTTGACATATAATTATTATTTACACGCATGCATGCATACCCTGCCCACACAATATATCAAATTATATTATTTTTAAAAAAAAATTGAATGTCTCAGATTCATTTACTAATAAGGGACCTGGTTTAATCAACAAATAACCAGCTTAATAACATGGTTTTGACTAAACCAAACTACACAATTCAGTCATTAGTTTGTATGAAATCGAATTATTGGCAACTAATTGGGTAGATATATAGTAACGAATACGTAGTCTTGTCACGTGAGCATGCCCGGCTGTCCCTGCGGAATATTTTAAGGATAAAATTATCATGTCTACCTCTTGATACAGTAACTCTACGTACTTTCTTGGATTGTCTTATATAGCTTTTTTTTTCTTATTAATTAGTCATGATTGAATACAAGTCAGTCTGATTTCATTCATTCATTTAGATGAAAGTCTGATTTCAAATTTACATCTCTTTTTACATCAGACATGGACAAAGTTAATTAAACACCACCACAATTAATGCTGGTTTGAGTTGGTGAATGGAACAACTAACTTACGTTTTATTTTCAAAACCAAATATCGTTAAATTTCTTATCCCTATAATTTATTAATCTGGAAAGGACGAAATACAAGATTTATTATTGATTTGGAAATGACGAGCTACAAACAAACAACCCAATAATTAAAGAAAATAAAAGTTAAAAAAAAAAAAAAAAAAAAAAAAAACTGATTTTGATCCTCCACTCAGTTTAGCAGCCGCAGGGACAACATCCTTGATCTTGCTGGTCGTCGTGAATTCCTTGCACCTTAATTTTGGAAGTTTTGAACACATAGAGAACAAGACAAATACCATAATAAGGGATCCATGCCCATTTCGGGGATTTCCCTCCTAGCACCTCAGTTAGGTCTTTCATAGGATAGTTGACCCACATCATCTTGGACAAGGCCATCAAACTATCAGCGATGTCGAATATATCATCCCCACCAAAGAGTTTGGCAACGGATGTTGAGATAAGCTTGAAATAAGAGTTTATCTCTAAAGCTAAGTTTATGAAATTATAAGTTATCTAGTTTCTAAATAAAAAAAGAAATTTAGGAGTTATAGTTAAATTTCCATTAGGGTTAGGATTGATCAAGTCTATAAATATGAGATTATCAAAGTGTGATAATCTCATGAGTTTTAGAGACTAAGAATTCTAAGACTATTGTGAGTTATACAATCAATAAAAGAGTTATTTTTATTGAATTTTTGAGTGCAAGTTTTACTTTAACGGAGACAATGCACAAATAGCAACAGAGAAAGAAACCTATGGCCCACAGATCTATATGCTGATCTTTCTCAATGCTAGCCGAGAGATATACGAAGCCCTTTAGAGCAGCAAAAAACCTTATGGATTTTAATATGAGAGTTGTAGAAGCGAAAACAGGTACCCATGTGGTCAGGAGTTGGCTAACTTGGACGTAGGCATTATGACGCACGCAAACTGAGCAGACTAGAGCCATGAATCCCAGTGCCACAAAGATCCCAATGAGGAGGGGTGACCAATGCTCAGCCATAAAGCCACATAAGATGGCTAGCCCAGAGGCGAGAACAGCCTGTCCAGCCAGAACACCAGGGTAGTAGTAAAAGCGTCCTACATATCTGACTTTTTCGTCGACCCACCGAAAAGAACATCTTCTTACTACTGCGGCTGGTTTGGCGGTAAACAGTTTATGCACCATTGAAAAGGAAAAGAGCTAGGATTGGGAAAAACGAAAAGAGAAAAGGTAGGAAACTATGGTTTCTAAGGTGAGATCTCGAGGATTCAGAAAGCGAAGGAAAAAAAGTAGAAAATGAAAGAAGAGAGAAAATAGGAAACTTTGTATTTTATTGAACTTTCTCACTTAATTTACAATCGATTACAAAGAGCTCTTTTATAGAGCGTAAGGAACAATCTAGAATTCTAGCTTAATCTTATCTCTTCTCCAGCTGTAAAGGATCAAGCATCCTTTCAGGCTGATACTAAAGCAAAACGGTTATATTCAGGCAGCCTCTCTGTTAACGTTAGATTGTCTTCTTCTGCAGGTACGGAGAAGGATGTTCAAGTCTGACTGTATGGGCTTTGCACTTAGGCTCTATTTCTTCTGGGCCTTTGTATCAGTGCTTGGACAGGAGCCCAATGCTCTCTCACTTACTCCAACTTTGCTTCAAAGTGCAATGAACGATTTGCAAGGTAATGAACATGTCTGCTAGTTGCTCACACTCTCCAATACATGTCCATCTTTTTCTTTCGGTCTAACATCAATATAGGTTGCTAAAAACGTTAGTTTTGACACAAAAATTTTCGCTGAAAATTGTTTCCGTGCAAATATCGGGCTTATGCGAATTAGGGTTTTCCTTTTCTGTGATATTTTATGTTTCTGTGAATTTAGGTTTTTCATAGATTATTTATGCAAACGCTGAATCGTGCATAATCCGTGCGATATTGATAATGATAATTGGTTTTGTGCATAAATCGTGTGAATTCGTTCTGTGCATTATAGAGGTATCATAAGAATCTGCAACGCATTTTCTGGTCAAACCACTCAGAACTCCGTCGTTCTGGTTGTGCAAGTGATTGGGCGGCCATTTTGGTGAAAAGTGAGAGCTGAGATTTAGAATAAGTTAAGGAGAAAAGTAGGAGCTTCGGCTACTAGGGTACTGAAGGAGAAAGAAAAGTAGGGTTTTTGTGTGGAAAAATATGAACTTTTAATATCTTTTCACACAATGGTGGCAAACGTGCAGGTACAGAGTTTGTGTTTGTCACCGAGCTGTTTGATGGGTTTGGCATCGTGTGGGCTTGGTCTTTCTTTTGTATTTTGGCCCACACTATTTTTCATTGTCACTCACCGTGTGGGTACTAGGTGAGGGTATATAACAGTTTATGTACAAACAACCCTTATCTTAAACACACAAATCATGTTTTATAAATAATTATATATTTAGTAAGAACTCAGGATTAAATCATGAATTCGGAACGTGGCGTTTAGATATGTTTGCGGAAGATGCTATTTTTATGCATTCATATGTTTAGATATGTTTGCGGATTATATATTTGTATGCATTCATATTTTTAATAGATGATAATGTCTATCTTTTAATTATTCATACACTTTTTGTTGTCAAATTATTTTTTATTTAATTTTTAATTAAAATTTAAGATGTTATTACGAGGTAGATCTCCAAGTTGATCTACTATCGTCTGGAGGTTAAAATCGTAATCGAGGCATGCGTTTTTTTGTTTGTTCATAAGGGAATGTGGGGTACTGTTATGTACAAGAGGTTAGTTTTGCAATTGTTTCAAATTGTAGTCTAGTTGACTAGAAAAAATCAAATTGTGGTCTAAAATTGGCAATTCCCCCTTTTTTTTTTGTCAAACGGTATGTTATATGTTTGCAATTGCGTCGTTACATATTCCAAGGTTGGCAAAAAACTCAAAAGAGAAAAAAAAAAATGTGATTCAGGTGTAATGTTGGGCATCAGTTTTATCATTTAGTCACTAAATCGACTAATTGGGAAGTAATCTTACATTTGAATACACAACATAATCAACTACGGACACTTATCATCAGTTGAAGCCAGTAGCAAATTTCTGTTGTGCTGCATCGAAGCTGTATAGTACCAATACAAATTAATAACGACATCATTTCTAATGGTAATACTTAATATCAAATCAAATCACATACTATTAACAGTATCATTTGTTGCCAAGAGAAAATTAATTAGCATGTTGTAATAATTAAAACGAATGTTATACACTAATTGTTTCCTACATTTTCTTAAAAGTAATGTACGATCAGTTGGTGGATTGGTGACATGACTCAGGACAGGCGTGTACCGTTGATCCTCCTACAAAATAATGCTGACATGGCACAGATAAAAACTTAATCCAATGAGTTATACGAATCTCTCTCTCTAAATTCAGTACTTAATCCAATACTACGTTACATTCTCCGCAGATCCTTATCCTTGGAGTTCTTGGAATATTCCCAGTTCAGCTGTTTTTTCTATTTCTCTCTTTTTTGTTCTTTTACCGAAGAGCAACCGTGAACGACGATGATCGCGAGACGGATCTGGCGGAGCCATCGGTTTCTCCGCCCATTTAGCTCGTCCTCTGTTCGCACCCCTCTCTTCCCGATACCGGAGTATCATTCACAGTCGTCTGCCTCTCCGGCGTCGCGCCCCTTCCTCACTGTAAGTTTGCTCAGACCAAATTTCTAATTTTGTCCTGTTCTGTAAAAGAATTTCCGAAGCGTGATTTTCTTGAGATCAGTTTCAAAGGAAAGACTGACTTAGTGGAAAATGTTTTGGATTTCTGGTTACTTTTGTGCAAAAGATGAAACAAGTTGGTTCGCATCATTGGGGAAGTAGAAGCTGGTATTCGAACGAAGCCATGGCCATAGATTCAAATTCAGGGTTAATAGATGTGCCACTAGCACAAACTGGGGAAGGTATTGCTGAATGTGAGCTTCTCAAGTGGTTTGTCAAAGAGGTCTGTTTGTTTTCTTTCTTAATTTCCAGCTAAAAAGATTCAGTCTTTTTCCATTCTTCTCTCCAGCCTTTTGCTGTTTGCAGGGCGATCCTGTGGAAGAGTTTCAGCCACTGTGTGAAGTCCAGAGCGATAAAGCAACAATAGAGATCACAAGCCGCTTCAAGGGGAAAGTAGCTCTGCTTTCACATGCTCCTGGTGACATTATCAAGGTCGGAGAGACTCTGGTTAAGCTGGCGGTTGAAGACGCCGAGGAGGACGCTCTTCCAGTAAATGTAAATCTTAGCGGCTCAGAGCCAAAAACAGAGAATCTTGTTGGAGCTCTTTCAACGCCTGCTGTTCGTAACCTTGCAAAAGACCTTGGCGTAGACATCAATACCGTTATCGGTAGTGGTAAAGATGGCAGAGTTTTGAAAGAGGATGTTCTCCGATTTGGTGGCCAGAAAGTAAATGTAGGAGGAGACTCCATTTCCACTATAAACAGTAGCTTTGTAGATCAAACAATTCCTCTACGGTACGCATATTGCTGTCTATATGTGGCTATCTTGTATATGTGAATCAATGCTCAACTTTTCTTCTTTGTTCGCAGGGGATTCAACAGAGCGATGGTGAAGACGATGACAATGGCTACAAAAGTACCGCATTTTCATTTCGTTGAAGAGATAAACTGCGACGCACTTGTGGAGCTCAAACACTTCTTTAAAGAGAACACTACAGATTCCACCGTCAAACACACGTTCCTTCCTACTTTGATCAAGTCTCTGTCAATGGCTCTCACCAAATACCCCTTTGTGAATAGTTGCTTCAACGAGGAGTCTCTAGAGATCATCCTCAAAGGTTTTGTTTTGTTTTTATAAAAAAAACTTGTATTGTTATTTTTGATTCTGTGCTTCTAATTCTTGGTTTATTGCAGGATCACATAACATTGGAGTTGCAATGGCTACTGAACATGGACTTGTGGTTCCTAATATAAAGAATGTCCAGTCGTTATCTCTACTAGAGATAACCAAAGAGCTGTCAAGGTTACAACATTTGGCAGCAAACAACAAACTTAGCCCCGAGGATGTGACCGGTGGCACCATAACTCTGAGTAACATTGGATCAATCGGTGGGAAATTCGGGTCACCTCTTCTAAACTTACCAGAAGTTGCTATCATCGCTCTTGGAAGAATCGAGAAAGTTCCTAAATTCTCACAAGACGGAACTGTTTATCCTGCATCGATGATCATGGTAAAGCTTCGTCATTTCTTGATTAATTCAACATCTTTGTTAGTACCTAAGCCTGATTATTGAATTGTTGGTTTTGTATTCAGGTCAACATTGCTGCGGATCATAGAGTTCTAGATGGAGCAACGGTGGCTCGGTTTTGCTGCCAGTGGAAACAGTATATTGAGAAACCGGAGTTGCTAATGCTTCAAATGAGATAAAAAAAAAAAGTTCATGTTTTGTCTGTGAATCTCTCTCTCTCTCTCTTTATGTCTTGTGTTAGCCTTTGTATTAATAAAAATCTTGAACTAAGAAATAATTAATATGAATTTGTATATCGAAGGAGATGCATAATGCATTCATTACTTAAAAGGGACCAACGTTCGAATCTCTGTAATGTAAGTATGTAACTAACGTTCCTTTTTTCAAAACATAGTCGTACAAGACAAGTGAGTCTCCCCACTCTCACCGGTTCCAGTCACTTTCAATCTCAACCATCCCGATTTCAGAAATTCAAATTTTTTTTTTTTGTATAAAAATTATTAAAAAGGTTAGATACAAGCATACAACAAGCAACAACTGTATTAATTCACGTGGGATAGATGTAACTTTCCAGCTTTCACCGATTGCAAAAAGATTAAAAACAAAAGTTTACTATTTGTTTCTTTTACGTGACCAAGTAAATGGGGGAAGAAGAGGTAGAGATCCTCTGTTGCTGGTCCATGTTAAGCTCTCGTAAGCTCAGATAAGGGATCGCCACGTCACCTTTCCTCGCCGGCGTCATTGTTCCCGCTATAGGTCCCGACGAATGTCTACTCGTCGTCATTGTACGGTACGGTGTGCTCGACCCGCTCCGACTCTCCGTTGCGTAAATCGGACCCGACATCGACATTGACCCGGTTCCGGTCCGAAAATTTCTGGCCCTACGATTTTCATTCAAGCCGTTAACGGTGGAGGTTGGCCATTTCCGCCACTTGAGAAAGGGGAAAGCTTTCTTCCACCACCACCGTTTCTTCCTCTTACTGTGCACTGTGGATCGGGTCGGGTCGTCTTTAGAAATGGGTTTCTGGAGCTTGAAGTGAAGACCGTTAACGGAAGGTTTCGCCAACGTTTCTCTCTTATGCTTCCTCGCTTCTTCCATAACCTTTACAGAGTCGAATGCGAATGAAGAGCGAAACGGGTTTGGTTTTATTTCGTTGATTCGATACAAAACCATTAAAAGAAAAGCTCATAAACATGGCAACAAAAACTTAAAAATACCTGAAAGTAGTCGATTTGGGGATCGAAATCGAAGCCATAGTCGCTGAAACGGTGAGAATCGGGGATGGGAAAAATTGGAGAATTGTTGGACATTCTTCTTTCCGGGTCGTACGTTTGTCGTTAGAGTAATGGAGTTTTGAGGTAAGGTAAGTGCTTTAATGGAGGAAATTGGGTAAAGGGATCGAAGACGAAGACAATGGGGATGGCCGTTGGAAGAGTGTGGGGTTCACTTAATTCAATGCAAAGACAAAGAGTCGTCTATTGTATCACTTTCAACATCCCTCACTTCCTTCTTTCCCCTGTATCTATCTATATATGTTTCCAATTTTACTCTATATAAAAGGGCATTTATTATCTCTTTCTCAGATCCATATTTCACTGTCCTAATATTATTAAGGGAATCTTTACATTTCATTATTAATCTTTAAAGACTTTCTTACAAATACTTTTAGGGGGGTTATTGGGAGTAGAATTTGTGTGGATTTGAAAGATTTTGAAAGTGAAGAGAATTGTTAAATTTATAAAGAGTTTTGTTAGATTTGAAAAGAGTAGGTAAATTTAGAAAATCAATCAAAATATTTTATTGTAAGGGATTTTGAAAATCTAAAGGTTATTGGTAGTATTTTGAAAGTTTTGTTTCATGAGTTAATTTGTTTAAAATCCATCTCCCAATAACAAGGATTTTAATGGATTCATAAAATCATTAAAACATAAATTTTTTGAATAACAATGGATTTTGTATGGAATTTAAAAATCATCAAACCAATAACAATGGATTTTAGTAAGATTATCAAAATTCATAAACCAATAACAACAGATTTTTGAAATTTTAAAAATTCTTTGAAATTCATCTCCCAATAACCCCCCCTTAGATAATTATGAGTCAAAATTTTGAATAAATTCAATAACAATTTTTTTTATATAACGGGATCCTCAAGCTGAATCTAATCTGCAAAACTTGTGGAATAGTTATGTATTTCTTTCATTTAAAATATCCACAATGCCCGACTATAATTGACGTTGCGTTGAAAAATCTCGATTATAGTCGTCCAGTTTACAAGATGAATCATTCAGCCAATATATATTGTGTACACTGATAATAAATTAGGTTGATATTCAATAACAAGATTGAAACTAACTATACAAGCGGTAAAAAAAAAAAGCTTAGCTATACCATTATACCAGTTTGGTATACTTTTTTGGTTAAATTGTTACATGCATTTACAATGTAAAACTAACTTCATTACTTTATCCAGCTACTAATTAGTAATTACTACATATATATAGTGGGCTAAAAAATGTAGTTTTAATTTCCCGAAGCAAGGAATGTTATTGATTCACAGTTCAGACTTCAGAGTATTCAAGCCAAACAATATCGGATGCAGGCACTCTCGAAGGACGATACATGTGCATGAGCATCACGTGATCTCCATAACCCATGCAAGTGCTATCTCCTCTACTTTCTCATCAGTGTGTGTATATATTAACATTTTCCTCTCATCCACTCTAAATAGTAAATAGCATATCATTAAAAAATAATCGTAAATGACTTATTCGGACAAACTTTATCATTTTCACATGGCATTCGTACAAAATGCTTTGCGTTTTTTGTTAATTGTTTAAGATGTTTTCTGTATCTTTCACACACTCCCTAGAAGTACCTAGACCAAACGAAGAGTCATGTATTAGGTAGGTCCAAGACCAACTATCACTCTAGCCTTTTAAAAATGGATTCATTAATTTTGAACCAAGACCGAATCTTAAATCTAGTAACGCCGGCTATGCTATATCAATGTATCATATATGATGGTCAACAGTATGCTGTATGCCAAATAGCAAAACCATCGGATTTGGTGGCATCGCAGTTGAAATAGCTATTAATATTGTAGTGTTCTCTCGATCATCGATGTAGCGATCTTTTACTTACACCTTTTATCTTTTAGTGGTTTGTCTATTATTTTCAAACAATTTGTTTTATATAACTTTGTCTATTATCCTGATGACCGCATTGAGCAACAAGTCACCAAATGTATATTTATGTATACCGGCTTGGCTATAAAAATCAAACCGTAAATAAAAATTAACTTGTTTAAAAGTTCCCTACAACTGACTAGCTAGGCCTAACAAATCATTTAGATTCACTGATCAAGGTTTTCACCTTAACTATATCTCTCAGGAGATGCTAAACTGTCGATAATATATATACGCAACAAATTAATCAATGAATCATTCTTCAAACAACTTGAGAAGAACACATTGAAAAACAAAAATTTTAAACCTGGAAAATAAAATCAATTTACAGAAGTCGAATCTCCTACATGTTCGCGGTGTACGGAACGTGTGTTTGTGGAATCCAACTATCGCCAAGCAAGAATCTGCCCCCAGTGTATTGAAGAGCCTCTTGGGGAGATAGTGTCTTGATTCCGGGCCATTTAACTCTTTGGGCCTGATTCGATCCAGGCCCAGCATTCAAATGCTCGGCGTAGTATAGCGTCTTCAGCGCAAATTCTCCATTCCAAGGAAGCCATCCCGCTGGATCGATGACGTCATCGATCGTCGTCTTCATGATGATCGTCCTCGAGAACTCCTTCCACGGCCTTCCGAGATATGCTTTGTTCACAGATTTCACCGTAATATAAAACGGATCTCCCGTTATATGGCAGTTATGGAGTACCAATCCGGTCGATTCACGGACGTCGCTGCGTCCCTGAGCGGTGACCATACACGATTGACCTTTGTTAGGTTTTCGGACGACGATTTTACTGTTCTGGAGGAGGCATTTCGCGTCGCCGAAAATGAAATCTACGGTGCCGGAAATTGTGCAGTCACGGTAGAATTGCCTGTGAGAGTGAACGTATAAAGTGTCTTGGTACCCGTCGATTTGACAATTGTAGAACACAGAGTAATCCGCTGAGACCCTCACTGCCACCGCCTGTCCTCCCTGTGGCCCAGCCGTGTTCTCGATCCCGATGTTCTTCGCTGTGAAGTGATCGCCCTCGATTGCTGCAAAAAAAAAAAAAAAAATGTTTAGAATCTCTCTTTGGTGGGGATTTTAGCAGTGGAAAATTGAAACTCACTGACGGTGGCTGTTAGGTACGTCTTGACTTTTCCGAGGCCGAAATTGAGGCTGCCGGTGATTTTGGTCTTGGTTGGTCCATCACCGATGAAAATGACGTTGGACATTTTCCTGGTGACCATTACTTTCTCCTTGTAGAGACCTTCTTTGATATGGATGATGAATGGCAGTCTGTTGTCTCTAGGGATAGCATTTAGAGCATCGGCGATGGTCTTGAACTGGCCACTTCCGTCTTGAGCCACCACGGCATCAGCCTTCACTTGTGGTGGTCCTCTTCCTCGTGGCTCCGCCATGAGCCGTCGTGCCTCTGGTCCAACCCATGTTGGGATACCATCTTCTGTAGACAAAAGCTTTCTGGCGTAGTTTCCAAGAGCTCCGCTTAGTCCTGTTATCAAGACTCACAATTACGATTCATTGATTCGGATTTGATTAGTAAAATTGAAAAGTTACCTGTGATGTTGGAATTTGGGAGAATGGTGGAGAGGTCAGTGACCATGGCAAGGCTATTGCTACTAAGCTCTTTTGATGTTCTGAAGATCTTGTGCATGTCGTGGATAAGATTCGACTTAATTTCTTGAAAAGAATCCATACAGGTTTGCTGGAATGCGATGGAGCCACTTAGCCAAACCCGAAGATCCTCAACATAGCCTTCAATCTGATTAACTGAGAACCCATGATCAACACACCTTCTCAGATCATCAATAGCGTCAATCATCACCTTCTCACACAGCTCGAAAGAGCTCTTTGCTTGTGGGTCTTTGTCAGCCCTGGCTTTAACATCTTCAGAGGCTTTCTTGAGGGCTTCGTTGATGGATTTGATAGTGACGTTGAAGCTGAGTTTGATGAGTTCGAGAGGCTCAGTGGATTTTGGAGAGGCGTCCATTAAGCTTTTGACGCAGGTCTCTTTGTAGTCAGTTGGTGCACAAACTGCTTTAACCGCTTTGGTGTTTTGCCTGATCTCATTTTCATTGGGCGAGTTTTTAGATGTTACGACAGCTACGGAGACAACCATGATGACTAACAAACCCGAGACACTACCGGCGATGATGCATTTCTTTTTCTTGTCACCATCACTCCCCATTTTTTTGGGTTTTCTTTATACACAAAATCTATAAGGTCGAAAAAGGGTATTTATTTTGTTTTTGTTCCTACTTTTCTAATGTGTGTTTTTTTTTTAACATGTTCAAAACGGAGCAGACAGGGGCCTGAAACGGTGGCTATAAGGCCCCTTCTAGCTCTGAATATGTTTTTTTACCTATTTTTGGGGGAAAAGGGAGGTTTTGGTGTTTGGTTTATACAATTCCTAGAACAAATGGATAGAAAACATCGATGGGGTTAAAATATAGAGAAGACTTGTAATCCTATTTCTGGGGTTTTGAGGAAAGAACATGAGGCTATGTTACATTTTCTGTCTTTAGTAACATTGTCTTTATCTCCATCTAAAAATGTTTGGTTTCCCGCTTTTATGATAAACCTATGAATAGGTTCGGTCT
This sequence comes from Erythrophleum ivorense, assembly GCA_026724425.1. Classification (NCBI taxonomy): domain Eukaryota; kingdom Viridiplantae; phylum Streptophyta; class Magnoliopsida; order Fabales; family Fabaceae; genus Erythrophleum; species Erythrophleum ivorense. The sequence continues at coordinate 2,244,945 of JAIUCV010000115.1, forward strand.
AGAAGTCATGAATTTTGTGGGAAGGAAGTGAAAAAATCTTGAAGAAACTTGTGACTGAATTATATTAAAAAATAGCAGTAACGAGGCATGAGAAGGATCTCAAACGGGTTCCTTCGTTTAGCTGTTGAATGTAACAATAAACAATACATAATCATCAGATTAAGTATTAACAGTATGAAACAGATGAGAAGATCCTGTATAAACTTATTGAAGTTTACTATACTGCTTTGTAGTAAAAAGACCCAACAAACAGCTTTATTATTTGATGTAAATAAAAGAAGATAAATCTGTTTCTCATTCTGAGAATCCAATCCGAAAAGCTTTTAAAGCTTTGAAGCTCTCTGTAGTTCTAACTTGCCGATGGTCCCAAGATGAACCTCATCAGGTCCATCAGCAATCCTGAGAGTTCTAGCCGTCGCCCACAGATGCGCCAAGACTGTATCCGATGACACACCGGCTGCTCCATGAACTTGAATTGCCGTATCCAGTACCTTCAAAGCCGTGTTTGGAGCTGCAACCTGAATACCAAAAATGATTTTGGTTCATCAAGATCAACTTCCATCGATTTATTTCTGACAGGAACAAATTTTTACAAATATAAAGCAGAGTTTACCTTAGCCATTGCAAGAATTCCTCGAGCCTTTTTGTTTCCAAACTTATCGAGATGATCCGCAGCTTCTAGAACCAACAAACGGGTTCCTTCCAGCTCTACCCGCAACTGTACCATACACCCATTGATATAAGTAGAACTCATAAAGAAGCATTTGGCTGACTAAAGCACACAGTGACCGTTTACCTTTGCAAGATCAGAGACAAATGAACCATGTTGCGCTATGAACTTCCCAAACGTTTTCCTACTAAGAGCTCTTTGAGCCATTAGCTCCATTCCACGCTCCGCTGCACCTATTAGTCTCATGCAATGGTGCAATCTTCCAGGGCCTAACCTACCCTGATAATAACAAACAATGCAAACGACCAATAAATACAATCCTTACTCTCTCTCTCTCTCTCTCTCTCTCTCTCTGTCATTGCAAGCCCTGAATCTATGTCTTATCTTTTGTATGATTACCTGAGCAATCTCGAATCCTCGGCCTTCTCCTAGGAGAATATTCTTCGCCGGGACAATCACATTGTCAAAAGAGATTTCAGCATGTCCATGAGGCGCGTCATCGAAACCAAACACTGTGAGAGGCCTCTTCACATGTATACCTGGAGTCCGCATGTCCACTAGTATCATAGACTGCTGCTTATGTCTCGGGGCGTTAAAATCTGTTTTTCCCTGTACATCACACAAATAAACTCTCTTTCACTAACTACCAAAAGCACAACATATACATTTATGCGCTCATATATATGCATAGATTTAGTCTTTTAGATAAAACAAAAAAAGAGAGCAATGAAAGGGAACTAACCATGAGAATAAGGACTCTGCACCTGGGATCCATGGCTCCACTGGTCCACCATTTTGTGCCATTAATGATGTATGAATCCCCTTGTCTGTATCAGCAAAGGCAGAATAAGCTTCAGGAAATTTGTCAACACAGATTCAGTTTTCAGGAATTACCAGTAGAGATATTGAAAATGACATTGGCATTAATTTTAGTGGAAAGCTCAAAAGAAAATAGATTCCAACATAAAGAGAATCAAAGAAAATCTCTCTCACCTTGTAATAGAGCACTCAATATTGGTTGCATCAGAAGATGCAACTTGTGGCTCAGTCATAGCAAATCCAGAACGAATTTTTCCCTCAAGCAACGGAATAAGCCATTCAGAAATTTGTTCTTTGTTTCCATACCGCAGTATCACCTACAAAGATAGTACATGTTATAAAAACATACAAGTAATAAGCAATAAGACTTCTCAACCACGCACACAAAATCAGGCCTTTTTACCTCCATGTTTCCAGTATCAGGTGCACCACAGTTAAACACCTGTGGAGCCCAAACAGAACGACCCAAGATCTCACAAAGGTAACCATACTCTAGGTTTGTGAGGCCCTCACCAAACAGTTGATCAGAGAACCTGCCTGATGAATCATTTTTATTCCCAATAGCTGCCAGTTCTCTTCTAGCTCTAGCAGCACTATCTACCTGCAAGAACCAAGAATCCATAAGTATACTCTCACTTAGTAAAAACAATTAAAGGTTCGTAGAGTATATATACATACAGGAATAAATAAGTTCCATAGGCCTTCTCTCTTTGCCATCTCCTTCAACCTTTCCTCCTCGGGGTGAACAGTCCATCGCAAATCTGACTGAGCAAGTTTGGAGAATTCGTTCTCCATCGGGTAGATGTGAGTTTCCATAAACTTGATCAACTTCTTCCTTAACTCTAATACTTTTCTGTTTGGGACGAATCTCCCGCTTCCATCCACAAGGCTTTCATATGTTGTGCTCACATCTTTTTTAACTGAAAAGAAACGCAAAGTAGCGATCAGAGTACTGTTCTCCGTAAATAAAGAAATGTAGATTAAGCAGTTTTCCTTAGCAAAACTTGAATCTTAAAGAGGTTGATTACCAGATGGAGGGTGTTCTGGGAGAACATTTTCACGTGCAATATAACTCAAGGCAGCCTCTATAAGCTCATTGGCTTGAGCTCCTGTATTCCGGGCACGTTCACCGGCAGAAGCATTCCCCTGCATAACCGATACAATGTCAATGGCTCTGCAACTGCATAACAAAGAATCTTAAAACAATAATTTCTTCCCGGGCAATACCATTAACCATCTGTTGTACACCCCCGTGTAGATTGAAGCAGCCCGAAACATAGAGAAAGCTACGTAGAACTTCCAGTTTGCAGCAGGCCATGGTTTTCCCTAAAGTTCATTTGCCAATAAATCACAACAATCGAAATTTAAGAAAACATAGACAACAAATACCATTAACATTACACGCTGTAGTTGCAGGTCTTACCGATGCAGAACAGTATTCTAAGAGAAATTCTGGCAGAGAAAGCATTCCTTCTGGAAGCCCAGCAGTTTCAAGACCTTCACCAACGTGCTCCTTTTCGAGCTGAACATTCACAATGTAATGCTGACAACACCATCAACTGTATATCAGAGCAGGAAGCAAGGAAAACCGCATTATGAATACCAAACGCAAGTAAGGTTATTACCAAACAGCTGTATGCAACATCACACATTTGGTTCCCAAGCGTGGACAATTCCCAGTCAATAATACCAACCACTCGATCCTGCAGCTTAAAGTATTTCCAATAAGGTCTCCCAAAACTATCCAATGATCAGAAAAAAAACAAAAAGAGCTTGAAATTATACCGACCTCAGAAGGATGAAACACAAGATTGTCAATGCGGAAGTCACCGTGGACAAGGCCTGATGTTACTCCCGTTGAATCTTCCGCCGGTATGCTTTTTCGTAACCAATCAACAAGCTCAAACATCTTTGGATTCCTCTCAGGCTTTCCTTCACTCGTTGAAGCCAAATATTGTTTGAACCACCTATCTATCTGAAATTGAGAATATCCAAATAATTCAAAAGGTATTTAGCAAGACCACAAGCATTAAGAGAACAACAACAAAAAGAGTGATGTCAAAAGCCACCAGCCCCAATTAATCCACGAACCTGTCTTTGGCAGTAACTGGCTCGCCGACCATATTTCTCAAGACCAATGGTATCCACATCAGCAGAGTGAAGAGAAGCTAAGGCTTTGGCAGTCGCACGATAAATAGCACTCCTTGTTTCGGGTGCCACATTCTAAGAGAAAACCAATGAAACACACAAACACACACACAGTATAAGCCTTAGATCAAAGCTAGAAAAGCGGACATTCACATTCACATAACCGAATCTCTTACCGGCAACTTGGGGTCTATGAAAATACGTCCTTCCATAAACTCCATAATGTAAAACGCAGTCCCAATCACAGTGGGGTCAGAGCATAAACAAAAGACTTTAGGAACAGGAACCTGAGTATGTTCACCCAAAGCCTTGAGTACCTAAATAACCATCACCAAAAGCATTAGACAAAAAGGCTCCACCTTTATTCGACTTTGTATCTATTAGACTATTACACACCGCGTCACAAACAATTAAAATGCTTCTGTAATCAAAATAGAATCACAAACATCAACTATTCATCTTCTTCAAAAATCGAACTGATCCAGATTACCAAAAAATCGAAATCCATAGTAGATTGGGGGATTGAAGATTGAAACCTGAAACTCCCTATCAACAGCATGAGCAGATTGCAGGAGCTTCCCAGGAGGCTTCTTCCTCAAAACATATCGTTTCAGTGAACTCCCTGAGCCTACCTCAATCAGAAAGGTGGGATTCGACTGCCCATGCCCGAACTGTATAACAAAAAAAAAAAAATCATATAAGGTTTCTTTCTCATATAAGGTTTCTTTCTTCCCGGAGAAAAAATCTCGAGACACCGGAGAGTGAAAAGTTACCTGTGAGACGATGAATTGGGATGGGTTGGTCGGAAAACCGGAGACGTTGTCGGCGGCGAAACGGAACAAGGCGTCGTGATCGAACCTGTGAGTTGACTGGACACGTGTCACCAGATCGCCAGTGCTGCTCCCCATGTTCAGTCGTCTCTCTGCAGTCTGCTCCTCAAGTCGAATCAATCTTTATGAACAAGAAGAGCTCTCTACACAAATATCGTAGATTATAGATACACGCACTCTGCTACAAACAAATTCCAAATACGAAAGTCGCAAAACTATACCTTTTGGATAATTTATTTATTTGCAGCTGTCACTACTGATAGTATATCTTATCTTTTGAAATGCAAAAAAAAAAGAAAGAAAAATGTCTCAAATGCATTTCTGAGGGGAAAGGAAATACAAAAAAAAAAAAGTAAGGTTTTTCAGCAACATATAACCTTTTAGAGCATAATTTCAGAAGGAGTCGTACAACAAATTCAGCAACATATAATCTTTTAGAGTATAATTTCAAAAGTGATTTAAAGATGATACAGTTTCGAAATGGGACTAAAGAAAATTTTATATGGGTTTGATAACCAATAAGCAGTAGTTTATTTGAATTTGATAACCATCAATATCAATATCAATATCAATATCATAATCATCATTATCTTTTTTTTTTTTTCCAACGAAAAACTCCATATATTACTACGTCGTACCTTGTGGGATAGCATCAAGAGCCACCCCATTTGGTACTAAAGCGTTTACATGGGAAAAGGATAGACCACGTACGCGAGCCTCTTTTGAAAGACTATCCGCACGGAAATTTAAAACACGAGGGATAAAAACCAAAGAAAAACTATGAAAAGTAGACCGTAGATCAGAAAATTCCTCTAACTCCGAGACCAGCGAGGGCCATTCTTCTTCTTCCTCAATTAGCTTGACAAGCTGGAACCAGTCGGTTTCAAAGCGCATAAATGCAAAACCTAACTGCCTAACCGCTTTCATCGCCCATATCAAGGAGCGAACTTCTGCGTGTAAAGGCGAAGCAGCATGTTTGTTTGCGAAGGATCCCGAGATGCCAACGCCTTCTTCGATATCCAGAGCCAGACCTCCTCCAAAAAAGATGTTGTTATGTACCCACGATGCATCTACCTGGCAACGTGGATAAATAACTTGTTGAGAGTTCATGAGGGGGAGGGGGGTTGTGAATACCTGATCTTCGAGTGTTTCCGTAACAGCTTGAGCTATATTCCAAGTCTCTGATTCCGCTGTTGCTTGCTGAAAAATGTCAAGGGCTGGAACATCCTTATCATTGAAAACTTTATCATTTTGCGCTTTCCAGATGTACCATAATATCCACGGAAACACTTCTAAGCTCTTTTCCGTCGTACCCCGTTCCTTTACTCTCCACAGAAGAAAGTCAAGGTTGGTGAATAGAGCTTGTCTCGGGAAAGTACCCGGAAGTTGGGATAAACCCGTCAAATCCCAAATTTGTAAAGCCGTCGGACACTCAAACAATAAGTGGCAAATAGTTTCTTCCTCGTTGCCACATCTTGGGCAGGATCGATCCTGGCCACAATGTCTATCAACCAAGCGGCTCCATACTGGAAGGCAACCCGCAGCAGATTGCCATATAAAATGTTTCAGCTTCCTTGATGTCTTAAGAGACCATATTTTAGCCTTTATTACATCCACACTAGGTTGAGAAACATATTGTGGAGCTAATAGCTCTTTGAGTTGAGCTATATGTCAACCAGTTAAGTCAAAAATAAGTAATGAACATATATAGGTAAGAAAAGTTATCCATGAATTGATAACTCATGGTTATAAAAGATGTTTTGCCAACTCATGTTCATATTTGCTTAGATGTTTTGATTTAGGACGTCATTTCCCATTAAAAATTAATATTAATCTTATGTTTATCAAGAGAAAAACAAAATCTTTAAATCAATTATCAATGAGCAAACAAATGGACAAGCTAACTGAAACTTCAAAAGGGCTCGATACAGCTGATTTATCAAATTCAATAGCCCATATGGGCCCATAAAGTTTCTCGAAGCATCTTCATCATTTGAAAAACACCGAAGGAAAAATAAAACGGGGAAGAGAGAGGCAGGGACAGCAGAAACCGAAACCCTCACCGGCGATGGCTCATATCACCGCGCGGCGCAAATTAGCGACACTCTTAAACAAAACCCTCTCTTCGTCTACTTCTTCTTCGTTTTCGACGCTCTCTTCTCGTTCTCGATTCGTCCTGCCTCTAGTTGACAAGGTTTCCTCACTGGGCCCGTGTTACATCGCGACCCGACCCAAGACATCCGGGTCGGGATACTCCCCGCTGAACGATCCATCGCCAAATTGGAGCAACCGTCCGCCGAAGGAGACGATTCTTCTTGATGGGTGCGATTACGAGCACTGGCTCATCGTCATGGAGTTCACTGATCCTAAACCCACCGAAGATGAGATGATCAATGCTTATGTCAAAACCTTAACTTCCGTCGTCGGCAGGCAAAACCCCATTTCATATAATTTTATTTGTTCCTCTCTCATTTCGTTTGTGCATTTGAAATTTGATGGCATTTTTTTTGTTTTACAGCGAAGAGGAGGCAAAGAAGAAGATTTACTCAGTTTGCACTTCGACCTACACTGGCTTTGGTGCTTTGATCTCCGAAGAGCTTTCTTGCAAAGTCAAAGGTATCAACTTTAAAGTGGTTTCTATATTTTGTTTCTGCTCTGTTGAATGGTTCAATCAATAATTCGCTGCACCTGGATTGCTCCAAAGGGGAAACATCTCTTGCTCTTGTTTTATCTGAATTATTATTGTGTGTATGGTTAGGACAAAGAACTATCAGTCTCTAGGTTTGGAACTTATTAAAACCTCGTCTGTAAGATATCTAATGCAGACTTGTGATGATTCTTCAGGATTGCCTGGTGTTCTCTGGGTCCTACCAGATTCCTATCTTGACGTACCCAACAAAGACTACGGAGGTTTGTAATGTTCTTGGATTAAATCCGAATGATTGGGAAGATATGATTATCATCTAAAACGAATTTTGTTTGGCTCACGTTCAGGTGACTTGTACATTGAAGGAAAGGTCATACCTAGACCACAGTACAGGTTCACAGAACAGCGCCAGGGTAGGAACCGGCCTAGGCCAAGGTATGATAGGCGCCGTGAGACAATGCAGGTTGAGAGACGAGAGCCAACAGACAACTGAAGCCTAAATCAATCTCCAGCTACTAATCGCGGAGAGTTCAACAAGAGCAGTGCTTGATAAAAACACTAGTTTGTTTATTTACATGAACAAGTATGCATCTGTAATGGAGATTTCAGGCTTATGTGTTCTATTGTTAAACGCATGTCAGAACTTAACTGCATTCCACATTGTTTCTAAGGATTTAACTTTTCTAAACAGATCAAAGGATAGAGATCTAAAGTGAAATGAGATGAAATATATATGTACAATGTGAATAAATATATATATATATATACACACGAGAGATAATTTGAGGAACTTAGACCTGGGAGAGTAAGAATTTTTCAACATAAGATTGCAGCCTTCTCGGAATCACCATGACCACGAATTCGTCAGCACACCGGAGATAATGTAATGTTCAACTTCTCTCTATCATCGTCCATCACGATCCTCACTATCCTCTTGAATGCGAAGTGCACACAGTTGGATAACGCGATCCAGCAAATCACTTCGTACACGAATTCCATCGCCGGATCCGACCAAGACGAAGACGAAGACGAAGACTCGTCCCAGTTACCACCACCTCCTGAATTCCATCCCTTTCCGCCGCCATCGTTTCCACCGCCTCCACCACCACCGAATCCGAATGGACCGTCGTTACCACCGAAATCGCCTTCTAACAGAAAACGACCAAAATCTCCTCCGTCGTCCGAATCACCGCTAAATGAGACCCGCCTGGTACGCCGCCTTTTACGGATCCGGCGGATGGTCTTATAAGAGCTGGATCTGACCGGTTGAGGAGCGATTGCATCGACGGGAAAGATAACCGCCGACGCTTGTACAGCTCCACCCAATGACTGATCAACGGCAAAGTCGGCGAATGAAATGTGATTGGCAGCAAAATCCAACCGATTAAGGAGAGACTTCCCAAACACTATGCCTTGCTTAGCCGTGCAAACTGCGACTGTATCGGCGATCAGGGTAAATTCCATGATCTACAAATTCCGAGAGACGACCTTCTCCGATTTTTCCCCAAATCCACGAAAATAGTTTTGGATTAGGGATTTTACAACTTTGCCGGTAATTTCGGGTAATGACGGAAATAATATCGGGAACCTGATTCGGACGGACAAACTGGACACGTAACTGGTTTTACGCGTTGAATAAGAACGCCACGTGTCTTTAGTATTTGAAAACGTGAGCAATACTCAAACTGGGACCCGTATTATAGTTCGCAATACTAAAAGCCCAACAATGTGGGCTATATTACTCAAGATAGCCCCTATTATACTTTTTAAAAACAGAGGTGTTCTTTGTCAATTTTGTTAGAGAGTATTGCATATTAATTTTCAAAACTACATATTTATATGTTAATTTTTAAAATTACACTTTTCCCAAATTTAGTATCTAAATTCCCTAACTATGGTTTATATTCTGGAATTTAGGGTTTATATTTAAAAGTTTAAGGTTATATTTTAAAGTTTAGAGTTTAAAATTTGGGTTTAGAGTTTTTTACTCAATGAAAAAAATATAATTTTGAAAATGTACACCCAAAAAGGTATAGTTTTGAAATTTTCCCAATAATATGTCTACTTTTGCTAAAAAATCAAAAATCCCATCGACAAATTTTCTTTTATACACGATCAACAAACCTTCAATTTTCTATTAAAAAATGATCTACCTACCACAATATATATGATTTAACATATAACATGATTGATTTGAGCATTTGAAAGTTTGCATCCAAATTTGCAAAGTAATCATATATAGTATGTTGGAATGAGAAAATAAAAATTGTATAAAAAAAGAAAATTTCAAAACTACACCTTTTTTGGATATACATTTTTAAAACTACACATTCATGGTGTTTTATTTTTAAAATAACACTTTTCATTGAGTAAAAGAACTTTAAACCCAAATTTTAAACTCTAAACCCTAAAATATAACCTTCAACTTTTAAATCTAAACTCTAAACCCCAAAATCTAAACCTTAATTAAGGACTAGTGAACCCAAATTTAGCATCTAAATTTGGGAAAATGTGTAATTTTGAAAATTAACATCATAGAGGTGTAATTTTGAAAATTAATACCCCAAAAAGTATATTTCTTAAAAATTCTCAATATTATTTAGGTACATATCTTTGTTGGTAAACTTTAAACATAAATTATGAATCAACTACCAGTTTAGGCTATTTAGCTAATCGATTTTGTCACTGTATCGCTAACTCGAAAATCAATTTCTCCTACTTAAAAACACTAAAGTTTTGAACTATTCTTCACGCGGAAACGTTTTTGGTTTAAATTTGGTCCATGTTTTGATATGGATCATATCCTAGAATATCTGATTACTTGCAAATTTGGATGCAAACTTTCATATGCTCAATCATGTTATATGTTAAATCATATATTATGATACGAAGATCATATTCTTTTAAAGGTTGCATAATGTCGATCGATAGTAAATTATATATCGTGTATAAAAGAAAAAATGTTTACCTCTCTCTCGTGAAAACATTTTCTTTCTATTAAATTTCCACAGAAACCGAACAAAGATGATTTTATGTTTACTTTTTGAATACATAGAATTTATAAGAATTTATAGCTGTTAAATGTTGAAAATTTAATATTGGAACATTAAACTTGTGATACATAGTAAAAGAGGAGAGTACAACCATTTATTAAAGGGTGTTTTTATTTGAAATAGCTGAAAACCAAGAAAGTGAAGCTACCCCAACTTCTCTTTTCCTTTTACATGAAATATCAAAGCTGTGCGAATTCTTATATTGGTTTTATGGGTTGAATCAAAACATCGAAAGTCTAATATGTGTGTATGTCTATATACATAAACAAATGTAAACTGAAAGTATATAAAAATATCTAGCTATGCTTTGAAAATTGGATTTAGATTGGATTTCGTGATTTGTTTTCTGGTGTTTGATGTTTGACTATAGCTTGATACAACAAAAATAGTACTATGTGACAATGGCTTTGGACATAAGCTAAGCATGTACCTAATGTTACATGCACGTTGATCTATAAGAAAAAATTAGAAACACATAGTATTTTGTGATCTTATAACATCAAAATTAATAGTTGGACTATATGTTTCACCTGTGGTTGACTTCTTGTAATAACGCCAAAATTAAAATATTAGGAATTTATTCGAAATCTAATTCATCAGTATTAAGTCAAACATAGCGGTTGTAATTTGGTCACCCGAAAGTAAAAATCACATGGGGATGCTAATTTCTTGATTACCAATACCAGTTACATTCTAGATTTTCTTTAAATCAATTATATATGGTTTAAGTATATACTATAACACAAAATATCCGTTCACTAACAGGGCATGTGTTATTCAAACAGACTAAACATTGAAAATTGAAATCCGACGCTTTACCAAACCGAAAAGTCAATATAAAATTGTTCTTCTTTCCATTAATCACACAATGTATTAGCGTTCATATGAGATAACTTTTGTGAGAAATTACTACAGAAGTCTTAAATATTCCCAAGCCAAAACTTGAACTTATATAGTACGAGAAAGATTTGAGAAAAGTTATATTATAATTTATCACGAAGGTTTAACAGATGTAAAAAGAAGAGGATTTCGAAGCTTAGCCAGGCATAGTAGAGTCCGAAATAACAAGTGTCAGTGTCAGTGAGCACGTGAGATTTGTCGTAAAATTCTCGATGCTGAATCTGCAGAACAATTTTGTTATGAAGCGAAGGTAAAATATAATTCATCCTTTATATACTAAATCACAAGTCACATGAGCAATAAAAAGTTGACATGTGGAAAATCATTCAAAATTAAAAAATAATTTTATGGAAAAAAATCTTAATTCGAACTTGAAAACTGCCTCTTTTTATTTTTTAAAAATTAATTATTCATAACATTACCAACAAAATTTATTAAATTTATATTAAGTTAATCTAATTATTTGTTATCGTACGGGGGAATACTAGTTATGCTATAAACCTCACTTCAACTTTCTGTGTTTTTTAAAAAGGCATAAGCAACGAGTTTATAAGGTCAATAAAACATGTGCCATACCATCGAAAATGGTCATGAAAATCAAATAATCACATATGTTACTCAACAAATAGTGAAATCCCCTCGACAAAAAAGAGAAAATTTCAAAACTACATATTTTAGTGTACATTTTTAAAAATTGACAAAAAAGAGAAAATTTCAAAATTACATATTTTTGGATGTACATTTTCAAAACTAGTCTATTTTCAAAATTACATATTTTTGGATGTACATTTTTAAAACTAGTCTATTTTCAAAATTACATTTTTTTCATTGAGTAAAAGAACTCTAAACCCAAATTTTAAACCTTAAACCTTAAAATATAACCTTAAACCCTTAAATCTAAACCTAAACTTCAAAATCTAAACTTTAATTAGAGACTAGTGAACCCAAATTTAGATACTAAAATTAGGAAAAAATGTAATTTTGAAAATTAACGTGTAGTTTTGAAAACTAATACTCCAAATATATTTTGTAGCGAATAATCGACCACCATCAACCAAAATAACTTGAAACACCAATTATATTCCGTCGTTCAGTTGTGATACTAACCAAAACGGTTTTGGCAAAACCTATGTAATTACTAATTAGCGTTAGTTATGATTAATTTACGTCGGTAGATAATAATGATACAGCCGTTTTGATTAATTTCATAAAAAAATAAAAGTCTATTTCTTATACTCATGCACGTCTATTTCTTACAACGTGGCTGGATCTACGGTTACTTTTACCCGTTCATCAATTTGAATATTTTTCAGTAAATTTGGTTAAACTTGTTGTATTATTATTTGAAGAAGAAAAAATTATTACTATTTGAAGAAGAAAAAAAGCAAATAGTCTTGATTATGTCATCATAAATGGATTAATTTATCTTTATATCTCTCTCTCTCTCTCTCTTTTCCATTTTAAAATGTCTCTCCCGCAAAGTCTGCCTGCCTTCTCTTAACGTCTTCTCCTTCTCTCTCTGCTCACTCCACAGAAAACCTTTTTTTCCTTCACCTCCATTTTCCTGGAAGATTTCTCGAAACTTCTGTTGCAAATGGGTAAGATCCGACCCGGACCGGATCCAAAAGCGGCATTGGTCTCGGAGATTTGTTCCCTATCGAGATCACCAATCTCTTGCATTCATATCAATCGCAACTCTGCTCCATGTTTTATCGACTGGTATCTCATTCTCGGTGTACGTTCTTTTTTCTTTCTTAGTTTATCTATCTTGCTGCCATTTTTCTTTTAAAGTATGTAATTTTCTAAATATATTGGATGAACTTTTTATTGCATCTCATTCAAATAAAAGAAAAAGAGAACATTGGATTGATTTGGATCATATAACAGATTCAGGAAGATGCAGAGGTCAAGCTCATACGTAAACGATATCACAAATTAGGTCCGGTTTTAATTATTTGAGTTTTGTTTAATTTTATTTTTATTTTTTATTAGCTATCAATGCTAGATTAGCAAATATTTATATCTTTGTAGTTGTGGTCTATCTTTACTATAAATCGTTATTTTTATTCAGCTCTGAAGGTTCATCCCGATAAAAACAATCACCCAAAAGCAGATATTGCTTTTAAGCTCATTCACGAGGTCAGCCATTTTCATCTTTATTTTTTTTTTTAAAACTATAGTTGCAATCGAAACATGAATATAATCATTATTTTTCAAGGAGAGACAATAGTACATTATTATTGTTATAGTATATAAAATGTGTATGTGGACATGAATCGTACACTTAATAAGAGCATCCGCGTGTTATCTATGAACTCATTAATTTTCTGTGTACTGTATATACAACTTCTGATCCTATAACTCGGTTTGGCTTCTACCGGCTCATCCATGGTTCTTAAGATATCCGGTTATTTCCCGGTTGAAAGATGTAACTCTAGAGCTTATTTGTGTTGTGTCTTCTGTCTTCGACGCATGTAGGCTTATTTATGTCTTTCAGACGAAACAAAGAGAAGATGCTTTAACATAGACCGACGAAAGAACAACTGTCTGAAATGCAGTCGATCAGTGTCACACAAAACCAAAGAGAACCGTACCGATACTAAACCAAACCGGTTCTTTCAGACCCTCAGGGACATCAGCGACAAGTTCAGAGAAGAGAACAAGGTGATAGAGAGATGTTTAAAAACCAACACTGGAATAGTCCCCGGAAATCGAACCGACGAAACCCCGGTTTTTGGTATACCAAACCGGTTAAATAAGGAGTCACCGGTTTTTAATCCATCGGATTACAAGTTTTGTGGTTATCCACATGTGAGAAATCGGGTGTTCGACAAAAACTTGTCGGATTGGAGGATGTTCATGAGAAGCAGATCCACTTGTGTTCACTCATCTTGATGAATTAGCTTTTCATTTTTTATTTTTTTTTTATCTTTTACTTCTTCTTTGTCATTATAGTTCAAATAAGTGAGAAAATAACTATTGAATTTCGTCACCTAAATGAAATCTCTCATTACTAAATAAAAATTAAAAACTCGAACTTAGGGCCAAAGTCAAACTAACTCAGTTACAAAGATCTCAAAGTCCTGATGAAAACACAGCTTACATAAGCTTCACATCCTCTACATAAGAGTGTAGAAAGGTGTAAGCGCAACCCTGCTTAAAGGCTTCCTCCATTCCTTGCATTTCAACTCTTCTGACTATTTTTCTCTCTCTATTGTAGTAGAGAACGGACGAGGAGCCAGACGACGACATGACGATTTCATTTGTCCGAGTCACTCCAAGAAAGCGTAAACACTCGATGATGTCTCTAACTCCAACTATATTTTTCCACAAAGCGGCAATGCATATTTATGGTCCGACCATTCATGCGTTTCGGCATCTTCTAGAACCCGCAACCTAATACTTTCATCCATATAACGCCACCCTTGAAACCGAAGTCTACCTAATTTACCTTTATAGTTTATCAGACTCGTATGTTTTGCAGGATAGTGACTAACGTCGTCGTCTGTGTCATTAACAAATCTGAACCTCTCCGACTTAACATCAAAGCAAACGATTATAAAACTCTGTGAAGACGTATTAACCGCCGGATAATACAGAACACCATTGATGCACTTATGATGATGATATTTGGGATAAGGAGAATGGAGTACGCAACATTCGATCCTTTTCCATGACGGTTCGCTTGTTCCCAACGTAAGAACTTGATGCTCCTCAGAGACCTTCCATTGACTTCCATTGACTTCCATAAACCTTGCATGTCATGGCCAATACCTTGTGTTGTTTGTCAATCGGATCATACCCGAAATAGCTCCTCACTCCAACCCTCCTACTCGACTTCACTTTGGGTAAGGTCAAGGTTTGTCCGGTGCTAGGGTTACATACCACCGAGACCTGATGCTTCTTTCCATTCAAAATCCGCTCATCTATGAGAAAGACCAAGCCTCTGATACAACTAACTATTCTTTCATATAAAAAGGCACACGGAATTTTCATATGATAACTGGCGGTTACAAGAGACGACTTCCCATCAAGATTCTGAGGTTCAGCTGACGAAAAGAAGAGCATATGGCTGTCTCTTATGCAGTAGAACAATAGACGCGGGCGAGCCAGAGATCTGGTCAAGAGCAGCTCCGTGAAATAGGGGAGGCGAAGAATTGAAGCCCAGAGCTACGACACGCAGCGACTTCTTGCTATGGATTTCACCGGCAATCTCAAAAATATATCGAAAAGTAGATCAACCGGCATCGGTTCTGAGTATTCTCCACCATCGGTTGAGGTCTTTGATCGCGTATTGCGTTGGTTAACGACATGAAGATCCTCCGAGTCAGAGACGTTTTGCCGCTGTTTTTTCATGGCGGAGACACTGTAGTTGGAACCCTAGCTCCTGATCACGGCCAAGGTTTCAACCTATATTAGGTTAGCAAAAATGGAATAAGTGTAGCTCACAAGTAAAACCAGAGTTCTTTTTATAACTTCTAAAAGAAGACAATTACAAGAACAATTATTTATGGAGTTTAACATTTTTTTAATGTAAAACCAGAGTTTAACATTTTTTTTTTTACCCCAAAAAATAAAATAAAACCACAGTATTACATGGGCTGAGAAGGAAGACAAGGTTCATAAAGTGGCTTGCGTGTGAGTTGTGAGGAGAAAAGTTCACATAAGCACAAATTTAACCTGTGAGTTGCTCATATTCACCTATGAAGAGAGCCGAAATAATTGAGAGAGAGTTTCAATTTCAGATAATGTTTTCAACTTTAATTGCCCGGTTTTACAACTAGGAATTAGGGATGGTATCAATTCTTGCCCCACAAATCTGTGCTAATTGTCACCAAAAAATCATATTAGAAATATTCAATTAGCAAATTTGAAGAAAATATGTGGGCAGAATATTTTCAGTCAAAATGGTCCCCTTTCTTCTAAGGGCTAATACCGTCGTACGTACGTGTACTATAAGCTTATATAAGCTTCACATCCTCTACATGGTCTGCAAAGGTGTAAACGATACCGTTCTTAAATGCTTCCTCCAATCCATGGATTGCAACTTTTCTGATTGTGTTTCTCTCGGTATTGTAGTACAAAACGTTGGAGGACGACCTCGCCAACACGATTTCATTTGTCTGAGTCACTTTAACAGCGTGTAACCATGCGTCTTCAACTATATTCTGCCAAGAAGCGGGCAATACGTATGTATGCTCCGACCATTCATGCTTTTCGGCATCTTCTAGAACCCGCAAACTTAATACTTCCATGATTATAATAAGACTTTCGAAGTGAACCTAATTTACCGTTATAGTTTATCAGAGGCGCACAACAAGATGACCTAGTAAAGTCGTCTGTGTCTTTAACAAAACTGAACTTGTCCGACTTAACATCAAAGCAAACGCTTATGAAATCCCCCGAAGACGTATTTACCGCTTGATAATACAGAACACCATTGATGCATATATTATAATATTCACCATAGTTAGGAGAATGGGGTATGCAACACTCGATCATTTTCCATGACGGTTCGCTTGTTCCCAACGTCAGAACTTGATGCTCCTCAGAGACCATCCAATAATTTCCATAAAACCTTCCAGGTCATGGCCAATACTTTGTGTGTTGTTTGTCAATGGGATCATTCCCGAAATAGCTCCTCACTCCAATCCTCCTCCTCGTCTTCACTTTGGGTAAGGTCAAGGATTGCTTGGTGCTAGGGTTACATACCACCGACACATGATGCTTCTTTCCATTCAAAATCTGCTCATCTATAAAAAAAGACTAAGCCTCTGATACAACTAATTCTTCTTGCATATGAAAAGGCACACAGAATTTTCAGGTAAAGAAAAGAAGAGCATATTCTAGGGCTTTTCAAACCCGTATCCAACTCTCTAATAGTATGATATTGTCTGCTTTGGGCTCATGTATTTTAGCCCTCACGTTTATCTTTGGGCTCCTTTCCAAAATGCCTCATACTAGTTTGGTGACACTTCTTTGTTACCAAATCTAGGGCTTTTCAAGCCCGTGTCCAACTCTCTAATAGTATTGATATTGTCCCCATGTATCTTAGCCCTCACAGATTTATCTTTGGGCTCCTTCCCAAAAGGCTCATACTAGTTTAGACACTTCTTTGTCTAAACTTCCGATGTGGGACTTGGATTGATATCCAACACATATGGATATCTTTTAGGCATGAGAACAATAGACGCGGGCCAACACAAGGTTTAGTCAAGAACAGCTCCGTGAAGTAGGGGAGGCGAAGAATGGAAGCCCAGAGCTTCGACACGCAGCGACTTGTTGCTGTAGATTTCAATGGCAGTCTCAAAAATATATCGACAAGTAGATCAACAGGTATCGGTTCTGAGTTTTCTCCACCATCGGTTGAGGTTTTTGATCGGGTATTGCGTTTGTTGATGGCAAGAAGATCACCCGAATCAGAGACGTTTTGCCGCTGTTTTTTCATGGCGGAAACACTGTAGTTCTAGAACCCTAGAGTCCTACTCGCGGCGACTTCGGCTCTGCTATTCCACGGTTTCAACCTATATTAGGTTAACCAAAGTGTAATGAGTGTATCTTAAGTAAACCCAGAGCGTGGCGTGATGGGCTGAGAGGAAGCCCATGTTGCCTAAAATTAGGGCATGTAATGGTCTAAATATTAAACGGGCCGATCGTTTGGCGGGTAACTTAACGAAGATTCTACAATTTACGGCACCAGCAAATTAAACTACAAAGACATATTAGAGTTGTATTTTTAGGGGAAAATAAAAACACATTAGAAATATTAAATAATATAAAATTTGAAGAAAATATGTTGGCAGAATTTAATAATAATTATTCTTCAGCCAAAATCTTTGTTTTTTATAATCGGTAAACAGTAGTGTACTGTTAGTTGAAATTTTATAATCTTTAGTCCTTAAATTACATTATAAGCAAAACCTAGCTCGCGAATCTTGGGATTGAGATTGTTATAGAACTTTTGAAACAAACTTGGAATGATATCATTTTTTTTTTGGTTGAATGTTAACTTTGATTTATAGGATGAACCAATACATAAAAATGCCAGTCTGGCAAATTAACGTATGATTGGTGTGGGACCCATTCCATTTGCCTCCCGCGACCCGCCCCCTGTCACTCCACGTGCTTCCCCGTCTCATTCTCGTTCTCATTCCCATTCCCACATTTTTTTTTTTTTTTTCCAACATCAAATATTTCATTAACCGATTCAAACAATACAAGTCGTACATCACAAGTCAATAGACCGCAGCAGACTTTAACCAAATACAATGATTCTGTCTAATAACACCCTGAATCACTAGGATGGATCCAGCGCTATCCAACCGAAATCACTGTATTTTTTAACCACGACAAGATGAGATTCACTCCGCGACTCAGAGTGAAACCATCTCTTAAACCACCTAAATTAAAACCCGATGACACAGAAGCAATTACTAAATCGAAAGAAACCCAATCCTATCCTGAAATTCAATCCCAATCCCAACTATTAGTCCCTTAAGATCTGAATGTAGCACTTGTCCTAATAGCTTCAACGCCGAAAGCGCATTTTCAGAAAAGTTTTGGCCCTTCGGCTTTCACTGCTCCGGTCCTAAGCCTAAAACGGACAGAAACGCCCGACTGATACTCACCCGGAATAACCGAGCTGAGTCAAGAAGAAGACACAACACCATACGACGGCTGAGGGAGTAGAGGAGCCAACGATGGCAAAGGCAAACGATAAACCGGAAATCACTGCACCGACAGAGCTCGGCCTCAGAATTTTCCTTTGACAGATGAGACGCCAAAAGAGAGCCGCCTCCTCCGATTTACCGCGAGAAAGCCACCACCCCTAAGTCCCGTCAAGCCGAAGGGAGAACCAAGCGAAGATGGTGGCCAAAATCCGACTAACTCAAGCGAAGTGACCCACCCAGACTGTCAAAGCCAGGGCCACGACCTCCGTGGATTCATACATGCTTCAACAACCAGATCCGGGAGATCCTCCACCGTGAGCACCGATGACGGCGAAGAACAGAAGCTCTGCGCCAGGGAGAGAGCGGACTAGCCACACTCAGGCCCTAGAAGACCACCTCGCCGGGAGAAACCACCACCGTCGGGCTCGAGTTCTCCGAACAAAACTCCCTGCTGAAGGCTGTACAAAGCAGAGACGAGGAGAGACCGAAGAAAAAGAAAGGGAGAGGAGCCCTCCCCGGCGACGGCGAGGAGCGCCAGTCACCGAGAAGGCAGATCGAGATCTGAGTGAGGCGGCGCTTTTTGAGTTGAGGTCTTCGTCAAACTTATGAATGGTCGTTTCCACCCCACTCCCATTCCCACATTTAGAGCTTCCTTCAATATGTAGAAACATTTTTTTTTTTTTTTTTCTGTAAAAGCAATATGTAGAAACTTAAAAGTTAAAACCCTTTCTTTTCTTTTTCAAGTCAAATGTTTTACTTTTCTACTGAGATTAATTTTAAATTTCATTTTATCTTATTTTACTTCCAACAATTTACTTTACCTGATCATTTTTCTTTTTTTACAATTTACTTTACCTGATCATTTTTCTTTTTTTAACTTTTTACGTATTAATATGATAACTTGTT
The DNA here is from genome assembly GCA_026724425.1 of Erythrophleum ivorense. NCBI lineage: Eukaryota > Viridiplantae > Streptophyta > Magnoliopsida > Fabales > Fabaceae > Erythrophleum > Erythrophleum ivorense. Next base: position 2,264,588 of record JAIUCV010000115.1, read on the forward strand.
GGTTCGCCTAGTAAATGTGAAAACACATCTAACTATAAATGTATGGGTCTCTTTTGTTTAAATGTACAAACTAAGAATAATATTGTGTGGACGGTGATAAATGAAAATGGGATAAGAGAAAACAGTATGATGTATATAAAAATTATATCTTATTTTTTCCATAAAAAGATCTGATTTAAACCCCCCAAAAAAAATGAACAAAACATGAAAAGAAAAATAGGAGAGACACATGCATTGTCTAAACGAAACTACAATAATCTACAATTCTGTTGGCCAGTCACAGCTTAAAACAGCCATTTATATCTCTCTTGTTCTTTTCTTGCTCACTCTGTCTCGTCTTCTCTCTCCTCCAATGCCTAGAAGATTTGTCGGCGATAATACGTTACAAGATCCCTTAATCTATTTGATGACAAGACGATATTAATTGCTTAAATAGTGAGAATTTTATCCAGTGTTAAAAAAAAAAAAAATAGTGAGAATTTATTAAACATTATGATTACATATTTTTACTTTTTTTCTCCTTCTCTCTTTCCTTTTATGATTGTTTTTCTTTCCCACTGTCCGTCCATTCTTTTCTGTCTATTCTTCTTTATTTCCCTTTTTGTATTAACAGAATCAATTTAAATTGCGTATATCCTCTTCCTACCTTATTTTCCATTAATAAAAAATTGAAACAAAGTATGTTTCTGTACAAAAAAAAAAAAAACTAGTGTTTCCTGTCAATAATACCGTTTAGTCTCGAATAAAAAAGCTTTCTCCTGTTTCTGTGGTGTGATTACGAAGAACTATTCTCCTTTCTTCTTCTTTCTTCTTTTTCTGAGTGTCTGGTTACATTTGGCGCGAAAAGTTCTTCTCTTTTTACCTTTATCTCTTCTATTATCCGACAGCTTCGTTACAAATAAAGATGTCAGTAAGTGCGTTCTCTCTTTTTGCTTGTCCTCTTAATTATACATTAGTCTCTTTCTACGCTTGGTCGATTCAAGAGCCATTTCAACAAAACTCGAAACTATCCATCGTTGCTTCAACGAATGCTTCTGTTCATTTCAGTTTCTTCATTTTGGTAGATTCGATCGAAAAGAGCTCGAAATATTTTGTATACCTCTGTTTTATGTCTACGCAAAACCCTAATTCCTTAGCTCACCGGCCAATTAAACTTGAAAATTGGATCTGAAACTTTTAATTTTGAGTCTCTCAGTTAAAACCTCTGTGTCTCAGATTTTTTTTTGACACTTACACCGAACTTTCTTTTTTGTTCTCTCGTAGGTGGCAATAATTTTGGTGCTGGCGTTAACCAGTCTGATTCCGATCCACTCAAAAGTTCACGGCGCCGGGAAAATATGCGACGAACTTGGGCGGAGGTCATTGAGTACAAGACCACACAGTGTGTCAATTGAAGAGTTTGGAGCAGTGGGAGATGGCAAAACGCTGAACACTCTTGCGTTTCAAAACGCCGTTTTCTATCTAATGTCTTTCGCCGACAAAGGTGGGGCCCAGCTCTATATCCCGCCTGGCAAATGGCTCACCGGAAGTTTCAACCTCACTAGCCATCTCACAATCTTTCTCGAAAACGGCGCCGTTATAGTTGCCTCTCAGGTATGCAATATATCATTCTACTACTTGTCACATTGATCCCATGATTTAATGTGTAGAAAAAGAAAAGAAAAAATGCAAAAATTATAGTAATTATTTTGTTACTACTAAAAGGATCCATCGCATTGGGAAGTTGTTGATCCGTTACCTTCGTATGGGAGAGGAATTGATTTGCCTGGGAAGCGGTACATGAGTTTGATTAACGGTTATAAGCTACGTGATGTTGTTGTAACAGGTAAAAAAAGCTTCTTCTTATATAATATATCTCATTTCACTTGTTATTATAATTATAATATGCTTTTACTCTGTTTGTAGGTGATAATGGTACTATAGATGGTCAAGGCTTGGTTTGGTGGGATCGGTTAACTTCTCGTTCCTTAGAGCATAACCGTCCTCACCTCGTTGAGTTTGTATCTTCCGAAAATGTGATGGTCTCGAATCTTACGTTTTTGAATGCTCCTGCTTATTCTATCCATTCAATCTACTCTAGGTAAGAGATATTTTCAACACCATAACTGCATTTTGTTGGATTTATAACGCTTGTTTCTAATCACTATATATCCTATGCAGCCATGTATATATCCATAAGATATTGGCTCTTTCTTCTCCCGAATTTCCTTATACAATCGGCATTGTACCAGGTCAGTAATAGTTGTTGTCTCTGCTTCTTTCTAGTCGATTTCTTATATTTAATACCCTTTATGTATGTATATAAGAATATATAATAATGAAAATTGTGTTTTGTATATGAATAATATGTGTTAATTATATGTTTTGTCGTGTTTCTTAGATTCTTCTGATAACGTGTGCATCGAAAACTCGACCGTTAACATGGGACATGACTCGATTTCCCTGAAAAGCGGTTGGGATGAATATGGAATCGCGTATTCGCGTCCCACTACAAACGTTCGTATAAGAAATGTGAACCTTGGGTCAGCTTTTGGTTCGTCTATTTCCTTTGGCAGTGAAATGTCCGGTGGGATATCGAATGTCCTTGTCGAAAATGCACTTATACAAAACTCATTAACCGGCATTGCCTTTAGAACTACGAAAGGAAGGGGCGGTTACATGAAAGATATCGACATTTCGAATATCGATATGTCGAGAATCGGTACTGCGTTTGTGGCTAATGGTAGCTTTGGATCTCATCCGGATGATAAATACGACGCAAATGCTCTCCCGGTAGTGAATCACATCAGATTAAGTAACGTTTCGGGTGTAAACATCGGCGTCGCGGGGATATTGTTTGGGATCGAAGAGTCTCCCTTTTAGCTCAGTGGCTTTGTTTAATGTCTCTTTGTCTATGAGCTCTGGCTCTACTGTTTCTTGGCAATGCTCATACGTTTACGGCTCTTCAAAATCAGTGGTTCCTGAACCGTGCCCCGACCTGAAGAGAGTTGATGATAGTGCTTACCTTAGAGCTGCAGTCTAAAGAAAGCCGAAACTCCAAAGGCAAGACTTTTTCTTGGGATTCTTTCTAGGATTCATTCATCAAATCAGTTCTTATTTGCGTAGTTAGAAAAGGTAAGATTCTTTACATAAATAAACCACATTTCTCTTAGATCATACATGTTACTTTTGTTATTCAGTTTTTTTCCTTTTGTTGTTTTGCATATTGTGAGATAAGAATTCTGTACAGGTTAGAGTGAAGAAATTTTGTTGAGCAGTTTTTTTATGTATTTTCCCCAAAACTTTGGAACCTTTTTTTATTTGAATCAACATACAAACTCCATCAAGTGTGACCATCTGAATCATTTATGAAAGTCTCAATGAAAAGAAAGTTAATTTGTTTCCGTTTATGCACATAAAAGGTTCCAAGGTACAATGACAAGAATATATGGATTTAAATTCTGCATCCCCTTAACTCAACAAGGGTGTTGCATCATACAATGTGACCTCACTTTCGCATGCATCTTCTTCGGCAACAAGACAAGGGGCTTCACCGGAAATTAGAATTCGTCTCCAAGCATTGTTGACAAGAACAAACCTCTCACAAACTCGCTCTTTTTCGCCTTTTCTTGATCTTCCCCCGAAAGTGGAGCTTCTTGAATGCATCTACACAAACAAAAGCCAGTCACCAAGTGAGAAACAAGCTCTATCTTAGCTTTCTTGGGACCGGAGGGTAAGTACATATACCTTTTGAGGGTTTCCTTACGCGAGACTTTTGTAGCCGAGGTTCCTTCGGTAACAAGTGTTGGTTTCTTTGCAGACTCATTAACCGAAGGAGAATTAAACATAAAAGATGAGAGCAAGGGATCAGAGTCTATATTAGTTGAAGAAGTGAAACTCGAAGATCCACCGAGAAGAGACTGTAAGTTTGCTTCCCGGAGTTCCTTTTTCAAAGCGAGGTAAGCAGAGGTATATCCACCTCTTCTCAACCTTCTCCTTCTCTGCACGTAAAATCTTTAATCAAGGAATAAACAAATCACACTCCAAGTTTGAAACTATATATATATCTATATAGACAGATTAAGCATCAGATATCAAAAGTTGAAAAAAGGATATCTTAAAGAAATTTGCATGTTGCGTAGTAATGTGGCCAACGATATCCAATCCCACCCTCTTTGTGCATACAGGACAGACCTGGGAAGAAAGGAAACACACACAACACATTATTACGTTTTAAAACTCCACGTTAAGCACAAAGAGAGTTATGTAGCTCTAAAAATTAGCACTGATTTTATTTACCGAATAGCGGCTAATGAATTATAACGAAATATTCCAAGATCGGAATCAAAAAGGCTGCTAATTTGATAAGAAAGAAACAACATGTAGGCAGAGCAATTTCATCACCAAACTAAAGCTTCCAACTTTCTAACAGGAAATCAACAAACTTTGTATGTAATCGGGACAAGGCTAAGATTAAGGACCTAATCAACCTAAGAATCAAACAACGCATCCAGATTTCGTAACGATGAGAAAGAAGGTGTTGATGATCGTTTTATTACCCCATTCTTGGCTTCGACAGGATGTTCTTCGTCAATGTGACAACAGAGCCCGACAATGTCGAAATCTTCTGCACAGAACGGGCAGATAAACTCCGCCTTCAAATCTTCATCTCCTTCAAGATCCTCGTACCCTCCACCTATATACAAATCTGCCCTCAAAATATTTTGACCGATCGATCAATCTCATGACACAGACTAACAGAAGAACAACGCGATTCCTGATAAAAAGAGACGCGAACCTGATCGGGATTGACACCGTCGCGAAGAAGAAGAGGATGAGAAAACGGATGGACAATTGATCCATGAATTCGAATCCATTTCCTTCGATTGTTGTTACAGGATTTTACAGAATTGAATGATACAGAAATGATTGAGATGAAAGGAGAGAATCGGTTGTGATCAACGGAACCCTAGAAGGACGGTAGAGAAAAGGGGGAAAAAATGGACGGAGACGGAGAAGGAGATGGAGATGGAGATGGAGATGGAGATGAAGAGAGAGAGTGGAAGCGAGAGACTTGTTGTTACCAAACTACAGCAGGTTCGGAGGTCAAAAGATGACAAAGAAAGCAAAGATAATATTTACCTGTTATACCCTCTAATTTTGTATTTATTTATAGTTTTGCGAACTTTGTACTATCAGTCGTTTACGCGGTTTGGGTTCAATTGGACCGAACAAAAGAAGTGGTTTCGTAGTATGTATGCTTCACACGTGTGGCGTTGGTCTACCACAAACTCCTGTCTGAGAAATGAAACCGCCGCATTTATTACTATTAAATTTTAAAAACCAAACTACCAAAATTATAGCAGTAATAATTTTCTACCTAAGACCATGAGTATCAGCTGTGACGAATTTTGTCAGCGATTCGAAGACTTGTTACTTGTCTTTCGTAGTTGTGACTTGTGATCAGTTGTCAATTGATAACAAATTTTTAAGTTATTATTTACTTCCACTGTTAACAATTCCATTTCACTTCCGATGGAAGCTGGAATAGTAAGATACAGATTAAGTTATTATACTCGCGTCAAGAAAAGAAAATTGTATTATTTAAGTAAATAGATGACTCGCCGACTCATGTACAAGTTACTCCTTATCATAGCTGAAAAGTCGAGAGCGACATGAGTCATCTCAAATTTGTTAAAAAGGAAATAGTAAAGAAAAAAGAAGTTGCATGTGAGGGAGGGAATAAAGTGGTGGCATTTATAATCAACTTCTTTATCAATAGACAAGGAATAATCCAATTTTACATTTTGGCAACCAGCTTGCATTTGTGATTTTGTTAGGCCGTCTCTTTCCTTCGATTTCATAGTTCAAATTATTTCAAGCCACATTCACATTGCATAAGCAAATGGAAACCACTCGAAAGCGAAATTTATTTTGTCTCTGTCACCTACACAAAAACTGGGAGACTTTCTTAAATGCAATGAAATTTTTGTTGCTATTCTTTTTGCATTAATGTAAACTTTATATGTACACTGAAAACCTTTTACATCAATATAGGGTGCCGACTTTTATTGGACCTATTGGCTATTGCAGCTACCTCGTCTATAATTGTAATTATAAGACTCTTTTAAAAGTTAATTCCAAAACTGGTACAGCTAGGTCTCAAGTGTCGAGTGTCGACTATCTATTTTGACGAGGAACTGAAACAGCAGAAAATGATATTTTGATTCAATTCCAGTTTCCCAGTGGATTCTTGTAGATGATATTCAAAACGAACTAATTAAGTAGTCATAACTTATAAATACCGTATATCGACTTTCCCAGTACTTTTTGTAATTAATTCTTTCAATCAGAAAACATGTTTTTGAGTGTTTAGTGCAACTGTGCAAGTGTGCAACAAAGATACAAAAGACTTTGGGTCCAGGCTCATGAATATAGTTGTCCAAGGTGATACCGTGAGCTTACTGCTACGATGAGATGGTATAGATCCCAGCGACTCGTCCTGATACATGCCCCTCTGTGTATCCAAGTACCAATTGGACTTTTGCATATGTAAATGAAAGAATGAAGACATGTGCGTTACCATTTATATAGAATGCTATATTTTTGAATGATCCATTTTCACATAAATCATAAAAGAGGTCTAAACTAATTTTATAGATAAACTGGTTTCACAGTCCCTTTTTATATACTATCTAGATATACCGGTTTTATGGTGGTCTTTTTTGTTTGCCCGCTATCTATAACGGTCTAATGGTTAGAAGTATCCGTTTTTCTGTATTCTTACAATTCAAACTCTTATTCCATGACTTCATATGTACAAATCTGCATATATTAAAATACCTGAAATTTGTATGAAAATGCAATATGGTAAAGTACCAATAACTTTTAATAATAATTTTCTATTAAAAACTCCACAATTCTAAATAATTAAACAAAGTTCTTCGATTTTTGATAAAACTTAAAATTGATTTGGTAACTAGATTTGAAATATTTTTAAAAAAGAAGTTAAACCATAATAAGAAAAATTGTCCAGAGCAAATATAACCAACTTTGCAAGATAGTCGACCTTAATATTACATAATATATAAATGAAATAAAAGGCGATAGAGGCAAAAGAATAACAAAGATGCATAGTAATGTCGTATAGAAGACATTATGGTTCATGTGTAGTTCATTTTGAGATGATGAGAAAGATCAAGTTACGAGTGCCATTATTACATTTATGGATGCAAAATATGCATATAGCACACTATATAACGCTTTCTTCATCGCAAAAACTTCAACAATAATGGCCGAAAAAGTAAAGAATATGCTTGCGTTGCTATGGAGAAGAGGAGAGTTCATGGGAAATTTGATAATCCAGCTCATACCACAGTTTACAGAGGAAACATTCAAACTTGCATCATTGAAACAAAAGTTTGTGTTTGAGAGGATAATGCCGACCAAATAGAGAGGGCGAGGAGAAACTGATTTCTTAGTTGATCTTCGGGTATCACTCATTCATGGGCATCATTCAAAGTCTTAAAGAAAGTTTTCATCTTAATGTAAGTCACAATATTGAAATAGGAAGAGATTACGGTTCTTTCACAAATGCCAACAAATCCAAGGGTATAGAGGAGTAGACGATAAAACTATTTGGGGCAGAGTTATCATCTTTGTTGCACCTAGAAGGAGTTCCTAAGAGGGGCCTTCGCTTGCCACAAGTTTATTGAGAAAATGGACCGACTCCCAGAGCCAGGTTGCAAAAAAGACATATAAAGAAGATATGCACATTGAAGAAAATATCTTTGTTGCACCTTGAAGGAATTTCAAAAAGGGTGTTTGCTTGCCACAAGTTTATTGAGGAAATGGGCTGACTTCCATACTCATATTGCGTAAAGGACATATAAAGAAGATATGGAGACTGTCTATTTGTTGGCCACATCGTTTGCAAGAGATGTCCGCAACAATTCAATGACGGCCAGAGCTTGACCTACGAGCAAAGCTTTTGCCATCAATTTGATATATGGTGATCTACAAATTTGCCAAATATTCTTATTCCAATCATAGAATGAACTGGCGAGATTAGAAACATATAACATTTGTAAGTTATATGGAGTGAGTTAATGACCAATTTTTCAAGTAAAAAAACTATAACTAAATTTTGTAGTTTCTTAACAAATACATAACTAAATTTTTTTGAACAATAATATATTTCAAAAACCCAATTAGATATTTTTAAATAGATCTAAGACTAAAATATCCAAGTAAAGTTTAATATAGAACTACCTCTCAGATGAAATGTATAGAAGTATAGAAAAACGTAATAAAGTCATCCACAAAGAATTATTAACATTGAATAAATAATGATTTAAGGTTTAAGAGAACATAAATTATTTATATTATGTAAAAGATATATATATATATATATATATATATATATATATATATATATATATTTGCCTGAATCAAAGTTTATAAACTTAAAACATGATGTGTGTTAAGTTAAAATGTATTGAAAAATAAACAATTTAGCATTGTAAGTTTTAACACATATAAAAGATAATTTTAATAATTTAAAATAAAAAACATGTTAAAATTCAAGTATTTGCTGATATTTAATTTTAAGGATTCCTTTATACAAATTTGAAGAAAATATATTTTCTTTTATAAAAAGACTGACACGTCTAAAACAACTTACAACTTCAGGCGCAAAAAATAAGCATAAACGAAACAAAAAAAACAAGAAGCAAGACGAGCACATAGAAGAAGAATAGTAAGAGGACTAAACCCAAAGAACATCAAACTCGAAGATACCAAAGTAGGAAGACAAAAAAAAAGACAAAGAAGAACAAATTTGAAGAAGGAAAAACTGAATAAGAAACCATGAAATTGAAAAACAAAAAAATCATATAAGAACGAAGGAGAAGAAACCAAATAGGAAGGAAAAAATGAAGCAAGACGAGTAAAGACGCATAAGAGCAAAGTAGAATATAAATGTAGATGAGTGAAGATGAAGAAGAAATCGAATAAGAACAAAGGTAAAAAAAAAAAGATACCAAAAAAAAAAAACAAAGAATTAAGGCAGAATGGATCGAAGAAGAATAAAACAAAGAAAATTAAGAAATATAGATTAGAGAAAAGATCAAGAACGAAGAAGAAATTAAAAGACAACAATGTTTGGCTTCTCTTTAAATTAGGTTATTATATAACCGTGAAAATCTACTCGATTCGTTATTGAATTTGGTCATTTCAAAGATATATAGAAGATTATTTTTAGAATTTAAAAAGATAATAACTAAACTAAATTAAAAAAAATTACATATAAAAAAAAATTAACTCAAAATTTATTCTAGGTACATTTTTCAAATTTTTTTCTTGGACATTGATTATGATATGATAATTTTAAAGTTATAAATGATTTAAAGAAAATTATTATCCTAATGATTAATGCACTTGTATGCATCTGTTTTCACTCAAATGGTTGTTTGTGCAAATTATTATTACAACCCGCACTACGCGCCAGGTTAAAAACCTAGTACTTGAATGAAAAAGAAAAAAGAAAATTAATTTAAAAATATGAAATTCCCTAATAAAGAGTGGCACACTTCTACTTCTACTATGAGCCTCTGAATGTGGCCTCCTCTCTTTCTATCTCTCTCCCCTTTCTTTACATCTTCTCTCCTCCTTATCACTTGTTATTAATCCTAATCTCTCTCGTCGTTTGTCGACTACAGAATTTCTGACAATGGAAGCAATCAGATTCTCTTATTTGTCAGCTCTTCTTGTACTTCTACTGTCACTGCCTCTCTCTGCGATTTCAAAGGACCAAACTGTTTCTTGCACAATGTGTGCCTCTTGCGACAATCCATGCAACACTGTCCCATCTCTTCCTCCTCCTCCGCCTCCTACTCCACCGAGCTCCGGCGGCGGGGGTGGGTCTTATTATTACCCTCCTCCAAGCTCCGGCGGAGGTCAATACCCGCCCCCGTACGGAGACGGGGGACAAGTTTACTATTATCCGCCTGCTTCTTACGGAAATTACCCAACGCCGCCTCCGCCTAATCCGATCGTTCCTTATTTCCCGTTTTACTATCACATTCCTCCTCCGGGGGATTCTGGATCGGGTCGTTTATTGGGTTCGTTTCTCCTTCACCTGTTCTCCTTATTGCTCTGTTTTGTGTGAGAATCATCGGATAAATCAGCCGCCGGAAAGTACCAAGAACTGGAACTTCGCTTTTACTACTTTTTTTAACTACAGTACTATTTTTTTACTTTTCTGTTGACAATTTGTATTTAATAATATTTCTTTTTAATTAACATCATTATTACTCGTTGTCGACTAGTTTCACTTGCACTCTGTTTTCGGATCGATTACAGTATCTGTTAATTAACGAATTATGTTTCTTCAACTATATTAATAATCACATTAATTTACGTAATTGGCTTGGCAAATAAGTCCAGTATCAGTTCAACTTTTGTGGCCTTGTAAAAAAAAGGAAAAAAGAAACATGTCACTTAGATGTAACATTGCTTAAAATATTGGACGGCCAGTTTTGCTCCAAGTAATTTTTATCCTTTTTCTACACTCTATATTCATTACACACGATTTTTCCCTTTCTACATATGGGCAAAGAAAGTGAATAAAATTTCCATTCTTTTTTCGGAAAAAGGCTATGCGAGACCTACAAACCCCGCTGAAACTAGGTGCTTTACATTTTATAGACGATGAAAACATTTACATTTCTTTAGCGAAAAAGAAAGAAACATTTTAGTAAGTAAAAAAGTGTATTTGTAACCTTAAATCTGACACATGATTGCTGACGACGATGCAGTGCCTATCTAACCACCGAGAGCCTCTCTAGTTACGGCCAATCCTATCAATCAGAAAGCCATGAATTTACTCATTGGCCATTTGATCGTATCTTCTTCTTTTTCATGTTTTTCTTTGTAGATTGCCTTTATAAACTTTAATAATTAAACTGTATCCTAAATAAAATATGTGAAAATATTAGCTGGTTAGCACGTGCGAGTAGTGGGTTTATTAAGGGCCCAGAAAGCCGGTCCCACACTCCTGGTAGGCACCCAACACAAATCTGGTATAATCCGGTATACTGTTTGAGTGACTCTGTGGCTAGTATGTTGTTCTTTATTGATTTTGGTATACTGAATATTCGTTGACTATTGGATATCAATCGACGTCAGAAACTAAACATTGCGTTTCTTCCGTTTCCTCTGTTTTCAAGCTTCAAGACTCTACCATTTTCCTCCTTAAACGAAAGATGATATAAAATCGGTATATTTCCGACATCATATCCATAGTTAGCGCATTCATCATCTATTCCTACAAATGGTGACGCTATGCGATTTATTCTTAACAAATCAGTACTCACAAATGTCGTTCTAGCTATATTCAAAATTAATGGGTATAAGATAATTTAACTACTAACATTTTGTTGGGCTTTTAAAAGAAAGAGTATGAACAAAATTTAACCCAAGATTCTTTGATGAATGTTGCCATGTTGGCCGACATATATGTGGCCAGCCCATATCTTGTATAAACCCATTTGTTGGATACATATATCATTTGAGTACTTTTAGAAAGCAGAAACAACAAAAACATACCAGATGGTTTATTCACTCAGATGATTTAGTAACAGAAACCCATTTGTATTTTTTAAAGAGTTTTTTACCTTGTTCAATATATTTTCTTAAGATCTCTAAGTGCTTTAAATATGTCAAAAAAGCGGCAAATTTGAACATTAAATTTTACTGAAAATTTTCAAAAGAAAATCTCTGTGTTTGACAGATAGGCAGTCTCTCCATTCTTGTCCTAATAAAGACAAAACTTCCAGAATATAGTACACTAATAGTTAATTTTAAACACCAAATAATAAGGCCGAAGAAGGAAATTAATGTCATAAACCGGATACAAAACTTTCCAAACGAAGTTAATTCAACAACACAAAAGAAACAAAAATTACACATAAATTAGTTAGCTATAGCTCTCAGAATCTGAAACATACCCTACAAAACTAATTATTACTATTATTGCACCTTAATCAGGTAAAATCCAGAAAATTCGTTAAGCATAAACGGAAGACGCATAAGAGAGAGCCATGAGTAGCACGGCTGCTTGTTCATCCTCGCCGAGCTTCTTCCGCCGCTGATTCTCAGCCGCCGATCGCTGCAACATCACTTCTCTCCCCAACTGCATCAGCCTCTGCTTCAATGAGTCACCAAGCTTGGGATTTCTGGAGTGATTCTTCTTCCTATCTTCCGATCTGTTTCCGATCACCGTTCGTCTTTTCTTCCTGTTTCTGATCCCGCATGCGTTGCACAGCGACTGCAAAACCAACCAACGAGATTAGATCGGATCGGTCTAGATAACCCCAAAATTGGTTTAGGTCAGATCGGTTAACAGAGCCTAACCTTAGGACCGGCTGGACCGCTTCGCCAAAGAGGGGTTTTGCTAGTACCGCAAATGGCACAACTCTTCTTCTCGTTGCTCATAATACCTCCATCACTGCTGCTGCTTTCTTCAATTGCATCTCCGGATGCGAACTTGCTTTTCATCGCTTCCGAATCGAAGATCTAGAAATGACGCGTTAAGCTTAATGAATCCGTATATTCCGATCGCTCGAATTCAGAGTAAGGAAGAAGAAAACAGATCACTCACTTTCTCGATGTGATCTAGCATTACCGACTTCGTTTCCGATTTCTGGATCGGAGCAGCAGATCGTGAAGTTGGCGTCGATCGAGAGAAGGTACGAATCTGGGGGTTTCAAATATAGATCAGAGTAAGAAGCGAGATAAGAGTGTGCATGGGCTCGAGAAGATCACAAGATCAGAAGACAAAGAATTTGAAAAAACAAGGAGAGAGAGAGAGAGAGAGTAGCGAGGGAGTGTCAGAGAGAAACAGAGATATTTTTTTTTTTTTCAAAGAAGTGACCCGACAGATACCACAAGAATCAGATCTAAACCAAACTCCCAAATATAAATTGAATTGGGCCGGCTAAACCTAGCTTTAATTTTGTGCCGAAAATGACGCAAATACCCCTGTTTTTCACCCGCCAACAACAAACTGCAAACCTGAGAGCGATTTTTTTTTAATAATTTGGGCAAAGAAGAAAGGGCGCTATTTCGATTGGCGCGACTGATACCACTTTAATTTTGGTTTTGATTTTCAATAATTAAGAAACAGCATAAGCTAAACCCCGGTCAGGACCATGATTTAGTTAACTTCGACCGGACCAGATCTTCTGCTTCACGTTTACATCCACAATTTGGACCCAACACAACAAACAACTTCATGAAACTAAAAGGTTTTAACTTTTAAGGTTACTCAAACTAACACTGCATACATTTTGGATTATATATCCATTTCGTTTACATATTCATTCTTCATCTATTGTTTCATAGATGACATTCTTACAGCATTCTCAAATGCAAATAACTCGGTACCAGTCCTAAATCACTGCGATTCTATTCAAAATCCTAAAGCAAGAAAGTGCTTCCTTCCTGGGTAACGACTTCACATGTCGTTGTCAATGATATCTCGCATCATCTGTAATGGAATCAGCCCTTCTGTCCTGATTGCATCTTTGCTTGGGTCAGGGCTGATGAAGAACAATGTAGGTAAGCCCCGAACCTGCATCACAATAATTTGGTTCTTGTAATACATTGATAAGCTGAGAGGAGATTTGATAAAAAAAACAGAACAGTTACCTGCATGTCGCGTGCAAACTCGTACTCATCATCTGTGTCAACTTTCACAATCATTGCATTACTCTCATACTCTACTGCAAGCTGTTTCACAAAGAGCAAACCTATTTAAGACGAGTCCAGTGAGCTTTGCAGTGTCCAAAAGAAGAAGTTGAGATTATGCAATCTCATCACTACTCAAAACATTTCTTTTGAAAATTGAAACATGCCTACCTTATCTTCACTATAAGGAATGGATGTAACACTGATAAGATTGGAACCGGTAAAACTCCTTTTTTTATCCAAGTCGCCAACGAAACAAACCATAAACTCTACACCATTGCCCCAAACCATGACCCTAGACAACTCTAGAATGTCCCCAATGCATTTTTACAGCTTCCCTTTAAACATTGGTCTCTCAACTAACAATAGGCAAAGCTACAATTCACTGGTCAGCCCCTAGGCTAGTTACGTTAGTAGTCCAGCACTAGACTTAACGAGATAACATTATCAGAAACCATCACATTTCAAGATTCAAGTAAATATAAACGAACAGCCTAAACCGGTTTTGAAAGCCAATGTTTGTAAATAATATAAGCATACTCGAGGCTAGAACACGAAGCAAATGAAATGGAGAATGTGTAAAAAAGAAGGTGAGGGATGAGAATATATGGTACCGTTTCGAGTTCCTGGGCCATCAAGATACAAGGTCCACACCATGTGGCATAAAAATCAACAATCAACGGCACCTTCCTCTCTCCTTTCACCAGATCTTGAAGTTCTAGAGCTGACAATTTCCTCTGTCGAACCATAAAGAAAGGAAAAAAACATCCAAACGAGCAGTGAGGCTCCCATTTTGATGTCCTCAAGAGTCATCCATATAAGATTCAAATCATACACTCGAATATTTGTGAGAGGTATAGATGACCAGATTCTGGGCAAATTTGTCTAGAAGAATTTTGACCGTCAACAAACTCAATTCCTCAGGATAACGAAAAGTAAAGCCGTAAAAACGAAAAGGAACATGAAAACTACGAAATCGATAAAACCATATGAGAGACAATGGCGTGAAATTGGCCGTACCACAAGATAATCTTCCCTGACAAACTTGCCACGAGGCGGAGGGCAGAGAAGCTTCCGCGGATGCGTCGACGGCGAGAAGGGCAAGTTCCGGTCGGTAGAGGAGGAGAGCGGCGAGGTTCCCGGTCGAATTTCCCGCCGAAGAAAGATAGACGACGGAGCATGGAGGGTGGATAGAATCGGCGACAACGGGACGTTGAGCTGAGGAAGAGTTCGGGATTGAACAAAAGCCATTTTGGGAATCGAGAGTGGAAAAGTGACTTCAGTTAAAAGGTTTTGTTTGACTCTTGAGAGGTTTTAGATGATAAGGCAACGCAAAAAGTGTTTTTTTTTTTAATTCGACACACAGTACTGTTTTCTTTTCCCGACAAATAACCCTTGTCATTTTATAGTTTAATGACAATCCAGTTAGTTAATGCTGTTTTTTGTTTAGTGACTCGGCATTGTTTCATTCTAATAAACTGCTGCAAGATTCGAGTCTTAACTCGAAAATAAAACCAGAGGACTTTTGGTTTCCACAACTTAAGACGAAAAGGTTTTTGTGGTCATACAAACTGTTGTGAACACAAAAACAAGACTCAGTATAGAATTTATAACCTTCCAAAATTTAAAATACAAAAGTAGACTCACGACCTTCGAACCGGTGTAGCGGTCATTCACAAAAAAGATAGCCCTGGACAATGAAACCAAACACTTACTCAGAGTCTGTACCTTTAAACAGACCACTCGGTTAGCCCTCTGAAACCAGACAAGGGCAGATAAACCCCGATAATGAAACTAGACCGTGACTGACTCTGACTCTGACCTTTCACCATATCAAGCAGCAAGCTCCCAATTCCAGTCCTGCGAGTTAGTTTCACAGATTTAAAATATCAGATTTTGCAGGTTTTCATGATTGTTAGAAAGTTAAATGGTTCTTGCTTCTTCTTACCTTACCTTCAGCTAAAGTTGAATCCCCCAGATGGGACCGAAGCTTGGTTCCCTCCAAACTGGAACCCAGCCTGGGATCCATCAACACCTGGAGGTTGCTGTGTCTCGTCATCTTCCTCTTCAAGCCAGTACGTCTCCAGAATCTTCACAGCCTTTTCATAGATCTCATTGTTGTCATGGCTCTGAAGGTTCTCAATCTTTTCTAACCCTTCTGCATCATCAATAAGCTGAGCGAAGTAGTTCGTGTCCCCTGTGTTACCCAAGGCCATCTCTGCCTCTCCCACCTTCAAAATGTTTTCCAATCCTTCGAGGCAGACTGTTATGATTCTCGGATCGGGGCACACCAAGAGATCGCATAATGGTTTTATGCATCCTTGCTCCACCAGGTATCTGTGTAACCAACGGAGACACAACATTGAAACATATACCCAAAGAATATATATTGTCTAAGAGAAGGAACTGGAAGTTAGAGCAAAAAGGCAAAGAAGACAGTGACATACTTGATTTGATCATGAGAGCCACCTGATGTTGCATTTGAAATCGCCCATGCAGCTTCTTTCTTAACGTCAAATTCAGCATTTTGAAGCAGAGTGACCAAGGGGGCAATCAGATCAGCCTCAACTACTGTCTGCAACATTCGGAGAAAAAAAAAATCGCACAATTAATAAATAAGTCAGAGTAAGTCTAGAATCACAACAGTACAAAGCACATGATAAGAGAGCAGGAACTGCTTACCTGGATCTGTTCTTTGTTGCCTGCTGTGATGTTTGAAATCGTCCAGCAAGCTTCCTTCTTTATGCTTTTCTTATAGTTTTGAGTGAGAAGGTTGGCAAGACAAGGTAGAGCACCACTACTGATCACCCACTGGAGAACAAATTCCACCGGATTTCCCGAGTAAAGCAATGTAAGTTATTTTTCAAATATAGAAAAGCCAGCTTTGTTAAATTCATGAAAAACAAACTTTCAACAATAGTACAGTTTATGCTTGGCTGTTGGTTTTCACGCAAGAATCCATTGCAACAAAAATTAAACACAAGCAACATATAGCAAACTGCATCCTATCTACTAAAATGGACAGAGTGGCAAAGAGATAGGGTATAATGATAAGCATTCAACCCTCCCATTGTCTGATGAAAGGTTGAAATATGACAATAACAGCAATGGGGTAGCAAAAAGGTGTGCACAACAGAAGTACTGCAAGAAACTTCACTAGACAACATTTGGAATTCATACCTGGGTTTGTTGATCATCTCCAGTAACGATATTTCCAACGCAGCGGAGTGCAGGAATCAGCACGGATGGAGAAGGATGGCTGCAAAATCAAGAGCAGGGTGTAATGTTAAATTCTACGCGTGTGAAGGGGAACAGAAAATAAAGAGAATTAAAGAAGGGTACTGACAGGAGAAGTTCAACAAGTCTTGGGACAACACCGGCCTCGATAACAGTCTGGATTTTGTCGTTGGTCCCATCAGAGAGGTATGAGAGAGCCCAACATGCATCTGTCAAGACTTCTTCATCACTCAAAAGAATTAGTCGCTCAAAAGCCGGAAGAGCTGGTTTCACCTGTTAATCATGCTTCAAAATGTTAAAAGAATACTGGACATTTACATTCAAGACCAAACATGGAAGGGAAAAGCAAAAGACCTGTTCAAAGAGAGGCGGAGGCTTGCCACGACAGAAGTTTGACAAGGTCCATGTGGCATTTCTAAGCATGGACAACTTGGCATGCTCATTTAGCTGATTGAGCAGTGGCACCATTGCCCCACATCCAAGAACAAGATCACGGCACTGTGGTGAATCACCAGCAACATTACCCAACGCCCATACAGCCTGCAAGTTACCCGACCGTAATCTTAGAGATCAGGACTTTACAAAGTTTTAATTGCATAATCTCTCATACTAAATGATAACACATTCCGTAATTATCATAAGCATTATACCTGTTCACGGACATCATCGTTCGGGGAAGCAAGAAGCTGGACAAAGATTGGGACAGCATTGTGATCGATTACAACCTTGGTGTGATCCGATGTTCCAGATGCAATGTTTGTTAGAGCCCACGCTGCCTCAAACTAAAAAGGATCATAGAAGAATCAGAAACATAATAATAAACTGAAGACTGAATCAAAAGAGAGAGATGGGCTTTCTCTTTCTCTGACCTGAAGCTGAGGGTAATCGTCCTTCGTAAGAAACTCAACAAACAGAGGCACAACACCAGAACCTATCACTTCCTGGATAGGAGGACTTCTCTCTATGCAAATACAAAACAGAGAGAGGCAATAGTCAAAGAGGAAACTCAAAAATGATGTCAAAACGTGAAATGAAGAGATTCAGGAACATAAACCTACCGATAGATAAAAGCTTCCTGAATTGAGTAGTGGACTCGAGCTGCAAAGCAGGATCATCCGACTTAACCCCAGCGACCATATCCAGCAAGCTCTCCAACTACAAGGAATTTCAATTCAATAATCTGTTCTTTCCAATCGGACCAAAAACAAAACCCCTAAAACCTCTAAAAAACCCTAGAAACCGACTGCAGAGACGATCGCTTTATCTCAAAACCCCAGAGTTTTACCTTCTTATTGACGGCGGCGACATGAGAAGCGGTGGAAGATGGTGGGAAATCTTGAAGAGCTTGCATACCTTCACGCCTTTTCTTCATCAGACTCTCCTCGCGCTTGCTTTTACGGATCTCCACCATGTTGTCCTCTCTCCTTCGTCGGCCCTCCTCCGCATCAACCGCAACTTTGTACCGGTTCCGGCGAACCTCCGTCCTCGCGTTTGGTCTCAGCGACATAGCTCTCGCTCGGAAGGGAAAGAGAAAGGGAGATTTTACTCGATCAATGCACACAAACGCACGCAATGAGTGGGCTTTGTATATGAAGATTTTGGGGGAGAAGAAATAAAAAAAAACTCTGAAAATTGATTTGGGAGTGAAAAGGAAAGAAAGAGTAGAGAAGAGGCCGCGAGTTGACAACAGCAAAAAGTTGAAAGCGCTCTTCGAAATAATTTAATAGATTTTTGTTTTTATAAAGTTTTTGTACTAATTAAAATGTAGCAAGAAGGCTTACATTTGTTTAAAAATATGGCCTATTGTACTAAAAGGCCCAAACAAAACTCAAATTGAACCAAATTTTATGGCTTAAATAATCGTCTCAGGCCGTGCATCCTCAGTTTATGGGCTTTATTATTATTTAGGCCCATAAATGATCTATTAGGGCACTTTGGTCATTTAAACTCCACCATAAGTGCTCTTGTTTCAGAGGGCCGTCGTATTTGTATTGAGGAAAGCAAAACCCTAGCCGAGCAGATCTCCTCTCTTCGCATACTCAGGTAAGCTCCTTCTTTCCGGCTGATCTCTATACTCTTTCTCTGTTGTTTCTCTGGGTGATTGATTGATTGATAATAGTGTTAATTGCTGCGTTTTCACAGAGATGGCCAAGTCGAAGAATCACACGGCGCATAACCAGTCGGCCAAGGCCCATAAGAACGGAATCAAGAAGCCGAGGAGGCACCGTCACACCTCTACCAAAGGAGTAAGCGATCTCTGTTACTAGTTAAAACCTAAAATGATTCAGATTCCGATTTTGGGTTTCGTAATTTGATTTTGCTTTGTATGTGAAATGTTTTTCAGATGGACCCAAAGTTCCTGAGGAACCAGAGGTACGCAAGGAAGCACAACGTCAAGAGCGGCGAGAATGCTAGCGTTGAAGAATAAGCTTTTCCTTCTTCCTTGAGACATTTTGAGCTTCTTATGAATTGAGACTGTTTTAGACTTAAGGAACCACCACTCTGCTTTTTCCCTTTTATATTTCGTTTGATTATGTTTACGCAGTTTGTTTGTGTACTCTCGTATCCATGACTTAATTTTAAATGCAAGGATTTTCTATTTCCTGTTTCATTCATTCAACATATGATTTTATACAGACATGAAATCTGAAAGCCGAACTGAATCTACATGATTTCTGGTTTATCCGGGGCACATTTGAATCGATCTTGTCAATATTTAAGCAATGCTTGCTGCTTGGAAAATAGTGTATAAGCGAACCATTACTATGGTCTCAAATCGCTGATTTTGGTGAAAATGCTTGAAAACTAATCATTGTATGTTAGCTATTATGTTCCACTCTTAATGACTACAATCTTACATGAAAAATCACACACTATCAAAACTAAAGGTGGTTGTTAACGAATCATTTTATTTAGCGATCCCGGGTCGTGAGAATGGCAGTAATTGAGTTCATTTATAGTATTTTCTTTGCTACTTGAAATTCTCTTCCATTTTGTGTACTTGTGTTTTTCTAGTGTTAATATCAAACACATCAAAGGTTAAATCTTAATTTAAGACAGTGTTTTGGCGAGCAGAAATTGGTTAAAAGCCTGGAAAGTAGTCGGGGATTTTTGTAAAACGGCAAAAACAAAAATCTTAAGGAGTGAGTTATAATGGCGAAAATAAAAATGATTATAAATAAAATAAAAACTGGTGATGACGAAAGAACCCCTTCTCTGTGCACTGCACACGAAGGATACACAGCTCGTGTCGCGGTTTCGATTCCCTCTCCTTCCTTTTGAGTTGCGCTTAGGATATAGCTTTACCAACTACCGTAAGCCACGTGGGCATTTACTTGACCACATAGCCTATACACTTCAGAGCATCACTAAACTCACAGGCATATTATCAAACTTCCACGTGGCAACTTTTCATTAGATTTGACGTGTTTGAGTACAGACAGAACGTTTTCACTTGTGATATCTTTTACGTCACAGGCTGTCATTTTTAAGGAGAGCGAACATACGTGCGGGAAGAGAGCGCGTGGGGATGTATTGACTTAAGCCTCTTGGCTTGTCAGTAAATATAATGGTTTCCGAGGGTATTAATGGAATATCGTCGCATAACGTATCAAGAATTATAATATTTTCCACTGCTTTAATATTTGTTTTCTTTCTTTTCTCTTTCCTTTTTTTCTTTTTCTTTTCCCTTCTCCTCTTTCGCGTTTCGAAGGTTGGGGAAGGCTTTCGCAGAACAAAATAAAAAGCTAGAGAGAGAGAGAATGTCAATGTTTTTTTGATTCTCCGTATGGTGGTTAGGGTTTTCTGTTTGATTTCGTCCCCTTCGTGAACTGAATCTCCCGCCTGTATCGTCGGCGTCTAATTCGTATCCGTTCTCTTTGCTCCAAAACCCTAACTTTGCTTCGTGTCCTTACGCCGGTCATTGTTTTCACTTTCTCAACTCGATTTGGTGTTGGACGTGGAAAAATCAGTGATGGGCGCCCCGGAAAAGTCTCAATCTAACACCAATTCGATGCAGGTGTGTCTCTCGCTCTCGCTTTGTTTACTTGTTTTGTCACTTGATTCGAACTGGGTCTTTCTCGATTAGTAAAATTTCTTGTAGAGAGCTTACCCTCGCTTCCTTGTTTGTATATATTACGACACTCCCTGCTTCTGAGCTGTGTTATTTTATTGAAGAAATTCATGTTAACCCTGCAAATTACTGTGCAATTCAATTGTATCTCGGTTTTTAGAGCACCACGAAGTCGAGATTTTTTATTTGACTCGTTTCTACGGGTCAACTGTTTTGATTTTCTTACTTTCTGGATGTATATTATTCATCCTTGTTGGATAGCGTAGCGTAGTCCAACAGTTTCTGTGAGTGATATTCTCTTTTTGAGAGTGTAACGTACCTGATAATTTAGTAAGCAAGGCTATTTCACCATGCGGCATACTTACCTTATTGATATAAAACGAATCTCAAGCCTGTGTTGTCTGATGGATTGCGTTAAATTGAGAGGAAGGGTTTGTTTGCTTCCTTTTTTACACTGTGGGAGTAGCCTTCTCACTCTTGTATTCGTTGTTCAGAGAGTGAAGGTCTATTATTTGAATGAAGATGGTAAATGGGATGATCGAGGAACTGGGCATGTAAGCATCGACTATGTGGAGGTCTGTTGTGATTCTAATTGACTTCCTGAATTCCTCCTGCTGCCGGTATTATGCAGCATTTAGTCAGTAAATAAACTTTCAGAACTTGTAGCTAAATGGAAATGCTATATGATGCAGCGTTCCGAAGAACTCAGTCTATGCGTAATTGATGAAGAAGATAACGAGACGTTACTTGTGCATCCCATCAACCCTGAGGATATATATAGGAAGCAAGAAGGTAGCCTGTCTGTAGGGGTTTATTAGCTATTATATCTTGGCTTTTTTTGTGTGTGGATAATTTGTATCAGTTTCAATGTACAGACACTATAATCTCGTGGAGAGACCCAGAGCGCTCAACAGAATTGGCTTTGAGCTTTCAAGAGACTGCAGGGTGCTCCTATGTATGGTGAGTAAAGAAAGTTCTCCTGTTATCTTCTTCCCTTCATCTTTATTACTGCATATCACAATACTCTTGACTGTAATAATGGTGTTTGTGATATTCAGGGATCAAATCTGCACTATGCAACGAAATTTGCATTTCAGCTCTCTGAACAGTAAGTCTTCTTCTGGTGTATTATAAGTAGACATTAGTTGATCTTTTCTAACCGTGTCTCTATGTTCTGTTCTTCTGCGTCACGGAAATGAATTGAGTGTGTTTCAGTTTTTTGTAATAGTAATGTGAGGGTCTTAGCTAGGTTTGTTGAGCCACCTTTAGCGTCTGTGAGCTTTTGGATTTCAGAATAACTGAGTGCATACAGTTTTATAGAGCACTATCATTGTGATTGAATCTTTTGATCGTTTTCTAAGCATATTGTCTTGTCTCGTAAGTTTGTTATATTAATTTTTGATTATGTAATCATTTGTGATTGAGCAGGCGAAACATTTCACAGCCTGAATAGTGAGTTGAGGGAGCTTCCTGCTGTAGAGCTTTCTACACTTCCCCTAATACTTAAGGTCTTAAGATTCTACTGCCCTATGCTTTATTGGTGTTGTTATTTGTTTAGATAATTTACCCCTGCTTTCATGTCTCATTTGTGGTAAAAAAATGTAAATTAAGCTGTTAATATTTCTGAAGGCGTCATTTTTAAGTTTTCTCGTTTCAAATGTTTTGCGGTGCCTTTTTCCCTTCTTATTGGCCTCTCCTTCTATCCATTTGTGACTCCCATAACTACAACAGACATTAACACTGTTATATTTATCCTCTCAGTGTGGATGTATGTCCCATCAATCTGTGGAAGTTTTCTTGATAACTAATTATGTCCGTTGGTGCTCTGGATTTGTTTCCTGGGATTTGTTTTCTCAGAGATTTTGTTATATTTTTCCATTTTCCATGCAGATTGTTTCAGAGAGTGGCATTACGGATCAGATGCGTCTAACTGAACTTATTTTGAAGGATGTAAGTTATTCCTTGCCAGTTCTATATAGTGTGATATCCATGCTTGCACTCTTTTTGGGAAATCTTATTCTACGCTTAGAATTTTCTTTGATACTGTCAGTAGTATTATTGGTTTTTCATGATTACAAACAAGCTCTAGCAAGAACATCTCCATTGCTATAATTTGATCCCGTTTTTTTTTTTATATCTTTAAGGTACTTAAGTTTGTGATTTCAGTGTCAACCCCTAATTTTATAGACTGATATACTAATTAATATAGTTTATCATGTGTTGAGGAGTAGATTCTGAAACCTTCTTAACCTACTTTTTCCCTTGGTGCAGCATGATTTCTTCCGGAATCTGATGGGGGTATTTAAAATATGCGAGGACTTGGAAAATGTTGATGGCCTTCACATGATATTTAACATTGTCAAGGGAATCAGTTAGTATTCACACACATCTCATTATTATTTCTTCCTTCCAGAGTTTTTTTTCTTGACATCCAGCATTTCTTTTTCTTTTTTATGCAGTTTTGCTCAACAGTTCTCAGATCCTGGAGAAAATATTTGGAGATGAGCTGATCATGGAAATTATCGGATGCCTTGAGTGTAAGTATAATGTCACTAGTCGAGCCTTAATGATCTATATATTGTAAAAGATAATGAAAGGCATGAGCTTCAGAATTTAGCTGTTGGATATATGTTGCATAGGTCTTCTAGATACTAATTAGATTCTATTGAGACTTTCTTACCCACATAGTGTCGAGGAATCTTTGTAAGGTTTCATATCCTTAGTTATAAATGGACACCAAAAGCTTATGTTTCTTATATTATTAGGTGTATATTTCCTTGGTGGATCAAATAGACTTGTTATTAAGGGTGGTTTGCGTTTGCGACTACAAATATTATAGCCCATGTGATGTTTTTTCTTTTCTTGGCTGCTGCCTTATTTTTAGCAATAAATGACGCTACATGTTGACTTCTTATAGATGACCCTGGCGTTTCTCACTCCCAGCACCACCGGAATTTTCTGAAGGAACATGTTGTTTTTAAGGAGGTAACACAACTTTCCCTTCTGCTATTGATTTCATGTGGTTCAGGACCAATTAAAGTAGACTGGACTTAGGGAATATTCGAGACGCTTTGCTTTTACAAGAACAGAGTATGCCTCCTGAAAATATTAGAGAAAGATTATTTTTTGGAAGAAAAGAACATGCTCATTATGGATACTTTGGGATTTGCTTTCTTTGACTTCTAGAAATGAAAGTAATATATGATGTAGAAACAAAAATTTCGGATTCTTTAATATACCTCTTTATTTTCGCAGGCTATACCAATTAAAGATCCTTTAGTCCTGTCAAAGATACACCAAACGTACAGAATTGGTTACTTGAAGGTTGGATCTCATCATTTTTCATAAAACTTGACGCCCTTTTCTGTGGTAGTAGGTCTCACCTTCTGTCACTTCTTACAGGATGTTGTTTTGGCTAGAGTACTAGATGATGCTATAGTTGCAAACTTGAATTCAGTAATCCATGCGAACAATGCCATTGTAAGTTTTTCATATAAATGCTATCACATATATGACATTGTAAACATGCATCCCAATTTTTTTGTTTTACTGAATTGCATCTTCTCCAGGTTGTTTCATTGCTGAAGGACGATAGTACTTTTATTCAAGAACTATTTGCAAGGTTTAGGTCACCTTCTACATCTGTGGAATCCAAGAAAAATTTGGTATTTCCTGCCTTCCAAGAGGCATTTGTTATTTTGTTTTAAACCTCGGTTGTTTTGTATTTGTGAATAACATGTATAAAAGGTATTTTGGTTGAAATCTTTTGGGAGCAAGAGATTTTATTGGGATCTCTTTTCTATCCTCGATGTTGAGATGGTCCACATGTACAACAGATAGAAACAGTAGATCTCTGTTAGAAAAGTATCACTGTTCTGTTGTGTTAGTCAGACTGATGTGTTTCCATTCTCTATAAAATAGGTATATTTCTTGCACGAATTTTGTAGTTTAAGCAAGAGCCTCCAAGTGGTGCAGCAGCTGCGGCTTTTTAGGTATGAACTCACCAGAAACTAAATGCAACTGCTATTGCGCAGTTACTGACTTCGGAAAATTTGTATTGCATTATCATTATAGCTCTTTCTTCCTCAGGTGCTTCTTTAAGTATCCTCTTGAGTGATCTGTTTCTCAATTTGGCGTGCTTGTCTTTTCAATGATTTTTCAGGGACCTTATTAATGAAGGAATTTTTCATGTCATAGAAGAAGTCTTGCAGATTCCAGACAAAAAACTTGTATTAACTGGGTATACGATTAATTCGGCGTGATAGCTCATTGTGGTTACTCTGTTTAATCTCAGTGGTAATCTACAAGCTGTATTCTCAAGATAGCTATTGTTGTGGATGCAGGACAGATATCCTGATTCTTTTCTTGACTCAAGACCCCAACCTTTTACGTTCTTATGTTGTTCGGACAGAAGGAAACCCCCTCCTCGGTCTCCTGGTAATTTTCTGCTAGCCTTTGGGTTGTTTCTTCAGTTGCAAGGCTGTTCCTGATTTTGTTTATAAAACTGGCTATAATCGGCTCTCTTGTTTGGATAACAGGTCAAGGGAATGATGGAAGACTTTGGTGATAAGATGCATTGCCAATTTCTAGAAATTATCCGAACCTTACTGGATGCAAATGCATTGTCTGGTGGAGTTCAGGTGCATTCTTGTTTCCTTTTAATAACCTAATTTCTGATAATTAGAAAGGGGGTGGTATTTTCCTCCTTTCCCTGAATCAGCACACTTTAAAGTTTAATTTAAAATACGTTGTCGTTACTATTTATCTTAAGATAATTGCTAGAATGTTTAAGGCCTTGCGGTTTTTTGTATACTTACTCATTTTTCTCTTTTAATCTGGTAGATATGCATCCTGATTTTTTTGTCTTTAATGCATTCCATGTGAGCAGAGAGCGAATATCATGGATATTTTCTATGAGAAGCATCTTCCTGAGTTAGTGGATGTTATTACTGCCTCATGTCCTGATAAGTCGGGCAACACATCTGAAGTTCCAGCCAGAAGGATTGGCACAAAGCCTGAAGTTCTATTGAACATATGTGAATTGTTCTGCTTCTGCATCATGCAAGATTCATCCAGAACAAAGTAAGCATGTTGATACTTATTTGAGTGATTTTCTGTTTTATTCTCTTGCTGGAATCCATTCATATTTGCTGTGCAATTTCTTATTTTCTACAGATGCAGTTTTCTCCAAAACAATGTGACTGAAAAGGTTTTGCATCTCACACGGAGAAAGGAAAAATACCTAGTGGTTGCTGCTATACGATTTGTCCGCACTCTCCTATCTGTGCATGTGAGTAGATTCATTTGAACCAGAGGCGATAGATATTGGTTACCTGAGATAGTTCCTGAATGCACCCTGTAGTTAAAGAATAGAGGCATATTGGTGTAGCTTATCATGTTTTGTCCTAAATAGTTACATAGACTTATCCTACTTGCCCAAATTCTTGTCAGTGTTAGGTATCATATCAAAGGCCATCTATAACGGGTTAAACTTCTTGTGACAACTGACCTTTTCTTCTGCACTGACGCTATCTTTGATTTACCAAAAAAAGCTCATAAGGTGAAGAATTGTTCTAGAAAATGTTATCTAATGGCTGAAATATATTTCCAATGCAGGATGATTATGTCCAGAGTTACGTTGTTAAGAACAATATGCTGAAGCCGGTTATGGATGTCTTCATTGCCAATGGGAACCGGTACAATCTGCTGAACTCTGCAGTCTTGGATCTGCTTGAGCACATACGCAAGGTTCCTTTTTCATCTTTTAGCCCTTTTGCTTATATATGTGCAGATCTTATATTATTTAGTGATCATTTCATTTTTTTGTTTTTATAGGGAAATGCAACGCTGTTGCTCAAATACATAGTTGATACGTTTTGGGACCAGTTGGCCCCATTTCAGTGCTTGACCTCCATTCAGGCTTTTAAGGTCAAATATGAACAGGTATTGCTTCTGGATCTTGATTTTTATTTTGGAAATATATGTCTCTGTCTGTATCTTGTTGAACAATGTGTTTTTCCAGTGCTTAGAAAGTGCCGGACCAAAAAGCACTGCTGATGCGGTTGATCCGAGAAGAAGAGTTGACGAGCGTGCGTTGGATAAAGAGGAGGAAGATTATTTCAATGAAGACAGGTTTATCTCTGGGTGTTAAAAACAATGATTATTCTCTATTTTCTGCTTGAAATTCCTCTCACATTTTAGTATTGGCAGCGATGAAGAAGATTCTGCATCTGCTTCTAATACGCAAAAGGAAAAACCTGCTTCTAATACACAAAAAGAACAACCTAAGCCTCATCTTTCAAATGGAGTTGCAGCAAGCCCTGCTTCGTCAAGGTATATTAGTAGTTCCACAATGGATATACATAGAAGATATATGCGACATCTTTGTCTAATTGATTTGCTTGCTGCTTCTGTGAACCATATAGCCCGAGGTCTGGAGGCTTGGTTGACTATGAGGACGATGAAGATGATGAAGACTATAAACCTCCTCCCCGGAAACAGCCAGAAGCCTCTGAGGAGGAAGGCGAGCTCCTTAGTCTGAAACGCAAATCCCCTTGCGTAGAAAGAGAACAAGAGCCGTCCAAGAAACCACGGCTGGGTAAAAATTCGAAAAGAGAAAATGTATTTGCTGTGCTATGTTCGACGCTAAGCCACGCAGTGCTTACGGGTAAGAAGAGTCAAGGCACCACTGGATCTGCAGTCCGGTCAATTGTAGCCAAGGAATCCGAGGACTCGAGAAGTGGTGAAGAGAATAATAGCAGCAGTTCAGATGATGAGAATCACAAGGATGATGGAGTTTCCAGTTCAGAGCACGGAACATCAGACAATGGAAAGCTAAATGGAGAAGAATCTCTGGTAGTAGCTCCAAAATCATCACCCGAAATGGCTGTGAATGGATCCTGAGATTTTAAAACTCTAAACCCTATAGTTGTGGCTGTGGACGGAAGGCACTCTCATGGGTGCAAAATAATACCTTCAAAGTTAAAGACTGAGAAGGAGAATGAGATATGAGAAACCGCAAAAGAAAGCTTGGGGGAAACCAACGGAGGAAGAAATGTATAGTGAACGCCATTTGAGGGGGTAAAGGGCTCGTTCTTCGTCCATAGTGTTTGCAGCTGTTTTTTTTTCTTTCTTTCTTTTCTTTCTATATTCATCTTTGAAAAGACTTGGCAGTCTCTCTGGTCATGGTCTATTGTAAGACATGGTCTATCAGCAACTAACTCTTCTTAATTCAAGTTCCTTAATGGGTTTCTTTGTTTATCCTTTTAAACTGGTTTTACTCTTTAGTGGACGGACTCTCTTCGCTGTATTTTGATGAGCAAGACGGATTAGTTTTGATAGGAAAGGAGCAAAACACGTCGTTTTGGTAGGTGGGTCGGCAGCCAATGTGTGCGTTCTTTCTTTATTTTTTCAGTTTAGATGTTACAAGTTACACATGAACAAAATTTTGATAATTTTTTCTTGGATCGAGTGTTTGGATTTTGTTATATTGTTTAGAGGTTCTTTTGGTCACAAGTTCTTGATGAAATAATCCAACACATACAGTACAGTTTTTTAGCTATTGAATATTGATCATTAATAAACCTAATCAAGTAGAACGAATAATTTTACATTGAAAACATGGGTTAAAAAATTTACTATATTATCTACAGTGGCGCTTCGTTTACAACGAAAGTGGCTGTAGTTTAGTGGTAAGAATTCCACGTTGTGGCCGTGGAGACCTGGGCTCGAATCCCAGCAGCCACACATATTTTTTTCTTCACTTAATGCCTTTTAGTTTCATGGGCCGAAATTTCATATGGAAATGTAATATGAGGCAATGAGGCCAATGAATTCTCCCCAATCCAATTGTTTACCGCACGATGTTGAACTTAGGGATACCGTGAGGCCCAAAATATACTGTATAAGGGAAATCCACTTGGTCAGGTATGGTATAAAGCGATTTCATTTGGTTTTATATTTCTTGTTTGAATCAATTAAAGACTTGACCAAATTATAAAAAGAATGAATGCAAATCAAGCAGGCTACAATTAAAGGTCAAATTCAATTCTTATGAGCCTAACCACCCGAAGGAGGCAAAAGTTTTGTTCCTGTTGAGAACCGGTTGCGTGTTAATAATATATTAGTGACAAAAACCTGCTAAGCAATTAGCAATGAATCGGAGACTGTTGCATTTTCTCTTGAATAGCTTTGTAACAACTAAGACTACATAGTGGTAGCTTCGACTTTGAATCTCTATACTTGTACACTTTCTCGCAATTTGGCCCCGCACATTTCTCACGTGGAGGAGGATAACTGGAAAAAAAAAAAAAAACACAGTCAAAATCTCACCATTCTACTCTACAATCTACATAGTTGAGATTCTATATATCACTAGATGCTAGTTTACCTGTAAGTAATGGGCTTGAAGATATCTGGAAGACCAATGTCTTGAGAAAATGTCAAAGTTGTTCCACTTGGACCAATAACCAATCTGACTGTGTTTGCTGCGAGTGTGCTTGATCTTTCAGCTCTCTCCTGTGAATATGAAAAATGAAGTCAACACAAAGAGAGAGCAAAAGAGAGTTTATAAGACGCCATCTGCAATTTAGGTACCTGAGCTCGTTCTTCTTGTTGTTTCTTAATCTTCTCCTCTTTTTTCTTTCTCCCTGAATCTTGCCCGAGTATTTTCCTGATAGCTTCAGCCTGGTGAAGAAGAGCTTAGATCATCATTCTGCTTGTGTTGGCATAACACGATAAATCAACCGAAATATATGTATTTATCTTCACCTCGGCTTCTTGGGCAGCTTTCTCGGACTGCATTCGCCGTCTCTGTGCAGCTTCAGCCTTCTTGGATTGTTGCTCTACCTCCGAAAGCTTCTGCTTTTGTCCTGGAATTGTTCAAGGTTTACAGAATCAGTATTTGCAGCTTCATTTTATTATGTGTTAAAGGGAAAAAAAAGTGCAACTCACTTTTAGAGGAAGGGCAAGGTAAGCCATCAGGGAATTCAAGAGGAGCCGACCCGATGGGAGAATATGGATCATTTCCAGATTGGAAAGCCCGAGTACGTGTAGCAGGAGTCGCTCCTGGCGTGAGAGAATCCACCATTCCCATCTTCAGCTTTTTCCTTTGAGTTACAGCATGTTTGTCAGATGAGGGATGTTCTTTGTCTTCCATGCTGTGGCCATTGCTGTGTATCTTTCTGCCTCCTTCACCTTCTTGAAAGTCCCTGTTGACCCTTTTCGACTTCAACTTTTCGAGGTACCTTATCTCCTCATCTCCATCATCATCATCATCCCTGTCTTGTTCTTGATCCAATAAACGTTTCTTAAGACCTCGTTTCCTCTTTTCGCATCCATTCACAGCCTCAGATGGATTTAGTCTAGATCGATGGATCTCTCCTAGATACATAGTCTTCTGAACATGCCTCTGCTCTGGTACATTTCCTTTTACCTTGTTTTGAAACGGCTTTTGTCCATCATCCTGCATTAAAAAAAGAAAAACAAGTTCACAATAACAAACGCATGATGATGGACAAAATCGAAGCTTTGAGAGTTTTACCGTAGCCTCTGACTTGGTTTGGAATGTACGAGTAACACCACCAAGCTTAAGCTTCAGTTTCAGTGTGTTCTCACTTGCAGGCCCGCAATGACTATCTGCTTTCCGAAAACTTGGGTTTGGCTGTGTTGAGGGTTGCAAGAAAGTGAAACTATGCAAGCTTCCTTTGATATCACGGGGTCGACGAATCAGAGAGCTTCTCCTTCTCCTTTCCATAAAGCCAGATAAAGTAGAAGCAGATGCTTCAGAGGCCTCCATTATCATCAAGTTTCAGGACAGCCGTCACAAAGTATACCTTAACACAATGAGCGCAAAGTGAACTAATGACACAGTAATTAGAGTATAAAGGCTATGCAGCTTCATGAAGAAACTTTTCCAAGGTTTACTCAAAGCAGTTTTCAAACAAAAACTAAGCTGATTTCTCCTAGGAATTAAACATTGCATTCTCAAATTGACACAAAACCAATGAAACCCAGAGAAGCTAAAAACCAGCTAGCAGAGTGATATCCACAACAGAAAATCGAGAAAGCAGACACTAAATCGGAAAAAAAATCCCAAAAATTCAAACGAGAATCTCACGCTAACACCAATATCTTCCGACGGAAAGAATCAGGAGACGGGAGAAAGAGAGAGCGAACTTACGGAAGAAGACGAAGGAGGGAAAAACCCTAGATAGAGTTGAGAAGAAGAAGGGTCTCGAAAGAGAAGAAGTATGTGGATTGGCTTTAAGTGAGGGGTAAATGTGGAAGAGACGTTGGCCCTCCAAATCTTTATCTCCTCCATTTTTTTCTGATTTTCTCTCCTCCTTCTTCTCTTTCTCTTTTTTTTTTTCCATTTATTTTTTTCCAAAAATTTTGTAGGTCTTTACTTTCATGCCGTCCCTCCGGCGACGCGCACAGCGTTTCTTCGTCGGACGTAAAAGCTTAAGAGTTAACTTAACACAATCAAATTGGACGTTTGGGTTGGGCCCTTAAACATTCAGGCCCAATTACATCTATTGGGTTACTATATAATATTTTGAGTTGGTAAACCACATTCATTATCCCTCCCCTCATACAGAAGCAACTAAACATTCTTAATATATACCGATTCAGTTTACCAGAGATTATCTACAAGACGAGTGAAATTTACATATATATCACTTTGTTTCACGAGAAAATGATATCCACACATACAGGCACACGACATTACACAACAACGAGGAGATAGATCACGCGGGAAATATCTCTGGGATTGTTTACAAGCATGAAGCATTAAAGCCTAAAAGCTTGACCTCCTCTGTTTAAATATAGTTTGAAAAACGACGTAGTACCATGTTCAAACCCGTCCAAGACCCCCCAAAAGAAACGATTTAAGAAAACAACAACATTTTTTAAAATCGAAAACGCCGTCGTATTCACTTGATCAACGTAGAGATTGCGAGACAGTTACTCACCATCTTCGTAAGCTTATCGCCCACGTCAGCCAACGGGTTAGGCTCACCTGATTCCTCAAAACCGTCGTTGCACGTGCCGAAATCCGTCATCGCCGCGCTCAGGTTTGTGTTCACGGTGGCGATGTCACGTGCCTTGATGGCGTTAACCGCGTCCTCCAAATTCGCCACGGCGTCATCGTACAACTCCTGACAATCGGCGGCGCCTAATTTCTCGACGATCGCAATCGCAGCCTTGGTCGCGTTCATCGAGGCCTGAATCGCGAGAACGAGGACGGAGGAAGTGTCAGGTTTCAGCTGAGCCGTTAACAGAGGACTAACGGAAGATTCGCACAGCAGAGGAAAGTCAGTTTTGCCGCAAATGGTTTTGATCTCCGGAGATAACAATGGCTTCAGGAGGTTTTTGGGCGTATTCAATAGTGTCTTTCCTGATGGAGCGGTTGGGGAAATGGAATCGGCGGGAACCTCAGATGGTGATGGTGACGCAGCCGGAGAATCTTCCGTCGGAGGATCAGTAGGGGAAATGGAATCGGCGGGAACCTCAGATGGTGACGCAGCCGGAGAATCTTCCGTCCGAGGATCAGTAGGGGAAATGGAATCGGCGGGAACCTCAGATGGTGACGCAGCCGGAGAATCTTCCGTCGGAGGATCAGTAGGGGAAATGGAATCGGCGGGAACCTCAGATGGTGACGCTGCCGGAGAATCTTCCGTCGGAGGATCAGTAGGGGAAATAGAATCGGCGGTAACCTCAGATGGTGACGCTGCCGGAGAATCTTCCGTCGGAGGATCAGTAGGGGAAATGGAATCGGCGGGAGCGTCTGGTGACGCCGCGGGAGAGTCTAAACCTATAGCCGTCGGAGGAGTGGAATTGGCGGGAGCCTCTGGTGATGCTGCGGGAGAATCTATATCTGTCGCTGTCGGAGGACATGCCGGTGCCGGAGATGGAGACTCTGACTCGGAGGGGGGATTCGAAGGTGGATACGCCTGAAGTAGAGATCTTGCGACGAAGGAATGACCAAGCGGCACAGTGCATTTGGAATTTACAGGCGTTAATATTGTGATCAACGTAGAAACCGTGACGATCACGATGATCCGAAAGGTTTTATTCGACTCCATATTTGGTTTTGTCGAATTTCCCTTTTGTTAAGGGCAAAAAATGGGCTGTGAAAAGATAAAAGGGACAAAACGTAAAAACAAAATTGGGGATCGGCGGAACGCAAATGGCGATTCAACTTTAGGAAATCTAATATTCATATCTTTAAGAGGGTCATGTGAAGTTCTGCGAGAAAACAGGTCAACACGTACGTCAACTTAAATAACTGTCTAAATCTTAAATCTAAGTATAGCTAGAAATCTGTTACCTTAAACGGTCTTAGAGAAATTCTTCTTCCTTCTAAAAGTTAAAACTATGGGTTTTTCCCCCGTTAAAGTTAGAGAAATGTGCTTAGTAGAGAAATGAATAAGTTACATGTATAAACTCAGCTGCATTTTTGTAACGAAATATTGCAAAAGATTCCATGACGAATGAAGTTTGTGAACTTGAAGTTATACTTTATATCTAAGCTGATTTCGGTTAACAATTAAATCAAAGAAAGGTGGTTTTAAAAGTTGATTCTTTGAACTTGGACTAGCTCAGATGTTAAATTTTAACACCGTTTAACATAAAATCGGCTTTGTTGAATTTATAGTATCAGATATTTACAGTCGCAAAAAGCTCACTGTTTTTCTTCACGTTCTTGACTTAAAAATGTAGGTTTTTGTTAACTGTGGTAAAAAATTGACTCTACCATAGTACCAGGAAGCAACGTAGAAAGTCACTCTGAACTGTGTAGACTGTAGCTGTCAAAAAGCAACAAACCTTTTTTTAATTTGTTTTTATATATTTACTTGTTTAAGCTTTGCAACCATTTTTGCATTTGCCGCTTCAGGGAGTGCAGAAGAAACTAGAGAGAGGGAGAGAGAGAGAGATCTGCTTTCCCGAAGATGGACGTTTCGCCGGCGATGATAGAAGTCGGTGACCAAGGTCTTCCGGCAGAAAACATGGACAAAGACGACGATGAAGACGTGTGCCGGATTTGCCGATCACCGGAGGAACCAGGAAACCCGTTAAGGCATCCGTGTTCGTGTCGAGGATCCATCAAGTATGTACACCAGGATTGTCTTCGTCTTTGGCTGAATCGTCGCGGGTACAAGAAATGCGAGGTTATTGTTACCATTACCTTTCTTATATTTTGGGGATTTTTGGCATGGCTAGTTTTAAGGGTTTCAATGTTAATGTCATCATGTGGTTTTCCGATTTCCCCACACTGGTTCTTGGAAGAATCTCCGGTGCGAGGCTTTGAGTTGGGTGATTCAAGGGTTTTGATTTTTGATTTTCTTCTCTATTTCGGTGGATTCCGATAGGAAAAATCCGGCAGATTCTTGGGCAACGTTACATAATTCCGTTGTGTTTCTACCGCAGGTATGTGGGCGTAGTTGTTCCGGTTTACTCCGAGAATGCTCCGGAGAGGCTTCCATGTAACGAGTTTCTAATCAGAGTGTTATTGAGAGTAGCACGTTACGTGAAATCGATGTTTCCTTGGATTGTGGTGTTTCTCTTCAACTCATACTGCAATTCCTTACATCCTTGGGGCCAAGAAATTGTCGCTGAGATCCAGAGAGATTTTTGGATGTCTCGGAAGTTTGCTTCTTTGTGGGCTGGCCTGATTTACAGCTGTTTGATCGTGTGTTTCATGGCCGTCGTCACTGTTATAAGGATGGAATTCGGAGATCTCAATTTCCGGAGGAATTTTATTGGGAATGGTTTAGAACAAGGAGTCATTGGTGGAGTTTTGCAGGTCTTATGGAAGTATATGAAGATTCTTTGCGATTGGTATTTTCACAAACTCATTCATTTCTTGGGGCCAGCTAATCGACTAATACTTGTTCCTCCAAACGCGCCACTCGATGAATTTGGGGTTATAAGGAGGCTTCTTTTCTTTCTTGACGACGATGTCTTTGCTGTGAGTCCCCAAATTTTCTGTTTGTTCATCAATTCTCTTCCTTCATTACTGTAATGTTGAATGTTGAGTAACAACTTGTGTTTGTTCTCTACAGGCCCTTGCTGTCAGTGTCTTTGTGTATATCTTCTTGGTTCTTCTCCCAATTTGTATCGGATGGATTGTATTAACAATTGTTGGAGGAAGCTACTTATCTGGAAACTCCATTGTTATTTCTGGATACATGATGATGCTGTCAATACCCTTTACTTACTTTGGAATCCTCTTCACTCTCCGTCATAACCCATTTCCAGCCATAGTCCGGTGGTTTTCGCTGGGATTTTACTTTTCCACAGTGGAATTGCCAGTTGTCTTGTGGGTTATATCAGTAAAAGCCTGCAGAAACCTATATGTCATCAAAGATGCTTTCGTCTTGACTTTTAAAATTGGTGTTGTCCCTTGGATAATTGGCTGTTGGCTCGAAATCTACACCTCCCCTATGTTTAGAACCACAATTCCCCAGAGATTTGTGATCCTTTCACACTACCAAAGCCTGAATCCCCTATCTTTGCTAGCAGGATTCTGTTTCTTGAATCTTGTTGACGCTTACAGAGAATTTATCCAGGAGGTAACAGTTTATTTTATTTTTTTGGTTTTTTAATCCCAACGGAACGTTACTGTTTCATCAGATTTTTCCCCTTATTTTCTTCTTCTTTTTTCTTTGACAGATCATTCATAAACGAGCCTTTTGGTATCTTCTAGATGTTAGAGATCCAGACTACAAGGTCACCAAACTGAAACTTGGTTACACTTTCTTTGCGTTTGCTACTCATGGGGTCTTGTTGGTGATTCTGGTCCACTTGCCAATTAAAGCAATTACGCTTATCAGCCCATCTTTTTTCCCTCTTAAGTTATGGTGAGCTTCCAGCGTTTGCTTCCCTCAGAACCTTACCTTATATCGCTTCTAATTTCTTGTATCTTGAACAAAGCAGGGTCACCGACGAAAAGGTTTTTTTGGGTGCGTGCGCCATTTATTTCAATCTAATGAAATCCGGCCTCAAACTTACCATACCAGCAATGGAGCTCATGATTCACAAGTGGATTATCACTGTTAGTTCTTGGCTTCAGCTGAGTGATTACTTGCTGGTAGTTCCCAGAGGAGACCGTGCTGATCAGAATGTGAGACCAATTATGCAACCAAGAAGGCCGTATGATGATAATAAATGGTTTCTATTGTACTCCTTAGCTGAAGGCTCTATGGTCATTTTGCATGGTTATGGGGGTGATGAAGACGATATTAAGTCTAAAGACCAAAGAGATAACACGTTGTTTCTGCTGAGGATTGCCTTGATGTTGGTGCTTGCTGCTTTGAGTATGTTCCTCTTTGCTACCGCCTTCATGGCGTTGCCAATCTTTGCGGGGAGAGTATTCTTTGACTCTATCCCTTTCATCATGACACTATATGGAGTCAGACCTGACGGTGTGTTCTAGTTTCTTATAGACCTTTTATCTTCTTCTTCTTTACATGCTTCTAATTAAGTCTTTGCTTCGTAAATCTCGTGATTGCAGATCTCTGTGCTTTTTGGATGGGATGTTATATCCTGCAAGCAGTCTATTTCAGCACCTGCTTTGTATTTGATCAAATTCAGAAGGGAAGAACCGGTTTGCTTCTCAAAGATGTCTTCGTACAGATACGAAATGGATTGTTTTTCTCCATCTGGGTAAGAAAAACCTTGCATTTTCCACCAAAAGAAACTCTTGAAAGCTATGACTTCTAACTTGCAAACTTTCCAATGAACAGATCTCTGTCATACCGGGATTGTTTGGTCTACTCATCGACCTTATGATCATCATCCCATCACGAGTGCCGCTAGATGAATCACCCGGTCTACTTCTTGGTCCAAGATTGGTGGATCGGATTTTTTGTGCTTCACATATGGACCTTTCTGGTAAGATAAATCATCAGATGGAGATTTCAACAAGGACTTGAGTTTTCTTGCATAGCAACTATATTTGCCTTCTCCTCTTTTTTTTTTTTATTTTTTTTTTCATAGACCATGCTCACGCCTATCAACTGGTTCGCGACTGAGGCATGGAGAGGGAAGCTTGAGAGAATCAGAAACGTGGAAATCGATAGACTTCCTTCAATGTGGCTGCTTCGAGATGTGATTGGTTCCATCATAAGCACACTTCTAACCACACTCTCCATCCCTTACCTGTTCGTGAAGTCTCTGTTCCCGTTGCTTGGATTTTCCCAAAGCATCAATTCAGCTGCAGAGCGGCTTATTTGGCCGGCGTTATTAGCTTTGATCACGGTGTGGTT
Source organism: Erythrophleum ivorense (assembly GCA_026724425.1). Taxonomy (NCBI): domain Eukaryota; kingdom Viridiplantae; phylum Streptophyta; class Magnoliopsida; order Fabales; family Fabaceae; genus Erythrophleum; species Erythrophleum ivorense. Next base: position 2,301,896 of record JAIUCV010000115.1, read on the forward strand.
TATGGCCAAGCTAACACGTGATTTTATTATCTACCTTCACCAGTTGGTCTTCAATGAACGGTACTTGGTGGGTGAAAGAGTCGACAATTTGACTGAAGAACTAGAGTAGAGGATGTGACCAACATGAGCTTTTATTGATAGACAAGTAAATACCAATGGTTAGGGTTCTTACTTTTGACGAGATTTGTCGATTAGTGAAATCTTGGAGACATCTTTTGCAGTTTTGTGTATAAAATACCAAGGAGAAGAGCTTCAAAGCCTTCCATTTCGTTTAATTTCAAATAATTCCATCCAATCGGTTCAAAAACTTAATTTAACTCGGTTTAACAAAAGCTAATGATATCGATGCATATCTTTCGTGTTCACGTTCTTGGCGTGTAGCTGCAACGTGGATGCTCGTATAAATGACGCAACATTTTAAAAAAACAAATTAATCAATAATCCTCTCGACTAACCCTTGAAGTTGCCAAAAATTACCAACCGTACCATTCTTCTCACAATTCCAGTGGACTCGAAAACTAAAATACAAAAAGGCGATTCAAAGCAGGAGGCTAGAGAATATTAACTCCATCTTCTCTTCGTTGATTCCTATTTTCCTTTTTCCGATTGACGGATACCGGATACGGCATATTTTATCCTTCTTTCGCGTTTTCGTCTCGCCGGATTCTTCTCCAAGCACTAGTTGAAGAATCTCTGAAACAAGTGAAAAAAGACGAAATGCCGTTCTGGTGGCCGTTGATCGTTCTCGCCTTCGCTTACGCGATCTGCAAATTCCTTCTGATGCTCATTCCTCCCAATGTTCCTTCCATTGACGTAGACGCATCCGATGGTAACTTCTCTCCTCTATGTCTCTACCGTCTCCTAGTTTCGTCTATGGAACTGAACAGTCCGTAGAAAAGGCTTATCGATGTTTGATTTATTGAAATGTGGATTGGATTTCTTACCAGTGTTGGCTCATGGGAAAGATACGGAGGAGAATAGCTTCATCTATGTGAGTTCTTCGTTCGCGTCACTTCTCACTTTCATCCATATCGTGGTTGAATTTTTTTAGTGATAAGAGACTTATAATTTCATCTCAATATTAAGAAATTAACTATGATTTCCATATTTGTCAATCCAAGTGGTTGGCTCACTATAGTTGATACTGTTATGATAGCTAATTGTAATGTTGGATCTGTTGTTCTTGTGAATTGGCACACTGAATCGTAATTTCCCTGTGACATGAACTTTAGATTCCTCCGAGAGGAAGGAGCCAACAGTCAGACAAAAAAGTTCAATGCTATGAACCTGCCACGATGAAATATCTCGGATATTTCCCTGCTCTGTCTCCCTCTGAGGTTAGTAGCTTCTGTCCATTTTGTGAAGGGGGACATGTTTGTATAATTTTGGAGAATGTTGCTACTTTACACTTTTGTGTTTCAGGTTAAGGAGCGAGTAACACTATCAAGGAAGGCTCAGAAAACATGGGCTCAAAGTAGCTTCAAGCTGAGAAGGCACTTCTTGCGGATTCTTCTCAAGTACATTATTGAACACCAAGAACTTATCTGCGAGTACGGATTCATTTCTGTGTTACTTAGTGTTTTGGGATACGTGTTTTTTTCTTAACGTCTGCACCTTTTATTTCCGATTGATGCTAAGATAATTTCATCTTTATTTAGAGTCTCTTCACGTGATACTGGAAAGACTATGGTCGATGCGTCCTTGGGAGAAATAATGACTACTTGTGAGAAAATCACGTGGCTTCTTTCGGAGGGTGAACGATGGTTGAAGCCTGAACATCGGTATTTCCACTATATATTACCTATCAGTTTTAGTTATAGTTCTCTTTTTATACTTGCATAGATATGATTTTGGTTAAAGTTTCTAATTTACCCGCAGGTCTTCAGGAAGAGCTATGCTTCATAAAGTATCAAGAGTAGAGTACCATCCCCTTGGTGTCATTGGAGCTATAGTCCCATGGAATTATCCCTTCCACAATATTTTCAATCCTATGCTGGCTGCAGTCTTTTCAGGGAATGGCATTGTTATTAAGGTATTACTGCATTGTCTTTTATTATTATAATTCGCTGACCCTTTTTGATCTATCTTTTCAAAGGCATGCCATTAATTTGTATCACATATCTCAATTGGCTTACTTGTTACTCTTTGTATGATGTCGACATCCTGAGTAGTGCAACCAATGGGAGGAACTTGATTAGTCTTCTTCAATGCATATCTCTTTCCGAATTTTGTATATGTATCTGATAGTTGAAGAACCTCTCCTGCAGGTTTCAGAACACGCTAGCTGGTCAGGGTGCTTTTACTTCCGAATCATCCAGGCAGCTTTAGCTGCTGTTGGAGCACCTGAAAATCTAGTTGATGTGATAACAGGGTCTGTATATTTTCCTTTATGCAATTCTCCTTAGCATGCTGATTTATATTTGACTTCCTAAAAATAACATATTCTCTTCAGGTTTGGGGAGACCGGAGAAGCACTTGTCTCATCTGTTGATAAAATGATATTTGTTGGATCTACTGCTGTTGGCAAGATGGTACAGTCTTCAGACTTCCTTCTTCATTCTTATCCTTTCACGATGAGTTCTACTCATTCAATATGTTGCAGATAATGAGAAATGCAGCCGAGACATTGACACCTGTCACTCTCGAGCTTGGTGGAAAAGATGCATTTATCATATGTAACGACGCAGATGTCTCCCATGTAAGTGTTCTTTCTGTGTCACACATCTGCGTCAAGATACTCTCTTGTGTGTTCTTATTGCATATTACTGGAAAAGGAGGTTGTTAATTCGACAAAACTAACGGTTCTATTGTACAATGTAGGTTGCACAAGTGGCTGTAAGGGGTACTCTTCAGTCCAGCGGGCAAAACTGTGCGGGTGCTGAAAGATTTTATGTTCACAAAGACATTTATTCTGCATTCGTTAGCCAAGTGACCAAGATTGTGAAGTCCGTTTCTGCTGTAAGTGTACTGTTCCCTGTTAACTCACAACAAAAAGAGATAACAATCCGTGTGGCATTTGTTTTTATCCTTAATACAGATATGAAATTCAGGAGGTCCCTAATTCCTGGTTTTCTTGTGATTTGTTTGTCATCTTTACTCCAGCCTTTCTACATTAATATGTTTCTATGGGCATAGTAGCCGTCCTCTTGTTTTCACCACTCTTCGATCATTTTCCTGTATTTCCTAGCATATGTAAGCCATATAGGGGGTTAGCTGAATTATTTTATATGTGATGCTGTGGACGTTTGAAGAAACAATATTTTCTTACATTAGTCTCTCTTTCTCAAAATTTTCTCTTCCTTTTTATTAAAATCCTTCCTTTTACATCAGGGCCCTCCTTTAAGTGGAAGGTATGACATGGGTGCTATATGTTTGCAAGAGCACTCTGAAAACCTACAGAGCCTTGTGAATGACGCCTTAGACAAAGGAGCAGAAATTGCAGTCCGTGGAAGCTTTGGTCATCTTGGTGAAGATGCAGTCGATCAATATTTCCCTCCAACTGTTCTTATCAATGTAAACCACAGCATGCTAATAATGAAAGAAGAGGTATTTTACCTTACCCTTACCTTCATCGGGTCGGAGTTCAAAGAGTGCTTGCTTTTTTTGTTGCATCACACACTAGTTCTTAAGAGATTTTGGTTAATGTGGTGAAAATCAGGCCTTTGGACCAATAATGCCGATCATGCAATTCAGCACCGATGAAGAGGCCATAAAGCTGGCAAATGATTCACGCTATGCGCTCGGCTGTGCTGTTTTCTCTGGAAGCAAGCATCGCGCCAAACAAATCGCTTCCCAAATTCAGTGCGGCGTTGCTGCAATCAATGACTTTGCATCAAACTATATGTGCCAGGTACTCACTCATCACTGGCTATAGTTTAGGATTTTTACCTTTGCAAAAGAAAAGCAAAAAAGGTTAAGCATCATTTCCATGAGAGTAAGAGCTCTTTGTCTTGTGATATTGCAGTCGCTTCCCTTTGGAGGTGTAAAGGATAGTGGGTTTGGACGGTTTGCGGGAATAGAAGGTTTAAGAGCATGCTGTCTTGTGAAATCCGTGGTTGAGGATAGATTTTGGCCACTCATCAAAACCAAGATTCCAAAACCTATTCAGGTATGTTTTTCTTAAAACTAAAAACTAAAATCAAAAAGGTGATCATCTTATTTGAAAATTAACATTTTTCTCTGTGATGGTCATATCGCAGTACCCGGTAGCAGAAAATGCATTTGAATTCCAGGAGGCACTAGTCGAAACCCTTTACGGACTCAACATTTGGGACCGGCTAAGATCCTTAATCGATGTCCTCAAGTTCCTGACCGATCAGAGCTCTCACGTGAGCAGAAACAGAAAGAGCCACTAAAGACCGATATGGTGAATAAACTTGATGCGTTGCCTGAGTTGCTAATATTGCAAGCTAACAACTTTGGTTACTACCAGTGAGCCTTTTGGGTTTAGAGATAAAAGCCCAGGGAGACTCGTTTTTCACTCGGAAGGTGGCTATTTGTGAGATATTTGAAATGTACTTTGTCGTTGTCTTATTAATAGAAAAATGCCAGTTGGTATTTGTTTGGTTTTGTTTTGGATTATGTTTTCAAGCAAATGTATTCTTAGTCTTAGGGATGTTAAACTGACATTTAAGGTCAGAAATTCGTGATGCATCTTAGGACCGTGCACCCAAAACAAAACAAAAAGTTTTGTGGTCTAAACCGTACGTGGTGGCAAACGGTTGGCAAACACTTTAAGAGTGTACATTTTCAAAATTAATCAACATATAAATTTGATTTTAGAGTTTATAATTTTTTACTCAATAAAAAAAGATAATTTTGAAAATTGACGTTATATATATCTAGTTTTGAAAATTGACATATAAAATGTATATTTTTGAAAAAAAAATCAACTTTATTTTAGTTAAAATAAATAAAAATAAAAATTTTAAATTATATATTTATAGGAAATTTTCGGCGTGTTGTAAATAGAGCCGTTCGTCGTCGTGGTATATTCTAGTGGAGCGGTGAGATTTGTTCCGTGTAAAATTGTCCTTATAGTTCAGACGGCAAAAAAAAGAAAAATATATACATTTATAGATGTTTATGATTTACTTCTATTCATAAACAAATTTATAATTTCTGTGGATGCTAAATATGATGCATGATATGGATAGATTATATCATACATATATTTTTTTTTTTCAAAGTATTTGTAAAATTGAAAATGGAATTATATGTAGAAGTTTCTTTTTACATCAGTTTTACTTCCCTGTATTCGGGTGTTTAGAAAACTATTTTGGTAAAAAAGGCATTTTCTGTCAACTTGTTAAATTTCTCTCTAGGTAATTCAAACTACCATTTAATAAGAGGTCCACTAGTAAAATAACACTAATAATAGTTAAATATCTCTGGATATTGATTGAATACATAGAAACTATTCAATGCTCCAAAAAGGTAATTCAAGATTTTCTCCAATGGACTTGCTAATTATGTATTTATGCAAAAGAGACTTACTAAAACTACTCTTAAAATATGATGATGAGGTTGCAATGAAAACTCTCCACACATTCATTTCTATAAACACATGAAATAAATCACTAAAAATAAATAAAAATCATAAATCAATCTTCTTATTTATACATAAACACAGGTTACACTCGACATAAAACAAAAAAAAGAAAGAAAAATGGGTAGGAGAAAGATTAAGATGGAGAAAGTGCAAGACACAAACACAAAGCAAGTCACTTTTTCGAAACGTCGATTGGGTTTGTTCAAGAAAGCGAGCGAGCTCGCGACTCTGTGCAACGCCGAGGTTGGGATTGTTGTCTTCTCTCCGGGAAACAAGCCCTACTCTTTCGGGAAACCGAGTTTCGATTTGATTGCAGAGCGTTTTAAGAACGAATCCGAAGATTCAGACGGCGGTGAGAAATCATCAGGCTATAATAGTCGCAGAGGTAATGGTACTAGACAAGAGAAGAAGATATGCAAACGTCTCAACTCGATCATCGAAGAAGCTGAAGCTGAGAAGAAAAGAGGCGAAAAGTTTCAGAATCGGCTCGAATCTGCTGGGGAAGAGAGGTTTAACGTGCCGATTGAAGAGCTTACCCTTGAGGAGCTCAAGGAATTTGAAGCTAAGATGAAGAAAATGCATGGTGGGATTCAAGGTAACATTTTACAGATGAAAGCTTCGTCTTCTCTCCTGTTTCTCTCTAAGGATATTAAATAATTTATGCGATTGAGGATCAAAACAGCTAGACCGAGTTATGTTTGGAACTTTCCTTTTCGTCATTTTTATTTAGTTACATGGTAGCAATGTAATAAATGGTTGGTGCAAGTTACCGATTTGTATCTTCCGCTCTTGATGATCTTTTGGTTGTAACTTTTGGTTTGTTGCAGACAATATGATTATGAAACTATTTTCGATTCAAAAACAACCAAAATGTTTCATGGTACTATACGAAATTTTCTGAGTATGAATAGGTGTCTTTTTGTTGCCAGCATATATGGACCAGGAGAGTAGAAGAAACACATACTAAACAAAGATGCTATTTCCTAGAGAAAGATCAAATAAAATTATCAGTGAAACAGAAAGAAAAGAAATCCCCTCAAAAGAGGGTTTATACAGACAGTGAGTATGAAGAAAGATTAGGCGTGGGCCTCATTTACAGAGGAAGCAAGGAAGTGAGAGATTCTCATTTTCATATCTTTTGTTTCAGTATAATGCTAATGATCCCTATCGGCGATTTTGGTTGGTAATGCTCATCTGTATCCACTTCCTCAATCTCCTGTATTAATATGATTAAACCGTTAACACATGAAACAAACCATAAAAGCTGAAAAAAGAGTGTGTTTGTGTGTGTTGTTGGAGCAAACCTGTACAACATCCTCTCCCTTAAGGACTCTTCCAAACACTAGAAGGTGATCATTCAGATCCGGGATTGGTGCCGTTGTGATCAGAAGATCAAAGTCCTTGTTGTTCCCTTTGGTTTTTGGTGTCCCCAGCATGAACGCCTCATGTTTTGGGCTGCAATAACAGAACACAGGTAGGTTTTTTCATCTCAAACCCACCAAAGAGAGAGATGAAGAACATTTACAGTAAAAAGAAAAGCAGAGAAAGCAAGTTAACCTAGTGTGAAGGCGACCACGGAGCTTTCCTTTAGCAGTCCATTCTTCTACAGGTATAGAGCTTTGTGAGTGACCTGCTTGTACCAAGTAGTTTTTTATAACCCGGTGAAACGCCATTCCCTTGAAGTGATCTTTTTGACTGCAACAATACTCAAATCTTATTATTTCTAACACTGAACTAAGCTAGAATAGTGTCACATAGTAACAAACAAGTCATGACCAGGCCTAAACAAATTCCTACAGTTCTCTTCCTCTATCTAAGCGAAAAGACAAGAAAGGAATTCTGATACCAACCATAGATCTAGAAACTTGTCCACAGCTTCAGGGGAACCTTCTTTAAAGAGTTCCACAGTTATAAGGCCTTTCGATGTGTTTATATCCTACATGAGATAAGAGGACAGAAGCAAGATATCACTGAAACTGTTTATCTAGAGATAAGACAAGTCACATAAACACAATACTATGATGACGAGAAATAAGAACAATTATTATCGTAACCTACAGCATAACCAGGAAGATCATAACTCTTATGCTCCGATGCAGCATTCGTGTCCTGAAACACAAAGATATCATGTATTTGGATATCCTAAACTCGAAAACCAAGTGCCAAGAAGTTGGAAGCAAACAACATATGCATTGAAGGAGTCTGTCCAACCAGTACCTGGAATCTCTGACTCTGAGTTTCGTGTTCAATTGTGTTTCTTGACCTGGGAGATAACCAAGACTCTATTAAGTTTATAGACAGAAGACCTCTAGCTATCTAAGCAACATATGGTAAAAGGAGAATATAAGAAAACAGTGAATTCAAAGACGGAAACAAACCTTTGGGACCAATGACGATAAGTTGTGACCAACGAAAGTATAACAACAGCAACCACAAGATTACACACGATAATTGTGGAAAAACTTATGCGGCTTGGACCCTTCTTCTTCTTGCTTTGATTTAGAAGAGCCTGAGGTTTTATCTTCGCCATTGCACCTGACTGAGATGCAAAAAAAACCATAAATCAACGGTAAGTGGAAACCAATCCAGAAAACTACTAACTGCATAGGATTAGGTAGTTTCCAACTCAAGAGACCCTAATACTACGTATTGACCCGATTCGGAATCTAATCGAAATTTTCCCATAGCTTCACCAGTAACTTCCGATAGACCAGATCCAGATATTGAAATATAGTAAACAAACGTGCATATAAATTTCCATGTACCAATCAGATAACAAAACGGATCTTCTAAACAAATCTCAAGACTTGAAAGTAAAATCACAAAAAAAAAAATCGAAATTGAAGATGAAAAGACGCACCTGAAAGTTAGAAAGAAGAGCTGCTTGTTCCTGTCGTAAAAGGTCGTGAGAGGAGAGATTGGTCGTTTCGTCGATGGAAACTGGTTTGAATTCTCTCTCTCCCTTTTCTTTTTGCCTCAGACCAGCCGCGTGTTATCCGACGGCTACCATTCCACCTCACCACAATTTCGACGACAATTATTTCTTTTTTCTTCTTCCGAAATACATTTTTTTTAAAAAACACATTTAATTTTAAAATTGGAATAGTAAGCTGGTCGGACCGGACCGATCACAATTCGCAAGTCTGTTCGGTCTGTTTTTTTATTCCGTTGGTGTTCGGAGATTTCACCGGAGCGATGATCGTCGCTCCTTTCACGATTATATAGCTGCCACGTAGGATAATTTTATTAATAATCTCACTGAATAAAAAAATGATATTGAAAATCCGATAAAAATCTCTAAATAAAATAAAATTGAGAATCAATTTGCTTTTTTAATCATAATATATATTTTTTAATTTATGATATGAAAACAAATTAATTTGATTTTCTTTTATTAGTCAAATCTTCTAGATAAATAAATTAGGCCTCAAAACAAAAGAACAAGCAAAATCTCTTAAAAACAAGGTCAGAGTCAATTGTTTGGTTTTGTGACTTTTTTTGGGGTCATATTTCTACTTAAATCGATCGGTTTAGATGTCGCTCTACTATCAATAAACCGTGATTGTATTAACCTGAAACAGCCACCCAATGTGATCATTTTTAACTTGCACACCATCGCCTCTTCCTAACCGGTCTCTGTTGATTGGTGGTATCACCGTTTTTAGCTGTCGTTTCGGTTTGAGATTCCAATGTGCCTACTACCACCGTCCCCGCGAATTCGGTTTCCTTGAACCTCTTTATCCGTTTCTCCATCTTCTTCATACTCTCTTGTATTCGTTCTTCATCTACTTCAATGCCTTTCACATTCATAGCTTCTTCTTCTTCTTCTATGATCTCGCCTTCCTCTTTATCAATCAAATCTCGAATTTGCACAGCTTTACCATTGCTGCTGCATATTCCCTTTCTTGGTTTCTGATGGCCTTGTTGCTCTATTGTATCTTTGTCACCGGAGATTCTTCGTTTCGATTTGTTTGACACCTGAAACACAATAAAGGATCACATGAGAAAGGTCATTTTCTTCATTTTACACAAACTGATGTTTAATCATCCAGAGCAGAGAACAACAACAAAAATCAAGTATGGAAGGCATATTAGAGAAAGTGTGTGCGGTTTCTAATAAAGGTTGTAATTTAATCCATGCACAGAAGAACTCAAGCCACTTAAAACAGTCAGAAAAGTAAAAAAAAAAAAGGCAGGCATGTGAGTGGAATTATAGCTGGAAGGACAGCGAATTTTTACCTTCCCTTGCCTACCAGTGAAGCCAACTGGATCCTGACAGTTGATGGTAGCATTCCCATCTCTTCTCAGTTTTTTGGAGCTGTGACGTCTTTCATCAATTTCCTGAACATGGCTCTTACTATATCTAGACCTTTGTTTGGTAGATATTCGATCATGTGCTGACATTCTTATGCCGTGGCGTAATCTATCATCAGTATATGATGGATGCTCAGAATGAGTAACTTCTCTCATTGAACATTGAATGTCATCTGCCAACTGATATCTCTTTCTATCTTGACGAACCAAATCATCGTCATACGTTAGTCTATCTTGCATGCTCACATTATTCCGGGTCCAACCATTTCTTGGTGCGTCCTTATACAAGTGACTATTCTGGCTGTCATATGCTTCTGTTGTTGCGAAGTCTCTGGCATTATCTCTCCAGGAATACCAAGAGTCTCTCAGCGATAAAGACGAAGAGGGCCGAGCATCTTGGGTTCTGTACTTGTAACCATCTTTCTCTGTAACAAATCTATCAAGATGCCAATCAGGTGAGTAATGGTGTCTTTTCTCGATTTCATACCCTTGAAATTCTCTCCTTCTCACATCAGAAAAAGAATGCATCTCCCTGTAAGACAGCTCATCTGGAATTCCACTCTCTGGCCTATCAACTCCATCTTCATATCTATGGCGATGAACATTATAATCGTAGTCATCCCTTCTTCTACAATGTAGATCATTCTCGCGGGGGTTGTGTCTTCCATGTGCAGAAGAGTACTCTGACTGGAACCTAAAGTCCATGTCAGTTATTGGAATACGGTCCCGATAATAAGGTTCCCTTAGCCAATCATATTGAGTTCTTTCTTTGTTGCTTTCATAGGCTAGGTCAGGACTTCTTTCACGAGAATCACGACCGTATTTTCTTTCACAATGTTGCCTACCATATCTGTCTTCCTCTTCTTTAAAACGTAATCGAGAATTTCTCTGATCAAGATCGAAAGATGGACGTGAGGTATACTCTCTAAGACGTGACTCATACTTGTAACCATTATAATGATTAAAGCCCCTGTCAATGTCATGTGATGTTTCTTTGTTGTTGCACCAACCAAACCTGTGCTCTCTGTCTCGATCAATATCCACAGATGAATATGAACGACCTTGACGTTTTTCTCTGTTTGAGTGAGAAAGACCTCTACCTTCATTCTGCCAGTTTCTGCTCGAATCACGATACAAACTTCCATGTCCAGAACTCACTTTCTTGTCAAGATCTGGATCTGGACTAGGCGATCCATCCCTAGCAATTATTCTCCTATGCCTTTCTCTTGGGTCTTCGTGAGATCTTCTGTGCCTAGAATGCTTTGTACCACTCCTTTCCCCACTTGTGTTTACTTCATGTTCCACAGATCTAGTTCGTTGTGGTGGGGTACTGACTTCACGTTGGTCATCAATAGAACCGCCTTTTGATGACTCTGTTTCAGAATAGGCTAAATCATTTCCAAGAGATGATTCCCTTTCCACTGAACTCCAGCAAGTCTCTTCTTTCTCCTCCTCAATAATTTCCTTATCACAGGGTGTTACTTCCCTGCTGCAGGAATTCTCTTTTGGAGAACATTGCTCACTTGCAATGTTTTCATCTTGACACCCCACATAAGCCTCTTCTTTCATCGAATCACCAGATGAATTCAAATCCTCTCTGTCATCCTCACTACTTCTAGTTGCTTCATTTGATGTTATGCTGAGAGACCTTGCTGCCGCAGGTGTAATGCTTGATAGCTTCTCCACGTCATTAGTCACTGGGATCTGGTTTCACACATTCAATCATCAGCGGACGATAAGGGGAAACAAAAAAACGAACAAATCAAGTAAGTATCACTCAATCTCTGACCTGTATCACCACGTCAGGGTCTGAATCACGTGGAAGACGCAACTCCACAGATGGTATTCGCTCAAGAGTTCCACCTTTAACCTCTATTGCTCTTCCCTTTATATTCAACCGGAAAGAAACTTATCAAGATCAAAACCAAACACGCCATTGCCCCCAAGGATATGACATAAAAGAATCAAAACATGTTTTACTTACCAGGGGTTTACAATAATCTTTCCAGCTTTTCTCGTTAAACCCATAATTAAAGAAGTCATTGATATCCGTACCGGGATTCCTCCATGGCTTCTTCTCAAACACATGGGAATTTGCATCAAAACTTGTCCTGAGAATGAAAGAAACACAAAATCCCTTGTAAACATTATGATCTCGAAAAAAACATTTTACCAGTTTTTTTATATCTCAATCACATTCAATAGACACAAATCAACTGCCGTAGCTTCACTAACCTGGACCAAGGATGTGAGAATTGATTAGCTTCCATCGTCATGCGTCCATTAACTATCCCACCACTTGGCATTGTGCACTGGAAAAGAATCCATCACAACAAATAAGATCAAATTAGATAAAACAAGATAAGTGCAGAAAGTTAGAAACAATGCCATCAAATTCAAAACTCAGTCAGGGACACTTACCCAGTTTCTAGTTCTCCGTTTCTCAAAGGAGCAACTTTGGGATGCTACGGCGTATCCGCCATTGTTAGTGTTCGACCCACAAGCAAAAGGAAGAAGTTTGGAATCCTCGTCTTTCAGGACTATGTTCAAATCATCGTCACTGTCACTATACTCCGATTCTTCCTTCGCCTCGCTCAGATTCACAGCACAAGCGTCGACACACGGACTCGAATCACCGAATTTCTTCATTTCACCTTGCGATTCAGGCTTTACTACTGTCCCTTCAAAACCCTTACTCTAAATCGTAGCACACTCCGATTCTTCTTCGCACGACTTTACGATTCCAACATCGCCGGCCAAGGCACCAGTCGCCTGAACACTGTCATCAACGTACAGCTCACTGAAATCGTCATCGGTGGAATCTATTCTCGGATGAACTCAGTGAGTAATTCAGATTTTCACACTAGAATGATTTTTTCATCTATCATAATGCGAGAGAGGAAACTAGAGACTAAAAAATCTTTACACTGTACCAGTTGCATAAACCCCACAATAGAAATGTGGGAGTGAATAGAAGAAGACAAACTCCTTATTAAACCCTAATACACGATCTTTTCATATTTAATTGTTTGTAGATCCTACTTTAGATTTTGGTTTTTGTTTTTTCTTCCAATCATGATTTTAACTAAATAGATTCCCTAATTTTTAGGAAAACTGGTTTTTCCACAGTTTTACCATTTTTTTCACACGGTAATCCAAACATAATCTGATAATTGTTAAATTTTTGTGTTTATACTTTATACTAACATCATAAAAATAAAATAAAATCATGGTTATAAAAATAAAAATTTACTTTAGATAGATTTTAAAATTGACTAAAAAAGAATTTTTAAACTATATTTATACCTTTTTGATTTTTCTGTTATTTCCAAAGAACTCAGCTTTTGGATCAATAAAAAACGGAGTTTTGACAAGAAAGGCAGAAACTTTGGCTCAGAGCTGTGAGCTAACTACCATGGGACACGTGACCACCTTTACACTCGATCTCTCTGTATCTGTGGTAGCTGAGAGCTGATCTGATCTATTTGTTTCCCTCCCATTTCTCTCTCTCTCTCTCTCTCTCTATTGAATGGTTTTCTCTAAACCGTTCCCTTCCTAACAGTAATCTACTCTCTACCTAACATTGCTTGGCACTGACTCGCTCGACTCGCCAAGTGACCAGGTTCGTGTTCCTTTCGTGTTTTTCATTGGAGTTGGAGGATTCGAAGAGTCAGATCCGTGTTTTTTTCTCCGGTTTATCGATCCGATTTGGGTTTAGGGCCTAGAGAAGGCTACTGATGATTCGATAGTGCAGTGGGTTTGGGTTATACGAGGTTTAGATCTAAAGTGACACGGGGTTCTGTAATGTGGGTCCCCTGGTTTCGATCCCATTTCGTAATTTTTTTGTTAAATCCGGAATCATTGATTCGGTTCTCGATCATGGTGTGATCAAATTAGTCGACTTTGAGTTGTATTAGCTTGTAAAGGGAAAAAAAAAAGGATTATCTGTTTTGATTGGTTTCAGTTTTTTTGCATTTTCCTGCTGGATTTGAAATGTAATATGTTTTACTCACGACGGGAAATGTCACCATTTATGTCTTGTGATTCTCAGTTCCTTTGGAGCCTAGAACATGGCCTCGGGACAGCTATTTTCACGCAACACACAAGCGTTGTTCTACAACTATAAGCAGCTTCCCATTCAACGGATGCTTGACTTTGATTTCCTCTGTGGTGTGTGTTGCTCGTTTTGTCTCTGTCTTACACATTTCCCTTTTTTTGAACGAACTAAAAAATTACACAATGTCTTAATCGTTTTTTCCTCCTGGTTTAGATTTGGTGCCAAGGAAGCAACTTAGATTTTAATTAAGGATCTTTACTTCTTTTCAGGGAGAGAAACTCCTTCTGTTGCTGGTATCATCAACCCAGGCTCCGAGGGATTCCAAAAGCTATTTTTCGGTCAAGAGGAAATCGCCATCCCTGTCCATGCGGCGTAAGTTTTAAAATCCCATTTACATAGTTAGAGATTGAGAGACCAGTTTCAAACAGTGTTAACTTTTCTGTCTGTTTCTTGCAGCATTGAGGCAGCATGCGCTGCACATCCCACAGCAGATGTTTTCATCAACTTCGCATCGTTTAGAAGGTTACTCTTCTTTTCTTATTCTGTTAAGTGCTAATTTTCCTGTCTCTCTTTGTGATCTTTTTGTGATGTTTTGTTTTCTCCTCTTTTATTAGTGCTGCTGCTTCATCTATGGCTGCTTTGAAACAGCCAACTATTAAAGTAGTGGCAATTATAGCCGAAGGTGTTCCAGAGTCGGACACTAAGCAGTTGATTGCTTATGCTCGTGCTAACAATAAGGTGGTTTACTCTAAGATGACTAATGAGTCATTATTTCCTGGGACACATTACTTGTTCATCTTTTCTAATTAATGCGAGTTTTCTGAATCAATCTTGTGTTAATGATTGGTTGGTACAGGTTATTATTGGACCAGCTACTGTTGGAGGTGTTCAAGCTGGAGCCTTTAAGATTGGTGACACTGCCGGAACAATTGACAATATCATCCAGTGCAAGCTGTACAGGCCTGGATCTGTTGGCTTTGTCTCGAAATCTGTATGTGCACTTTTGTAGTCTGCGTAAGCTCATTATTACCTCTCTTTTGTAGTCTGGGAATTTATTTTGCATTCTCTCTTTTCTACAGGGTGGCATGTCTAATGAAATGTACAATACCATTGCCCGTGTGACAGATGGGATCTATGAAGGTGAGTTTCTGTTTTATGTTCAGAGTCTACTCATGAACGTATCTTCCTGCCTATCATTTCTGAAGAATCTTAAGAGGAGTTTATGTTTTGGGATGGCCTCAGGCATTGCTATCGGTGGGGATGTGTTCCCGGGCTCCACTTTATCTGATCATATCCTGCGGTTTAACAACATCCCACAGGTATATTAATCTCAAGATTTATGTTGCTCACTGTGATATCCTCATGCCTATCCATTTTTTCTACTGTTTAACCATGAGAAAAGCTATGTTTAGAAGGCATCTGACCTTCCTTCTCTCGTTCAGTTAACGTCTTTAACTCCAAAGTTATGATTTCATTTTTCAAAATATTGCAGATTAAGATGGTGGTTGTACTTGGAGAGCTTGGAGGAAGAGATGAATATTCTCTAGTGGAAGCCTTGAAGGAGGGAAAGGTCACAAAACCAGTGGTTGCTTGGGTCAGTGGGACTTGTGCACGTCTATTCAAGTCTGAAGTACAATTTGGTCACGCTGTAAGTTCCACCCAAAAACTGTTATAAAGAAACTCTGGACACTTGCTCTGCTGGCTATATAAATCATTCTTTGATTTGATCTGAAACAGGGGGCCAAAAGTGGTGGAGAGATGGAGTCTGCACAAGCCAAGAATCAAGCGCTCAAAGGCGCTGGAGCTATTGTACCCACTTCATTTGAAGCCCTAGAATCCGCAATCAAGGAAACTTTTGACAAATTGGTCAGTCTATAATTAGATGTGGCCTCAACTTGCATTTCTTTTTGCTGTAGTCTTATGTTCATTTTTCGTTCCTCCTAGGCTGAAGAAGGAAAGGTGTCTCCTATTAAGGAAGTCACTCCTCCGCAAATCCCCGAAGATCTCAGCTCTGCGATTAAGAGTGGGAAAGTCAGGGCTCCTACTCATATCATCTCCACCATCTCTGATGACAGAGGTACTATAAAACCATTTTTCTTACTCTTAAAATAAGAACGTTGTTGCAAACAAAATTAATTTTCTGTGCATCAAATTTGCAGGAGAGGAACCATGCTATGCTGGTGTACCAATGTCTTCCATCATAGAACAAGGTTATGGAGTGGGAGATGTCATTTCTCTCCTATGGTTCAAACGTAGTCTTCCCGGTTACTGTACCAAATTCATTGAGGTTCCATTTCTTTGCTCATCTTTCCATGTCTTATTAGCTAAATGTGACTGAATCTGTATTCTGAAACTTTGAGCTATGGTCAGATATGCATAATGCTGTGTGCTGACCATGGTCCATGCGTCTCCGGGGCTCACAACACCATCGTAACAGCAAGAGCAGGAAAAGACCTTGTCTCAAGTCTTGTTTCGGGTGAGTTTAACATGTCAATTTGCCAAGTTAACAATCTATGGTTATAATAATAACTGATAGTCCGTCCAACAAACAGGTCTATTAACAATTGGTCCTAGATTTGGTGGTGCCATTGATGATGCAGCACGATACTTCAAAGACGCTTGTGACAGGGTACAAAACTTTTTCCCTCTTACCACAACTGCAACATCAATCACTTGTTGAATTTGAGATATAATTGGTACAAAAAAACATGTTTCAGAGTCTCACGCCTTACGAATTTGTGGAAGGCATGAAGAAGAAGGGAATCCGTGTCCCTGGGATTGGTCACAGGTAAGAAGAAGAACAAATCAGTTTTAGAAACAAAACATTCTCTTATGGCGTTGTTTTCTCTTAATATTTTTAATGGGATTTTTTTTGTAGGATCAAGAGCAGAGACAACAGAGACAAAAGAGTGGAGCTGCTTCAGAAATTCGCACGGTCTAATTTCCCTGCGGTGAAGTACATGGAATACGCAGTCCAAGTCGAGACATACACACTCTCTAAAGCCAACAACCTCGTACTCAACGTCGATGGAGCCATTGGATCTCTCTTCTTGGACCTTCTCGCTGGAAGTGGAATGTTCAGTAAGCAAGAGATCGACGAGATAGTCCAGATTGGTTATCTTAATGGCCTATTCGTCCTCGCTCGATCCATTGGTTTAATCGGGTGGGTAAATCACCTAACCGGACACATTCTTGAAGCAGTTTGTTTTGATTTTGATTTAGTCCTGATATATATTATGTATGAATAAATTGTTGCAGGCACACATTCGACCAGAAGAGATTGAAGCAGCCACTGTACCGACACCCATGGGAAGATGTCTTGTACACTAAGTAATAAAATTATTATTGTTCCCTCTCCTCCAGTTAGGCTTATTTTTTACTATCTTTTATATATCTGTTCTGAAGATTATAACTTTGAATAATAAAAGAGTCAGAAGATTCCTTATAATAAGTTTCTTAAAATTTTTAATAATGAGCTGCAAGGTCAGGCAACAATTTCAATATAATCATTCCGACGTATTACATAACTAACACGTGTCCTAACTAAACCAATAAACTTGATCAACGAAAAATATAAAAGGTCTATCTCCGAAACCCGGGTGTTCAATACTTGCATTCCAAGTTTGTAAAGTTTTGATCACCATTATGAACAACATAAAATATAATTCCAATATAAAAAAAGGTGAGTTAGTTTAGTTGCCTATATTTCGGCCGACGTTACATAATAGCGATCGCAATATTGGAGTTGAAGCGGTGGGGCGGCGAGATCAACTTTTTATTTCATTTTCAGTCTTGCTATATAGTTATGATTTATGAACACTCTTTACACACGGTATCTTTCTTACGTATTTATGATATTTTTTGAGTGATTGCAATTTCGGTTTTGTATGCGTAACCAACAAATTGTCGAATATCTCCCCTTTATTTATTTTTCTTGTCTTTCTACGTTCATAAATTTTAGGAAGCGTATCCATTATTGTTTAACTGCTTGAGACGGTACCAAGTTGGTCATTTTTTCTCTGTTTTCTCGGAGGGCTACTGTGTTCACTGTTCTGTTAGTGTTTCGGTTTTTTCGAGCGCAATGGAGACTCCAACTAAGAAGGAGCTGCTGAAGAAGTTAATAGAGCTAGAGGGAAGTCATAAGCATCTAAAGCAGGAGATGTCTAGGCTCAAGGTCTCGACGGAGCTTAGGCACCGATCACATTCGAACAGGTCGATGAGTTTGAGAGCTGGTGTGGCCAGGAAGTTGACGAGTAAACAGTATTTGAAGATATTGCAGTCGATGGCACAATCCGTTCATGCCTTCGATCTTAGAGTCATCGTTTGCCTCCGGGGGAACATTGTAATTGGACAAGTTTCTCGTGTAATCTTTCTGGCGTCTTGCTCACTGCAGCATTAAGATTTGAGCAGTTATTATATATGAAAAAGAATCATGGTATAATATTTGTAAGAAAACCAGTGTTTTATGAATTATGGTATTTGTAGCTAATATATGAGCAACTTGATTAAAACATCATTCAACTTGTAGTGAAAAAACTTGTAGTGAAAAGACTGCGGAGTGCACACCTATGGGTGACTTGTTCAGCATTCAACTCAGGAGAAGACGGCGGAGCCAACACCTCTGGAGAAAGTTGCGAAGTGCACACCTCCACAGAAGACGGTGGAGACAGATATCCTCCGTTAAGGTTAATCACTAGTATGATTAAGCATATAACGAGAAGGATAGTGGTTATCAAACAACAAAGAAGATAAATTGCATAATCCATCGAGGAAAAGAGAGAAGAGAAGGGACTGAAGAAGATGATGTGAAGAGATAAGGGACTTAAGACGTGAAGAGAGAAGAGAGAAGAGCTTAAGAAGACGTGAAGAGAGAAGACATGAAAGAAGGGACTTAAAAAGACTTGAAGAGAGAAGAGAATGGTTTGTCACATAGAGGTATTTAATGTTAATACTATACACATTTGAAAAAACAATGATAGTTTAGTTCAGCTATATTCGGCTATAGCTTATTAGGAGTTAATGTTTAGCTCTCGTCTTCTCACTCTGTTTGTTTCAACTTGTACGTGTATCATCATCACACAAGCACACAGTCAACTCTCTTTACACAGTCACTCTGTTTGTACGTTTGTTGTTCTTGTAGAGAGAAGAGAGTAAGCTTTAGTTGTCTACATTATTACTTCTCTCTAACTCCGTTTCTTATTTAGAATTTGGATAACTTTTACAACACCACACACATACATACTTATAGTAGTCTTCTACTAACTACTACACTTGCACTTCAACTACTACAACTTAGCCTTAACTCTCTACTAATAATTCTTACCAACTCAAATAACAACTCTAGACTACTAGACATTAACCAACACTTCACACATTTGTGAGCCACCGAGCTGAGTCGATGCTACGCCTAATCGGGCCGGGCCGTTATCCTCTGAGTTGCATACTCGTTAAGGAAAGAATTACTTTCCTTAAATAGAACCAGTTCGGATGCAGTGTAGATAGCCTAAAACCAATTCGCCGCGTGCTCTGGTTGAGTTGAGAATATATAGGAAGTGGTTCACGGTCAAACTCCTCATGGTTGCAAAGATATCCTTCTTTGAATGCACCTATGTCGCAAATGAATTTTGGTAAATTAATCTTTTTATTTTAGAATTTATTTTACTTAAATTAGGCCTGGGCATCCGGATTTTCGGGTCGAGTTCGGGTCGGGTCGGGTCATGTCAGGTCCGGGTCTTTCGGGTCCTAGAAATTTAGACTCATACATGTACCTATAATTTTTCGGGTCGGTTCCGGGTTGGTTCTTATCGGGTCCGGGTCGGTTCGGGTATATAATTCCAATACCTGTAAAATACCTATAATTTTTCGGGTCTATATCGGGTCCGGACCGGGTCCGAGTATTTAAGATCTAAAAATACATGGCATATCTAAACTTACTAAATTAATAATGTTTGATATTATGTTTTTTCTTATACATATTGTTTTTTAATACAACTAGATTTAATAATATTTAATATTATACTCAAGTTATCCAAATTAAAACTCTTTTTGAATATGATAACAACTCTTACCATAATTTTTATTAAATGTTGTTTCTGATTCTAATGACCCTAAACTACATAATTAGTTTCATATTTTGATACTTAAGAAATTATTAATCGTTGTCTGCATATTCATTCAAATTTTCAATCATATCATATAGTAAAAAAAAAATTTGTCGGCATAGTACAATTTTTATATTGTCATTTTGAACTCTCTATTTTTATACAAAATTTCAATGGTTAACCGAGTATAATGATGATATCAGATTATATGCGAATTTCAATTTCAATGAACTCTCTATATTATGTTGCTCGAGAAGGTATGGAACCGAGAAGACATCTAACAGCGACTCGGTGAGTATTTGTGTAAACATGTGTAAACCTGAGATAAATGTCAGTTACATTATTTGAGAAGTTCGTAAAAATGAAGAACCGTTTAATGACAAGGAGAATGGAAAATTTCAGTAATATTATTATTATAGTTGAGACTGGGAAAACGAAACCTTATGAGCTAAACATATGTTATATAGGAGCAAGGAAAACATAATAGAACAATCAAACAAAGTTTTGGATTTATAACCTCTGGAGAACCTTTGTTGCGTTTCTTATCTTCTCCATAGTAACATATTCATCGGGCTGAGACATTGAGGCTCTAAGCTCAGCCAATGCTACAGCTGCATCTTTTAACAAAACTTTGTTCTCCTCCAAGCAGGTTGTAAGAGACGATATTACTTGTTTGGCCTCCTCTTTAGTTTTGGGGCTTATTCCAACTTCAACACGTTTTTCAATTTCATCTAAAGTGTGTTGAGCTATTTCTTCCGAGAGAGAGGTCGTAACAATGATTTCTCTCCTAGTACTCATCCAGCAAGCTTCTAACAAGAAAGGGAATCCAAAGTCTAACTGAGAACTACAGCGAGTAGCAGCAGCAACTCCCGATCTGAGTGCCTGGGCCCTAGAAATTAAAGAAAAAAAGGAGAGATTCTTTAATACAAAATTTCATAATTCAACTCAACAGATCGTTTCACCGGCAATCAAAACCCTATGTAGCTTTCAATTTCCCAGCAAAGACCATAAACTTTGAACAACAGAACAAACAAGAAATTAATTGCATAATCCAACTCAACAGATCGTTTCATTGCCAATCAAATTCCTAAGTAGCTTCAATTTCTCAGCAAAGACCATAAAGCTTAAAATAAAGCAAGAGCTTAATTGCATAATCCAATTCAACAGATCGTTTCATTGGCAATCAAAAGCCTAAGAGCATGATTATTGGTGGATCTAAAATTAGGAGTCCAAATCTTATTTATAATGATAAATCATACAAAATTTGAAACTTAGACACTTTGAATGTTTTATAATTTTGAGAGAGTCCAATGGTAGATCCATAAAGTGAGGATCTAAAAATTTTAAATTTTGAAAAAAATGTGTATTAGCTAATTGTGTTGCAAATATATAACTCAAATATATAACTTGACATACACTGAAAAACAAATAGCAGAACATAAACATCACCTCCTAGTTACAAGCTACAGAACTGAAGACAAAAGTAGTAACAATGGCAATGAAGATGTGCACGTTCGGGAGTTAGAACAAGCTGCAATACATCAGAGTCTTGGATTAACCATATGCCACTGTATGGTTGCTTTTAAATTTATAATAATGAGGACAATACCATAAAATAAGCATGATAATCTATCAGACGATAGTTTCAATTTTCAGATAAGAAACAAACTCAGTCATTAATCAAAACTTGTACAATCTACCACATAAAACCATCTTTGAATAGGCAGTTAGATACGAGAAACAAAGCAATGGAAGCTCCGATATCAAGAAATGGATACCATATGAACTGCAGTAGAGATACTCAAATGTTCTGTGATTCTAATGTCTTTGACCAAAGAGAATGCTTCCTGTTACAGAACATCAAAAACCTAAGAGAGACTAAACACTAACAAGGACACAATCCAATTAATCCCATTTAGATCGAAAGAACAAGGCATGGCGATTAAGAAATCAAATTTCTGAAATCAAAACACTAGAATCAATCAACACAACAATATGAAATCTGATATTCGATTAGCGATCTCACGACACATCGGAGAGGAAAACAAAAACCCAGAAACTACGAAATCAAAGAGAGCAACATACCAAAGATTAGGGCTTCTCGTTTTCAAAGAGAGCAACATCGGTGAAATCGTCAATGAAAAAGAGAGAGAGATAGCGAATCGCGAAAAGAAAACGGAAAAAATTTTTTTGGGTGTAATAGATATTTTCCAACCAACCACAATGAGACACATATGCAGATCTAAAGCCTGATCAAAAATCCAAAATTGGACCAGATCCATTGTTTTATTTCATTTTGGATTTATTTTTTGGATCTTTTGGACCTTAGACATGGTCTTGGACCTGCCGTTATTCATGCTCTAAGTAGCTTTCAATTTCTCTGCAAAGACCATAAATTTTGAACAACAAAACCAAACAAGAGATTCTTACATATGAAACCTTGAAATAATCCGGGAAACAGAGAACATGCTCGTCCGTGTATATGTCCTTGAGAGTATGAGCAATGAGAGCTCTTCCCTAGTGCTCTCAAAATAAATATAAATAAAAAAAAATAAAGTAGAAGAAAGAGAAGAAAAAGTTGAGAACATGTTCTCATGTTTTAAGAGACCCACCCATTTTTTATGTGTCTCATTTTCATTGGTTCACAAAAATAAATAAAAACATAAAATTAGTAAATGATTAAAATGAAATTTTGGAGAGCTTTAGTAAGAGTATCACCAATGCTCATGCCATGAATACAGATATGTTTTAGGGAAAAATTATATGCAGATAAATGTTGGAGAAATTACGTCCCACTATTTTGAAAAATCTTTCAAAAATGCCATTACTTTTTATTTATGACCCACCCATAGATTTAGCACCAAACTCTCTTGTTTTGTGCTAAATCTATGTTCTCATGTTTTGAGATACCCACCCATTTTTTATGTGTCTCATTTTCATTGGTTCACAAAAATAAATAAAAATATAAAATTAGTAAATGATTAAAATGAAATTTTGGAGAGCTTTGGTAAGAGCATCACCAATGCTCATGCCCTGAGTACAGATATATTTTAGGGAAAAATTATATGAAGATAAATGTTGAGGAAATTACGCCCCACTATTTTGAAAAATCTTTCAAAAATGCCATTGCTTTTTATTTATTCAAATTTGCCATAATTTGAGTTAGTAAATGACAATTTTGTCACTAATGTAAATTTCCATATATTTAACATTTTATTTATTTTTTTACAATTACAAATATTATTTCTTGGATTTAATTTTTGGGTTTAGGATTTAATTTTACGGTTTATTTTTGGATTTAATGTTTCATTTTAGAGTTTACTTTTTGTTTATATGTTTAGGGGTAAAATTAAAAATATAAATAGTAAATTATTGCATTTTCATAAAAAAAGAACCACAATTTTGAAAACCCTAATGTAAAGATGGCATCATGTGCAATTAATCCTAAATGCTGGGGAAAGAGGAAAAAAAAGAGATGGGTGGAGTGGGAGCTACGTTCAAAATCTCGGCGGTTTGTGCAATTAATCGGCCGGTATATCGTAAACCGGTCGCTAACCGTAGAGATTTTCCTTAATCGGCATCAAAAACCGGTCAACCGTGGTTTGACCGGTTTAGCCGCGAAATTAATAAAACCGGCCGAGAAATATCAAAAAACGTTGGGCCACAATTTTGATTTTACAATTCAAGCCCATTTTTTGTAATTTAGCCAACCCATATTACAATTCAAGCCCATTTTTTGTATTAATAATATCCTATATAAATATAATTTTTAAAATATATATTAAAATAAACCTAAAATTCCGCCCCGGTTAATCTCCGTATTATTAGCGATTTTTCATAAAATCGCTAATCGCTACCTCACCGAATAATTAGCGATAAGCGATATTTTGAACGTAGAGTGGGAGTAACTCTTCCCATCTGTATTTGACCGTGTTTGGACCAAAAAAGAGAGGAAAAAACTGTCTCGGTCGAATAAAAAGTTGGAAAGAGAAGATTTGACTAGACTAAGTTTATTAGGTTTTTTTTTGTTACAGTAAAAATCAAAATGCCCGAAATATGTTGGAAATATATATTTATTTTTCGGCAAATGTTGGAAAGATAAGAACACTTATTGTTCTCATTGAGTGTTTTGGTGACCAAACGTGTCTCGGTAAACTGAAAAAGAGAAGATTGAAGTGACTAGGAGTGACTATCTTTATTAAAAAAAAAAAACTTTACACAGTTATTTTTTTGTTCGGTAGATACTTTACACAGTTACACAGAGCTTAACACAGAGCTTAAAGAAAAACTCTGCAGTTTGCAGACAAAAAAAAAACTCTGTTGTTTGCTTGCGAGACCTACTGGTGGTCTCTTCCTCAACCACAATGCGGTCTATTTACAAGTTCGGTTCAATAAGAAAGAGTTTGATAGAAAGGTTAGCATCTCAATATCCTTTGTTCATCTTCTATTTCTATCTTTTATACTGTAGCGTTTATATAATAGCTTCTACCCTCTAATCAAACCATCAAAGCACAATTGTTCTTCACAATAAGAAGAAACCTGAGATTCTCATTGTGCGTGAACCGGGGTTATGGTCTCGAATTCGCTATGATTGTGCTCTTCTTTCTTTGGAACATTTTCTTGTTTGATGATTTTGTTAGTATTACTAGTTTTTTGTCTTCTCTGTGTTCTTTTTTCTTTTGGTTTTATTAATTTTGATACCTTGAGTTGATTATGCAATTTGAGTCATTTCTCTTTTATTTTTTGTCAGGTCAAAACAACGAAGTGGAGTTACCGAAATCGAAATCGGGACTGGTTTGGCCACCATCCAATTTTTCCATAAGTCTAATTGTAGCCATTGTCTTCTCCTTAAGCAAGATATCATTGTTGGCCAGAGACTCTCTAAGCTCATCCAATGCTTTATATGCAATTTTTGTGTCCACCTCTCTCCGCTTCAATCTTTTTGCAACATCTGCCTCCACATTTTGGGCCGTCTCTTTAGTAAAGATTCCTCCTCTTCCAAAACCAACACAGTTTTCAGTTTCATCCTCTCTCTGCTTCAATTTGTTTGCAAGACTTGACTCCGCATTTTGGGTCGTTTCATGAGTAAGGCTTTCTTTTCCAATTAATTTTTATTCAATGTAAAATATTTAATGTTTTATATATAAATAAACTTAATTCAAAGAAGAAAAAAAAAGTTAAGAACACTTAAGAAACTCTACCAATAATTAATGCGAAAACAGATGTCTCTTAACAATATCTCTTAACTTAAATTTATTGTTATAATAATGTTAAGAGACAATTGGAGTATACACCATTAATCATGCTCTTAGAGTCAAGTCTTACTCATGAGACGATCTAAAATGCGGAGTCAAGTCTTGCAAACAAATTGAAGCAGAGAGAGGATGAAACTGAAAACTGTGTTGGTTTTGGAAGAGGAGGAATCTTTACTAAAGAGACGGCCCAAAATGTGGAGGCAGATGTTGCAAAAAGATTGAAGCGGAGAGACACAGAAATTGCATATAAAGCATTGGATGAGCTTAGACAGTCTCTGGCCAACAATGATATCTTGCTTAAGGAGAAGACAATGGCTACAATTAGACTTATGGAAAAATTGGATGGTGGCCAAACCAGTCGCGATTTCGGTAATCTTGGTGATATTGTCAGAGGCTGGAAATTCCAAAGGACATTGATCCTCGTTGGATCTCATTAATCGAGAGCTGTTGGCACAGGTAAATTAGCATATTGAAAATCGCATATCCCTTGCTAAAAGACTATATAGCCTTTTAATTACTATGGTTTTCTTGATTTTAGATGTTTAACATATTCACAGCTAATTATAATTTGTGTTTTCATTTTGGTTTGTCTCACACGGCAGCGATACAAAGCTGAGACCCACATTCCAAGAACTGATGGAGGAACTAAGAGACCTGCAAAGAAAGTACACATTACAGTTCCAAGCGACTCGTGCTTCCTTACTTGACAAGTGACAAACCCTCTCCTCAAGGACAAGTAAACCATCTTGATGGAAGTGTAATGTTCACTAAGCAATAGCTTGACAAAAACGTCCAGATTGGTTATCTCAACGGCCTCTCTTCGTCCTCGCTCAACCCATATATCTTGTTCTTGTGCAATTTGATATGAACTGATCCTCGAAAATTCGAAATTATGTACGAATAAATTGTTGCAGGCACGCATTCGATCACAAGAGATTGTAGCAGCCACTGTACCAACACCAGTAAAATGACACCAAACAATCAAACCATATTTCACTTGTTTTCGATTTTCTTACGTAAGATTATTTTTATCTGTTGTGATTTCCCCAAAATGTATCGTTACTGCGAAGTCTTTTAAAAGATAGACGATAAGATTTTGGATATTTTTAGTTTTCTAAAGAAACCAAAAGCTTCAACTGGTTTCATCAAAATTTTAACGGGAAACTATGCCACATTAGCAAGTTTGCATTTATTAGTGGAGACGTGGAGAACTAACAAAAAAAGATAAAATATGATCTCAATATAAAAAGGTGAGTTAGTTGCTGATATTTTGGCCGGCATGAATGTTGAAGCGGTGGGGGTTTCAGTCTTGCTATATTTTTTTCTAATAGTTTACACTAGTAGTATGCAATTTTGTGCCAACTTTGAATAGAACCTTCTTTACACTTTGATATTTTCTGGCTTGTTGCGTGATCCTTCAAGTTGGGAACACTCACACTCACACTCTACACAGTATCTTTCATACGTATTATGATTTTGTCAAGTGATTGTAATATTTGGTTTTGTCTGCGTAACCCAATAAATTGTCGCGTACCAATTAAAATCGAACCGGCCAACTTCCTCTTTAGTCAGGCTTTATCTCTCTCCGACCCTTTTCATTTCTGTTGACTGCGACCTTTAAACGTTTCTTCAAATTCGATCTTCGAGAGAGACAGCGAGAGATAGAGAGTCTGAGATAAGAAATTTGACATGGTTTACCTTCAACGTCCGATTCAACTCGAGCAATCCCCGATTCAACTCGCTTAGCTTCAGATTTGATATCCGTTTGTTCGGAGGCTAGAGCTGTGTTCCGTGTTTTGGTAGAGTTTTATTTTTTTCGAGCGCAATGGAGACTCCACCTGCGAAGGAGCTGCTGAAGAAGTTAATGGAGCTAGAGGAAAGCCAGGGGCATCTAAAGCAGGAGATGTCTAGGCTCAAGGTCTCGACGGAGCTTAGGCAGCGATCGCATTCGGTTTTGCCTTATCGGCCTCCGAGGAGAAACATCGGCGAGGGAGCTCCAGCACGGACCGCCGCCTCGGGTCGTCACGCTTCGCCGCCTTTCCGTAAGGAGAAACGTATCCAGGATTCGTCGAATTTGAGAGCTGGAGTACATGGCGGGGGACCATCGGCCGGGAAGTTCACCGATAAACAGTATTTGAATATTTTGCAGTCGATAACACAATCTGTTCATGTCTTCGATCTAAAAATGCGAATAATCTTCTGGTGAGTAGTTCGATCTTGTGAAATTCACTAGTATGTTTTAAGATTCCTATATTCGATGACATGATTCTTCCAGGAACGCCATGTCGGAGAAGGTTTATGGGCACTCTGCTGCAGAAGTAGTTGGGAAGAACCCAATTGATATTCTGGTAGATGATCAGGATGTTGCATTTTCCATGAATGTTGCTCAACGTTGTCTCCGTGGGGAGACCTGGACCGGCGAGTTTCCTGTCAAGAGCAAATCTGGGGAGAGAATTTTATCTGTCACCACGTGTTCCCCATTTTCTGATGACGACGGTACTCTGATTGGGATCATTTCGATCACAAGTAACGCGGCACCGTATAAGCACTCCAGAGTCTCTTTGGCTAGATTAAAGGCGCAAGAAGGTGAAAAGACACCTGGCCCTGCAAGGAATAGTTTTGCTTCTAAGCTTGGCCTTGGCTCTGATCAGCCGATACAAGTTGCTATAGCATCAAAGATATCAGATTTGGTTAGTTCAATTGTAGGTTGTATATTCTCACCTTTGATCTTGTTGTTGCATACTTTTGACTAGTGTTAATCTTACAGGCATCCAAGGTCAGGTCAAAAATGCGACCAGGTGATAGCAGTGGGGACATTCATCATTCGGATCATAGGGATGATGCAGCATCAAGTGGTGCCAGCACACCAACAGTGGATTTGATTACTCCTCCTTTTGGTGTATTCACATATGACGATGATAAGATTCCTTCGAAACTCATTAAAGAGTCTAGTGATGAGAGTGATGGAAAGTCTGCAATCCATAAGGTTCTCACCTCAAAAGTTGAAGAATGGATGGTAAATAAAGGTTTGTCATGGCCATGGAAAGTGAATGAGCAGGAAGATAGCTCTCACCAGATTGATCCCTCTTCTGGTGTGAAGTCTGAAAGTAATAAGTCTACCAATAACGAGGCTTCTAGTTTGTGGTCTTCCTCTGTAAATACGAACGACACAAGCAGCCGTAGTAGCTGTGGAACCACCAGCAGTGTTACGAACAAGGTTGTTACAGATAGCGATTGCTTGGAAGATGAAATTTTGTGGGATGATTTGACAATTGCAGAACAGATTGGACAAGGTACATTATTCTCTTAAACAGATTATCTCGTTTGCCAGACAAATCCATTCTTTATTACATCATATACATTTTACTAATTTTGTGTGATATACTGTCTCTGTTCTGCTAACATGCTCCAGTAATTTTCCATTTTACAGGCTCATGTGGAACAGTCTATCACGGTCTCTGGTTTGGATCTGTAAGTTTTTGGCTTTTAGTGATATTGTAGAATATGCATTTGATGATTTATTCACTCTGCCATGATAAAACAAAATTTGCAAGTTCAGAGCTCTGTCTTATTGAGGATCGCTATGTTACCGCAGGAGGTAGCTGTAAAAGTGTTCTCCAAACAAGAATATTCAGAAGAGCTCAGACAATCTTTTAGACAAGAGGTAATGTTTTATATCCGTCATCCATACTGATTCGCTGTGAGTGTAGTTTTGGCAAAGGACAGTTGACAGTTTTTATTGGCTTTAGTAGAGCGAACATCTAAACTTTTTTAATTATTTATAGTGGTCTTGTTTACTATGAAGGTATCGTTGATGAAAAGACTTAGACATCCTAATGTTCTGTTGTTTATGGGAGCTGTGACTTCACCTCAGCGTCTCTGTATAGTGTCAGAGTTCCTTCCACGGTTCGGTTTCATCTCTTTTGGTTACTACTCTCACTATCTTTGTGTATTTTGGCCTTCAAGACATACCCCTAAGGCCCTAAATATTCGAGTTAAAATTTGCAGTGGAAGTCTCTTCCGTCTACTGCACAGAAGAACGTCAAATTTGGACTGGAGGCGACGTATTCACATGGCCTTGGACATTGTGAGTATTACTATAGACGTTCATTAGACATTTGATCTTCCCATTTCTATGATCAAATAGAGAAGCTCAGACGTGTGACGTGATCCTTCTTTTCCTCTCTATATGACTCAGTACATCTCATACTTCAGATAATTTAATTCCTCACGCAGGCTCGCGGTATGAATTATCTTCACCGTTGTAGTCAACCCATCGTTCATCGTGATCTGAAGTCGTCAAATCTGCTTGTAGACAGAAACTGGACCGTTAAGGTAACATATTTATCTTGAAATACGTTTGGTTTACCGATGAAGATGAATAGAATAATAACTTTCCATCTTCAAACCGATTATATAGTTTTCAAAATTGAAAATGAAGATTAGATAAGAAATTATTTCATATGAATGAACTGGAAAAGTGAGACTCCAGATCTCTAAATTGGAACTAGAAACGTCGTCAACTTACAGTGATATCTCTAACAGGTAGCTGACTTTGGTCTTTCGCGTATTAAGCATGAGACATACCTAACCAGCAAGTCCGGAAAGGGAACGGTACTTATCTTAGACTTTTGAAACCATATTTGTACTAGTGAACCTTCACAGTGATGTGGATTTTGTCTTTTTACCTGTTGTGCAGCCTCAATGGATGGCACCAGAAGTTCTTCGAAATGAGTCTGCTGATGAGAAGTATAGTCTTGTGTTCTGTTTGATTATGTTCCCCATGTTACTTGTGTTTCTAGTCTCGGTCGCTAACTAGCTCTTGTAATTTTTTGATACAGGTCTGATATTTACAGCTTTGGAGTAGTACTGTGGGAGCTTGCCACAGAGAAGATCCCATGGGAAACTCTCAACCCGATGCAGGTATCTTTCTGAACGATAAAAAGAAAGCGACTCCAAATGGCAATTGGTCATAGTAATCACATCTTAGGGAAAAATTGATTTATAAAACGACATGTTTTGCTTTATCGGTGAAGCTGAAAAGTAACCAGAATCTTTATTTGAATACCTGCAGGTGGTTGGAGCTGTAGCATTCATGAACAAGAGGCTGGAAATTCCAAAGGACATTGATCCTTGTTGGATCTCATTAATTGAGAGCTGCTGGCACAGGTATATCAGCATATTGAACGCCGCATTATCCTTGCTAGAAGAATATATATATATTCTTTAGTTATGATGGTTCTCTTTGATTTTTATGATGGTTCTCTTTGATTTATATGTTTCACAGCTAATGCTGACATTAATTTGTGTTTCTATATGGTTTTGTCCAACACGACAGCGATACAAAGCTGAGACCCACATTCCAAGAACTAATGGAGAAACTAATCGATCTGCAAAGAAAGTACACAATACAATTCAAAGCGACTCGTACTGCTTTACTTGACAACCTCAGGGACGACTAAACAAAACAAAAGTTGACGGCCTTGACCTTTTGCCTCTTATGCCTTTTTTCGTTCTTCAGCGCACCACTTCAAGACTCAAAGACTGTTCATAAAAACGAAGAACGATAGAGAATTGGTCTGTTTGAGCAGGGTGTGCCAATGTCTTCCATCATAGAACAAGGTTATAGCGTAGGAAATGTAATTCTCTCATATGGCTCAAACGTAGTCTTCCCTGTTACTGTACCAAATTCATTGAGGTTCCCTTTCTTTGCTTAACTTTCTACGTCATGACACAAATATTGAACACTAACAGGTAAAGAGATTGAATCTGCTTTGTCTATGAACAGATTTGCATACTGGCGTGTGCTGATCACGGTACATGCGTCTCCAACGCTCACAATACCATTGTAACAGCAAGAGCATGCAAAAACCTTGGACCTAGAAGTGGGATGTTCACTAAGCAAGAGATTGACGAGATCGTCCAGCTCGGTTATCTCAACAAGCCTCTTCATCCTCGCTCCATCCATCGGTTTAATTGGGTAACTCTCCTAACCGGACACATCCATCATGTTCGCTCAGAAGAGAACCGATACCCATGGGAGGATGTCTTGTACACCAAGTAATCAAATCACTAGTCACTTGTTGTCATCTTAAGATTCTTATTATTCCCTCCCCTCCAATTAATCTTTATTTTGATTTTATACGAGCAGTATTATAATCTGTTCGTGATTTCCCAAAACTTTCTGGGTTTTAACACCCAAGTTCCCATTTTTCAATATATCTACGATGTTCTAGTTTTCTCCTTTTCCTTGGACGATAAGTTTACTAAAGAAACCAATAACTTTGAACCGGTCATATCCATATAGTAAACGGAAACTATGCCACCTTTGCAAGTTAGCATTTATTGATGAAGAACAAATGATATCAGCAAGAAAAGAAGACAACAACAATTTTCAATATAAAAAGGTGAGTGAGTTGCTGATATTTCGGCCGACATGCATTAGATAGCGATTGCATTGCCATATTGAAGTCCACATTATCTCCTTTTCAATTTGATCATTATTGTTCTCATAATTTTAAATTTTTTGAACCTTTTTACTTTGATACTAAAAAAACGTGACTAAAATATTGTTTGTGGTTGATTAGGATGACAATGTTACGTTTTTATTTTTCATCGGATAATAATCATTTAACCGGTACCATAAAATTTCAAAGTAAATTGTTGTACGGATTGTTAGGTAAAATATGAAATAAACTAAGAAGAAAAATGTAGAAGTTCCTCCGCTTATGGTTGTGGATTTTAGTCGTGAGAACACTATCAATACACATTATCTTTCTTACGTATCATGATTTTGTCAAGTGATTGTATTTTTGTTTGTATCTTCCTAACCAACAAATTGTCGAGTACCAATAAAATAGAACCGGCCAACCTCCTCTTTTCTCTTTCTCTACATTCGGAATTTTTGGTCAGACCTTCTTATTTAAATTAAAAGTAAATAAAGTAGACAAGTTTCTGGATATGGTTTAACAGGTTATATATTGACGAAAGTTTACGAGAGACAATTAACATTATATTTTGTTAATTTTGCAATATGGTTTGTTATCTCTCAAAATTTATCAGCTGATCCACAAAAAGACCTTACCGTGGACATGAAGATGATGTAAACATGACAGAGTTTGAGCTTTTGAAATGGTGATTTGTGAAATTGAATATATCCTAAATCGAGGTTACTTATAGCAAATCACGAAGAAAGTACACAACCTTTTCAATAATTTTTACAAAGCCAAAATTTAATAAGTATACTATAAAGCGCACATCACATACTAGCGTTTCTACTACAATCATGATTTTTTTTTCATCAGATGTGTATACACAAACGAAACTTATCATGTCTTCGGTACTTCTAACCAAACTTTAAGAAAAATATATTAAGGAAAAACATGTTCATTGAAAACAACTAACAATTAGTTAGGTGCCACAACAAACATGCATGTGATCTAGTGCTCATTAAAAACAAATATTTTAATTAACATGTTGCTGGGTGCTAAGTTAATAAAAACCACGTACTTCGTCTTATTGCAAGCACAAACAAGAAGAGTCGTCCATATTTTCGTAGTTGTTTATTTAGGAAGACTTACTCTAGATTTGTTGAAAACTGGCATACAAATACCGAGTTTGGTATGTGATCTTTTTAGGTTTTTTAAAACGTAATTTTACTGAACATAGATCACTTACAAATTAAAGAAAACATTTATTAAATGATAATATTGGAAACTCTGAAATGATTAAAATGATCTACTAAATAGTACTTTTTGTTCTCCAACTATTTTATAATTCTGTATTCAGTTAATTAATGCAAAGTATATAATATTTGTATATATATGACTTATCCAAATGAAGTATGACAATAAGGCACACCCTTGATCAGTCCATATCCAAAATAGGGCACATCCTTGAACAATCCATATCAAACACAGGACCCTCAAAAATTTGAGAAAATCAATCTATATACCTTTTCTTTCTAAGATAGTTTGGAGCCATCAACTTTTTTACAATCTAATCCAGGATATTTTTTCTTGCAAACAACCTTATCCAGATTCTATCCAAATTAGATACAACTACTAAAAAGAAATTTATGATTTGCGTTGCGCGTATACAGAAAAAAATAAACAAACCACAAAAATATCAAAAGTAGCAAAAACGAAATTAAATAAATGGGAAAAAAAAAACAAAATGGAAAAAAGGTGCAAGCAGAAAAAGCGAATCAAAAGAGGCAAAGATTAGCGAGGAAAGTTTCCATTATTGTTGACTGCTTGGGACCGTAGAACAATTCTTGCGTCAATTCTGTAATTCCATTTTTTTTTCTTTCCAGAGAGAGAAAATTCGTTATCTTTGCTTCGGGAGCGAGAGAACAGTCAATCTCTCTTCTATTTCCATAGTCAAATCAAATAAAATCAATCCCTATTCAGAAGAATGGTTTAACAGCTTGTTCAAGCTCCGATTCAACTCGAACGATCCCCGATTCGACTCGGGTTTAGCTTCAGATTTGATCTCCGTTTTCCGAGGCTAGACTTGTGTTACGTGTTCTGGTAGGGTTTCGGTTTTCCGAGCGCAATGGAGACTCCACCTGCGGAGGAGCTGCTGAAGAAGATACTAGAGCTTGAGGAAAGTCAGGAGCATCTAAAGCAGGAGATGTCTAGGCTCAAGGTATCGACGGAGCTTAAGCAGCGATCGCATTCGCTTTCCCCGCATCGTCCGGCGAGGAGAAACATCGGCGAGGGAGCTCCAGCGTGGAGGAAGAGCGGTGCCGCCTCGTTTCGTCACGCTTCGCCGTTGCGGAAGGAAAGCCGTATCCAGGATTCGATGAATTTGAGAGCTGGAGTAGGTGGAGCGGGACCATCGGCCGGGAAGTTCTCGGATAAACAGTATTTGAATATTTTGCAGTCCATGGCACAAGCCGTTCATGCCTTCGATCTAAACATGCGAATAATCTTTTGGTGAGTAGTTCGATCTTGTGAATGTTTTGTGAGATGATAGAATGTGGATTTGATTCCTATAATCAGGAAATGCGATTTGCATTGTTCAATTGTAGTATTTTTTGTAATCTGTTATTATGTCTTCAGATTCCGATTTGATGACCTGATTGTTGCAGGAATGCCATGGCGGAGAAGCTTTATGGTTACTCAGCTGCAGAAGCACTTGGGGAGAATCCAATTAATGTAATTGCAGATGATCGGGATGCTGCCTTTGCAATGAATATTGCTCGACGTTGTGTCCGTGGAGAGAGCTGGACTGGTGAGTTTCCTGTGAAGAGCAAATCTGGGGAGAGATTTGCAGCTGTCACTACATGTTCCCCTTTCTATGATGATGACGGTACTCTGATTGGGATCATTTGTATCACAAGTAACACGGCGCCTTATCTGAACCCGAGAGAGTCTTTGGCTAAACTAAAGGCCCAAGAAGGTCAAACGAGCTCTATTTCTGGAAGGAATAGTTTTGCCTCTAAGCTTGGTTTGGACTCCAAAGGAGCTGTTATATCGAAACTTGGCCTTGACTCTGATCAGCCTATACAACTTGCTATTGCATCAAAGTTATCAGATATGGTTAGTTCAGTTTTTGGTTGCATATTCTCACCTTTTAGCCTGCTGTTGCATATTTTGACTAGTGTTGAAATTACAGGCATCCAAGGTGAGCAACAAGGTCAGGTCAAAAATGCGAGCAGGTGATAATGGTGCTATACTTTCTGAAGGTGGCAGTGGAGATAGTCATCATTCAGATCACAGGGACGATGCAGCATCAAGTGGTGCCAGCACACCAAGAGGGGATTTTGTCCAATCTCCTTTTGGTGTTTTCACATGTCACGATGAGAAGTTTCCTTCGAAACCCTTCAAAGATTCCAATGATGAGAATGATGGAAAGTCTGCAATCTGTAAGGTTCTTACCTCAAAAGCAGAAGAATGGATGGTAAAGAAAGGTTTGTCATGGCCATGGAAAGGGAATGAGCAGGAAGGTTCAAAAGGAAAGTCTACTCATTCGGTATGGCCTTGGGTACAGAATGAACAAGGGAAAGATGAGTCTCACCAGATTAATCCCTCTTCTGTTGTTAGGTCTGAAACCCATGCCTTTGAAAGTAATAAGCCTATCAATAATGAGGCTACTAGTTTGTGGTCTTCCTCTGTAAATGCAAACAGCACAAGCAGCGCTAGTAGCTGTGGGAGTACCAGCAGCAGTGTTATGAACAAGGTTGATACTGATAGCGATTGCTTAGAATATGAAATTTTATGGGATGATTTGATAATTGGAGAACAAATCGGACAAGGTATTTATATCTCGTTTGTCTTGCACGTTCATTCTTTATGACATCATTTTACGTGATATTCTGTCTCCGTTCTGCTAACATGCAGTAATTTTATATTTTACAGGTTCATGTGGAACTGTCTATCACGGTCTCTGGTTTGGATCTGTATGTTTTTGGCTTCTTGTGATATTGTAGAATATGCATTTGTTGATTTATACACGCTTCCTTGATAAAAACAAAAAATTGCAAGTTCAAAGTTCTGTCTAATTAAGAGCTGGTAATGTCACTGCAGGATGTAGCTGTAAAAGTTTTCTCCAAACAAGAATATTCAGAAGAGGTCATACAATCTTTTAGACAAGAGGTATTAGTTTCATACGTTCTCCATAACGATTGCTCTGCGTGTCTTTTGGCAGAAGATAGTTGACATTTTTATTGGTTTTTAGTAGAGCCAACATCTGAAATCTATCTTTCATATCTTAGTAGTCAGGTTGATTCTTCAACGTCAGCTGATCCAAATTCTTAAGTATTTATGTTGGTCTTGTTTTATTATGAAGGTATTATTGATGAAAAGACTTAGACATCCTAATGTTCTGTTGTTTATGGGAGCTGTGACTTCACCTCAGCGTCTCTGTATAGTGTCAGAGTTCCTTCCACGGTTCGGTCTTATCTCTTTTGGTTACTATTCTCACTTTCTCTGTGCTTTTTGTCCTTCAAGCTATATCTCTGATCTATGCCCCTAATCATTCAAAATACTATTTGCAGTGGGAGTCTCTTCCGTCTACTACAGAGGAGCACGTCAAAACTAGATTGGAGGCGGCGTATCCATATGGCCTTGGACATTGTGAGTATTAGTTATACATTCATTTGACCTGTGATTTTTCTGTTTCTTTGATCATTGGCAATGGCACGTAGAATTTTCTAAGTATAAGCTGCTCTATTACTTTTGTATTTTTCTTGTGATCCTTCTTTTCCCCTCTATTTGACTCAGTCAACGTACATCTCATCCAGCATATTACATGATTCTTCACACAGGCTCGCGGTATGAATTATCTTCACTGTTGTAGTCCACCCATCATCCATCGTGATCTGAAGTCATCAAATCTGCTGGTAGACAGGAACTGGACCGTTAAGGTAAGATCTTTATTTTGAAATTTCTTTGGTTTCCTGTAATCAAGATGAATAATAGCTTTCCATCTTCAAACTGATTATATAGCTTTCGTATACGAAAATGAAGATTAAGAATTAAAAAAAAATTCAATTTATGTGAATGAACTGGAAAAGTGAGACTCCAGATCTCCAAATTGGAACCAGTAACGTTGTCAACTTACAGTGATATCTCTAACAGGTAGCTGACTTTGGTCTTTCGCGTATCAAGCATGAGACATACCTATCCAGCAAGTCCGGAAAGGGAACGGTACTTATCCTAGGCTCTCATCGATTTGAAACCTGATTTATAGCCAACTTTCACTGTGATCTTAATTTTGGCATTTTACTTGTTGTGCAGCCGCAATGGATGGCACCAGAAGTTCTTCGAAATGAGTCTGCTGATGAGAAGTATAGTCTTGTGTTTTGTTTGGTTACGTTGCCTTCGAAATGAATCGCTAATTAGCTCTTGTAATTCTTTGATACAGGTCTGACATTTACAGCTTTGGAGTAGTACTATGGGAGCTTGCCACAGAGAAGATCCCATGGGAAACTCTCAACTCAATGCAGGTATAAGTTTTGAGAGCGATAGAACGATGAAAAGAAAGCGTCTCCAAAAAAAATATGAAGAGATGCTTACTTGAAATATGTGCAGGTGATCGGAGCTGTGGGGTTCATGAACCAGAGGTTGGAAATTCCAAAAGACGTTGATCCTCGCTGGATCTCAATAATGGAGAGCTGTTGGCACAGGTAAATGAACATATCTCTTGCGAAAAGACTATAATCTTGTAATTGTTACTGTTTTCATTGATTTGGATGGTCAACATTATATCCCAGCTACTGCTGAATTTGTGTTTCTTTATGGTTTTGTCCAACACAACAGTGATACGAAACTGAGACCCACATTCCAAGAACTGATGGAGAAACTAAGAGACCTGCAAAGAAAGTACACAATACAGTTCCAAGCCACTCGTGCTGCTTTACTTGACAACTCTCTTCTAAAGGATAACTAAACAAAGTTTACCCTTTTGTTCCTCAAGACGCCGCTTGAAGAGTCAAAGACGTTCATGAAAATAAGAGAACTGGTCTGTTTTTGAGCAGCAACAATGGGTGGGTGGGTGTAATTAGAACGTGAAGGAGACTGATGAGCAGAGACGGCCACTGGAATTCTGGGGCTGGACTAAAAGCAGTAAGTGATGTGTGATGTGTTTGGGTCATTACACAAACTGCCAAAAGAAACGTGTATGGCCCAGGCTGGTTAGTGTAATTGTGGTGGTTGGTTTCTGCTTTATGTACGTGAAAGGGATTTCAGAATTGATGTGAAGTTGATTGCAAAAATGTCACGTGCTTGAATATATGCATTAGATGGGTAGGTGTGCAAGAGAGTATACTTGCATCTCTATATATTAATGATTATATGCATTTTATTTTATATGTATGTGATCAAATTTAGTAGAACTATTTGATGGACTTGTACAGGATGAACGAAAGGGAGTTAGAATGAGTGAATACTGCGAGATCACGCATCATCACTGGGGAATTATTTTTCTTCTTTTGGAGGAGACATTTATTGGGGGATTTATGATTATTCTTTTGTTTTGCCATGCAAGCACAATGTTGCCATAATAGTTCATAACAGTTCCAAGACCAAGCTGATAAGTATCATCATTCTAGGCGACAAACAGAAAATAAAGGGACAACACTCTTATATCTTTGATAATATGAATGAAAATTCAGAGTTCAGATAGAAACAGCAATGCAAGTTGATCTTGAGACACTTTGAGCTCAACTTAAATATTCGTATGTGACTTTCAACCTCACAC
Organism: Erythrophleum ivorense; assembly: GCA_026724425.1. Taxonomy (NCBI): domain Eukaryota; kingdom Viridiplantae; phylum Streptophyta; class Magnoliopsida; order Fabales; family Fabaceae; genus Erythrophleum; species Erythrophleum ivorense. The sequence continues at coordinate 2,340,380 of JAIUCV010000115.1, forward strand.
ACACACAAAAGTAATAAAAAGGCCGGTCTTGGTCCATCAAAGAGGATATCGCGAAAGCAATTCCCTAGTTGCAGCAACAGCGTCACCTTTGTGCTCCCTTAAAGTTCTCTCCACCACATTCTTTTCCAGCTACAGTGGTGGTCACAAACTTTAGAACTTTTTGCACAAATATAAGACTAATGTTTTCATGCACAGGAAGCTTGTGATGTATATAAATAGAAAAAAAGGGCTAACCTCGAGTTCCTTTACAATAATCTCAACATCTGCAGCATTGATCTTCACAGAAGCTAGTTCTTTCTCCCTGCATAAAAGTTCCAGCAACTTGTCAAACAAATATGATGATACGCGAAAAGTCTAGTCCTATCTTCACATCTTGGCCAAAATTAACTATCTTACAACTAGTAACTGCCACTTATCTCATTTGAGTATATTGTAGCATAATTAAGCAATAATTTAGGAGGCAAGAACATCCTGCATTACACTTTTTTATGATCGGAAATGCTATTACTAGGATAATGCTTTTGGAAAATCTATTCATCTGGTCTATGATCGGAAACAAACGGGTTTGACTTATGTTCTAGCTTCTTACTCCTTTTCCAGAATTTACAACACGGAAAAGCTAAGACTTTTTACCTCAATCTCTTAGCGTTTAGATCAGCCTCCCTAGAAGCAGCAATCGAAGCCATAGCCTGAAAACACGATACTGACCTTGTAAGCCCAATCAATTTACTACTTGAGCTACAAAAAAAATAAAAATCAGATTTCCTAATTTCTCCCGAATCCAAGATATCAGGGAGAAATTATCAGTCTCTGTCAAGGACGAAAGAACAACAAACCGATTGAACACGAGAAGAGTCGAGCTGGCGATCCTCGACGCGATCGGTAAGCTTGTCGAGAGCTTTGCTTTGTTGCTGTAAGTCTTTTGAATCGACCGTTATCTCCGCCCCAGCTTCCTCTGTTCCCTCCATTGCTTCTAACTCTTCCCCTCTCTCTCTCTCTCTCTCTATGTTTCTTCCTCTTGAGTTTCGGTTAATGAAGTCTCCTGCTACAGAGATTTTAAGTTTCGAAAGTGTTTTTGAGCTTCAACAAGAAACCCTAAAGGCTAAAGCTATCTCTCCAGTTGCTGTGTATTCGAACCACGCATCAAACCGGCTGCTCAACAATACCGAAACCGAACCGAGCTCCAATTTCACAACTTAACCGTTTTTTAATTTTTCTCTGCTTTAATTCGATTTTCGTAATTTCAAAAACCAAAACCGGATCTATATTGGGCTGGGCCTTTGATAAATAGTTTATCTGCTCTTAGCCCATGTAAGGAGCGTACTACAAATATCTTTCGTTGACAGTGTTACGAAAACAGTCGCAACCTCCAAATTTGAAATTGCTGGAGAGAGAGAGATGAAGGAAATTCAAATTCCCAGGAAAAACTTCGCGCGCTCATCTGATTCTGGAGCTACGAGGCTCAAGGATTCCGAGCTGAAGAATCGAAAGGTAATCTGATCTCATCAATCCATTAATCGCCATTGTTTCTTCTTCCTCCGCCGTGCTACTGAGATTCCAATCACATTTCCTTCTCTGGACTGAAGATTGCGGAGAAGAGACAGAGCGCAGCCTTTTCCGATTTATCAGTGGAAATCACGAAGGATCCGATGGATTTTACTCCCATCTCTGGTGCGATCTCTGATTCCGAGGGCGAGGTATGGTTCTCACGCGTAATTATTAGGTTTCGTTTCCATCAAAGTCTTGTCTTCTGTTGCTTTGAAAACTTCCAGATCCGCACAGATCAGATATTTATTTTTGCAATTGATTCGATTTGATATTTACGGATATGAACAATTCGAGCTCAATCGCAGCCATTTGTGTGTTTTGAGACTGTTTAATGATTCGAATTCGGTTGTTTCTCCTCAGAGTGTTATTCAAGGATCGAGCCTAGATCCACTATCAACGCCAGAGATTTGCTTTCCGACTGTTGAATCTCCACTTTCAACCATTACTCATAAGGATTTCCACATTGACGCTTCTTCTACTGATCGGATCCAGTCAATTGCGGACTTGCCTGCTTCTGTGCAATCCTTGCGCTCGGAGATCAATGAGCTGAAGAAACTGATCTCTTCAGTTGAAATTTCTGGAGAAAGTATCTGGATCGATGGAAATGTTACTGGGAAATACCGCATTGTGCTTTTGAGTTTCATCCTTTGGGCTATCATAGCTGCGATTGTCATCTTCTTCAGCTCAGGAGAGGAAGTTGCTTACTATGGACCACTTCCAACTTGAAGGATTCCAATCAATGAATCATAAGGTAACTCGCTTTATATTTCTTCCCTTTATTATCATGATACTGGTTTCATTTTCGAAACATGATAATAAAATTATACCAATGTTTCCTAGAATTGAGGTTGCATACTGATTTGCTTTCAACAACTTCTTGTCATATTAACCTGTCATTTGAAGTTTCATCTCTGTTTACGAACCCCAGCTGTGAATTTTGAGTTTGCTACTAGTATCTTTAGTCCTTATGATAGGAAGTTAAAACTTTAGCACATGCTAATCCCAAACCAAGTGGTCTTACAGTTACAAGATCCATTGGGTAGGTTGAGAGTGAGTCTGCAAGTAGGCCTTATAAGCTGCTGGTTTAGTCTATTCCTAACCAATGAATAATCCCTTACACTTTATTGGCACAAGTGATATGAAATTTGGTCTTGTAATCCATGGTGACTCGTGTTAGCTAAATGCATAGTCTTCTCTGCATCATAGATCCAATACATAGGCTTCTTTGGCATTTATGTCTCTAGTTCCTAATCTACTTTGATGTGTTCAGCTCGTAGCTCTGTTTCATATATTTAGCAAGCTTGTTTTCTTGTGATTCTCAAATTGATAGGTTTTAGATCTTACCAAGACATGTGCTAGCCTTTGTTTCCATTCTTATGTAAGCTGTTCCTTACTTTAAGTAGATTAAGCCAGACAAATGCTATGCAAAGTCCAGCCTGTGAAGCTTTTTGGGTAATTGCTTGATATGATCTCTCATAAATCTTTATGATAAACTCTTGGAGGTGTTAGATTAGGTTTAGTATCCAGTATGGATGATGATACAAGGTATTAGGATTCGGAAACTAGTCCTGTAGACAAAAAAAAAAAAATTACAGAATAATCCAGACTGGTTTTTGGTTTTTCAACCGGAAACAATAGTAGTAGGTCCAAATTTTAGAGAGAGGGGGAAAAACAATAGTAGTAGGCCTTATAAGCTACTAGAAAACGACAAACTAATATGTATCATGTGTTGAAGAAAAGTGCTCTTGTTGGTTTACTTTTGAAGTAAAGTTTATGTCTGATTAATGGAAAAACCGGCTTAGTGATTTAAATTAGTGGGGGCACCAATTATTGGAGATGCAGTAAAATTTTATTTTTTTAAAACAATCGATTTTGTCCCTGTCTCTTGACATTGATTAAATCATGGATTGGTGACCATAGATTTCTCTTTTGTATTATAAGCTATGGTCGGTTATGATTATTCTTGCTAACTTTTCGTGGCATTTCTATACTTCATTCGGTTGAGTAAGGATTTCTTTGTGAGAAACTAAGTCTTAATTTCATCTTCGAGTTTCCACTAAAAGATATTTTCTTGTTCACATGTATTAAACCAAGGCACACGACGGATTGATAATTCAGATTTCCGATCCACAAAAATGATTGTCATTGGTTCTCAAGTACCTGTCCCGTTTGCTCAGTGTTGTTGGTGAAACAATGATAACAACTTAAGAGTTAGGCTTCAAAATGCTTCTAATTTAGTCTACGTAATCTAAAAATAATCATATTTGTGCTGTTTAAACAGGGTTTGGGTCACTTGGCTGCTCTCACTGTGGAACCAGGACCAAACTCAACTACTTCTTCAGAAACAAAGCATGTAAACGTTGGAAAAGATATGTATGAAATCTACTCGTATAAAGGTAAGTATATTTCGTATTTTCCTCTGAACAGTGTTTACTCGATATTAAAATTACCAAAACAAGATAATACTCACTGAGTCATTGATATTAAGTACTCCTTTGAAAACATTTTAGTATTGTCTCGTGGTTTAATTAGACCTTTTGAAAACAATAATTGACAATTATCCGTTATCTCATCAATACTTAAAACTTTTTTTTCTTCACCTTTTAAAAATAGTCCATCTCCACCCATCGTCATGCACTTGGGTTCTTTGGTGTCTAGAATTAGGGAGGCATGTGCCACCCCCACCTTCATCATACTTAATAGTTAATTTCCCTTTTCCAACCTTTTCCATTGTTTATGTTTAAAAATCTCATACATCAAACATATAAAACAGAAACCCATACTTAAAGTCTTAAACACATTTTATTCACTTGGAGCGAAAACTTTTTTGGTAAATATCCCTCGACTCAATTTATAAGCTAGACTTTTCATCTGATTGCCTTCGCGAAAGATAAATGCATAATTACCCAATAAAATGACTCATGTGTATATAAATTTGGTTGGATTCTAAAACGAAATGATAATCTTAATTAAATTCGAAACAGATAAACTATTTTATTGTAAGTTGCCCTTTAATGGATAACTGGATATATATATAATAGGGATATATAATATGTTGTTTTATTTTTCGTACTAATTTGTCATGTGCAATCATTGCAACTTACAACTTTCTAAGGTACAGAGAATATGCCACATTACTTCTACAAAAATTAACCCTTTTAAGTCATATTAAAGTATACTCCGTTTTTAATACAATTTCCACCCTCACATTCTACTCCTAAGATTTCTTAATACAGTAAGTTGTGTAAATTTACCAAATTTAGAAGTTCAGAGGCTCCCTTTCAGCTGGATATGTGGACCAAATGCCACCACCATAAACCCACCCAATAAACTCATTAATCTAATGTGTACGTATACATATAGACACAAAAACTTTATACAAAATAAACGAGTTGTTTCAATGATCTTCACAGGAAAAAAGGAAAACAAAAGCAAACGCCTTAAAGAGAGGCTGTGCCACTAAGCCAACATCGCACATGCATTTCGTTTGGTATTTTACTTTAGGTATAAAGTAGTGTTTAGAAATTTACGAAATCATTACACTGAATACAAAATCCAAAGTTTGAGTTTTTGGCCCCTCTACTTTGCCTTGTCAGTCCATTAAACGACCACTAAAAGTCACAAATAGTTTTCTCCAATAGTTGTCTTACACGTCGTTATCCCATTTGAATCTACCTTCCTCCTCCTTAACACCAAAGAATCGGCCTTTACGACGCATACAAGGTATTTTTTCCTTTAATTTACCCCCCAAAAATCGGTTTTTTCTTCTTAAACATCTTCGGATATAAGTAAATAAGCTCATTTAACTCCCCGCACAAGAAAGTAACCCTAAACATATCGGGAAACAATCATTATAGATGCCCTACCGACGCTAAAGTCTTTGCATCATTCCTATATCTGCATTCAATTTAACTTCGTTTTTTTTCCCGTTAATTACTTACATCCATCTTGTTTCCTAAGCATTTAAGACATTTTTTTTTGTCGTATTGATAATGTATAAGTATGTACTTATAAATAAAACAAAACATCTCTTTTTATTCTGATGTATATTTTGTGAAAAACATTTGGCAACAGTATTTTGTCAAATATTGACAATGTTAAGGAGGTGTTATTGGATTGGTTATTTTAATGTATTCTAAAAACAGAACTAAGTGACCACTATGTCTTTAGTCGACTGTCTGTCTTTAAATAATACATAGGATAAAACTTTATATTATACAAAAACGTTGCTTCAAGCCACACTGATGTCTTTTATAATTCAATAAAACAGAACCACTTAATTATAATCTACTAATTCATCAAGTCTTCTGTTGAAAATTAATGTTTTCTTTTCTTGATGATCAAATGCCACTTTTCTAGAATTATCTGGCTAAGCCAGAAAGAAACAAAAGAAAAAACAATACAGTAGTGTTTTTTTCAGAAGAAAAAAATTATGAAAAAAGGAAGCAAAATACACAAAACGACACAGTTTGGTAACTGCCACTGCTCGCGATGCCTCTCTCTCTCTGCCTCTCTCTCTCTGCCTCTCTCCCTATATATCTTTCTCTTCTTCGCCTTCCCTTCCAATATTCATTCTCTCGACAATTTCTTGTTTCGTAATCATTTCATTGATATTCATCATTCATCATTCTGTGGTTTTTGTATACAAATAGAAAACTGAGGAGATAAAACCAAATCATTTGGTTATGGCGTCGCTGATCTCAGATACTGAACCGGCCACGAATTTAAACCACAGTACTACAGATCTCGTCCGAAGGAAGAAGAGGTTCTCTGCTTCCTCCGCAGCATCGTCTCGGAGAAGCGCAGCTTCAGTCTCCGGTGAGAGCCACGCGCGATGGAGATCCGAGAAGCAACAACGGATATACTCCGCCAAGCTGATCCAGGCGCTGCAACAGGTCCGTCTCAGCTCCTCCTCCGCCGCCTCGGCATCATCTCCGACGGCTCAGAAACGGGGGAAACGCCGTCCGAGAAGCCGCCGATCGCGCTCTCGCCGTTTCCGCTCGCGGAAGGACGCTCTGGAGCAGAGCGATCCTAGCTAATCGGATCAAACTGAAATTTCGGAAACAGAAACGGCCGAGACCGACGGCGACGGTTCACGCCATGAGCACGGTGGTCTCGACGGGAAGCAGAAGATCGAGGAAACGGAGCGTCTCGGTGGTGAGATTGAATAAGAAGAGTTTGCCGGCTGTTAACCGCAAAGTTCGTGTTCTCGGCCGGTTAGTTCCCGGTTGCAGGAAAGAATCCGTACCGGTGATTCTAGAAGAAGCAACTGATTACATCCAGGCTCTGGAGATGCAAGTCAGAGCCATGAACTCTCTAGCGGAGCTTCTCTCCAGCTACTCAACCTCCGGCGCAGGCTCAACTCCTCCGCCTATTTGATGAGGTTTTAAAAAATCGTTAATTTTTTTCCATATTCGTCCTTTGATTCTGTCATCTCTCTCTGTGTACACCAAAACTTTCATATATATACACATAATATGTATATAGAGTATTCGGTTCGAGTATAATCTGCAAGTACTCTTCCGAACCGCTGATTCTTCTTCGCTGCATCTAAAAATTAAATTTTGAAATGTATTAAACTAAATATCCTCGAATGTCAAATCCGATAAATATAAAGCTTTTCTGCCTCTTTTTATAGACAAATTCAGTTATTAACATTCATCATTATGATTAGTTATTATTTACCAGTAGGATTAAAACTGTAGTGGAACTTTATATTTAATTGATTTATCGACGTTATTGCAGTTTGTGGAAATGGGTGTTTAACATCATGTAGTCATAGATATGATACAATTGGTAATTGGATTGGACTGGACTAAACCAATATGGAACTTTTGGTGTACTTTGAATACGATATTATCTTATGTACTATTTATGTGAAATCAGCAAGAAATAGTTTTGTACTGCAATAAAGTGGAAAAAAATAGAGTTTTCTCTTTGGATTTGTGATTACCAAAGGTAAAATAAGTTGGTGCTCAGTTTTTTTTGTTCACTTGACATAATAATGGGTTACACAATTGTTTTGACTATGGTTATGCATTAGAGAATGATTGATGCATTGAATGAAGAATGATGAGACAGGTCTGTCATTCAATCATCTAGTCACTTTACTGTCCCTCCCTAGTATCCTATATATGCACTATAAGTTTGTTTGTTTTTTCCTCTTTTATCGTCTACAACTCTTACATTTATGAATTCTGAATTTGAATTTCTGTTATAGCTTATTACCACAAATTACTAAATCATGATCTTTTTCAAAAGACTGAAAATTATGCTTGTATATCCTTTTTTCTCTTTAGTCTCCAGTCACAATTGACTAGCCAGCCAATAGGCAATAGTTTATGTTACGACATATTATATGTACATATAACATACTGTGTCTCCTTTTCCTTTCATAAACTAATTATCTTTCATCTCATTGGCTTAAAATACGATATTTGGCGCTACAAGAATCATTGATAGGACCTTTATCAACTAATAAAGCAATCGAATTTATGATTAAGAATATCTTCTCTCTTTTTTTTTCTTGTATATTACAATATAGGAAGAACATTGGAGTATGACTAAGCGACAAGAAGAAGCAAATGACAAAAGCAAAAATATTAAAAAAATAGAAAGTGACTCTAAAAGTAGGGTGAAGAAGCACATGGGAATGGCCATGCTGTCCTCTTCTTACCTTTCTAGCTTCTTCCTCTTGTTATCTTGCACGAAAACTCTTATTGATGTGTTTTGTTATATCTAAATTAGGTGATTAACTGCCTCCTGTTTTTGATAACTCTTAAACATGATTAGATCTGTAAGAATACGAGTGCCTGTTCAGTTTCAGTCCTTTCGAACTAGAGGAGAATTAATAAAAGTAAGTAGAGGGAGAAAAAACAAAATTAAATGATGCGAAAAACAAAATTAAGCAGGGTTTCAAAGTGAGACGTTTTAGCTTATGGTGGTTAACTCCATATTCTTCGCTCCTAAAGTATTTTTTTTGGTCCCCTGAAGTTTTATCTCTTTTACACGTAAAGTGTATTTTCAGATATTTAAAGTCAAATTGGCTTTTTTGTGACCTCGTTTTTTTTTCTTCTTCTTTCTGTAATTAACTGCAAAATTGGACCAATCAGTAAATAATCCGGACGGACCGGACCTAAAACCTGTATATTTCACAGTCAAGGTGTTTTACATAATTATTATCCAATCGAAATCGCAGTTCGTGATCTTCCAATTATAGGATTAATCCCCTGATTTTTCAACCATATTGAACAACCGTAAATTAGTTGTTTACATAATGACAGAATAAGTGTTATTTATCCAAAGTTTTGGATAAGTAAGATAAGATACTCACAAATATCCTTCTTCTTCTTCTTTTTTAAAAAATAAAATAAAATAAGATTCAAAGATATTATTTAGAAGATATTGGATAAATGGAAGCGATCTTCCTTAACAGATCTTACCAATAAATTAGATCGGTGGAAGCGGAAAGAAATAAATAATAATGGCCGAAAGGGAAGACATTTCGTGATAACTGTGAAAAATTTCGTGTTGAGAAAAATGGCGAAACAGGAAGAAGTCTCGGTGCCGATCTTCTCGTCCCTTGAGCCTGTCTACGGCGAAGGATCTCAGCTCCAAGACGCTACGCGACGATTCGACGTCTTGAAGGAGAAATTCAACCAAGTCTTCGGTGCTACTCCTCAGCTCTTCGCTCGCTCTCCCGGTAAAAATTTCTTCTGACCTGATTTCAAAATTCTGGTTATTTGAATGATGAAAAATCGAATTCGGAATTCGGATACATGATCATCGCATTTTTTTTATTTATTTTTTTTGAAAAAACGAGAGATCAAGTTAACTAGTTTTTGGAAATTATTATCGGATTGATTGTCAAGGTTGCGAAACAGAGGAGCTGAAATGTAATGGTTTATGTGTATGGGTGTGAGTGCAGGAAGAGTGAATCTGATCGGAGAACATATTGACTATGAAGGATACTCAGTGTTGCCAATGGCAATTCGTCAGGACACGATTATCGCAATCCGGAAAAACGAGACTCAAAATCAGCTTCGGATTGCAAATGTCAACGATAAGTACTCTACGTGTACATATCCTGCTGATCCTCACCAGGTTCAATACCTGACCATCCCTTTTGTTTTTTCTTGCTCTGTTCGTCGCACAAAAGGACTAGAGCTTTGGAAACAATAGAGTAGTAATGCCTTATTTTTTATGTCAATTTTGCAGGAAATTGACTTGAAGAATCACAAATGGGGTCACTACTTCATATGCGCGTAAGTGGTTTCGTCTTCTGCTCTCTAGCTGGTGTCCATCAGAGATCTCACTTTTTATTTTATGTTTCAAGTGCCTTGTGATTTCTGGAATTGTACAGGTACAAAGGGTTTCATGAGCATGCAAAGTCAAAAGGAGTGAATCTTGGTTCACCAGTTGGACTTGATGTAATTGTTGATGGAATTGTTCCTACAGGTATTGATGTTCCCACATAATCATGATATCATTTTTAGCCTGAATTTTTAACTGAAGAGCTTTGATTTAGGTTCTGGATTGTCAAGCTCCGCTGCGTTTGTTTGCTCATCAACGATTGCTATTATGGCTGTCTTTGGTGAGAACTTTGATAAGGTATTTACTCACTCAGTCCTGCTTGATGAAAGTTCTATACTTGATTACTGAATTGGCCATCTTCTCTCTGTTTCTCGTTGCTTTCAGAAAGAACTTGCACAACTTACATGTGATTGTGAACGACACATTGGAACACAATCTGGTGGGATGGACCAGGTCATAAATCTTCTCGAATAATCCATCATCTATGTTTCGGGTTGATCAATTTTTTTTGAATGATTTCAACAGGCAATCTCTATTATGGCTAAGAGTGGTTTTGCTGAGCTTATTGACTTCAACCCTGTTCGAGCAACTGATGTTCAACTCCCTGATGGTGGGAGCTTTGTAATTGCACATTCTCTTGCAGAGTCTCAAAAGGCGGTCACGGCTGCTACGAATTACAACAACAGAGTCGTTGAATGTCGACTTGCTTCAGTAAGTCTTTAGCATAACTTTTCCCACTGCAATATCTCAAAACTTTGTTTGCTAAAACTACACATGATTCTCTCTTACCATTTGGCTTTGGAAATGTAGATCATACTTGGGATTAAGCTCGGAATGGAACCAAAAGAAGCAGTATCAAAAGTTAAGACTCTTTCTGATGTGGAGGGTTTATGTGTGTCATTCGCTGGTGATCGTGGCTCGTCTGATCCAGTTCTTGCTGTTAAGGTACTCAATCTCTGCTAAACAGACTGGTTGGTGTTTATGTAGCCTCGGTTTGAGGTTTATGTGTTCTTTATTGTCTATGATGCAGGAATATCTGAAACAAGAAGCATATACTGCCGAGGAGATTGAGAAAATCGTTGAGGAGAAGTTACCATCAATCTTGAACAACGACCCAACATCTTTAGCTGTACTTAATGCTGCAACGAATTTCAAATTGCACCAGGTAACTCTATAAATGTAAAAACCTGTGGAATATTGTTTTCCTTATTTTTCAACAAATAAGACTCGCTTCTTACGATCATCAATAGAGAGCTGCACACGTTTATTCTGAAGCCCGGAGAGTCCATGGTTTCAAGGATACCGTGTATTCAGACTTAAGGTGAGACCGCTTTTCGCCATCAAATTTCTTGGGAAATCTTGTACAAGATTGTCGGAACCTTAAGAGACGTTGAAACATTGACTTTGCCAGTGACGAAGAGAAGTTAAAGAAACTGGGTGATCTCATGAATGAAAGCCATTACAGCTGCAGTGTCCTATACGAGTGCAGGTGATCAAGTGTTAGTTTGCAACCAGTGTATGTGAAAAGGATTTTGACTTTTAAGTTGATGAAATCTCACAGTTGCCCGGAGCTAGAAGAACTGGTTCAAGTTTGCAGGGAGAATGGAGCACTTGGAGCAAGACTGACCGGAGCTGGTTGGGGCGGTTGCGCCGTCGCCTTGATCAAGGAATCTGGCGTTTCTCAGTTCATCTCCGCGGTCAAGGTAATAATAAAATGCTTTCTTATGGTTTTAAGACACGAATGTTATTAGGAGAGTAATGGAATTTGTGGGGGTATTTCAGGAGAAATACTACAAAAAGAGAGTAGAGAAAGGAGTGGTAAAGGAAGAAGACATGGAGCTTTACCTTTTTGCCTCCAAGCCTTCAAGTGGTGCTGCCATCTTCAACTTTTAAACATCTCTCTTTATATCTGAATTCTTTGCAATTGCCTCAACTGAATTCCCAAGTTAATTCCGTATAAATACATTATTGGATAATGTGTTCGTCTGCAATCAATAAAATATAGACTAGGAGTGGACGTCATATATAATATAATAAAGTTTCATTCACAAAGTTTTTTGTTATTCTAAATTCTAAATTCCATTGTTTTAAGTTGTTCAACTACTTATATAATGATGTGAGACACAGGCTAATTTCAAAATTCTCAATAATATTAGAGAAAAAAAAGGAAACAAGATAAAACCATTACCACTAAGACAAACCTAAGATTCAACTTCCATACTCTCAGCTTCTCTGTTATTATTATTCATTTTCTCATACCCAACCACATATCTTGGCAAATGGCGTGAGTAAACCAGTGTATTCTTGCATTGCTTATCTTCCCTGGTTCTCCAACAAGCCCTTGTCATCTTGTTGTTGCCATCACCACACTCACCAGTCTTAGGCAGCTGAGAAGCTTGCACAATCGATAACTGGATTCTACTAACTGGTCCCGTGAAGCTTCCGCTGTTTAGATTCTTCAGAAAGTCTGTCTCCACAGATTCAATATCCGAAACGTTTATGGTTCTGAGCTGTAACCCCCGGTAAAATACAATGTTTGGCTGCTTTCCATAGCTTTCTACAAACTCTGTTGGGTTTGGATCGCAAATGCCAAAGACTTCCTCTATCTGCACTAAATATGAGATGAGGGATTTTCAAGAATAAAGCAAAATACCATCCTAAGAACAGATCATAGTGCGTACCCAACCACAAAATGACAGAGTAGACTTGAAATCAGAATAAGAAATATTCATGTTTTAGTTTCAAACTTAGAATAGTTAATTTGAGATTCACAAATAAAATCCAGATTTTTTAAAACTCATGTGGATATATTAAACAAAGAACCAGTCTCATGGACAGTATCTCAGATGCATATTTCGATCTATCCATATAGATGCAAAAGTATGGATATTATTTGGATACTTGTCCATATGGACACATTTCATAGGAAAAGAAAACGCTATAAATAACAACTTATACCTCTAGTGGATTAAGGTAAAGTTAAAAACTCTAAATGGATACAATTATCCATATGGATGTGTATGTGTGGAGTGGGTAAGCGTGGATCGATATTTAGGGAATCTATATACTGAAATTGAAAAATGTTTAGGGAATCAAAATCATAATGTACAATACACCGAGAGTAAAACAAAAATAGTAAATTGTCTTTTATTATTATCTTGGCTCCTTGTATTTACAACAGCGAATCTAATAAAACGTTTTTTTGGTTGTTAAAAACTCACACTATATAACCACCCCGATTTGATAGAAGAGCATAAAAACCAAAATGTTGTTTTCATAACTTTGTTTCGTTTGGTCATAATCCTCCATAAAAAAATTGTCGGTTAGTAAAATTTTTCCTTGTTTGTGGAGAATCAAAAAATTGACTAATGGTAATGGATACAGCTGCTAACCGCTAAAACTCTTTTCTCATTACACAGTTCACTCGTTTCCCTTTAAGCTTATCTGAGAGGCTAATTTGTAACTATAAAAGGGACGAGCGAGAGAATTAGGATCTACGCTTGATCCCGATATCTTAGCTCATTGCTCTTGCTTGTTTCTCTTTCTCGATTCGATCACGATATCTACCAGATTTAGTTTAAGGAGAGCGAATCGAATCGCCCAAAGTTCCAATTTGGGAAGCTGACGACTGTGTGGAGTTTGAATCCGCCAATTTTATCGCGCTTGGTCGCTCTTTCTCTGATCGGAAATGGCGATTTCAAGCCCTGTTACTCCTGGGCTAGTACGTCTTACGATACGAGCGGTTTTTGTTGTTATTGTTTTAAGCTCTCGCTCGTCTGAATCAGATCTTGCTTGATTTACCTTTTTTTCGAACTTCTTTTGAGCTCTTGTTGATTTGGTAGTGATACGAGAGTGATAATTTTTTTTGTGGTAATTCCGGGAATTGCAGATGTCGGTGGTGCTCGGGATTGTGCCGGTGATCGTGGCTTGGCTATACTCCGAGTATCTGCACTATACCAAACATTCGGTCTCCGCCAAAGCGTACGTTGATACCAATATCTTTCTTTTTTAGTGATTTTGGAGTTTTTCTTTGATTTTGTTGTCTATGTTAGTAGGCACTCTGACGTCAATTTGGTGGAAATTGCGAAAGATATTGTGAAAGAAGATGACAAAGCTCTTTTACTAGAAGATGGAGGTGGTCTCCAGTCAGCTTCTCCTAGAGCCAAGGCCGCATTGTCCACACATTCTCCTCTCATCAGGTTCCATTAGCTCTTCCCAAGCTACCAGTTTACCTCTGACGTCTTCTCTTATGCTTAAGCCGGGTTCTACGCAGGTTTGTCCTCTTGGATGAGTCGTTCTTGGTTGAAAACAGGCTGACGTTAAGAGCAATGTGAGTATTGGGGTTCGTGAACTATGTTCAAAGGTCCCTTCTTTTGAATACATCCACTTTTATTTTTAATGGTTTTGTTTTCTATGCAGAATTGAGTTTGCACTTCTTATGGGATACTTTTACATATGTGACCGCACGGATGTCTTCAATTCATCGAAGAAGGTGATGATGATATCTTGTTTGTTATATCTACACTTTATGATGGATATCCTGCTTGTGTTGGTTGATTTATACATGCTTCAACGTGACTAAATGGTTTACATTGTTTATCTTTTGATACAGAGTTACAACCGGGATCTCTTTCTGTTCCTTTACTTCCTTCTCATCATCGTTTCAGCAATAACCTCATTCACCATACATAATGATAAATCAGCTTTCAACGGAAAATCCATCATGTACTTGAATAGGCATCAAACCGAGGAGTGGAAAGGCTGGATGCAGGTTTGTTATTTATCTTTTATGCTAGTGGATTTCTCTTTTGATTTAGTACATGTCTGTTTATGCATCAGCTGAGAAGATTTGATTGTAGTGTTCATTCCTTAATTTGCCTTTTCGTCTGCTCTTACCTCATCATTGTTTTCCTTTTCTGGTGTTGTAGGTCCTCTTTTTGATGTACCACTACTTTGCTGCTGTAGAGTACTATAATGCAATCCGTGTTTTCATTGCTTGCTATGTATGGATGACTGGATTTGGGAACTTTTCTTATTATTACATTCGCAAGGACTTTAGCCTTCCAAGGTTTGCACAGGTAACTACTATATCCTCCCGGATTTTTCTTCTTCTTATTTCTAGCTGTCACCTACTTTAAAATTCTAACATACTCTAGCTCAACAGATGATGTGGCGGCTAAATTTCCTGGTCATATTCTCCTGCATTGTCCTCAACAACAGTTACATGCTATATTACATCTGCCCAATGCACACTCTGTTTACTCTGATGGTCTACGGAGCACTTGGTATTATGAACAAGTATAATGAGATCGGTTCAGTCATGGCCGCCAAATTTCTTGCCTCCTTCTTTGTGGTTATCATCGTTTGGGAAATTCCCGGCGTTTTTGAATGGATTTGGAGTCCATTTACGCTCCTACTGGGTTAGTGACTTTCCCATGGCCAAAAAATGTGCTCATGAGATATCTGTTTTAAAAGAATAACGCTAAAAACAACAATTGCAGGTTACAATGATCCTGCAAAACCACAGCTTCCACTCTTGCATGAGTGGCATTTCCGCTCGGGCCTTGATCGGTACATATGGATAATCGGGATGCTATATGCATATTACCACCCAACTGTAAGTTCTCAATTCTTACACTTTAACTTCACATCAAATCTGTTGACAAATGGGTAGCTTAGTGATAAAGACTTGACGTATTAAGTCCTTCATTTCCTTGATCATGTATCTTATAGGTTGAAAGTTGGATGGATAAACTGGAGGAAGCTGAGACGAAATTTAGGATGGCAATCAAAACGACTGTGGCACTAATAGCACTAACGGTATAACAAATCATCATTTCACTTCCTTGCAGGTAAAAGAAGCCTTTACATATTGTTCTTCTAGCTAATCTATCTTCGTCGTTACGAAACTTACAGGTGGGATATTTTTGGTACGAGTACATATACAAGATGGACAAGCTAACTTACAACAAATATCATCCTTACACCTCTTGGATTCCAATAACGTATTTCACTTTACTCTCAAAGCTCTATACAATGGATCTTTCAAAGTTCAGTCCTAACTTGCGTGTCGTTGTTGCTTTTCTTTCAGTGTTTATATCTGTCTCCGGAACATCACCCAGTCTTTCCGCGGCTACAGTTTGACCCTTCTGGCGTAAGTAAAACATTTTACTCAGATACTGTAGATATTATTCGTCCTACTTTTTCAGTTTCTTCAGTGTTTTTTTTTTTTGTGTTCTTGAACTTTCAGGTGGCTTGGTAAGATAACACTGGAGACATATATCTCCCAGTTTCATATATGGCTCAGGTATGTCTCGCTTCGTCTTGCCAATGTTCTCAGCTGTAGCTTAAGTTGGAAATTAATGGTTGAGAATGCCAATACAATAAGGTCTTTAATATTTGTCTTGAGCCATATTGAACTAAGAATTTTTCTGATGAACTCACAGATCTGGAGTTCCTGATGGCCAACCAAAGTTACTACTATCTCTGATCCCGGATTACCCGTTGTTGAACTTCATGCTCACAACTTCGATATACGTGGCTGTAAGCAAACTCTGCCACAGAAGATGTACAAACAATTTGAAAGCCAAAACGGAAAGAAAGAAAGAAACTGATTGGCGTTTTGTTACTCTGTTTGTTTCAGATCTCTTATAGGCTCTTCGAGCTGACCAACACTTTGAAAACAGCCTTCATACCAACCAAGGACGACAAACGACTTGTTTACAACACCATCTCAGCACTCATAATCTGCACTTGTCTCTACTTTTTCTCATTTGTTCTCATCAGAATCCCCCAAAAACTGGTAAGTCAAGAAAATTTCTCTCTTCTTGATGCTTGGGCTAATTGATATGCCAGAGCATACACAAACTAAAGCGCAAATGTCATTCTTTGATATTTGATTCAACCATCTCACGTTTTGTAATATCATGGGAAACAACCAGGTGTGAAGCATGCCATGAACCGGAGCAGAGTGGATTATTAAATTATTCGAAGGAGTTGAAACTTTGGAAGTATGCGATATACGAAGATATAGATAGAAATCAGAGGTAGATCATGCGTACAATGTTATGAAAGAGTCTTGCCTCAGAGTAGTCCGGGCGGTAAATTAAAATGTCATCTTTCTGTAAAGTTGATTCATTCCTGTGTTGTTGTCAACTTGTTATGAACACAAACCACAACATGTCGGTGTTCTGTCTTTGTTTATTTACGTTTTGTTCACCATGATGTTAGATTTCGCAACTATATATTACCTAGCAATTTTCCAAAATCATTTGATGAAAAAAAGAAACAAAATATGCTGTGGATGGATTTAGTCCTAAGTTACGGAAATCCAAAAACTTAAGGAAATCAACATTATTACAAAAAAACTCCATGATAGAAAAAGCCAACATAAACTCAGATAGAATGTGTAGCCATTGATTATATCAGACAGGAAGAGGAGGGTCCGAGTCCACCTTGTCGTCGTCCACGAGTATACTATAACCATAGAAAAAAGTAGCTAGAGCCAACTGACAAGTTAAACAATTAACGTATGCCAATACATGGGTGTCTTGGCCGTATGAACAAGACATATAGATGCCAGAAAGACCAAAAAACCATCCGAGGAAAAGCGTGATCAAAGCATGTCTCATCTCCATCCTAAGCTTATCCGATAGCTGGATAAGCCCTATCCCTCCTATAAAAAAAAAAAAGAAGGTAACAGTAAATTGCAGTCTCACCATTTTCCGATTATTCAACCGCACAGGCTAAAGTCGCGGTGGTCTGAGTTTGATTCCCATTGGGTTCCAGCCACCATGAGCGACCTCCCTCCCTATCCATACAATCACATCTTTTTTACTCATCAGTTTCTCCATACTGATTTTCATTGCAAGAGATGATCCGAAAGCAAAACTAGAAAACCAAAGCAAATTAAAAGGATACACCAAACTAAATCCTAATGGTAGTGTAGTACACTTGTGCTGCATCAATTCTCGATCTCCTCTTCGTATCTCCTTTATGCATTTCACAAAGTAAAATAAGATATTAAAAAACACTCTATTGATCTCACTTCTCAAGATAAACCAATGTTTTATTTATCAAAATAATAAAAGGATTATTTATCAAATCAATAATAGGAGATTTTTAAGATTTTGATGTGTCGTACCCAAAAAAAACAAAAAAAAAGAATTAGGTAACAGTATATTGTACAGGCTAAAGTCGCGGTGGTCTGAGTTTGATCCCGATTGGTTCAAGCCACCATGAGCGACCTCCCTCCCTATCCGCCGCTTGATCCTTCTACCTACGATCTCATTGTCGTCGGCACCGGAGTTTCCGAGTCCGTCCTCTCCGCCGCGGCTTCCTCCTCCGGTAGTTCTGTTCTCCACCTCGACCCAAACCCCTTCTACGGCTCTCACTTCGCCTCCCTTTCTCTTCCCGATCTCACTTCTTTCCTTAATGCAAACTCCGTATCTCCTCCGCCGTCAAACTGTCAGGATTTCATCTCCGTGGATCTCGTTAGGCGATCCTTGTATTCCTCCGTCGAGATTTCGAGCTTCGAGCCGGAGATCCTCGAAGAACACTCGAGAAGATTTAACGTTGACTTGTGCGGTCCTAGGGTTATCTTCTGTGCCGATGAATCCATTAATCTCATGCTGAAATCAGGATCCAACAATTACGTTGAGTTCAAGAGCATCGACGCGAGCTTCGTTGGGGATTCGAGCGGAGAGCTACGAAATGTGCCGGATTCGAGAGCTGCCATATTCAAGGACAAGAGCTTGACTCTGTTGGAGAAGAATCAGCTGATGAAATTCTTCAAGCTTGTTCAGTCACACTTGGCTTCGTCAACGGAAAACGACGAGACATCAGTCAGGATATCGGAAGAAGACATGGAGAGTCCATTTGTGGATTTCTTGGCCAAGATGCGTTTGCCACCCAAAATCAAATCGTATAGCTTCCTTCTCCGTTAGTCGCAGCTCTTTGCGTATTTCTCTGCTTAATCACTCACTTCTTGGCAGCTTTTCGTTTCTCGAAGCTGATGGTAAGGCTTGTTCTGTGTAGGATCATCTTGTATGCCATTGCGATGCTCGATTATGATCAAGAAGACACGGAAACTTGTAGATATCTACTCAAGACCAAAGAGGGCATAGACCGATTGGCTTTATACATTACATCTATGGGCAGGTCATCTTTCTCATGCGTTTCTTCCTCTACATTGGTCATACTCGGTGTAATTTAGCTTTTAACATAAGATTTACTCTCTACTTTCAGATTTTCTAACGCACTTGGGGCGTTGATATACCCAATTTATGGACAAGGTGAGCTTCCCCAAGCTTTCTGTCGTCGGGCTGCAGTCAAAGGATGCATCTACGTACGCTTCGAACACTTTGTTGCTTTTTTGTACTGAGCCTCTGTGGAATTTGGTACTTATCTGGTATTTATATGTGATGAACAGGTTCTCAGGATGCCTATTACTGCTCTTCTTCTAGACAAGGCAAGTGAGTCAAGTGTTGTTACCAAAGATATGTTTGAATGGTCTGCTTGACAACTGATTATTTTAAAAAATAAAAATAAAAAAATTGCAGGAAAGTGGGGGTTACAAAGGGGTTAGACTAGCTTCGGGTCAAGAGTTATTCAGCCAAAAGTTGATTCTGGATCCATGTATTACTGTTGGAGACGAGTCGCTGTCATCATTGACGGATCAGCAGAAAGAAACTCTTCGGGCTCTTGTCCCAAAGACGATAAGCAGTAAAGGGAAAATAGCTAGAGGAGTATGTGTCATTAGAGGTTCTGTGAAAGCTGATATATTAAACGCCCTTATCGTGTATCCACCTAAATGTAAGATAAATTTTTAAGATAATACCCACTAGTTAGCTGTTTATGTATTAATAGTTCTACTCTTAATGTGTGTTTGTTTTTTTTTCCCTCTTTTAGCTTTGTTTCCTGAACAGCTATCTTCGATTCGGGTTCTGCAGCTTGGTAGTGGTCTAGCGGTTTGTCCTGCTGACATGTAAGTTGTGGTTTAGCCAGATATGATCCTTCCCATTTTCCTTGTGTTTCTTTTCATCTGCTTCTCGACAATTGTTCCCTGAGTCATATGTTTGCTGCTTCAGGCATGTTTTATATCTTTCAACATTGTGTGACAAGGATGATCAAGGGAAAAAGGCGCTATTATCAGCCATGACTACTCTCATCAAACCGCCTCTTTCTGAGAATGATGATGCTGAAGCAAAACCTTCTCTACTCTGGAGAGCACTGTACGTACAAGAGCTGGTCAAGGTGTGAGATGTGTGATTTTCTCTCTTAATGGCTTTTCTCATTTCGACCATGGTAATGTCATTTCACTAAATGAGAGATTTGTACTTGGATCAGGGTGAATTTGGAGGTAGTGTCAGTTCCGCGTCTAGTCCAGATGGAAATTTGAACTACAATGAGATTGTGGAATCAGCCGTGATGGTTAGTAAAGGCTCCTTACGAATAAGTTGTGATTTTGATAACAACTTTATTAGATAATATTATCTGACAACATATATTGGATTTGGTAGCTATACGAACAACTCATGGGGAGTGAAGAATTGTTTAAAGAAGAGACCTCACCAGAGAACGCAGCGGAAGAGGAAAATGATTGATTTATGGAAACCATTGTTT
Source organism: Erythrophleum ivorense (assembly GCA_026724425.1). Lineage (NCBI taxonomy): Eukaryota > Viridiplantae > Streptophyta > Magnoliopsida > Fabales > Fabaceae > Erythrophleum > Erythrophleum ivorense. The sequence goes on from JAIUCV010000115.1 coordinate 2,360,864, forward strand.
TTAATTAACCGTTTATTTATTTTATTGCGTTTATGTGATGCTATTTACCGTCCATAACATATACATTTACTTCTGTTGGCATGTATCATATACAAGTATACAACTAAGATCTCCTTTAGTTCATCTCCCCTTTTCCTGCTCAAATTAAAAGTAATGTTAAAACGGGCAGCCTGTGCCCATTTAGGTTCTGTCCGTTTAAGTTTAAACCCATCGGGCTTCGTTTGGGCCCATTTAGCCTTTTAAACACAAATTAACAAGTTTTATAATTGACAAATATTATAAAAATATATTTTTGCAATTAACTAACTTCCCAAATGGAGAAAGAAAAGAAAAATGATCAAGCTTCTGCAAATATATAGATGATCACAAAACCAGATCTATTCTCAGGTCATGACAAATGGGTCTCAAACCCAAAAATTTATATATATTTGGGTTATATACCAAGACAAACAGAAGACATCAAAATTGGGGAATTAGCAACCAGAGAGCATCAGAAGTATTCCGTCAGGCTTTCACCACTCATCTCTTCCATCTGTTTGATGATATCTTGGGCCAATGATTTAACAGATAGCTCGACGTCTTCCAGTAGTTCGCCCAAGAATGGAATGGTTTCAGCGAGCAACACAAGATACTCTTCCTTCAGATTCTCCAGAATCTGTTTCACACTTCTCAGACTTAACATCCTCGAACGCAAGTTCTCACTCCTCGATTGCATTAGCACCTCGTGGTTCAGTGGTTTCCAGAGAAGGTCAGAGCCTGAGGCTACTGCCATTTGACCGATGCAAGACACCAACAGCGCATCAACCTCTTCTACCGATGGCACATTTGGATGCTCCTTTAAAGAGGACGGCGGTTCAACAACAAGCTGTGATACAATGGGCTTCAGTAGCACCTGTGGAGAACAAGAAAGACAGTTTCAATCAGAATCAAGGAAGAGATGTTTTGATTCAAAAAAAAAAAAAGTTATAGATAAATGACCTGGAAGTTATTTGTATCGAGAAACTTCATGCTTCCAGTATCATGCAGAAAGCAATTCTTCAAAGAAGAAAGCACCAGTGACCTTAGATGCCAGCTTTTTGGTGTTATAGTGTCATCTGTTTTCTGAATTTTCGCTTTCTTTTTCTTCCTGGTTGATACCGATGCTTCCACATTGGTGAGATGCGACACAATACCATCAAGCACGAATTTGAAATATGGTACAAAGATTGACCTGCATTCCACAATAAAGAAATTGGTGTTAAATTTCTCAATTACCCAAAACCATATGTAAAGGGGATCACGACTCTTTAGATGTGATTGATTGTTCACTCACCTGTGACTCTCACATAGTCTGTTTACAAGACCATAGAAAGATATAGCTCGGTCGATACTCTTGTTATCATTCCCGGATCCGTCTACAATATCCGACTCTGCCCAATCAATACTCCTGATGAAGAGGGGCCTGAACTCAGACTCAGTTAGCTTCTTTGTGAGAGCAACCATCGCGTTAGTGACGCTTCTCTCAGCATCATCAATGTTCTCAATTGCTGCAGGATTTTGACGCCGAATATCTAGTGCAACTAAGCATTGGTCAAAAATCTTCCCATGGTTGCTAACAACAGATGGTCTATCCATTTTCACAACCAGATTTTCTAACATCTCAAAAGTAATCACCAAGCTTGCATTCCCAGAACTAACAGCCTCATCGTATATTCGTAGAAGCGGTAGCAGAGTGAGACGAAGCTGGAAGAAGGAAGAAGAGTTGGTTATTATTAAGATTACTACCTACAAGCAAAAAATATTAGATTTATATATATGTATATGAAGAACTCACTGGTATTTTATCAGTTAGGAGCCTCCTAATAGCATTTGCTTTAGATTTAAGATTCTTGTCGGAGTCGGAAACATATTCAGGCTGCAGCACCATGAGTCTAATAATATCTCCAAGATAAGGATTTAGGAAACCTCCAAGTTTATCAATCACTGCTTCCAAAGTGACTAGAACAGATAGCATAAGCAACTGCACTTCGGCCGTTGCGTTTCCACCACTCTTGGATGCAGATGATACTTCGTGTGATTGTTTTACCAAATTTTTCATTATGCGTGGAAGTTCAACGAGCGCCTTCGGTCCAATAACATTGATCAGTGCACCAGTTGTACGAAGACAGCTTGAAGATACTCCCAAATTCTTTGAGCTGATGCCTTCTGCAACAGATGCAAGGCACTTGCTGAAGATTGGATGATCAGTCGGAAACCTGCTAGCCAAAACTTCCAGTGTAGAAATAGCAGCTCGTTTAGCTGGAACACCTGACTCATCATCTGTCTCATCAATTAGATGGACAATCTCCTCACACATCTTCCCAAAAGATTCAACAGCATCCTCATCCAAGTTCAACCAAGGATTCCTTCTTTTTTGAGTGGGGAGCCTTTTCTTCTGTTTCAGTTTAGAAGAAGAGGTGTCCTTAGCTCTCTCACTTATAAGCCCAAGTACCTGCATTCACAAATAAATGCGACGTTTGCGTCAAAGAACGTCATTAAGCCAATGAGTACATGCCTTCAGAAAGGCAGAAACCCGATTAAGGCTAACTAATAACTATAGCTACGAAATTACTATAAAAACTTCGAACTCATTGCTCTAGCATGAAAAAAATAAATGGTAATAACGTATACCTTCTTCGTCCCATTACGATCTGATTGCTGCTGAAGCAAGCTAGTAACAACTCTGAAATATATAGACAAATCCATGGCTCCTGTGACAGTCATTAATATATCATGTATACGCGTTCTGATTTCCTTTCTTTCTGCAGAAGTCACATTTTTCTCCGTTGTTGCATCAACAGTTTGCAGGAGAAATATACAACCCTTCATAAGCTCCTGCAATTCTTGCTGAAAAATTAACAGATCGTATAAGAAATGGACATTTAATAAGGCACACGAACATAGAAACAAGGTAATAAACAATTTCTATGTAGAATTTTTTAACAACGATTTGAATGACACAAAACGTGGAAGAGGCTTTACCTGAACGCCATTTGAAACACTATTTCTTGGTTCAAGCGACACTGCAAATGCAAATTCTGGGTCTTGCAACTTCTGGAATATAAATTCTAACACAAGCCGCATCTGAAAGAAACTTTGTTTACTAGAACTGTCTTTGCTGATAGTTTGAAGAAGTATGACCAGGGATGAGAGCCATGTCGAAGATGAATACTGTTCGCATATTTCCAGGGCAAAAGCATATTCCCACTCTCTCTTAACAACGGAAGTAAGACTTTCCGAAGTCTGGGCATTACCAAGCCAAGCTGAGTCTTTCCTTGAAATCAAAGACTGGAATAAGAGGACAAGCAAAGAAGGCAAGCCTTTTTTTTCACCGATAACTCTGCAGAACAAAGGATCTCCAATCAGTATTTTTAGAGAATAATCACAAAAATCCCAATTTACATTTAATTATCTACACATTACCCCAGCAAGTAGGCTACAATCGAACGCCTTCTATGCTCAACAATATCAGGCAACACTTTCACAAAAATCTGGAAGGTCAAATTAAAAATAAGATATATTAATCCACAGCTGATTTTCTATTTGAAATTGAGGAAAACAAAACATCACTAAAAGATTACCTGCAGCAACTGCTCCTCACTCTTAGTCTTGGACAGCCAAAATGGAACGACGGATGATATAAACTCCTCAAAGATAGACTTAGAGTGACTATCAATCTACAAATCGAAAATAAAGAAACAGCAGTTAGGGAACATTTTGTCACAGTCAAAAATCCAGGGGAGTGCCAACAAAGATCCAGGGATCTGAAGAGCAAGGGAAAATGAAATTGGTAATACAAGACTAAAAAATGTAATAGACTAACAAACCTGTGTCACCGTTGATTCACCAACAAGTGTAAGTATGCCAATAATATGGTCCAAAACTCTATCTGGGACAATTTTAACAATTGAAGTGAACAGGGAGAAGATATAATTCCGTGTGACTCCATCATCTGATGAATGAGCAAACTCAACCAGCATTTTGACATTGATTTCTTTAGCTATGTCAGCCTGCCATAAGAAGTGAATTCAGAGAACAAAAACAAGCAACAATATCGCTAATCAACTTCATAAAATTTTAGGCATACCTTCAGATGATTCATATTCAGAGAATCAAAAATCTCTTTCAGGATTAAGAGCACTGTCTGTTGGATGGAAGAAATAGAGGTATGAGTTGGATCAGGAACATCCTGAGAAGGTTGGACAGAGCTCTCCTCAGAGGAAGAAGCAATTTTCACCCATTCAATAGACATAGATCTTCCTAGGAGCTTAAACAAAGGCCCTACAAGGGACTCCCTAAGCAAAAGAAGAAGTTATTAAGAAATCAGTTGGGTAACAAAAATGTATCTGATAACCAAAAATTATAATGGACATACAAATATAAGTATATACAAATTCAAGAGACCTGTGAGCTAGATCTTTCTTTAGAAGCAGCATGTCAAGTAACGAGGCAATGAAACAGAGAGCCTTTTCTCCACTTAGAAGCTCTCCACCATTTACGTTTTCTTCTGGACATGGCTTTGAAATTTTCTTCTGTTTCTTCTTCTTGCTCAAACAATCAATAACAAGATTATCCTGCTGAGTGATATGATCAAGGGTATGGACAACCGTTGAACAAGAAATCTGCAATAGCATTAAAGATGCCATGTAAATAAAGCAAGATACAAAAGGCAGAAACTCTTTTAAAGAAATAAAGTATCTCTTCTTCCACAACCGTTTTTTAAAACTGGGTAAAGATGAGAAGTTTTGAAACTGAAGATACCTTCAGGCGTAAGACAGCTTCCTTGGCACCATTTCGTATTCTGCCATTTGTACTCCGAAACATAGACACCAGCTTGTGGAAGAAGTGAATCTGATCCAGTAAGAACAACGATTTTTAAAACGATCCTGATTATAGAGGACATTTCTTTTATATTCCGCTATGCCATTAAGACTGACCTGAACCTCGGTCTTCAGTTCATCATAAAATTGATTGCTTAGCTTCTCCAAAATAGTAAGACATGGAGAGATAACAGCAGGATGTTCAGATGCCACACAATCCATCTGCAAAAGCAAATATCTGTAACTGGAACGAAAAAGGAATCAAAGCAAGCAAGGAATGTATCGAACAAAGAACTATTCTTACTTTCAGTGCGTTCAGTATATGATCATCAAGGGAGTGCCCTTTAAACTGTGCTGAACGCATCATGGAGCACTGACACAGTGAGAGAAAAGCAAAAGCAAAAGCAAAATTAATATTAAATTGTAGTGCAAGGCAAATAGGTACGTTTTCCTAGGACACCAATAGAGAAAGTAAATTTACCTCCAGAAGAAGGCACAATAAATCGACCTCAGTGTCTGATATTGGCGGGGAAGTTTTGTCCAGTTTAAAGTAGAACTGACTACGTTTATCTAGAAGTTGCGTCAACGACTTAACATTTTCATCATTCAGAAGCATGATGCCCAGACCTTTTAGTAAGGATAGAACTCTAAGCTGTAGAAGAAAAAGGATAAGGCTTTAATACTTGTTAAAAATAATGTCACACACCATAAGGAAATCATAATGATACTTGACCAAGGAAATGAAACCGAAAACAGATAGAAAAAATCGAGGAATCACACCTTTCCATACGCAGGAAATTCTTGCGCACACTTTAAAATGAACGAAAGAATGTTTTCTTTTGAGGATTGACCAAACCTGAAGTTGAAAATCAACAAAAGACAACATTAAGGGAGTTTGAGAAAAGAACATTCAAGAATGAAGTAAATAAATTGATATATTCATGAGTAGACAACTGTTTTGAGGTAAAAAGTTTACAACTCCGCTAAGTACCTATTTTGCAGATCAACGGGCACTAGTAAGTCATTAGGGGTTGAACTGAGCAACGATGCCAAGTAGGATGGAAGAAACTTATTGTCCGACAATATAAGCCTCTTTTGTTGAACAATCATTCCCAACAATTCATCAAAAGAACTACTACAGATTGCAGGGCTCCCTGGTTGTAAATTTCAGAAAGAGGATTATAACAAATGTTAAGGATAAAACATAACACTTGATGCCAAACTAAGATTACCATTTTTTTTGCTCGAGTCGACACGACAACGTAGGTTAAAGAGCGCCTCAATGCAATTCATAGCAGCTACTTTAAGGTCCTACAGAGTGCAAGCACCATAACCAAAACGGGTTTAAGAACAGGATAATATATTTAAAGAGTAATATGATTCAGTAAACATGAAACTTCAGGTGTCACCTGATTATTACTCGACACAGGAACCAAAAGTACAGGAAAGCTAGAGAATATTTGAATCGACCATTCACTATTCCCGTTGGAGCAAATATACGAAAAGCATTTGAGACTTTCAATTTGGACCATATGAGGAACATCTGCAAGAAGAAATGAACAGCATAAAAAAAAACAGGAGATGGAATAAAACAGAAAGAGTTACTAGCAACTAGATTCCATAAGCTCTCAAAAAAGTGGAGAGAGAAATAACAAAAATAATAAGTAAAACTCCGAGAATGCTAGAAAAGAGTTAAAAACGAGTTCATCTGGAAAAAAGAGATGCTCAAGTGGTTTATAACTAGAAGGAATATAATATTTCATGCAAACCTTCTCGTGATATAAGTCGGGAGAGAAACAAAACGGGACAGACTTTGGCTTCGGTCACACGGTAGAGAAGGTGTTCCTTGAAAACATGCCGTGACTGAGTTGTTGCAAAAAAGAAAAACAAGTCCTCAAGTCCGCTACACAACCTTCTGCTAAAAACCTGGACAAAGGAGAGGTCGCACACATATATTTGTTAGCATTACTATTTGGTTGGGCAGCAAAAATTTTGATATAACCAAATAGTAAACAGATCAAGTTGAGCAACACCCACCGATGTGACATGGGCCGGTTCAAGTTTAATGAATGACTCGACCAACTTCCAAAACAAGCAGATCAGAAGCTTTGAATTCAGGGCAGCAAAATCAGAGGTATCAAAGAGTTGATATAAGAGTTCTTGGCAGTTGCTTTTCGACAGCTGCAAGTAATACACATATACATCAAAAACTAAGAATCTAAATTAAGCAAAAATCATAAATTATGAAAACATCATTCTACGCCAGCCAGTAGAACACTATACCTCTTTCAAAGAAACATCAACTGCAACCTCAAGTTCTTCCCACTCAGTCTTCAAAACAGGAAAGCAAAGCTCGAAAAGATCCAAAAATTGACTAGGGTCTAAATCAAAGGAAAACATAGCCATCAATACAACATCATTATAACTTATCACAAGAGACAAAGTACTTAATAAAAGAAACACTTAATCATCAGGATATGTAGTTAACGCATAAAACATGGTTAGAACCTTACCAGATGAAGAACTCATCTTGTGAAATGACTGGATCAACAACATATAAAACAGCGTCTTCGACAAGGGTGCATCTTGGCAACTGACGGTAAGCCACTGAATAACATCACCAGGGTGCATCATAAACGCTTCTACCAGCTTGTTAATGATATTCATGTTCAGTGCAGACACACTTTCACGGATCAACAGTCCCTTCTGATATGAGATAAGAATTTTACAAATTGGTAAGAGCATTCATAAAATCTTCCAAACAAAGAACAGTAGTATAATAGTTAAATAGTGACGAACCTGCAACTTGCTGCACTCCTGTTCTGTCAATTTGATATTGCTGCATGATTCCAAAACTTCAGAGAGCTTAAAGTTGCAAGCACTCTCAATTAGCTCAATCCTACGTTCATCTGGATCCAAGGAAAGTGCTTCCCCCAAATTATCGACAATATCCTTGCTTATGGAGGATATGTTTCCAGACATGATATCTGGAAGCTTTTTCTGCAAGAAGGGAGTTTCTTAGATGACATGATAATAATATTCAACAACCACAAAGTGATTGTGATTGCCTTTTGGTGTATGAAAAATATGCAGATTGTAAACTCATACTTACCATTCCATCATCAGCAACAAGATTCTTGAAAAGTGGCCAGTTAACATCTTTCCCCAATTTCAGCACTTGTAGGTTTAAATTCCAAGTCTATTCAAAGAAATTACAACAATTAGCTAGGGTAAAATAGACTTTCGCCATAACTGTACAAAATAAAGAGAACAGAAAGAACCTTCGGCTGAATTAAGAGAAATGGGAACATTGCAGAGGTTACTTTCTCAGTAGAGTCTGCTTGATTACAGAAGCTTGAGACAGCACTTTTAAGAGATAAAGCAACGACATCAGCTGCTAGTTGAACATTATGTGATACTCCTGCAACAAAAATAGTTGATTGAAGATCTTAGAAAGCTGCACTCTTGAAGCAACTATATATATATATATATATATTTCACTAAACCATATATTAAAAGAAACTGGATGAGAACACTACATATAGTTTACATCCAGGCATTTCACCAAACCCATTCAGTAGTTAAATATATGGAGAACACTAAAGAAAAGTGGCCCTATTCAAGTTCTTATAAATGAAACGGTGGACCTATTCAAGTTCGCAAAGACAGTACAGCCTAAAACATGTCTCACTAACGTTAGAATTTGAATCTAAGTATTACTGCAAGAGGAAATGATGTATCAGATGATACATTGAAGATCCACACCCTTTAGATAAGCTAATAAAGCTTTAGACAACAACACTGAACCAAGTTAAGAAAAGAATGGATCATCTTCAATCACCTGATTGGAGAATCCCAACACACCGTTTCACCACATGAAGCAAAGCATCCAGAAGACTAGAAGAGGTTACTATATTCGGCAACTGATCAAGAGATAGGGCAGCATGAACAACAGCCAGATCATCATCCTCAAGCTGGCGCAGTATAGATTCCTGAATTGTGACAAGGTTCTGGATGGAGAGTGGCAAAGAAATAAAAGATAAGTCAAATGCTAAGAAGTGAGTAGTAAAGAGCCATAATATTTGGAGTGGAGCATCCCTGCACACATACCTCTGCCTTAGATCTATCAGCGTTGAGAACACCGTTTAGACTAGAAAGTGCAGCACAGCGTACAGCAGCCTATGATTCATAACGAGCCCTCAGACTTGCACAAAAAAGGAAAAAGAAAGCAAATTCACATAACTAAGATTAGAGTTTCTCGTACCTTGGGATGGTGGAGCCGGAACCACAATTTTGAATCCAAAAACGGCTGGGACATGTCTAAATTCCCATCCAGCATACAAGACAACATCTCTAGCTTCAAATCCTCTTTCTTCGACTGAACTTTAGTATCCTGCAGCAAACAATATGATGATTCAGAAGGCATATAACTAACAAGAGGCAGAAAATAACTCGTCAGAGAGTTGGACCACAAACCTCCATAAACTTTTGAACCGCTGCACGTAGTTCAACAGAATATTTCTTGCTAACAACAACCAGAATTTTCTTGGCCCAGCTCCCTACAATTAAATTGTAATCCAGGCCGTTACAAAAGAGAGCTCTGAAAGAGAATAAAATCAAAGACACGGGAGTTGGCATTTCACTAACCAGATGTAGAAGATGTAACATCACTGTTCTTCTGGTATTGTGTCATGCACATAGAGAAGAGCTTGGAGACCAAATGATCAACAAAGTGGTTTACTGGAACATTATCAATTATCGAAACAAAAATTTCGCAACATTGATCATCAGACGAGCTGCAAACAGTGGACAGTAAGTCAAAACATGAATACTAACAAAATAGATACGTCTGCTTGGAATATGAAAAAACAGAGTCAGATACACACACCTGTAAAGAAGAAGAGAATCAAGTAGCACTGCCAAGAATCTCTTGATGTTGAACTCTTTGGACAAGCCCAAAAGAATACCAGAAATATCCCTACACAAAATTGAAGCCCTCGTTAATATTAAAGTAATAATAATAATAGTTTACAATTAAAATAGCTAGAGAGGGAATACGGTTCAAGTGTGACTACCTTATTTCCTTTAAAAGGTCCAAAGCTTTTTTTGGGATCAAGTCCACAGATTGCAACTGTAGTGGATCAAGCAAAAACAATTAGTTCAAAAAGACAACCACCGACAAGTTACATTCATGAGATCAAAATTAAGAAGTTCACGAGAACAGAAAGTTCTTATACCTGAACAAAATTAATCAATGCCATAAACGACAGTCGGAGCCAATGAGGATCAGAGGATTCTTTGGCATGTTCACGAGCAATGTCGATGATTGACCTCACAAAGCGTTTGATAAGATTATCATTTAGCATGGCTTTGTTAGCCAACATGCCAACAACCATTAACGCACCAGCCTAGGAGAAAAAATAATTAAACATGTCATACAAATCAAACTAACTGACACAAAATTAATTATATAACAGCATTTGGCAAAATTCCACTTTACAAACCTGCTGGTCTAAACATCCTTTCACAGCAGACTGAAGACCAGAGTCCACAAATGGTAAAATCTGCTTTACAATATCTCCATCAACCGTTGCAACAGAGCCTAGAACCTCGACGACAACAGCTGTGGTGAAGCTGACCACGAGCTTTGAAGGCTGATACTTCTTATTCCGAGACCCCTACAACAACCAAGAAATCAAATGTTCAATGTTCAGTCTAATACAGCGATTCAGAACAACGTTATGGGAAATAAATAGCAGCTACTTACATAGTCACACAAGGTCTCCAAGACCTGCTTATCACGTATACACTGCTGAACAATAACCGACCTTGGAGGTGGAGCACCTGAGTTTTTCACACCATCCAGAAACTTCCACTTGGTATTGCTGTAATCCAAAATGAGAGACAGACTTTTACAAAACTACATTTGATAAGTTAAAGCGTCTTCAACTTCAAAAGTAAACGAAAGTATCATGCTCACCCAGGTGAAAGCAGCTGAACAATACGCACAAACGCATGTGTGTCGTGATACGGCAAAGCGCATAACACCACATCTTCTAGATTGTATATATAAACCCTGTAAAATCCACTAGTTTAGGACAATCTGATGAAACAGATACATAGGCAATTCCGAAAAGAGATAGTGAGAAGAAAAGACTCACTTGTATCTTCGTACGAGATACTCAAGCGTCTCTAAGGAAGCGCGAAATTGAAGATAGCCTGAGAGTAACCGTAGGTAGGAGCTGATTGATGCATTAATCCGAGCATTTTCTTCTTTACCCAGCAATTCCCGATCGATTTCTTTGCTTCTGTGACTAAACAAATCGTTCAAGTAATTCTTAAACCTCTCATCTTTGTTTCCAAGCACTTCGAGACCTGAATTAACAGAAAAAAAAAACAAGGATGGCAATTTAATTATCACTGCGCTTGTTCACTGGAATTATGTATTACTATAAGAGAATAAATCAAACCCAGAACAGACCTTTGAGCCCAAGTTCGTAGATAGAGTCGATATCGAAATCTGCTGCTTCTTTAGAACTGAAGAGAATCGAAGGGCGTGTATAGGGTCTCTTCGACGGCTCTGTTTCGACTTGTATCGTTGACCTGACGGCCGCTAACTGCGACTCTAGTAAAGAACTCATCCTGATCGTTCGCTATTAAGGCGAGATTGTTCTTCAGAGAAGAATCGAAGAAGAGAGAAAGAGAGAAGGAGACAGCGCGCGGCGTAGAACAACAAACAAACCAAAGCGGGTTTAGGGTTTAACGATTATATAATTTGTTTGTCGTATGACGGAGGATGCTATACCTTTTTTTATTTCTAAACCACACCCAACCTTTTAAAACGTAACAAAAAAAATCCCTTCTTGTTCACTTTTCTGATTTTCTCACATGCCGTAGAGAAACTATATAAGATTCAGTTGGTCAATATTATTAACAAAACCCATGAGTTTTTAAATAAAGTTACATATATCTAAGAAATTCAATAAAATGGTTTTCCCAAAAAACATGTTAAACTAAAACACACATAAAAAAGGGAACACTAACAAAGGACTTCCTTCATTGGACAACTAAACATAAAATTTTCAGAAAATTAAACATATACACATTTTTAACATCAAAATTATAAACAAGTCACGTTAATTATCCTATTAACCATCTTCGTCGTCTCATTCTTGAGCACGAACGAGTCTATTTCCCATTTATCCAGACTTGGCAAGGCCTTAAATCACTGTAAGCAAACTCCAATCTTCAATTAATCGTTTTGAAGTAGACACCATATTGTGTGTAATTGCTATTTATCTTATAGACTCGACCAGACCACCATCCATCGTTAAACCAAGCATCAACATGTTCATACAATAAAAATCGACACGCCTTCTGAATAAGTTGAGGAGGATTAGGTCTTATATCATAAACCATAGGGTTTGGAAAATTATCTTAAATAAAATCTCATCTCATAATCTTAATAATTTGGTTATAATTTAATTTCAGGATGAATATTTCGGATAATATGGGAAAATTCGAAAAAGTTCAAAAATTTCAGCAAAAATATATTAAGAAATTACATATAATTAAAAAAGAAGCTAAATAGTTAATTTGGGTATCATATATCATTTGTGAATATAAAAAACAATCTCAAATTTTTTATATGTACGGTCCGTGAATGGTTTGAAAAATTCGTAACAAGAAATGTATGGAACGGAAAACTCTTATCGAAACAACAAAACAAAAACTAAAAAAAAAGAATTATGGACAAAAATATATAAATAGCAACATATAACAGATTAGTTTACTCCCTTGTCTGAAATATAACAACATATAACAAGTTAGTAGTTGAAATCTACTCTCTTGTTTCTATCCATTTAAAGCATAACACATTTGAGCTACTAACCGAAGTCATGGTGTATCTATTTGCGCCCAAGGTTTGGCAAATCGTATAAAGAAATGAATTTGTTTCCTCGGTTTTTACACTCTTCCTCTAGTCAAAGGGTGAGGCATAAGCGACGTAGAACGAGCCCAGAGTCATCGGTGTACTTGATCGTAACTTTTCTTATCTTCTTTTTCATGATGAGCGGCCATATGAGAAGGGCTCGAGCCAGGGCCGGCTCAAAGATTTTATAAGCTCTTAGTGCAAAAGCAAAACTGTAATTTTTAATGTGCCCTTTTTCTTATACTAATTTTTTTTGTGCCCTATTTTCTATACTAATTTTTTTCTTTTTTCCTAGGTCCCTAGTGCATCGCACCTACTGTACCCCCTCTAAGCCGCCCCTGGCTCGAGCCAGGCGACTCAGTGGATCTAGAAGACCATCCACTTGGTAGTGACCAAACCGCCAGTCACGGTCAACAAACTTGTCGAGACCATCTTTTTAGAACAAACAAAGTAGCCTCGGAAGTAAGATTACAGAGTAAAAGATGTAAAAAGCAAAAAACTTAAAGGTGGAAGTGTAACCAACCTGCGTACAAAGATATCCCACCAGACACCTGTCTGGAGTGTCAGTGCTTGTTTCATCATACACTTCAAGTGTCTTCTAAACAAAAGAAAAAAAAGGTCAAAATTTGTAAAAATCAAAATCTGAAAAAATCAAATCGAAAATATAAAATCGAAAGTAATAATGATTACCGGTAGAGAAGAACCCATTATGTTTTCCCAAAGAAATGGGGCATCACGGCATGGATAACATCTGAGAAATGTGTACCCTTTGTCTTCTAGATAGGGAATCAACTCGTGAATTATGACACCTGGACCAGAGATCAACATCATCCTAGAGGGAGGTGGATGATCTTTTGCCCAGGCATGAAAATCTTTGTAAATACCTTCTAATCCTTTAGAATACAATTAAAAAAAAAAAAATACTTTATTAACAAAATGAAACAAAAAAAAAGTATAAACTATAAAAAGATAAGAAGATTCACCAACCCAACTCAGTGTGTTTCATAAGGATTTGAGAGTCAGAGAGCGCTGCTAGCACTTCACGAGGGATGAGGTGTAGGTCGCCCATGGCATAGATGGTGACTGGACCAGAACCACATAAGTTGTTCGACGCTGATTCTATCCTCGGACGGACATCGTTAGGGTTACAATCATGGGGAACCGGACACCTGTTGATGTCCCACCACACCACCGTCGCGTTGTCGTCTTTCTTAAAACCTAAAAGAAACAAAAAATCCCAGTTAGTTAGGTCTTTAATCGTCTTCCCCAATCAAAACATCCGATAAAGCATTCAGAGTAATCGACACGTACGGTTGATATGGAATCTGCGACCTGTTTCCATATCGAATCTGCAAGCTATCAGCGGACGGAGGGAGAGGAAGATCTAGAGTCTCCGATTAATTTTAGGGTTTCTTTCGACTTTGAGAATTTATACAGTACACGCCAAAACAAAGCCAAAAAAATTCGCCGCTTTGTTATGTTTCGAGCGAGTAGAGAGGACCGGCTTGTGTGAGTGTGTTCGTGTCTTGGGTTTTTTTCCCACGCAAATTATACTCGTAGGGGTGGGCACGGAGCGGATATCCGGAAAATATCCGTGATCCGTGATCCGCTCCGGCTCATCCGGATATTTGATTATGTGAACCGCTCCGATCCGAAAGTTTTCGGATATCCGAAAATCCGGATATCCGTAAAAAAATTAAATATCCGCGGATATCCGATCCGATCCGTAAATTTTTTTTTAAAAAAACTAAAAACATATATTAATTATAAATAATTGAAAAGTACATATATACATCCCTATATATATTATTGTTTCATAAATTATTATAATATGTATTTAAAAATAAGTTATAAAAACGTAAATTAATCGATCACAACGATACCACGAAACACATTATCATTAACATTAAAACATAATGCAAAAATAATTTTAAAATTTTAAACATATTATTTGTTAATTTTTTTTATTTAGTCACAATATTTCTAATTTTAAAGTAATTAAATAAGGTACTCCGTACTGCTATGTTATTAAACTTTTTTACTGTATAAATGAGTGGATTATAATTGTGAAGACAATATTTTTGTTGTTTTGTATGTTTCGAAAGACAAAAATAACAAATTTCTTACTATAATATGTATCTATATACGTAATTATTATAATATACGGATCGGATCGGATATTCGGTTTTTAAAAAATAATATTTGCTATTTGCTCCGTTTTTGACGGATATTGAATTTTAGTATTTGCTTTGCTTTATATCGTTACGGTTATCCGGATTTTTCGGATCGAATCGAAGCGAATAACGAATCGAAGCGGATATAGCGGATAATTTGCCCAGCCTAAATTATAGGCCTCCTCTCTAAAGGAAAACACCTCGTTCCAAAGTTATGGAGTATTATATTTACTTTTTAGATCACACTGCGAGGCGTTGTGCTTTGTTGAGGTGTCAAAATAAAAGCCGTCGTGACTACCGTGGAGTTTAAGTATTGAATTTATGCCCATGTAAAAACACTACAGTTACAATGGGCCTAGGCCTAGCCCACCTCACCGTTAAAGCGGTGCACCAGAAAGTCGCATCGTTTTTCTTAAAGAGGTATCTGAATAATTGCCGTTTCCAGCCTGCTTTAAAAATTCTTTGAAAACAGCGCCTCATCTAAAGGCTACAAGCTAGAACATGGTGCCGTTTTGCCTTTATTTAAACATACAATATCATCAAAACGGTATAAAATGGTCTCTAAGGTTTTGCAAATCGTACAAAGAAATGAATTTGTTTCTCTCGGTTTTTACATAATTCCTCTAGTCAAAGGGTGAGGCATAAGCGGGACGTAGAACGAGCCCAGAGTCATCGGTGTGCTTGATCCTAACTTTTCTTATCTTCTTTTTCATGATGAGCGGCCATATGAGAAGGGCTCGAGCCACACGACTCAGTGGATCTTGAAGACCGTCCACTTGGTAGTGACCAAACCGCCAGTCACGGTCAACAAACGGTCTCCATTGAGGCTTGTCGAGACCATCTTTTTAGAACAAACAAAGAAGCCTCGGAAGTAAGATTACAGAGTGTAAAAGATGGAAAAAGCAAAAAACTTAAAGGTGGAAGTGTAACCAACCTGCGTACATAAGACCATGATCGTCCACGGCTCGGTAGAATGGCCTTAGTTTTCCTGCTTTGGCCGCTTTTTGGAGTTCGTTCCATGCAAGAGACCGATCTTTACGAGTGACTTTTCCGCTTTTTACTATCTGGAGAGTGGAGAGTAAGGGGAAAAAACAAAAAAAAACGAAAAGGCATTTGAGAAGATAAGCGGTATGATGATCTCAAGAAGTGTAGGGTTAACCACAATGGGTTATAATGACAAACCTTGGAAAAGAGATGGTACGATGGCCGAAGGGTTCGGGCAAGATTATTGGATCGGTCAACAGCAACAAGTCCAAATTTGGGACCATATCCATCAGCCCATTCCCAGTTGTCGGATACAGTCCAGAATATGTAACCGAGCACCGGAACACCCTGTCGTGAAAGCCACAAACACAGTGAGAGATATGCCAAAATACCAATAGTTAAAAGCAGGAAATAACGTTTGTATGATTCAGAGAGTTCCAAGGGAAAAACCTTTAGCATTGCAGCATAGAGGGCAAGGAGATGCTCAATCATGTAAGGCCGCCGAATCACATCTGTTTCATCAGACACGCCGTTTTCTGTGATGATGAAAGGAACTTTCAGGTGTTTGTATCTCTCGTGGAACATCAACAACACGCGGTAGAGACCATCAGGATATACGCCTCTTCCAGATTCACTGTATTCATCAGTCTCTACAAGCTTTAGTCCAACACCACACACTGCTTCCTGATTTCCCAGAGTCATATTCCAGAAATATTATTAGAGAGAAACCAATATTGTTGATCAAAATTTAAGAACTAAAATGCATTTTTTTTTTCTTTACTCTTACCTGTCCGTAGTAGTTGATGCCTATGAAATCCAACTTCTTACAAATGCTATCAATAAATGGAAATATAGTGAGGGAGTTACTAATAGTAACGGCCCCAATATCAAAGAGACCGTATGGTCGCATAAAGGAGACGTGGTGCGCAACCCCTACCAAAGGTTTTTTCAAGGTACTGCCAAATAAGAGTTGGAAACTATTAAGATGTGCTAATGAGAGAAACCCATATATGATTATTTTCAAGAAAAAAACTAACATTTTCCCGTGGATGTAGTCGTATGCCTTTAAGTGAGCAACACCCATCAAATGTAAGGCTCGATGGAATACACCCATTGGTAAAGTAGATGTAGCTATCTCCAGAAACTCAGGGTTATTACCGGGCCAAGATCCGCACATGTAGGTTAGCATGGTGAAGACATGGGGTTCGTTAAAAGTTACCCAAGAGTCTACCAAATCGAACATGGAATCCACAACAAGCCTGGCATGTTACAGAAAGATGATCAAGACCTACATAATCTCCATAAAGCTCATTTAAAGAGACATTCACCTGGTGAAGTCCATGAAGTAGTCGACTGTCTTCTCTATTTTCCAGCCACCGTAATCAGCAGCCCATGGTGGCAACGAATGATGAAATAGCGTTAGCATCACCTTCATTCCATTTGAACGAACTCTATTAAGTATCCATTTATAGTGTTCGAGGGCCTCATAGTTAACCTACAGAGCACAATGACAGAAAAAACAAAGTTAATCGCATTGAGGCACTATATGATACATCACGATGAGTAAAGACGCTCTCTCTTCAAGAAGCATATTGAGACAAAAAGGTTTATGCTTTCTTGACTCACTGCTTCCTTAAGCCCTTTGGTAGGCTCTTCTGGCATGATCCTAGACCAATCGATTCCCATCCTAAAGACAGTAACGCCAGTATCTTTAGCCAGCTTCACTTCTTTGTCTGGATCTGTCCAAAATTTAAGCCTGTCCTCCCTGAAACAAAATTGAGAGAAGAAAATCTCAGTTTGAGCTCTTAAAGGCTAATGTCTATTACACATACATCAACTATCTTGGTGCAATTGATGCAAGAAAGGCAAAGCTAGGATATAAAGAGCATATATGAATCTCACGCGTGAGGAGCGTTATGCCACGCAGCTACGTTTTTAGTGGGTGCCTTATCGGCTGCAGTCTTATCTTCCTTTCCATGTGTGTTCTTCGCCAAGCCTTTGGTTATAGCTCCCACGGCAAGCTTAACCTTCTTCCTCTTTGTCCTTTTATCAGCAGCCTCCGAACCTGACACTGCCTCTGCTTCGGAACATGGAGTTTCTCTTGCAAATTGGAGCCAAGCATCATCGAGGTCGTCCTCCGCATGAGCAGGTGCTGTAGCCAGCCCAAAGAAGAATTTGCCCTCCTTGTGTTCTGAAAATCAAACGCGTTTATAGAGATTTCATCACAGATTAATATTTACTTCCGCAATTCAATTTCTACATAAACTGATATAATCTTCTGAAGTTGATTGCTTGCTTCTGATAATTTTGAATTTGAAAGACTGCAGAAAATGGAAAGATATAGTTCCAGAAGTGGAAAAAAGAAATTCGATTTCAAAAAGAATAGAATGTTGCAGAAATGAGGTTCGATAAAGCTCACACTCAGTGTACAAAACAGTCAAGCTCAACCAAATTAACCAGAAAGAAGAGCACGTCCAACAGTTATACGAATCGCAGTCGTACCGTGGGAATTGAAATCGGCGAGAACTTCTTTAGATTCGTCGATTGGAGAGCGGATCTTCGCGAGGTTACGGCGACGGAAACGAGTGTAGGAGAACGCGTTGGCTCCGACGGTGATCGTGGCCAATAGACCGGCGACCTTAACAAGCAATGTGACTAAATGCATTATCGCCGATGATGATGATCGGCACTTTCTAGTTCCCACCGGCGCGCAATAAGATAACAAAACGGGTTTAAGAGAGAAGAGCCCATTAAGGGCCCAGCTAAACAGCGTGACGTGAAGTGGTTGGTGGTGATCCTTTGCTCTCGCAACCTTATCGTGTTTGTGTGGGTGGCTTAGCTCCAACGTCCGTGTACGGCTCTATGTATCCTAATACGACGCCGTATTGTTGTTTTCTTTCAACTAGAAAACTATATATCTTCTTTTAGCAAGTCCACAAATAATATATCAAATGTTAACTCCAATTTGATTAATGATAATACCTTCGAATCCAAATTTGAAATGTGATATGTTGGTTGTTTTTTCTGACATAAAATTATTGCATTTGTATTTTAATATAAATGTATAATGATTTGAATATGTGGTTGTAAATAAACTTATGTTTGTTGTCCGAGCTCGATGGCTTTTGTCTCAGTGCTATGTGTATTTTGGTGAGTGGTCTAGTTAGATTTCTCATCTTTTTCTACCAGCTACCTCAAGATCCTTCATACACTAAGAACACAAAAGCTACTTTAATCCCCTTTCCCTTAAACTATCTATTTTTGATTAACCAACAAAAGTCTAGCATGTCTAGAAACTAAAATTATCAGGCTGAAAACCAAAAGGGGAACTCAAAATTTAGTTCCGACTACTGATTTTATCTCTGATCATAAATTAAACCGAAAAAGAAGAAAAAAATGCAAACAAAGGTGTATATGCCTTCAAAATTATTCAACTAATCCAGTGTCCTAATTTGCAAAGATTTTGGATCAAATATTGAGTTTTGTTGTAAACTCACACATTTATTTCACTTGTATATGTTACGCAAGTAAACCTAAGCCCCCTTATTTATACCTCTCTGCCATTTGCCCATTACACCCATTACACTAATAAAATTTTCTCAATTGAGGTATGGATATATATTTCATAATTTACATATAATATATATAAAATGATAAGAGTGATAAAAGTATTCACAAGTGAAGAAAGCTGTTTCAAGAATATCATGTATTGTTTATGAGTCATGATTGACCACATCATATGTTGAAAAAAGGTTTTTAAGACAAAAGAGTCAAGTTATGTTTAAGCCAGGCAACTAAGGTCTTGGAAGTGTGAAATGCGAACATGAATCTTCAGGAGTATATCATGAATCTTGTTTATCTAAGATCCTCCTATATTATTTTTTAGATAGTTTTCAGTTATGAGTTGGAGTAGAGCTAAATTTTTATTTTTCTGCAAAGGATCCCATGCAAAAATGGATCACAAAATTTTCGGTTCTGGTTAAAAAAGATCATCATGATTGACCACATCACATGTTGAAAAAAGGTTTTTAAGACAAAAGAGTCAAGTTAGGCTTAATAACCTAGCTAAACCTAGCTAATATTAATACAAAAAGCTAAATGAAATTACCATTAATAGCTAATATTTTTTATACGATATATTTATGTATTTTTTTAACATATAGTTAATTTGTTATCTTGACGTTCAACACTATTTATTAAAAATATTGTTTTCTCTAAAATTGTATAATAAAATCTTTATATAGTAGTAAATACTTGTAGTTGTCATGTTTATTATTTAAAGCATGTTTACTATTTAAAGTTATTTTAATTATCTGTTATATATATGTTAAAAATGAAAAATGCTATTAACAGCTTATGTTTTGTCTTTTAACATTTAACAAATATTTTTATTTCAGTTTATATTTTTCATTCATAATAATATATATTTTACATAATTGAAATCAATCATGTCTAATCTCAAATATATTTAAAAATACATAATTGTCATTTTCATGAATTTTAGAATCAACTTGAATATTAGAATATATTTAAATGCAACTAAGATATTGGAGGTGTGAAACGCGAACATTTGTTGTTCTTCCTTCCGCTGCTTTTGGTGAGGCCACATACACAAGTCTCGAGCAGCTGATAGTCCTCTTGCCAGAACAAGAGTGATGCTTTCTCAGGTTGTTCTATGAGTTTCTTAGAAGCCAAGAAACCTGCAATAGTCCAAGTCTGATAAAGCCTAGATTGCTTACCCACAAACCTCCCGCTTCTCGTGTCATAATACTCAGGCCAATCATCTTCCTTGAGCCTCTTCTCTGCTACAGCAACTGCTTTCTTCGCCAGTTCTAGCTTCCCCATCTTGATACAAGCCAATGTGAACTAAACAAAATCCAGGCATCAAAAGGTTTTTTTTTTTTTTTAGGTATTCTAGAATCTGATGAGAAAATAGCTAATGATATATGTTTCTCTGTTTTGTACCTGCCAGAGAAGACATGGCCAGGATCCTCCATTGTGATATGACCAAGGCCTGCAATTACAAGATGTGTGGAATTCCCCAGAGAACAAAAACAATGGACAAGATTTGAAAAGGGACTCACGTGTTCTTTGGATCAGAGCCAGTGATGATTCGCCATTCCTCTACCTCTAGAGCAGGAAAACAGATCTTGAGAGGCATGTTTGCAACAAGATCATCCCATTTCTCTTCGATCAGTGCCATGACTCCTTCGTTCTGTTCTTGGTTTCCCAGAGACGAAATAACGGCCCAGAGGTTTCCAAGTGTGAAGAATCTGAAATCCATGTGGGCAGGCTGGAGATTTCCAATGAAGTAACCGCCTTTATTAGGAATCCAGTCTACAAGCCAAGTAGGGATCTGTTCTGGATATATGTTAAACTTGTTGGTTGCATCTGCTGAATACTCTTCGGTCTTGTAACGATAAATCTCGTTTATTTTCTTGATATCGACCCAATAGTACTCTCTGATATGAAACGATAAAGCACTCAGCCGGTTGTTGACGGCAGCAACTAAGTTCTTGGTTACATCATTCACAATAAGCATCTCTCGAGAACAACGGAGAGCAGAGTAGAACAATGCCTGGAGAACAAAAATGACGACTATTGAGTTCTCAGTTACTAAAAGCAAATCCTTATCTACTTTCATTTGTGAACATAATTTACTTGGATTTCAAGTGGATGGCCATGAATGCCCATTCTTCTATCAATCATACACGATCCGTCAGTCACAAGAAGAGTCGGGAACATGTCAAAACCGTCAGCTAGACAAAGCTTAAGGATCAGTTTGATCCCTGTTTGAACATCGATTCTCTCTTGCAACGCGTAATCGCCAGTGAGCTTCCCATAAGCTCTCAGCAATATGATCCACCACAAGCCTTGCCAAAATTTACAACCTCGGTAAGAAACATTCTCCAATCATATTATCATTGCAACACTAGTGTAAAACAAGTTGAACAACTTTCAGAAAAGAATGTGCTTTACCAGCTGAGTTGTTGAGGGTGTTAGACAACTAAATAGTTTGAAAATTTTACAAGTCAAAATTGAAGAATTGAGCATGAGTTACCAGAATCAACAGGGCTAACACGTCCAATAGCTGATTCACCAAAATCTGCATCTAAGATCTCCTCAAAAGAGCCATCATTTCCCTCAAGTGGCACAGATTTCACTTTAAAACTCGCTGGCATTAACCCTGGGCCAGGGCTGTGACAGTCCACTGTTTTCTCCCAACTCTAACAACCAAGCACCAGAGAGCTCGATTAAGAAACTTAGACGTAAGTTAGTAAAATGCATTGCAATTAATATCCACTGGAATCAATGAAAAACACTTTCCTAACAACCAGACATTATTAGGAAATGCAATCTTTAAACCAAGGGTCACTATTTAATATTTCTAATGCCTTTTGTGTTTCGTCAAAGCCATATTTGAGAAAACAAAAAGTTAAAATCACCATGCAAATCCAAGTTTATCAATTAAATCATGCAGAAGCTATGTCAAATTTTTGGGACAACTAGTGTAGCAGAATATCACAGTATCATGCATTTTAAGAGCTAAAGAATAACAAAATCTAAAACAAAAACACCAGAAGACATACCTGCAACTGCAACGTACAGGGGAGAGATATCTCCAAATCTTGGCTTTCTCCATTAGACAAGAAAACTCGGTAAACAAACTAGACAAATTTCCCATTTTCACAAAATCCGCTAAACTTCCCTAGAATGAGAAATCAAATTCCAATGGCAAATAATGAGCGTGCAACCATGAAATGCAAAACCAGAAACTTGTATCGACTAGTTCATGCTATATCGACCAAAAGCTCCAAAATTTTGATACGCAGTCTAAAACCCATGGTAGCTCAAGAACACCATTTCAAACAAAATACATTCAAGAAAAGGATGTTACCTGCAACTGCAATGTATGAAGGAGAAAGTTTCTCACAATCTCCCCTTCTCCATCAAGCAAGAAGGCATACGCCGAAGGAACAAAATCACGAATAAAGACCTGATCATAGTTCAAAGTCTGCTTCTCCCCCGGATCATTCGCCGCTACAGTCCCCACCGGAAACCCGCAATAATTCACCACCGCACCGCGAAGCAGCTTCCACGCCTCTTTCTCGGCCTCACTCTCTTCTGTTTCGCTTCTTACGTCCACATTTCCAAATTTAGCATCTTCTCTTCCCTTACCACTTTCCCATTTCGGTATCTCTTCAGTTTTTCCGACTTCTTTGAAAACCAGTGGCTTCACAAAGAGGCTCTCGAAGCTCTTATTATCATTTACATGAGAATCCAGCGAAGAATTCGAATGGTTCCTAAAATCGGAAGCTACACGGGGAATTACTAAAACACCCCTTCCTCTACTTCCTCTACCTCTTAACACACTAGATCCTCCTCCTCCTCCTCCCCAACTAATGGAATCGGAATCACAAAAAGCCTTCCGATCCAGAGCAATCCGACGACATCGAATACCAGATCTAATACTTCTGGATTCAATCTTCCTACACTGTAATTTCGACGAATTGGTTAATTTGCCACAGCTCGGGGGAGAAAACCCGAAAAGCGAGGACCTTCTAAAACTAATCAGAAGTCTACAAGAGGGTTTCATCGCAGAGACACAGATACAGCTCCTGCTGTTCATCATCATCATTCTCCAAAAATCTCAAATTAAGATTGATGGCCTAATAATAAAACCCCAGAAAAAGAAAAAGTATACAACCACCACCAATTCAGCTTAGTCAGTTTTTTTTACAAATTCTTGATCGTAGAAATTGGGGGATGTCTGAAGTGATTCGAGAAGAGAATGGAATCAGGGAACAAATACTCTTAGATCGGAAATACTTACAGGGGAAGAAGATGATCAATAATAATGGAAATGAATGAAGAAGATATTTTTATTTGTTTGAAAGCTTTGGTGAAGATGGAATCTGAGAGACTTCTTCATTCAAAGGTCTTTTAAAAAGAAAATCTATGTTAAATTACTCAAGATGTCGACGCAAGTGCACTTTTATGGTTTTATTATTTTTCCCCGCATATTTTGTAGATTACGAAATAGCCTCGCGTACGTGTCACGCTTCTTAGTTGATAAGGGGTACACATGACATTCCCGATTTTATTACCTGTGTGGATCAGATGGGCCGGTGGTGGAACCCACGCGATTTCTCATTGAATAAACGTGGAGAATTACAAGAAGAGACAAACCTTATTGTCTTCTGTCCCCTTGATGAGATGCTATTTACTGAATTACCCCTGTAAGTCATCACCTAGTTTCTTTCATTTCCGCTGCTAGATTACCATTGGCCAAGTTTTTACGTATTTGCCAGAGTTTCTGGAGATACGCAGAAAATCAAAGTCGTTTTTGTCTGAAATTTTATTTTGTGCAAGCGCGTCGACGAGGTCAATTACGGTTTGCTTTCGTCTGGCGGCGTACCAACAAGGATCTTTGCTTTGTCACGACTCACGTAGAGAAATTTACCCACGCGTTACTATTTAGCGCGTGATATTCAAGCGCATTCTAGGATTCACGGCTCGAATTATAGCCCATTGGACCAAATAACTGAGGCCCGTTTTATGCTTTTATTAGAAAGCGTAGATTAACAGTGATCAAACATTTTTAAATGGGCTTCTGATGCATTTCCCATTGCAAAAAGGATTTTAAGTATATTGGTCTAAATTTGTTTTATCTTTATTTTTGTGCAACAAGTACATTAGTCTAAGTTAACCCAGGCTTAAGAGGCACAACATATAAGTTAGATTCCTTTCTACTGTTGCCTGTTGGAACTTCAAATTTAGAAACATAGGATTAAATCTCTTGTAGAAGAGACGAGGGTGAACTAAACGAACTACTCGCGATGGAATGGCAATAATTTATCAAATTCTGTGAAAGTGCGAGAGTTTACTCTTCTCCAAGAACGATGTTGCTTCCAAAGTTTTATGTACGTACGTAATATCAATTTGGGCAAGCCTATTAAGTCTATACCCAATGAATACATGATTATATATACACTTTATTAATTGTTTGGGCGTATTTAATTTGTATTACTTGAAGAACAACAAAATTGGAGAAGTTGCAAATTTTAAAATTATATGTAATTATCTTAGTGTTCATATTAGATGCCTAACCACGAGTATTGAAGCATGTGGGTGTAATACTAAACGTTTGCTTTTGAATAACCTAGAAAGAGATAGGAGCATGTCATTATATAACGTGCTTCCGTTTGTCTTGTTAATATTAGCTAATACGGTCTTATCTACAATCCCATACTGTTGCTTTAAGAATATCTATGTATATATAAACAGTGTTGTTATGGATAGGAAGGTCTCTTTTATAGTTTAGTAAATAACTCTCGCAACTTGCAAGACTCGCAATTAACACTAAATTAATAATCTGGAAATGATCTAATTGTACATGAAAGTTTAACCATGTGTATACATTTATGTCTCTACACCTTACTTAAATTTGTGAATTATCGAATTGTCTTATCAGTTATGTAAAACACGTTGGATCTATATCTGATAATTTTAAACTATGAAGATCAAATGAACTTTTCATAACCTATTAAATGTAAATACAAACGTATACAACCAAATGTGCCCTAATACCATGGAAGAGTATATCTATAAAATTACGCTAACCCTCATGATCAAAGCTCATAATCCTACAACCTTCGCATATATAATAACAAACGTAATGTAGAATTATGAAATTGTTTTTGATTTATTGTAAACGAAAACTTTTAACTATGATTAGGGAAAAAAAATTGATCGAGAAACTATAGATAACCACAAAAGGCAGACAAACAAACAAGTGGTTGCTAAGGTATGACAAATTTCAAGGCAGGTATCAATCAACTTACGACGTAACAGACAAAACACAAACCTCTTTTTATGTCCAAAGGTACCACGGAAACCAATAAATCAATATATTTCCCAGATTGGTAATATTATAAAATATCAATAAAATAGATGATTCATCATGTGTCGTATCAATTAAACGATTTGAGTAGTCGTTAATGTGCTTAATATTGGGTTTGCGTCGCGATCTATTGTTATAGATTCTCTAATAAAGCAAACTTTTAATTTTTATCACGTGTAAGTAAGGTTTTAGCTAGTGCTTACAGAACTTTGTGGCTAAAAATGGTTTTTGTCCATAAAAAGAAAAAAGAATGAGCAAACCACACTGCAGCAGTTTAATGTGATTCCGTCTTAATACGAATTCATAATCACTCATTCGTAAGCCTGAGGTTTGTAAATATAGTGGTTGCTATTATATAGTACTGTTACTATACATTTTGGAAATATGCGTGTAGATTATACTCCTATTATTAATATGACCGTCACTAATATTGGTTTCTTTAACTAAAAGTAAACTATAGTAGTATTCTAAAAACGATTTCTAAATATGACTACATGAAAGAAAGAAAAAACTTTAGTACAACTATATCGCCATTAATATCAACAAATTATAGGTTTCGTCCCCATATAGGACTATACCAAATGTTCTAGTTCATTATTAATTTTGGTTTATTATATGTTTACATCACTAAACCACAATACATCTATTAAAATTTCCTATACTATATATGATATATTCAGCTTCTACGTCAGTACTTTGTAAACAGCTTGAATGAGATATTATTAAGCCCATAAAATTCAAATTTTGTAGCATTCGTAATATTACTGATTTACTGTCACGCTAAAAGATTACTCTCTTAAAATCATATTCTATTATTCTCTATGTAGAAACTAGAAAAAGTGAAATTCAGCCCTTTGAAAAAAAAAAAAAAAAAAAGTGAAATTCCAAATACAATGTATTTCGCTGGTTTCGGATTAGATATGATTTTGTTAATGTTGTATGGGAGAAAAGGTGGGACCAAGAGGAAAGCCACGTTGACGCCGACGTGAAAGTCTCTGGACGCGTTGACCTTGACCATTCAGAAGACTATTGAGTCGGTCCTTGTTTGTGCTCGTCTTCCCCAACAATGGAATATTATCAACCCTATCGAATCATCGAATGCCACGTGACGCACGGATAAGTCCCATTGTCCCATGTATCTGAATCTGTTTTCTGTTTTTCTCTATCAGTCCGTCTCTTCTGAATAAACCTCAACACACAAGTTTGAATTAGATGAGGGCTTTCTTGTCAACGAAGGAGATTACATAGAAGAGTCTTTCTATACCGATACTTTTTTATTTATTTTTTAAAAATATTGCCTTCGCGTTGCATTTTACAGAAATACTGTGGAGTTTAAAGTTGAGTACTGAGATTAACTCTCTATTTACCATAAAAGTTCGCAATAGAATTGTTCAGAAAAAAAAAGTTCGCAATAGCGACCAGAAAAAAACTATCCACAAGAATTGGAACGAAAAAGGTGACTGTATAGAAACTAGGCGAGATTCAAAAAAAATATTTACGATATTCTTTTTTTTGTCACGATTTTAAGAAGAATAGTAATTTAGTCGGTGATATAGTAACATTAACATCAAATCCAATTTCAGTGCCATCTGTTACTGAAATTGTCCGAGCCCAAATAATTCATTTAACAAACCTTGACATTTTAGTCAAAGAATTATAATTTATTTATAAAATAAAAAAGTGAATAATTATTTTGTGACAAAAGAATTGTTCGTTTTACGAAAAGTAAAATGTTTCCTTGTTAGACCGAAACCACACTTATACGATATTACACAATGGAATGGAGAACTTGGGATTCCAAATTTTATGCGATGAGAAGCCAATCACGTTGGGCATGAGGGTTCGGACGAATAGTAAAACTAATTCATCTTAATCCATCATACTCGAAGCTGATGTGTCCTACCCTCCCTCCACTCGACTCGTAAACTTTCGTATGGATCAGAACTAGAGAGCACATGCATCTTATTCCAATATTAATAGCTAATGAGTTTCTCATGTGTCTCCTGAATCAAATATATATGAATCGTTTATCTTAGATTGAATATTATTTATTTGACTGTTGGGTTTATTTACATTCTAGCATTCTACCATAGGGTTCTATAAAAAAAAATTAAATAAATAACATGCAATGGATGGAAATTTTATAAATTTGAGCTAGTTTTTTTTCCTTCCAATTGTTACAATATATAATACACAATTACACATAATGTTGAAGAGGGGAAAAGGTGCACAAAGTCATTCGGTTCAACATTTTGTCACTTAACCATCTGTAAATATTTTAAGTGGTAAGAAAATCCAAATTTTTATGTCGTTTTGGAGTAAATCTCGATTATTAAAACAGAAAAGAAAATATATTGCCGATGAAAGAGATCTTCAGGTTTTGGGACCACTCTTGGTCTTGGGATGGCTTTTAGGCGTCGGCTTGCTTGCTGGCCACACCACCACTCTACGATTTTTCATTCTCTCAGCCGCCGCCATATTTTAATTAAGTCTTCCACGCCTTTACTATTATAACCACGTGCCTTTTCTCTCCTCCGTCACGTGCCAATTCCATAGATGTGCAACATATATACATCTTTATGTTATAAGTGTGTAATATTTGTTAATCTGAATTTAGAAGATATTCTCTACTCAAGGGGAAAAAATGAGGAAAGCCGTATTATTGCTTAAAGGACCAAGTTGGTGGTAAACAGAAAGAAAACGACTACGACTCTAGTTCCTCTTTTTTTTTTTTTTTTACGGCTCGCAGTTAATGTATCTGCAAACAAATAAAAAAGGAAATTAAAGCTTGTGAAAAAATAGGGTATTCAGTAAAACATTAATGTCAACTGATTAGACTGACATATTTTGAACATAAAACCCCTAGAAAACATTAATACCCCCTGGAGTAACGGTGTAATTATTTACAGCTATACATTTATGTAAGCAATTTCATATTTCTTCTGTTCATTTCAGAATATTTTTTTTGATAAAGAAATGTTTCATATTATTTGATTTGTTGTATTTTCAATGCAAGAACTCTAGCCATACAGATTTTCTCTTATGTTTCAGACATAAGAGAATCCTTGTTTCATTGTCTAACTGAGCATTTAACAGAACGGAGGAGTGGAAACATATGAGGAGAGGGGATGCAGAGCTAACGAAGACATGGTGTTGCTGACGTGTTGCAGAGTAAGGATACGGTTTTGTCTGGATAATGGTGTAACGGTCCGTACAATAATGCGGTTTTTCAATAATTAATTAAGGCTTTTGGATATACTTAGTGGGTGGGTTATCATCACTTAGCATATATCTTAACAAACAGTTAACTTTTTCAATGAATAACCCCCTTAATGTCCACCTTAAAACTCAAAGCCTAGATTAGGGCCAATGAGGTTTCGCCATGTGGTTTTGAGAATAAAACATTCCATTTTTAAATGCCTTCTTTTGAATCCAAAGAAAGGCTTTCACACATACTAGCTCCTTTTATTTTCCATATACATGCTCTGTAGACAGATCCTAAAAAGCAAAATTAATTTGGATCATCCATTTGATATATTACTAAAGTCATTATTATATATATTTTAAAACTATTTATATGATGTGTTTGTTTTGTTTGTGTATGTCGTATCTTGGATTAAATAGCATACATGGTGGAGCCAAATTATGAGTTTCTTCGTCAAAATATCAATAGTTTAATAAATAATGATTTATATATGCTTTCATTGAGGAAATCACTCTATCTATAGTGTGAAAACAACTTCAATTGTTAAGTTTATAGTATACTACCAACGGACGATTTTTTTCCTTATAATAAGTCATAAATTATTATTCAAATTTATGAATTATCTACAAAAAATATCATTACAATCCCAAGAGGAAAACAAAAAGTGAACTAACAAAACCAATCAAATTTACGATTGGTTAAAACCCCAATGCCCATAATATATGATCAAGCTTGGCATAATAAAGCTGATCATATATCCTAATATCATATCGTAACACACATTCTTTGTCTTTAATTATTCCCTTTAACAAATTCCTTTCACACGTAATTAAGTAATTAACGATTTTCTAATTTTGTTTTAATCTATATTCAGAAGCTGCCATTATTGTTGAACTGTTGTTGCTGCTGTAAAAACCAGAAGTCTTCATCACTTTCTCCAATGTTCCATAAACTGTCCGAAGAAGAAGCAGCCCCATCAATATTTTCAAACCAGTTAAGGTTACTCTGCTCCTGCATAGCCGGTAAATCTTCGTCTAATAATCCACTGTAATCGATATAATTGTCCGGTAACATTTGTGGACCCACCAAATTCTGATCCGGATAATAACTATTCCCTACTTGACCCGAATAGTATTCCGGGTTTGGGTTTGGAGCGCTGTAGTAATCCGTCAAGTCTGACACCGGAGACACTGCCACGCTGGAATTTTCCGGCGTGATATAATCGTTGTTGTTCATTACACCAAATTGTTGTCCCATGCTGTTATTGTAATCATACGTCATGAATTGGTTATTAGAGGTTGTGATGCAAGATGACGTGGCGGCTGACCCCGTGGTTGTGGTGGCGGCTGTGGCTGAGGCCGAGGCCGAGGCGGATTGGATCCTCTCGACGAGTCGAGGCATCCACAAGTACTTCATCGTGTCTTTGAATTGTTGGCTGTTCACATCGCATTTAAGCTGTTTTGCATGTTTTTGCACTCGCGTTCTCCAATAGTTCTTGATCTCGTTGTCTGTTCTACCCGGTAAATATTGTGCTATTTTTGACCATCTGTTCACCAAGGAACACACAAATTAAATTAACTGTTCTAAGCAGATTATAACTAGACTAGTGATAACCAAACTATATTACTCTGTTGTCGTCGATTACATTATATTATCCATTAGAATATCATATATATATATGTAGGGTTTTTTTACCCATCAACGTCGATAAACAACGCCAGTCCTTATTTTATTTTTATATAGTATTATATATATATATATATATATATATATATATATACGTAAATTATGTATTGATGCCAAAAATTATGTAAATTAAATTTAAAATTTATCCGCTTACGTGATAGATATTAATCTAACAAATCATGTTTGTTTAAAAGTGAAACATACCGATTGCCCCAACGGGAATGAAGTTCGAGGATCAAGAGTTGTTCTTCGAGGGTAATGTTTCCACGGCGGACGTCAGGGCGGAGATAGTTTAACCACCTTAGTCTACAGCTTTTACCTGTGCGTTGGAGTCCTGTTTCATTGGTAAAAGAATAAAATGATGATTACCGATCTGTTACACATAGTATGATGATTTTATACGGAAGAAACTCATTTAAATAAACGTTTTATAACTGGTAAAGTTATATATATCAAATTCCCTATCAACATACAAATGGACCGTAATATGATGCAAAATGCAAATTGTCCTAAAGGGTCTTTTTCTTCAGCAAGCTTTCTATTCCATTGAGTTAGTGCTCTTCCCATATAGACGATGATCATTAATTCGCATTAGTTCGTCTTTTTTGTTCACCCCTTTTAATAGCCAAGTTTGGATATTTTATTTAAACTTGACATGGTTAATAATTGAATCCACTGGTAAGAGATATCTCACTCGAATCATCAAATACTTTATATTCGAATGAAATTATTTTTTAAAAACAAGAAGAAGAACAGAAAGAGAAAGAAACATAAGAGGTTTGCGCTTTTTGATTCATACCTATGAAGGGTCTTTTCAATTATGCATATAAGGGAGAGAAGCTATTTCCGAAATTTCAAGAAAATAAAAACTATTCTTTAAAAATAGTAAAGGTTGGGCAATTTAAAAGAAAAAAACACAATCACACATGGTGATTGAAACATGAAAAGGATTGAACATAAAGTGATAAATCAATTATGCTTTTCGACTTGTCCTTTGTCTGTTTTTGCCAAAAAGATGCACATAGAAGTAGAACATACATATATAAAACTATATTTTTGCGTGAAAAATATCATACCGGCGCAACGAGAAAGAGAGTTCCATCGACCTTCTCCGTGAGTAGCAATGTAATTGATGAGCTTAAAATCTTCTTCAGCGGTCCATGGACCTCTCTTTAGGTCCATTTCGTCTTCCATGTTATTGTTCTTCAAGCTTCTTCCTTTCTCATCCATTGATGCGCACAGAGATTCTTGAGCAAAAAGATTGAGACCTTCTTCTTCTTTCTATGCGGTTTTGTGAAGAGAGAGAGGGATAAATAAATTGATATATTTTGGAGTTATGTGTAGATAGAGAAAGGATGAATTTTGAATGCACAAGAAAAAGAGAACTTGTGGGTTTTATAGAAGAAAAAAAAAAAAGATGATAGTTTTCGATTTTTCTTTTTATTTTTAAATTATTTGGAACATGTGCGAAAAAGGGAATAGACAGCCGTAATATAGGAACTGTGTGTTTATTGATTTAATTTTGTACACCTCAATTCTGTTTGTAAACTCAATTTTAAAGTTTTTGTTCTCCTTTAAGTTTAATAAGTTCATGAGGAATAAAAAATAATTACCGAAAACTTAAGTTTTTTACTTTACTATTTCAAAAAATAACAAACAAAAGTTATAGAAATCTGTATGTGTAACTTTTATGTTAATTACATGGCACATATAAAACATCAACTTTATAAAATACGACAAAAATAAGTCTCTAGTCAGTATCTTGATGTTCTCTAAATCCAGTGTTAGTAATATTTCGTTTTTTTTCAGATATTTTTTAACTAGTAAACATGTTATTTTCCTTTTATGTGGACTTTGGTTATAGTATTCAGTATTCACTAGTTTTCTTCTGTTGTTGATCTTTTCATATACATAAATAATAATCGAAACTGCCTGTTATAAATATCCTGCTACGTTGATAAAATGAACAATAAGCCTATAGAATAAAACTGGAATAAAAAAAACGTTATTTAAAATCTACATGCTCCGAAGTCCGAACGAGTTTTTGTTATTTTTCTTACTTGATTCTGTGCAAAGACACGCTCTCGGCTTTAATTGATAGTATTATTTAATATTAATATTAATACTAAAAGTCTAGACTCTAGAAGTAGAGAAAGATGCCGTCCAGTTAAAATATCAGTTCATTAAAGAACTCCCAGAAGGAATAATAATGTAAAGAGTTAAACACTTAGCACATAATTAATTAAGCACTGAGTTATAAAAGTTGACCCGCTGACTTTCCATCTCTGTAATACCAGTGTATGCCGTTTTCGTTTTTTTTTTCAATTGATAAAATTTCTATTTTTATTTCCTTTTATGGGTTTCTAATAATTTCAAACAAGTTTTTTTTTTGGCTCTATATTTCAATCAAGTTGCCGCTAATATATTTGCTCTACAGCATTTTTGCCCCTTTAATTAATTTCTCCACTTCCCCCTTATTTCTTCCAGTTCATTTCTGACCTTAAAAAGTCAAAATTTATTTACCCATCAAGCATGGCATATTACGCGTATTATATCATAATTATCTATCTTTGTATATACACGAGATCAACCTTTTTTTCTTCACGATATAAAATTATATAGTTATTTCAATGTGAACTTGCATTTCCTTAAATTGTCATACAAAAGTATAAATGTCTACGTATCATACGGTCTGTCGATATAATTTTCAAAGTCCGTAAGTATCAGCAAGACAAGTTGATATGTGTAACTTATACTATATAATAGTGAATTTTGGTACAATCTCACTTAAATACGTACTTGAAAGCTCTCAAGCCTTCATGCACGACTTAAATTAGATGACTACTCGAATGAAACATATATATAAGCTCAAGTATAAAACCTTCCATCGCAGTATCATTTATAAATATATATACACGTCATTATATATATTTTGTTGTTGTTTTCAGGCGTTGCTTGTTACGTTTCAGTCGTAATTCTCTATCGGGAAGAAAAGAAGTTTATATATGAATCTATAGATGATATACCTCTGATACTCAGTTCAAGAAATTTACTATATTTTGTATTTGTTAATATAATCCATCATAAAACTATTCATTGTTTGACTTTGATCAGAAAGCCATATAAACTTTGGATAGTTGAAAAATATCCTCGACTATCCACAAAACCATGTCTAGTTTTATATTTATAGATAGTCTTAAAAATGTGATTATATTTTGTTATTTGAAAAATATCTATACAAATTATCAAAAATAAACACATTTATATTGGAGACAAAACAAATAAATTTCTATCGAAATATGAACAAGACAAAATTAGTAAATTTGTATTCATAAATACTATGAGGTATAATACTCCTAGGTTAAAACCAAAAACAAATTACTAGGTGCTAAAAGAACTGCAAGCAAACGCATACTTATCTTCGATCGATGACATCCCATTAGGTATAGATCAGTCTAGACAATGCTAGGTTGTTGATTATGTGAGAAATTCATAAATATTATTTCATTGGTGAAGCTGAGAAATCAGTATATTTTGCGATCGCCGATGTTTGAATTCCGGATTTTGAACCTATTGTTCGTAACGGACATGCTTGTACATACACATGTTAGAAAAAAAAACAAAAAAATTAACACGAACAGTTAGAGATTTCCGACTTTGGATATTCGAACCTAGCTATTTTTGTTCTCTGACGGACTGATTTTTGTTGTGTATTTGATAGTTATAAAATAGTTAACGGACGTTATATTTTGATTAATGAATGACTTTTTCTATTATCTTTTACTGTAGCTGACTTATTCCAACAAACGTATATAACGTAATACACAAATTGGTCGAAATTATTAATTATAGGACCACTATCTAAAATACCCCACGCTCAAAGCAACTACACTAATTGTTGTAATTAATTTGAATATCATTCACTACACAACCTTTCGTGAACTTAAATGCAAAATTTAACCTACTACTAAACGACGCCGAGCTAATTAATATATGCATCAACTTGTCAACTTGGCAATATATCATAACTCATTTTGCTGATCAAAACTCAATGTTTAAGACAAAATATTAGTGGTTTATTTTTGTTTTTTGCGAAATATTATCAAATCCTGCTTGTGTACCATGAATCTAACTTGTACTATGATGCACTATATAGTCTATAAATTATCGTGTTTTCGTAACTAATTTGTAGTAGAGTAAATTTTGAAAATCATGTTTCTTTTTCTATTCTCATGTCATTAATAAGTTATTGATGCACGAATTTTCTTTTCTGAATACGGAATCTTATAATTTCCTTTCATCTTCTAGCTAATCTAAAATCTACATATATTTGGTACCCAAAATGCTATGGATTTATTTTCCAATTTTTTTTTTTTTCTTTTGACAATATTTTTTCGTTTACAATTTGTTTTATCACTTAATGTATACGATGGTTCTATAGTTTATAAATTCCCCTTTCCAAAGGTAACAGGCTAACAGCTATCTATTTAAACTCTGATCCAGCTAAACTAAACCAATTCAAATAACCTGGTCTTGATTGATAAAATGTAATACACGATCACTTAGATTATGGTATTTGTAAATTCTGATATCCTCCGCTACCACAAAATACACATAAAAATATCTACATATATGCACATTCTGCATTTGATGACCTTTATATTGACTAGAAAGGCATATCTAAATACTATTGCAATTAAAAGATAATTTTGAGATAGCACGGACATCACGTGTTGTCACTATAAAGCGAGTGAAGTGTACACACTAACAATGTTAAAAAGGAAAGATTATAATAGATACATATGTAGGCATAAATAATTTGCCTTAGCTCCACACATGTCTTTCTTTTAGGAAACCACATACTTATATAAATACAAGTCTTTAAAACTTCCTAAACAGTAGATGCTTTTTGACACAGCAAAACAGTTTCACACATTCCATTTTAATTTTGTAGTATCCGAAAATGTGAAATTCTTTTAGTTGCTTACAATTTAAAATCATCTATTGCAAGTTTCATAAGTTTGGAAAAAAAACTGTGATAATCTAGAACTTCGACGGTCAAACTTCGACGGTAAAAATAATATATATCACCTAAGGACGAATTAAAAACTTCATAGATTGAGCTTTTTTAGCAGCTATATAAACCCATAAAAAGCCATCTCTGACACAAGTCATTGTGATGATCTACGTCCAGAATACTTTACTTCTATTTTACTAATTTTAAATGGTTAAAAAAGATAATTAATCATAATCATTCACAATCGCAACAACTAATTACATACAGAATGTCAATGCAAGAAAAAAGTTTAGTTACACTATAAACTATTTAAATTTGATTATTTTAAGTATTCTTGTATGTTTGTGTTTACATGTAATTTTTTTAATTTAGCACAAACATAAACACAGACGTTATTCTTAATAGAACCATCACGCTTTAGACTGGTCCTAGTTAAGAGGTTATAAAACTAATATCCTAAGTAAAAACTACCATCTATATTCTTTTGGTTATTTCCCATCTATACTTTTAAAACGTTATTTCATTAGCATGATAGGCTTGGGAAAGCACATCGAATAACTTGTTTTCCCTCGGTCCCCGATTTCGGGTCAGTCGAAACGGGAAACTGTAAAGAACTTTTAAAAGTCTTTTTTTAAAAAAATGAAAAAATTTAGCCAAAACTTGGCCACGTGCATATGAGACAAAATCATTTTATCCCAAAACTTGCAAGTCTTGAAGTTTAATTGTGATTGGTTGGTCGATATCATAGTCTGATTAATGAAAAACATTTTAAATAAAAGATGTAATAATGTGTACTTGGTTTTCATAAGTTATGTGATTAGGCCAAATTACGAAACAATAAACAATGTGCCAAAGAATATTTGTGGGCATCGTTAGTAGGCACAAATCCAAAGGAACCAGCTAGAACCACATAAGCACACGCTCGCATACATCTATGTTTACATGTATTTGTCTTATATATTCATTTTATATTACACTTCTTTGTATATTTTAATGGCGATATATGTAAATGAACTTATTTATTTTAATTGATTTTCGCCGCAATTTAACATGTTACATGGTCAAGAATATGCAAACAAGTCCATGGTAAAGAAAATGCTTTTTTTTCTAAAATAGGTTTTTGTTAGTCCAAAGTTCCAAATCTTGAATGAGCTTACGTGTGTTAGTTAATATCAGGGCATGTGTTCTCAGGACCACTTACGCATATAAATTTACCCATAACATAACTTATCTTGTTTAAAGTAATCTAAGCATGAAAATGGTTTATATAAGATAAGATTAATCTGAAAAATGATTACACTTGAAAATGCTTATGAAAATGACGACAACAATGATGGTATAGTTCCAGAAATGTATAGATAGAAATTCAAATAGTATCAAGTGCTTTTAGATCATCTTTGCTTTGGAATCTAAAATACAAATATATGTCCGATGACTTCAACCGGTGTTCAGCTAATCTAAACGTTTATTAGATAAATTAGAGTTTTAACTGCCCGTTTTGGTTCTTTAATTTAATCAAGTGTTATGTCTGGATACTTCATTTAACGTAGAATATATAGTACTTTGAACCAATTATATGGATTAGTTTTGATTTAAAAGCTCTAATGTTTTAGTGATTGTAGGATCAAAAATTCTGAATGAATGATCTTTTTCTTTTTAATGGGATATATGCTACATTTCGATAAATTTTAGAATCATAAAGTTTTGTTTTTTTCTAACATCTCCGATATTTATAAAGTTATGTCTGAATGAGACAGGCGAAAGTAGTTTCAAGTCTAGATTCAATTAATGGCCCTCTCTAACCATACAAAGTCCTCCCCGAACAATGACAGCCCCTTTGAGTTTCATTATTTACTTTATTTATATTTTTGAAAACATACGCCGATAAAAAAAAAAAAAAATTCAAATAATAGTGAAAGTCCAAAATTAATAGGACTAGTATCAGGAATGACGCGAGTCGCTCGTCTATCATGAGTAAAATAAAGGTTCGAACTTCAGATCCTAGAAGTTTAAGGGAGTTATACATATCCTCGAACCAATTTAGTTTTCTATTTCGGAGGTATATTACTCGCATATTTCATCTATTTCACAAAGAGTGTCATTCTACATTTTTTCATATATATTAAAAAATTAATAAATATTATATTTTACTTTTATAAATATACTAAACAATACTCTCTATTTAATTAATATACTAATATGATAATGTTAAAACTGAATTTTTATTAATAAAATTGTATTGAAAATGTAAAATGACACTTTTTATAAAACAAAAATAAAAATCTAAAATAACACTTTTAATGAAATGGATAGAGTATGTGTTAGGAAAATAATTTGACAAAAAACATAAAGTCGGAGGAAAATCTCCGCTAGTCACGGTTATTATTGTTATTGGGGTATGGATAAATTGGTTTAAAGGCCGCAAAATAAGAAGTTTAATTAACGACAATTAGTTTTGAAAAACAATTTGTGTTGAAAAAATGGTTGGGTGTAGGGGAGTAAAATTCCATTATCAATTGATTTGAAGTGGACTAACTAAACGACCCATTTTGACAATTATATTACTTACTTTGAAGAACTACGTACTTCTAATTTCTCTTACAATTTATTATTGTTATTTGAAATACACCACTATCAGCGGATTCACATTCCGATATGTTTTCAAGTCCGGTTGCTCTACAATTCATTCCAATTATTTAGTCTTATATATTATAAAGAATTTTTACATATTTTAGGAGCACATTGACTACCACACACAATGAAAAGAATTGGACAAAATCCTAGATAACATTAGTATAAAACGAGAAAAAACAAATCTTGTTGGAAGCTTCTAATCCTAATTAATTTAATTATATTTACTTCATATGATTTACTATATGAATTTTTTGGCCCATGTTTCTGGTGATAGTTGTAATTAAAGAGAAAACGGAATGTTAATGTAAATGTGAAAGCAAATATGTGAAGTTATATATAATATGAAAGGACACGAAGCTAATAGGGAACATAAAGTAGTATTTAGGATTATAAGAAACTTCAAACTTATATTATAAGCAATGTGGTTTCCTCCAAAGTGGAGAACACACAAGTGCTTTGTTAATTATTATTACTTTTTCTCATCTTTTCTCTCTATGCTTCGCAAATTAAACATGCTGTTTGATTAAAGACAAACATTTTTGTCGTTAAACCCATTTTTGTCATTTAAATTTGCTTTAATACTATCGCATTTTTTTCAATGCATGGTTTTCCCCCATTAAAAAGGATATCTTATGTTTATGTAAGATGATGGCTATCGACAAAAGAAAAACTACATAAGATGGCTTTTTAAACAATGATGATGAAAGACTGAAAGTGTGAAAACATCAATACAATATTACAATGTATGGTTTGTTCTCTCTAGAGAAATTACTATATTATTCATCAACTAGCGAATTACGCTTTCGTTTTCCATTCATGCAATTGACCAATTGCGATGTGTTATAAATTGCATAATTAGTTTGAACTTAGGATAAGAAATTCGTCGTGTATCGAAGAAAATAAAAAGAACGAGTAAATATCAAGTGATTCCAATCGTTTCCTTATTAACGCAGGCCCATGTAGTTCAAACTTCAATACCACCGACTCATACCAAAAGAAGCTTCAATACCGACAGTAAAGTGTCTTAGATAGCTCATAAACATAATGGCACACGCGGGACAACCGATACTCGACAATATCCATTTCGGATTGTGAACATACTAGGATTATTAGTTTATGAATATTAACCATATCGGATCTTAAGAGAACTCTCATATATGTTGTTTGTTAGATTTTGACTCGTATCTTAATTTAAGGTAGAATATTAATAAATTTGACGAGTCCTCCGGTCAAATTAGTCAAAGATCTCTACGAGTAAGTCACAACCCACTCGTGCGTTTTGGAGTCTCTTGTCATTGTTGACAAGTCAACAACGGAAGCTTTGATCAAAACTCATAAAATGTAAACTAATGTACTTTAACATTATTTAACTGTCATAAGTAAGTGATTTGTCTAACTAAATCACTTTCTCTTTCGTGATGATTAAAATAAAGTGTGTTTTCTACGGTTTTCTAGGTCATACTTACGTGGTCGTTTACTCGTTTATATATAATATGAAGTCAAATATTTAATTTAATTAGTAGATTAATACAAAATGTACGATTTCCATCTATTAGTTATACAGCCAGTAAGTTATAAGTCAAAGAAGAGTTTATACCGTAGAAACAAAAATCAGTGAGAACCCAATTTTAATTCAAATATAATAAGGATCGTAAGGTGAGATAGTAAACATTTCTAGTAGAAGTCGAAACCAAATTTGCATAAATGATTAATTTGCTCCTTAAACAAGGTCCGTATTTTCTCCTCAAATCTAAATGACAAAGACCAAAGAAGCTGTGTATAGTCGTCTAGATGTGTTCATTAATTGAATGAATATAACTAAAAAAAAAACTATTGTAGTTTAGTGGTTTATATGTGTTGTTTGGATCTATGTAGAACATTCTTTCGTTGGTATAGAATCCGCATGGTGGAATAGATCCAGAATGATTATGAAATTCGAAAACTAAACCTCGTACCGGAAAAAAAAAAACAATAGAGAGAATCGAGTGAACAAGTCAAAGATGAACTCATGTGCAGCTAGATGGAGATTGGAGAAGTAACAAAATATAAGAATATGAGGTCAATGAAATCTTAAACGTCGCTGCTTTAGAAAAAGAAGAACAAAAAAATTAGCCATTGAGATTCGGGGAAGTCGGTAAGATATTGGAGTCAAACACCAACGCTTTGTTGTTCCAGTATAAACAAAACATTTGTCCCAATTTTCAAATTGAACTTCTCTACATCGAGGCATGCATTATGAGTTTTGGCCCAACACTTGGTTGCATACAAAACTGTGGATTACATGACCTAGTTATATATTCGTATATTAATATTATGGAATTAATACTTTATTACAGCGTAGAATTCTCAAAATAAAATAAAAAAGTCTGGTGAAATTGTTTTTAATTGTTATCTTTTCCTTCTAAATTATAGTAGAAGTAATAATTATTTTAGTAACGAAAAGGAAAATATTCATCACCAAAATACATTAACATTCATCTAACTTACATATTCTTATAAGTATTTAAAAAATATATTATATTTATCTTAATTTCAGGGGTTACCATTTGGATTTAAAAATATTATTTAAACACAATAGAAAGAGACGGTTATATCTCTATACTATTAATTGAGAAGTACATCTTTGTTTTTGGACAAAAAAACCATCTCTCCTTATGAACAAAATCTGTTTGGAAACAGGTCTATCTAGGGTTAATTTAGTAAAAAAAATTAAAACCCAATGTTTGGACGCGGATATAGATTCCACTTAAATCAAACCAATGTTTGGTTTTCTTAAACCAACAATAACACAATCTCATATTTCCGTTTTTGCAGTCCTTTAGAATACATCCATAAAAGATTCTTGCATCTGTCAAAAAAGAGTTTGTGAAAAAGTATGAGAGATACTTACCAACTGGTGAATGGAAAGTGATCACGAATATAAAACTCACTCATGCAGTCGGTGAATATAGACCAACAGCTCATGCCTACAAGATTGGATTCGTGAAAGAAACTTTCGTGAATAACACAGTCAACGTTTCTGACTCACTCTTCCTAGCGACTATCAACTTCAAAAAGATTAAGGAAGATTATAATCAAAGCTTCCTCTGTGGTAAGTTTTAAAATTCATAACAAAAAAAATTCTTAATTTAAACAAACGCATAACCTTATTATTCAATCGCTATGCAGATGTATTTGGACAAGTTATCAATGTTAAGGAGTTGGAGCAAACAGAAAGCAAACTATGAATGTCGTTTTCAAGGAGGTTTTTCAGAATCTGGGGGGAGTCTAAGTTCCTTTAGGTTTATGTTCTGAAACAATGTTTTTACCTAATATGGCGACAGAGAAATTGCCAGAGGTGGAGCTTTCGTCAGAACAAGAAAAATGAATTTCTCCACCAACAGAAAAGAAGCTTCTCGAGTTAGCTTCGCTTATGTGAAAAGCAAATCAAACTTTAAAAAGGATAAAGAGCGACAAGTCGGAGCTCGGAGGCGTTGTCAAATCTTAACATACTTGACAATTTTAACAACAACACAACAAAAAACACACAACTCTTGAACTAACACTAAAATTAACACATGTTATAAAAAAAGAAAAAAAAAAAAAACAAAAACGTAATCCCGCACTGCGCTGCTGTGCGGGTCCGCAACTAGTTAATTTTACATATACCAAACCCAAAATAGATCAAGTGTAGATTACAAAAACTGTTTATAAAAAGAAATAGATTACAAAAACTGAATTAAGTTGGGCCTATAACAAAAGAACGGGTCAGAAGCCTTTTGGGCATGTGCTTCTTCTTCTCCACATATATGCCCTGCAACTCTCGGCGTTTTTTCCACCAAAATATGCAAACCGTGTAGTTTGTTATGATAAAAAAGTAAAAAACAGCAACAGTTCATCTAATATATTAGCTGAACGACACGTTGTTTACATATGTTGGATCATGTGGATTCGGAAGAACCTCTTTAAAGTTAAAACTTATTCAACATCGTCGATGTGAGCGTCATAATCTCAAACCCTAAATCGTTGCATCCTTGTACGAGGTGTGTAATCCGCTAAATCTGGTTCTTCTTGATTGATTTTGCGTTATGATGTTCAAGTCTAAGTAGTGCAGTTTCTCTTCGGACTTTCTCAGTTGGTTGATTCGCTTGATTTCCGATAGATTGTAATTCGCTGAATTTGGTTGTTATATGCAGAGCCTTCGTTGCCTATGGCGACGACAGAAGCAGCTCCAGCTTCTGCTGGCCCAAGATATGCTCCTGAGGATCCAACTCTTCCCAAACCATGGAAGGGACTGATTGATGGAAGCACCGGCATTCTCTATTACTGGAATCCTGAAACCAACATCACTCAGTACGAAAGACCTTCTGCTCCTCCTCCACCGTTACCAGCTGGTCCTCCTCCGAAGCTCGCTCAGATTCCTGTACCTTCAGGCCACCAAGAACAAGCTAAACCAGTTGCTCATGTCTCTCAGCACCATGGTTTGCCACAACAATATCCACAACAACATGTAAGACCTCAAATGATGCAGCAGCAGCAAATGCCTCAACAATCACGTCAACAGTTTCCTCAACAACACAGCCAATCGATGGCGTCGCATCAACAGAACCAGCATTCCCAGATGCCTCAGCAGCTGAGCCATCAATATGCACATTCACAGCAACAACAGTACATGGGTTATCGGCCTTACATGCAACCACAAGGCCCTCAAAACTCACATCAGACACCTCAGGTTGGTCCTCAGGGTCAGCAGTTCCCGAGCCAGCAAGAGTACAACAACTCATTGGCTCCAAAGAGGGAAGGGGACGAGTTCCATGGTGGTAAGAGAACTGGGTTTTCTCAAAATGTTGAAGGTTCGCCATCACAAAACAACCCCTTTGAAGCTAAGGCAGAATCGCAAAGAACAAATGCAAGCTTGTCTGCTCTACCTCAGCAATACAATGGACCCCAAGCAAACGTGCAACCACAGTTTCAACAGCCAGGGGCTAATCTTGTTCACCAGCAGCTTGGACCTAGGCCTCCAAATCACATGGACCCGACAATGTTGCACCAGAATCACAAGTCTCATGCTTCCCCATTCCGATCAAATAATACTTATGAGAATAATCTACAATCTAGACCTGGGAGTGACTCCTACGTTAACACGAGGATGGAAGGGCCAATTAGGGGCGCACAACCACTTCATCCTGCAGCAATGCCTAAGGTTAGCTGCAGATGATCACTTCTCTTATCTATCTTGTGAAATATCTCTGTCATTTCTCATGAAAAGAACCTTTTTTGTATGCTATGCAGGATATAAGGATAGGTGGCGGTCCACCACCTTCAAATGCTGATCCAGGGCATGGAACATATGGACACGCTGGTCCAGCTTTTCCAAGGCCTCATTTTGTCACAACTCCTGATGTTTCCCATCTCTCGCCTGTTGAAATCTACCTAAAACAACATGAAATCTCAACAACTGTAAGTTCATATTTCTTGGATTGCTAGGTTTAATTTTGTCAGTTAATTTCTTTTTAAGGTGTAATGTGCTGTAATATTTTGCAATTGTTGTTTCAGTGAATGTTTGTCCATAAAACTCTACTGACTATGTGGGATTGGACGAACTTCAACTGAATAAGTAATAGCATTTGAGAATAGTGTTAAACCTTGTTTTTTCCCCATCTTTTCTGATCTGTATGCGGCCTTTAAACTCTATTGTTGTTGTTGTGCAGGGTGAGAATATTCCAGCACCATACATCACGTTTGAATCTAGTGGCCTCCCACCTGAAATACTTGGAGAGGTCAGTTTAGTTATAAACTTAATAAATGGCGTAGGTTAGCGTAGG
Source organism: Erythrophleum ivorense (assembly GCA_026724425.1). Classification (NCBI taxonomy): domain Eukaryota; kingdom Viridiplantae; phylum Streptophyta; class Magnoliopsida; order Fabales; family Fabaceae; genus Erythrophleum; species Erythrophleum ivorense. Next base: position 2,405,040 of record JAIUCV010000115.1, read on the forward strand.
TTCTTCATACATTTTGTGTGTTAATGTGTAGTTTTGTTTTTTCAGTTGCTTTCTGCTGGATTTCCGTCACCAACACCGATCCAGGCTCAAACATGGCCAATTTCTCTGCAGGGCAGGGATATAGTTGCAATTGCAAAAACTGGTTCTGGTAAAACATTGGGATACTTGATCCCTGCCTTCATTCATCTAAGGAACTGTCGTAATGACCCCCGCAATGGCCCCACTGTTTTGATCTTGGCTCCCACTCGAGAGCTAGCCACACAAATACAAGATGAAGCACATAGGTTTGGCCGGTCTTCCAGGATCTCGTGCACTGTGAGTTTTATTTTTATGTCACTTTGACATTTGTGATCAGTGCTTATAGAACTTACTCTGAACTGTTTATATACTAATCTAAATTTTGGTTATCAGTGTTTGTATGGTGGAGCTCCAAAGGGTCCTCAGTTGAGTGAGTTAGAGCGAGGAGTTGATATTGTGGTGGCAACTCCTGGGCGTCTAAATGATATATTGGAGATGAAGAAGATTGATTTCCAGCAGGTTTCGCTTCTGGTGCTTGACGAGGCAGACCGGATGCTTGACATGGGTTTTGAACCCCAAATCCGTAAGATTGTGAATGAAATACCTCCTCGGAGACAGACTCTTATGTACACAGCAACTTGGCCAAAAGAAGTAAGAAAAATTGCAAGCGATCTTCTTGTGAACCCTGTCCAAGTTAACATAGGTAGGGTAGATGAGTTGGCCGCAAACAAGGCAATAACGCAGGTGATGATCATCTAAACTATTTCTTAGCACTCTTAAACATCCTTCCACTTAAGTTGGTGATGAGGTTTACTGAGCTAAATCCATGCTTATATATGCAGTATGTTGAAGTTATCCCACAAATGGAGAAAGAGAGACGCTTGGATCAAATCCTTAGGTCGCAAGAACGAGGTTCGAAAGTTATAATATTCTGTTCCACGAAGAGGCTTTGTGACCAACTTGCACGCAGTGTCGGACGTAATTATCGCGCTGTTGTTATCCATGGGGACAAGTCTCAAGGTGAGAGAGATTGGGTACTTAACCAGTTTCGAAGTGGGAAGTCGTGTGTGTTGATAGCTACTGACGTTGCTGCCCGGGGACTCGATATAAAAGACATAAGGTTTGTTCTTGTAATTCTTGGCATCTGTTTGCTTGTTTGTTATCAAGATTCCTTCCTTACCTTTGATTGTGTTACACCACCACAGAGTTGTGATCAACTACGATTTTCCAACCGGTGTTGAAGACTATGTCCACCGTATAGGGAGAACTGGCCGAGCTGGTGCAACTGGAATTGCATTCACTTTCTTTACAGAGCAAGATTGGAAATACGCGCCTGATTTGATCAAAGTCCTGGAAGGAGCAAACCAGCAAGTACCGCCTCAGGTGAGGGACATTGCAATGCGTGGTGGTGGTGGTGGTCCAGGTTTTAGCCAGGACCAAAGAGGAATGGTAAATCGTTTTGACTCTGGCGGTGGTGGCAGCCGTTGGGATTCTGCAGGAGGGTTTGGTGGACGTGGTGGTGGGTTTGGTGGCCGTAGTGGTGAATTTGGAATGAGAGATAACTCATTTGGACCTGGCGGGAATCGGGGTAGGGGTTATCCTGGTCCTGATGCTAGTCATATGGATGTTGGTAGAGGCGGATTTGGTCGGTTTGGCAATAATAATATGAATGGCCGAGGCTTTGATCGTGGTGGCGGTGGTAGAGGCTTTGATCGTGGTGGTGGTGGTAGAGGCTTTGATCGTGGTGGTGGTGGTAGAGGCTTTGGTCGTGGTGGTGGTGTACGGTTTGACAACAGAAGAGGTAGAAGCCGTAGCAGAAGTCCTGATTTGGTTAGGCCACGACGGCGCCGTAGCCCGAGCTATAGCCGGAGCCGGAGCCGAAGCCGGAGCTATAGTCGTAGCCGTAGCAGGAGCTGGTCACGCTCAAGGAGTCGTAGTCCTAGGCACAGCCGTAACCGTGGTGGTCATAAGCGGAGCAGAAGCTATAGCCGTAGTCCTAGCCCGGTTTATGAAAGACGGGACAGGCCACCGCGTGTATCTGGGTTTGATATTAAACCACCAGCTGAGTCTGTCGTGAACCCGGACATTGCAGCAGCGGCGGCTCCTGAAACAGCGGTCCGTACTCCATTGTCTGAGAGACAAGGGAATGGGATTGTCCAGACAGAGGTAGAAGCGGCTTTAGTACGACAAGTGGCTGATGAACCTTAAAAGTCGAGACTCGAAACAGAGAATGATTAAAAACCTCAGAGCGAAGAAATCACAATTCATCCAAGAAAATTTTGGTTATTGAATGGATCCACTATAGATCAGACAGCTGATGCATGCGTCTTCTGAATTTTTTGGCTGGAGTTTCTTTATTTTTATTTTTTTATCCTCGTTTTCTTGTTGTATTATGTTATGGAGAGTTAGTTTGTAATGCATTGAGGATTTTATCGTTTATGCAAACCTTCAAAAAAAAAAAAAAATCTGGACTAGAAATGGAGAATGGTGGACAAAGTGTGACTGTAGAGATAGACAGACGCATTTACCATGTAGAGATAATTAAACTTGATACCTTTTTAGACTAGCTTCAGTGTTAAACTTTTAACGAAACGTTGGTTCGAATGCTGTTTATTCTTAATTCTTGCATATCTACTTTTAATCAGATGAAGAGGCCATTCAAGATTTATCTGACATTTTGATATCTTTTGTCACATCAAGAGATCAAGACTCCAAAATATTCAACAATTCGAGACAATTAATCAAAAAGGGTTCTAAAATGTGTAAACCTAATCGCTTTTTTGGCCCACCTCTCTTGTCTTCTTCACATAGTTCTTGGAATGGAAGTTGGAAAAGAGAGCCAAAAGAGAAGCGTTAAACGCCGCGTTGAAACACCATCCCCAAATCCCGGAGCAACCCGACCCGAATAAATGCTCACGAAGCATCCAACCGGATAACCCGAAGCTGAAAACAAACTGCACAATCTGACAATCCGTCACCAACCTCTTCCACTTGGGTTTCGATCCGACGGCGCAGAGGAAGTAGTAGCCGTACATGATGACGTGGACCGTCGAATTCGTCACGAGCGCAACCGGAAACATCGATTGGCGGGTTCGGAGCCAGAGGTAGCACATGACCACAACCGTCGCGTGGTGGTACACGTGGAGGAACGAGAGCCGCTGGATTGATTTGCCGAGTATGATGAGGACTGTATCTCCGAACTCGAGGATCTTCGAGAGGTAGAAGACTTGAGCCCAGAAGAAAAGCGGTCCGTTAGGTTTCACGTCGACCGGGAAGCAGATCGCGTGGAGGAAACGCGCCTTCGGATCTGAGAGAGCGCGAGATGAGGTTATGGAGAGAGTGCAACCGACGGCCATGATTAGGGAGAGGAGGCAGAGGATTAGGCTGTGGATGGCCGTGATTGGTTTGAGAATGCGGGGACCGAGTGAGGGGAGTGAATCGATGGCGGACCGGAGGAGGAATGTGGCGGAGAGATAAACGGAGACTGCGGCGGAGACGAAGAAGACGGTGGAGCCTAGCGTTTCACCTTCGGTCCACGTGAAGTTGGCGATGTTGGGGTGGTTCACGAGCCAGTAGGTTAGAGTGGAGGAAATTGATGCCATGGCGTAATCTCAGGCGCGTCCGGTTTCGGGCGGTGGTTCGCCCGGAGAAGTTTGAAGATATGGTTGAGAGAGAGAGAGAGAGAGAGAGAGATGAAGGAACTCACGTAGACAATTGCCCCCGATTGGGCTAATTTACATTCAAGTGGGCCCAAGTGAATCATATTTGTTTCTGTTTTTGGGTAAACCATCTTTCATCTTTATAGACATTGATATTTGTGTCTATTTATGATGCATAAACGTGGGTAGGTCAGGTGGATGACTCGATGATGAAACTCAAAACAGGCCTTCGAATGTTCAACTCATGAAATGTTAGACGGTCTTTTAAATGTTCTCATCTAAAACAGAGGAAATCATCATGTCTTTATTATTTAAGATATATCAACAATTAAGTCAGTGTACAAAGTACTAGTAGTAACAATCACGAGCATTGTGTCTGAAACACAAGGCAGAGACACAAAGAGAGAGAGATGTCTGTCTCTCCTCCAATCACAGATTCACAGTTAACTTTTGTTTTAGATTAACTTACCAAAATACTCTTTTAATTTGTGTCCTTCTTCTCAACGTTTTTAATCTGCAGTAGTTTCACTGATAAAAATAAATAAAAATAAATACCTCACTCATGGCTCTTGTGTAGAGAACGAAAACTGCTCATTTGCTTCTTCTTCTCTCAGTCATATAAAACAGCCGTCTTCTTTTCGAGCTGTTTTGTATTTGGTTAGTGTCTTTTTATAATTTTCCTCGCCAGATTTTGTTTTTCTCTTTTTAGATGCCATTTTCATGATTTATGTGATATTTTATCCGCCACCAACCTCTTCCACTTCGGCCTCGATCCGACGGCGCATAGGAAGTAGTAACCGTACATGATGACCGTCGAATTCACCACGATCCCAACCGGAGACATCGGGTTCGGAATATTAATCCAACTCTCAGAATCAATTTTGGTGTCAAAAGATAGGTTCGGAACTTACGTGTCAATCAAACTCTGCAGATGTCACTATTCACGGGTTTATAACGGATTGTAGAATGTATAAATTAGTCAAATCCCCTGTCAATTATTTGTCATAATCTTGCATGTTATCAGCTGTTGCCACATCAAAAGCGATGTGGGAAATTTGAAACAGAAAATGGACAAGTGCTTTGGTTCTGTGGAAAAAGACAGTGTTATGTGCATGCATCTAAACCAAGTTTTGCATTTCTTTTGGCCAAAAAATGGTTTGGCTCAAAGATAACGAAATAATTAACTACCTTCTGGCCTTATCTGTTGCGTCTTGTAATCAAAATTGATGTTAGTTTCAAAACTGATGTTGACAGATCTTTCTCCTCAGCATTGGTGTCAAAGGGTGGTCTCTCCTTAACTTACGTGTCAAACAAACTTTGCATATGTCACAGTTGCGAGCTCCCAAAGTTTTCTATTTCTTATGGATGTTTAATGCCACCACATATATACAAATATATTTAGCTAGTATATAATTTCCTCTGTTGCATGTAGCATGTCCGGTTAATGATAAGTTATAGACAATGACGGATAACAGCAAATGGAGTCTTCAAGGTATGACTGCTCTTGTGACCGGTGCAGCGAGAGGAATCGGGTTCGTATTTACCATTGTTTCATGCTACTATTTGACATCCAGAATGATCAAAATTTCAAGGAGTTAATGTTTGTTGAATATTTTAGGCATGCCATAGTGGAGGAGTTAGCTGGTTTTGGAGCTAGAATCCATGTATGTGACATCTCTGAAACTTTGCTCAATCAAAGTTTAAGCGAATGGGAAAAGCAAGGGTTTCAAGTTAGTGGCTCTGTCTGTGATGTAACCTCACGTCTCCAGAGAGAAACACTCATGCAAACTGTGTCCTCGCTGTTTAATGGCAAGCTCAACATTCTTGTAAGTAAATTTTAGTTTCAAGAAACTAAAGCATCTCCGTTAGAAATGGAGATAGCTTGAGGAGCAAGATACACATTAACAAGATTGTCGTTTTACTCTGTTTTTTCAATACAGGTTAACAACGCTGGCGCAATTCTCACAAAGCCAACAACAGAATTTGTGGCTGATGATTTCTCGTTCCTTATCTCAACAAATTTGGAGTCTGCTTTTCATCTTAGTCAGCTTTCACATCCTTTGTTAAAAGCTTCAGGATCTGGAAACATCGTCTTTATTTCTTCTATGGCAGGGATTGTATCAATTGACGGTGGATCACTCTATGGTATAACCAAAGGTACATATACTGCTCTAAGTATTACAAGACGCACATCATAATAAGGCTTGATCTATTTATGTGTTTCATTATATATACATAAGTCTTCTTGTGTCTATGTACAGGAGCTTTGAATCAGCTAGCAAGAAATTTGGCATGTGAATGGGCAAGGGACGGCATAAGAGCTAATGCTGTTGCTCCTAATTTTATCAACACTGCTCTGGCTCAAGCTGTAATGATTTTTTTTTTTTTTTTAACATTTTTGTGATTATTTACAACCTAAATTTCTCTAACCAACTCTCATTTTCTTTTTCTTTTTTGAAGTATCTTGATGATGCTGGTTACAAGAAGAGTTTATTCAGTAGAACTCCACTTGGTCGCGCTGGAGAGCCTAATGAAGTTGCGTCACTAGTGGTCTTCTTGAGTTTACCTGCAGCATCGTATATTACAGGTCAAACAATTTGTGTTGATGGAGGTCTCACTGTTAATGGTTTCTCCTATCAGCCAAAGGCTTGAACCAAGGAAACTCCTCTTTACAACATTTCAATTTCGACTAATAAAGCTAGAAAGTAAGTGGTGCGGTTCTGGATATTAGCTTGCATGCTTAACCGAAACTGAAACTAAGCCATGTTATAAAAAACTTCAAGTTTAACAATAATGTTTGTTTGAGCATGTTCCTTTATTTATAAAGAGTAAAGATGATGAATCAACTTTGACAAAACAAAAGGTTGATGATATTAGTCGGAAGTGTACAAAGTAGTAGTAACTAATCACGAGCAGTGTGTTTGAAACCCAAGGCAGAGACACAGAGACAGACTTTTCTCTCTCTCTTCTCCCATTAGATCTCAACATCACAGTCACCTTTTTTCTTTTTAGTTCAACTTAACAATACTCATTTAATTTGTTTCCTTTTTTTCATCAAGGTTTTTAATCTGCAGTAGTGTAACTGATTAAAAATATAAAAAAAAAAACCTCACGGCTCTTGTGTAGAGAACAAAAAGCTGCTCATTTGCTTCTTCTTCTCTCAGTCCTAAAAATCTGTCTTCTTTTTGATCATTTTGAGCTGTTTTATCTTTGGTAAGTGTTTTGGTTTTCCTCGCCAAATCTTCTGTCCGAGGAAAAAGTATGATTCGAGATCTCCTTAATCTCCCGATAGACAATTCTTTGGGGGAGAAAAGATGACGAATCAAGTTTGACAAAAGAAAAGGTAGATGATATTCATTTAAACAAAGTAGTGACCAAAACAAAAACATGGTGGAAGTGTTTTTTTTAGAGAAAGATGGTGGAAGTGTTCAATGCTGCGTTAGGCGGAAGTGCTCAAAGTAGTGACCGACCAATCACGATTCACGAGCAGTATTTTGAAACCCGAGGGCCGAGGCAGAGACACAGTGACAGACATCTCTCTCTCCTCCCATATATAAGAACTCAACATCACAGTCACCTTTTTCTTAGGAAAAAAACACTTAACCTGAAATGTTTTTCATCTACTAGAAAAAAACCACAAATTTTTAAGGCTTCCAAAAAGATCCTCAAACTATTTTAGAGAATATATTTTACTGAATCACTTTTGTCAAACTAACAAAGTGTTGGATGTCTGTGTATTAAAACGACACTCTGAAAGAGTCTGGTTATTTTGGAGCCTAAAAAATTTAGGTTTTCTTTCAAGAAATGAAAATATTTCAGGATTTTTCCCGTTTCCTTACTTTACAAATTTACAATACTCATTTTTGTTTTTTCCTTCTTCTTTTTTTTGGGTTAAAGGGCCTGTTTTTTCCCTTCTTCTCCACGTTTCTAATCTGTAGGCTGATTTTTTTTTTTTTTTATCTCACGGCTCTTGTGAAGAGGTCAAAGTGTAGAGAACGAGAGCTGCTCATTTGCTTTATGTGACATAATAATATATTTTATATTTTATTCATAATAAAACAATTTTCCAAACTATCCATAACGTACATTTTCCAGTTACAACAAATGAAGAAGATCGAAACCTGCCAGAATATTCAAACAACTCAAGACAATTTAATCATTTCTTTTGCATAATAAGAATCAATCGCACTTTTTGCCCACCTCTCTAGTGTTGTCTTCTTCAGATAGTTCTTGAAATAGAAGTTGAGGAAGAGAGTCAAGAGAGAAGCATTAAAACACACCGGTAAAGAAAACTCCCAAATACCCCGAGCAAACCCGACCCGAAGAAATACTCTTGGTGCATCCAACCGGATAACCCGAAGGTGAAAAGAAACTGCGCAATCTGACTATTCGTCACCAACTTCTTCCACTTCGGCTTCGATCCGACGGCGCAGAGGAAGTAGTAACCGTACATGATGACGTGGACCGTCGAGTTCACCACGATCCCAACCGGTAACATCGACGCGCGGGTTCGGAGCCAGAGGTAGCACATGACCACAACCGTCGCGTGGTGGTACACGTGGAGGAACGAGAGCCGTTGGATTGATTTGCTGAGTATGATGAGGACTGTGTCTCCGAACTCGAGGATCTTCGAGAGGTAGAAGACTTGAGCCCAGAAGAACAGCGGTCCGCTAGGTTTCACGTCGACTGGGAAGCAGACCGCGTGGAGGAAACGCGCCGTCAGACCCGAGGGCGCGTGGGAAGAGAATAGGGAGAGTGTGCAACCGACGGCCATAATAAGGGAGAGAAGGCAGAGGGCGAGGCTGTGGACGGCTGTGATTGGTTTGAGAATTCGAGGACCGAGTGAGGGGAGTGCATTGATGGCGTGACGGAGGAGGAATGTGGCTGAGAGGTAAATAGAGACTACGGCGGAGACAAAGAAGACGGTGGAGCCTAGGGTTTCACCTTCCGTCCACGTGAAGTTGGCGATCTTGGGGTGGTCCACGAGCCAGTAGGTTAGGGTGGAGTAAACCGATGCCATCCTCAGGCGAAGTTTGGAGGAACTCAAGTTTGATGATATGGTAGACAGACAAGAGGCGATATTTATATAATATTAATTTGTGTTCACAAATTTGTTCGTTAATGAAAAGTGAAAAACAATAATGTCATTGCGTAAACCTATGCCATTGCGTCGTGAATGTTGGAACATGGAGTAACCCAATGCCATTGCGTCACCGGATGTCACGCGTCCCCGCTTTCCCGGCGCTGATCTGACCAATGTGCATGGGAGAGAGACGAAGGATCAGAGTGTACTATATCATCAATATTTATTTTATCATGCATAACGTGGGAACGTAATACCGTAAAGAATGTATCATCAGTTTATTTTAACATGCATAACGTGGGAAGGTAATATCGTAAAGAATGCAACATCACTAAGTGTTTCAGGCTTAAATAAGTGTTATGCGTATTTAATAATCACGTTTGTTTCAGGCTTTCAGTATCTTGAAGTTGAGTGAAGTTGTTGTGAATTTTGATGTTTCGTATGAGTATTTTTTAAATCAAACATTAACCTAAACTGAAGCATTTTCGCTATACTAATTAGTAATTACCATTCCAGCTGTATGTGGATACCAAATTCATGCACATAAATGTAGAAGAAATTTGACTCACCCAATCCAACCAAGAAAATAGTTTAGTCTTGGATATGAGTTTTTGTATCTAAAACTAATATTTATCAATTTATGTTTGGATTATTTAGATTGGTCTTTTGATAACTAAAAAACTTAAATAAAACCCAAATAACTTACGTAAGTATACACTTTTTTTTGTTAGAGGCCATCAACATACATAACTATACACTAGACATACATTAGTAGACATAAATGTAGAATTACCTAAATTAAAAGTAGCAGTTTACTTTATTTTTAAATATATATATATCCGAATCCAGTCGATGACTTAGATAATCCAAAAAATAAATGATATTTGGGTTCATTTTGGTCAAATTAAATGATTTATGATTCAAATCATTTGAACCCGATTTAAAATCTAGGAAACTTATTCAAAAATTTATGTAGATCAGATCGGATCAAAATATTTATTACAACCTAAATAACTCAGACCTAACCAAAAACCTAACTCAAAATCTAGTTTGGCCACCCCTACAGAAATAGTCAAAGCCAATCCTGGACTTAATAAGAGGAAGTTTATGGTTGGAGACTTTGGGAGTATACAAGTTTTTTAGTCACTTAATAATTTGCGGGTGGAAAGTTGAAAGTTGAAAGTTGAAAGTTGAAACTAGAAGATAATGCTTTACCCAAAAAAAGTTTCCTTCTCGAAAAGAAAAGGGGCTATAATTTTTGTGTCTGTTTTGGGCTAGGAACCCATTTAGGTCAGACTTAAAACCAAAATAATCGAAACATTTGTAAAAACAGGCCTTCGCATTTTGAACCCCCAATTTCATTGTTAGTCGGTCTATTACATTGTTTGTCATCTAAACAAATTGTATTATTTAAAAGTGTAAAAGGATGGTCGTCCAAATAAAATAAGAAAATTGGAAAGAGATACAATCCTGTAAACCGTCATTATCAGAAATGAAACTTTTGTGGAAAAGATTCCAAATCTAGTCATCTTCTTCCATCCGAGGAAATGTATGGCTCAAAAATCAAAATCAAGATCAAAATTCTCTTGATGTACACACACGAGGAGAAAAGATGATGAAAAATTGAAAACTAAAAGGTTAAGAGATTCATTTTTTAATAAAAAAACGGTAAAAAAAAGTGAGAAGAGACATGTAAATATGTAAATGCCGCGTTAGGCGGAAGTGTACAAAGTAGTAACCAATCACGAGCAGCGTCTGAAGCCCGATGCAGCAGAGACACAGAGACACAGAGACAGACATTTCTCTCTCTCTCCTCCCATAAGATCTCAACATCACTTTTTTTCTTTTTAATTCAACTTTTTAAAAAAATTAATCTTCTTCACAGCAGTAGTTTTAACTTATAAAAAATTATCTTACGGGCTCTTCTGAAGAGGGCAAGAGCGGAGAATCAAAGCTGCTTATTTGCTTCTTCTTCTCCCAGTCTCAGAAAGCTGTCTTCTTTTGAGCTGTTTTGTCTCTGGTAAGTGCTTTTTTTTCTTTTCTTTCTGAGTCATTCTTGAATCCAAGTTTAGATCCCATGTCATTCCTTCAGTGTTTCGCTTTATTCGTTTGTTTATATTCTCGCCAGCTTTTGATTTTTCTTTGAGATTTCCGTCAAAAATGTGTTGTAAATATTCATATTTGGATCTGAGATTCTTAGTAAACTGAATATTCTGTTTCATGAATATTAGTTTCGTTCGAGTGACTTTTAGCTACAAGTAAAATTAGTTTCAGCTACTTAGAAAAGTAATTAATCTGAATCAGTTGGATTTTGAATTATAATCTTGGTTAATAGTGTTGTGTCTTATAATTTAACTTGCGTAGGACACTGTCAAGTTAAAAAAACTTGAACACATTACACACCAAATCTAAATGGACGAGGCAGAGAGTTTTGTCCCTTTTCGGGGAATAAAGAATGATGTCAAAGGGAGACTCAGATGCTACAAGCAAGATTGGATCAGTGGTCTGAGAGCTGGATTTAGGTAATAAACTCATGTTTTTTTCTCTAACAAAAATGTTAATGGTTGTGAGGCTCTGATGTGAACTTCATTTATAGGATTCTGGCACCAACAACTTACATATTCTTTGCATCCGCTATTCCGGTTATCACATTTGGAGAACAATTGGAAAGAGATACCGGTACATCAGAATAACACTTCTGCTCCCTTATTCATATTTACTGTCTTTGATTCTTAATGAGAGTAACAGAAAGCTTTTGTGTGTTTTGTTGCCAGATGGGAAGATTACCGCTGTTCAAACCTTAGTTTCGACAGCATTATGTGGAGTGATACATTCCATTATTGGAGGCCAGCCATTGTTGATTCTTGGTGTTGCTGAGCCTACTGTTATCATGTACACCTTCATGTTCAATTTCGCCAAAAGTAGACAGGATTTGGGCTCTAATCTCTTTCTCGCTTGGACCGGATGGTAAAACTCAAAATCTTTCTCTTTGCATAACTCATAAAAGTCTCAAACTTTATGAAAGAGGGCATTGCTTTCTTTTTTTTAAGGTTTGCTTGTGGACGGGGATGTTGTTGTTCTTGTTAGCTGTATTAGGCGCTTGCTCCTTTATCAACCGATTCACTAGACTTGCTGGAGAGCTGTTTGGTATCCTAATCGCCATGCTTTTCATGCAAGAAGCCATTAGAGTGAGTAAAGAAAAGCTACCTTTATTCGGTTACAATCACAGCTTTATACTATCATTTGCATCAAAAGCTTGTCCCTTTACGTTGAAACCTCAACTTTTCAGGGCATTGTGGATGAGTTTGGTGTCCCCGGAAGAACAAATCCGAGATCAGCTGAGTTCCAACCTGCTTGGGTGTTTGCAAATGGAATGTTCGGTTTGGTTTTGTCTTCAGGACTTCTTTTTACCGCACTGAAAAGCAGAAAAGCAAGATCTTGGAGATTTGGTGCTGGTAAGGAACCTTACTGTTCATTCTAACTGTGAATCAAAAGAAACTCAGGATCATTGGTGTTCTTGTGATTGCAGAATGGTTGCGAGGGTTTATAGCAGATTACGGTGTTCCAGTCATGGTGGTAGTGTGGACTTGTATATCATACATACCTTGGAAAAGCGTTCCTCAAGGGATACCAAGACGTCTCGTTAGTCCTAATCCATGGTCTCCTGGTGCATATCAGAATTGGACTGTCATTAAGGCACTAATCACTTCCCTCTCAGACTTTATTACTCTCTCTACTATCATCAATGCTTAATGTTCATGATGAATAAACTTTGCAGGAGTTGCTGGATGTGCCTGTGGTTTACATTCTTTTAGCGTTCGTTCCAGCGTCAATGATCGCTGTTCTCTACTACTTTGACCATAGTGTAGCTTCGCAGCTCGCACAGCAGGAAGATTTCAATCTTAGAAAGCCTCCTTCTTTCCATTATGACCTTCTTCTCCTAGGTTTCTTGGTAATATAGAAAAATTCTGTTTTTTTTTTTACTGATCTATTGACTTGACCGTTTATCAAAATATGAAATGTTGAAACTTTACTTTTGTAGACAATCTTATGCGGTCTCCTCGGGATTCCTCCATCCAACGGTGTCATCCCACAATCTCCAATGCACACAAAAAGCTTGGCAACACTAAGACACCAGGTTTGATTATCTCACTTTGCGTGTATATAAGCCTTCAATTGCATTTTTCCAAAGGCTTTTAAAAACCAATGCAGAGGTTGATTTGCAGTTACTACGAAACAAACTCGTGGCAGCTGCGCGCAAATGCATGAAAAACAAAGCAACTTTAGGGCAAGTCTATGGAAGTATGGAAGAAGCTTACCAACAAATGCAGAGCCCTCTGATACACCAAGGGCCTTCTCGGGTATGATGTGCGAGATCAATCATCTTATATCAGTTTGTAATTAGATTTTAACTCATTTATTCCTGAATATCAGATTCAGGGGCTCAAACAGTCACACATGCACAAGGCTTCAGGCTTAGGAAACGCAGATACAGTGGTCGATGAGACAGTGTTTGATGTAGAGACAGAAGTCGAGAGTGTATTGCCAGTGGAAGTAAAAGAACAAAGAGTAAGCAACTTTCTTCAAGCTATGATGGTTGCTGGATGTGTTGCAGCAATGCCTGTAATCAAAAGAATCCCAAGCTCGGTGCTTTGGGGTTACTTTGCTTACATGGCAATCGAAAGCCTCCCAGGGAATCAATTCTGGGAAAGGATCGTACTTCTCTTCACCGCCCCAAGCAGGAGATTCAAGTAAAAGATGAAACCTTTCTTCCTCAATCTGAGCATGTCTTGTGTTCTTCTGCATTATCAGTTATCATAATCTCTGTGAAATTTTGTTTATGTATCAGAGTTCTTGAGGATAACCATGCGGTGTTTGTTGAAACCGTTCCGTTTAAGACAATGGCGATGTTTACTCTGTTTCAAGCGGTTTATCTGCTGATCTGCTTTGGGATCACGTGGGTTCCGGTGGCCGGCGTTTTGTTTCCGTTGATGATAATGTTTCTTGTTCCGGTAAGGCAATACGTGTTGCCTAATTTCTTCAAAGGAGCGCATCTCCAAGACTTGGATGCTGCAGAGTATGAAGAAGCACCTGCTCTCTTATCATTCAATCTCAAACCGGTAATAAACTCTCTTCTTCTTGTTCGTCCTCTACAAAAGTTTAGGGCTTAGATGATCTTGGTCTATGTGCATGCAGGAAGGGGAAGTGAGTAGTGCGACGTCGTTTGCGGACAGTGGAGAAGTGATGGACGGGATGTTCACGAGAAGCAGAGGAGAGATAAGGAGGTTGAGCAGCATTAAGCTCGGTGTTGGCGGAGGGAGTGGATCGGCGGGAGGTTCGCCGGCGGGAGGAGTGGAGTTGATGAGAAGAGTGGTGAGTTTTCAGAACCCGAGGGTTTCGGAGAAAGTGTATATACGGAGCTTAAGTGATTTCAGAGGAGCAAGAGGAGGAGGAGAGATAAGTAGTCCAAGGTCGCCAGCCGGAAGAGCTCCTCTCAGTCCACGATTCGCCGCCGCCGCCGGAGGTGGAGGAGAGCAGAGACTTTCTAATTTAGGAAAGGCTGTCTAGTCAGCAGTATAGGTCGTTAAACTGTTAGAATTGTGTGGTTGAAAAGTAAATCTTTTTTTTCGGCAAAAGTAAATCTTCTTTCTTATTCCTCGTTTTCTTATCCCAAACAAGAAAATGGCAAATCCATCTTGGTAAAATTATAGTTAACTGGGAGAATGACGCACTGGCTCGAGTTTGTTGGGGCATATTGGCTAGTCTCTGCCTGTGCGGTGGATTCACACAATTGACGAGAACCAACTTATCTACAAATATATATGTTGGGATGAGTTTGGTGGCTCTCTATGTGATTTTCCTGGTCAAGTATATGCTATCTGATACTCCATCCATAGTTTATAGGTCTGGATCGTGTCTAAGGTCATTTGTGCCATTAGTGTTTTTCTTCATCATCTTTTTCACAATATACTATAACCGAACCGTATAAGTCTCTATCCTCATCTTATCTATCCTTTTTGGTGTAGTGGTTTTAGTGCAGTTAATTTTTCCAAGAGATGGGTTCTATGTGGGTTATGTTTTGGTGATAATAGCTGTTGGGATTTATCTAGCATTAGGTGCTATAGACCATAATCTTGATATCATACCTTTATGGTTTATTTTCTACGATATTTTCATATGTGAGATGATAATTTGTCCAGGAAAACCCCACTTTTTACTCACTACTGATATATTTATTTATAGATACCTGATTTATCATATTTACTTATGTTTGAATTTCCTTTAACTACATATTTAGTTTTGGTTATTTCTTCTCATAGCGATAATTGTTGCCTGGGATTCATGTTTATAGTTAGTTCACTTTGCCTGCGTAATAGTGCCTACGTTAGAGTTAGCACTTAGCAAATTCATCGTCACATGGGTACCTAGATTTGCTTCTAAGAGCATTTTCAACCAACCATCAAATCTCCCCTCAAACACTATTTTCGTGTGAAATTTATCTCCAACCTACTTTTATTTTTGACAATAAAACCAGAAAATACTATTTTTTTTCCTCATTTATAGTGTAACTTCACTTTTTTTGAGTGGTGATGAATCACTCAAAGTTCTTCTCCATCTTCACCACCACCAATCTCCATCTTCCCGCTTACTACTTGCTGTCTTCTTCTTCTTCTTCGTCTTCTTCTCCCCTTATTTTTGATATTGATCTTTTTTATTTACATATTGATCCTTTAAATTTAGTTTCTTTTATTTTTAACTTAAATAAATTATAAAAAAAAATTGTTTTTTTATTATTATAATTAATCATAAAACATTATTTTAGAAAATGACATAATTTATATTATACAAATGGATTAGAATTAAACTTTATCATTTACTTTGTAAATAGTAGATAACTCTAGAAAATTACATAAATGAAAAATTATTGAAAGTTTTTTGTATTTTTAATGAAATAATGTAATTACTTTGTATAATAATGGTTTAATTTAAATAATATACTAATTTATGGAATTTTTTATGAAGAATCAAATAAGTGGGGCTAATTTGTAAAACATATAATTAAAAGGTTTTTGCAATAAATTTAGATATAAAATATACCTAGAATATTCCATTTTTGGTGTTAAAAATAAGAGAATACATTGGAGAGAAACACACATTATTATAAAGAAACACTAAGGGGGGTTATTGGATTGATGATTTAAAAAGACTTGTTTTTTTTTTTCCAAATCACCTCTTATTGGATCTAGTATTTATAAAAATCACTAACAATCCAAGGTTATTGAACTAATCATTTGTACAAATTCCTTAAAATCTCCTCTTATTGGAAAATTAGGATTTCATTAATAAAAACTGTTTTGAGGGATTTGTGAGGGATTTGTGAGAGATTTTCAAGTTAAAAACAAAAGAATTCAAATACCACCTTATGAGGTGAGATTTTCCAAATCCTCTTAAAACTTCATAGATTTGGATTTATCCAAATAACTCCAAATCATTGATACAATAAGCCCCCTAAAAATAAAAGAGAAAATGATATCTAAGAACATCTCCAATGTATATCTCTATTTTTACCTCAATAATATAATATTTGGAAAATAGAATTGAAATTCTCTCAAACCCATCTTTATTTCTAACTCAATAATAGAAATCTTTATTCTTTCCTCTTTATTTCCACTTTTTCCTTTAAATATAGAGAAAAAAATAGATATTTCAATTATTGAATTAGAAATAGAGGTGGATTGGAAAGAATTTAACCTCTATTTTTCAAATTCTTTATTATAAAGACAAAAATAGAGAATAAATATAGGTATGTTGGAAATGGTGTAACACTCCTATATTTAGATCCATTGAGTTTTTTTTGGATTATAAATTGTTTTGTTTATCTGTCCGCTAGCATTGAGAACGCTCAGCATAGATTTATGATGTCTTTTAAATTTTAATTAATGTTAGATATTGTCCAAGCTTATCCATTCCTTTTAATCAATGTTATGTACTCCTGTTTATAACTTTTGGAATTTATCTAGCAACAGGTGTTATAGACTATGATCTTGATATCATGCCTTTCTAGTTTATTTTCTACGATATTTTCATATGTGATATGATTATTGTTATTATAGTATTATCAACTATCCGGAAAATCACCGTTTTTTTTACTCACTGATATATTTATTTATAGATATTTGATTTATCATATTTACTTTATGTTTTAATTTCCCTTGGCTAGCTTTATGAATGTAATTTGTTTTCTTTTTG
Source organism: Erythrophleum ivorense (assembly GCA_026724425.1). Taxonomy (NCBI): domain Eukaryota; kingdom Viridiplantae; phylum Streptophyta; class Magnoliopsida; order Fabales; family Fabaceae; genus Erythrophleum; species Erythrophleum ivorense. The sequence continues at coordinate 2,422,050 of JAIUCV010000115.1, forward strand.
TTTTTAATCTTCTCTTTTACATTAATTCATAATGCCAGTAAGTTTTTATATGATCCATCGATAGAAGAGTCTAATTATACTACGGTAAAAGAAATTGAGTTATATATTAATCGTAGTTCTTTATGATCCACCAATTTGGGATATATTATTATAGTCATAGTCTAGGAAAGCATAGTATAATATTATTGCAAGATGATCTCCAGAACCAGAAAGTCTGAACGGTGTCGTTTAGTTACCAACGAAAACAAGGACGTTTCACTAGCCCAATATGAACAACATCATTCAACGATAAGGAAACGACGACGTTATGAGTTTAACAGAGCAAGAAGATACTCTGCTTCAGAGCTGGCAATTTGCCTTGGCGTCACTGAGTTGTTCTACAACTGCAGATGACTCATCCTGATTCCTGGATCTCCATGAAACGTCGATGTTAAACGGGTAAAGCTTCTAAATTTCACCATTAACACAACTTTTCAGCTTTGATTTATATCTTCTCAAAACTCTGTATCACAGTGTAATAAAAATTTCAGAATTTGCAATGTTTTTGCTGCTGGGTCTACTTGTATCCATCTAAGACTGCTCTTTTCTTCACCAATTGGGTTTTAATTCTCTTCCTTGTGCTTAATGTCTCGATTCAGCTGGTATATTTGGGGTCGTTGACCATTGTTCCAAGGATTCAGAGAATTAGAATCGGATTATACTAATTCTAATTCGGAATCTGTGTTTTCCTTAGGTGTTGATGTGACTGATAATGCCAATCACTGCCATTGTTGGATCTCAAATTTGGTTCCACTACTTCACTTAGAATGAGGAATTGGTCGGTGGGAATATCTGTCATGCTTCTTACATTGATCTTCGTCATCCGTTATAATCAAATTGATCACAAACTTCCTACAAATCACAATGCGGATGATGTTAGTAAAGAAGGAGAGGGTGTTCACGAACCAGCAAAGAAGCCACATTTTATCACTTTGGAAGATCTTGATTATCTCTTTTCAAACAAGAGCTTTTACGGAGAAGAAGATTCGAATGGAGTGCTTGTATGGTCTCATATGCGTCCATTTATCGAAAGGCCAGATGCTTTGCCAGAAACTGCTCAGGGGATCGAAGAAGCTGCATTGGCTATGAAAGATTTGGTTTTTATGATCAGTAAAGAGAAAGTAGCTTCTTCTGCTGCTGCTATGGTCTCTAAAGAAGATGAAAGAAACTGTCCGGATTTTGTAACTGGAATTGATGGGGATTTGTCTGGTTTAAAGCCTCTACTTGATCTTCCATGTGGCTTAACCGAAGATTCTTCAATAACTTTGGTTGGTGTTCCTGATGAACAACATTCTAGAAGCTTTCAGATTGAGCTCCTTGGCTCAAAACTATCTGGAGAAACCCATCATCCAATCATCTTGCGGTATGATGTGAATGTTTCTGAGCCATCCATATTGCAAAACACATGGACAGAGAAGCTCGGGTGGGGCAAAGAAATGAGATGCCCATGTCGTGGATCATTTAGGAAACAAATAGGTAACAAAACTCCAAATGTCACATATGTTTGTTCTTTGCAACTTTATACGTTCCATTAACAGTTACTCTCTTGGCAACCATATTGTAGTTGATGAACTTCCTCTCTGCAACCAACAAACCGGTAGAATTGCTTTGGAGGAGAGTCCCAACGATGATGCAACAATGGAGTTTTCTCTTGGAAATGCTAATTTTCCATTTCTGAAAGGGAGTCCCTTCACTGCAACGCTCTGGTTTGGCTTAGAAGGTTTTCATATGACGGTAAATGGGCGGCATGAGACTTCATTTGCTTACAGAGAGGTAAAGAATGACTATACAACGTTTCGTTTTGAGGTTGTTTGTTGTTGCTTTGTTTGAAAACCAACGACATATCTGATTTGCAGAAGCTCGAGCCTTGGTTAGTGAGTGCAGTCAAAGTCTCAGGTGGTCTGAAACTGTTATCTGCCTCAGCCACAAGACTTCCCGTTCCCGATGACCATGTTTCTGTAGCCATAGAAGAGAAGCTTAAAGCTCCATCTCTTTCCGGAGTTACAAGAATAGCATTGTTGGTGGGTGTTTTCTCCACTGGAAACAATTTTAAGCGACGCATGGCGTTGAGAAGATCTTGGATGCAGTATGAGGCAGTAAGATCTGGCAAAGTCGCTGTTCGGTTTCTCATTGGTCTTGTAAGTAGTTCTGAAAAGTGAACATTTTCTCCTTGGGGGTTTATACATTTCTTAGCAATAACTTGGCGTTTGTTTTGGTACAGCACACGAATGAGAAAGTCAATTTAGAGATGTGGAGAGAAGCTAAGACATATGGAGATATTCAGTTTATGCCATTTGTTGACTACTATGGTTTACTTAGCTTGAAAACAGTTGCGCTTTGCATTCTCGGGGTAAGCTACTGTTTACACAAATCATGGGGCTGTTCGTTTGATCATTTGGCTGATCCAGCTGGATGAAGCTGGTAGATGATGTTTGTTTAGTGACAAAAATGCAAATCATCCAAATGGACCATCTGAATGAGTTTAAAATTTTAGGCAAAATTTTTAACATCTAGCTGGATCATTTGGCTGATCCAAATTGGATCATTTGGATGAACATGATCCAGCCACAAATACAAATGACGATTATACCCTTAATTTATACTTGAAAATTATACCCTTAATTTATACTTGAAAAAATATAGATTTATTTCTTTTCTAAAATAAAAAAAAAAATCAAAATCATTCGAAAAAATCATTTTTCCGTAAAACAAAAAAAAATATTTATTCGCCAAAATCGCAAAATCATTCCCTTCAAATCCGTAAAATCATGTTTTTCCGCCAAAACCCCAAAATCACATTTTTTCGCCAAAATCACAAAATCACGTTTTCCCGCCAAAACCGCAAAATCCCGTTTTTCTGTCGAAACCAAAAAATCATGTTTTCCGCAAAAACCGAGAAAACACATTTTTCCGTGAAAACCACATAATCACGTTTATCCGCCAAAACCGTAAAATCGCATTTTCCCGCCGAAACCACAAAATCACGTTTTCCCGCCAAAACCGAAAATTGAATTTTTCCCGTCAAAATCGTGAAATCACGTTTTCTCGCCAAAACCGTAAAATTATTTTTTTTGTCAAAATCGTGAAATCGTGTTTTCCCACCAAAACCGCAAAATCACGTTTTTCTGCCGAAACCACAAAATCGTGTTTTTCCGCCAAAACCACAAAATCATGTTTCCCGCCAAAACCGCAAAATCACGTTTTACCCGCCAAAACCGTAAAATCACGTTTTCCCGCCAAAACCGCAAAATACATTTTACCCGCCAAAACCGTAAAATCATGTTTTCCCGCCAAAACCGCAAAATTGAATTTTCCCGCCAAAATCGCAAAATCATGTTTTCCCGCCAAAACTGTAAAATCGCGTTTTTCCGCCAAACCCACAAAATCATGTTTTTCCGCCAAAACTACAAAATCACGTTGTCCCACCAAAATCGCAAAATTGAATTTTTCCGCCAAAACCGTAAAATCGTATTTTTTCGCCAAAACCGCACAACTGAATTTTTTTTGCTAAAAGCTCAAAATCGCGTTTTTCTGCCGAGAAATCATGTTTTCTGTCAAAACCGAAAATTGTGTTTTTTGTCAAAACCGTGAAATCGTGTTTTCCGCTGAAACCGTGAAATCGTGTTTTCTCTTCGAAACCGCAAAATCACGTTTTATTGCTTTGATATTATTTTATATCATAAATTTATATTGTTAAAAAAATAGTTTAGATAAAAAAAAAATGATTTGATAAAAAATGAGTATTTTCTTCTCAAATCAAAATAAGGGTAGTTTTGTCTTTTTATATTATAAGCATTTGAATGATCTATCTAACTGAACAAATGAACAAAACATTGCATTTCGCTGAACCATTTGGCTGAACCATCTGAATGAGAGTAAAAAAAACAAATATCATCTAGCTGCTTCATCTGAATAGTCCATCCAACTGGATCATCTTGATGAATCAGCCAACTAAGCAAACAAACAGGGCCCATGTATCCACTTCTTGACTTGTATCGGTGAATCCTTTCTCTCAATGTTAGTACAGACCAAAGTCATCCCAGCAAAATACATAATGAAGACGGATGATGATGCGTTTGTTCGGGTCGATGAACTGCTATCGAGTCTACAAGAGAAACCGTCTAGTGCTCTTTTGTACGGTTTGATATCATTTGATTCATCGCCAGACAGTGAACAAGGCAGCAAATGGTACATCACTAAAGAGGTAACAATTCTCACACCTCTCTTTGCTCTAATCTTTTTAAAGAGTCTTATGGCATTCTCTTTGTGAAGGAATGGCCTCTAGAATCGTATCCCCCATGGGCACATGGCCCTGGCTACGTCATCTCTCAGGACATTGCGAAATTTGTGGTGAAGGGTCATCGTCAAAGAGATCTTAAAGTGAGTTTTGCATTTTCATCATAGAGTTAAGTTACTCCTAATCCAAGAGATCATAATTTAACTTTGTCCTTATTGCTTTTCTGTAAGCTTTTCAAGCTGGAAGATGTGGCTATGGGGATATGGATTCAACAATACAATCAAACAGTAAAAAGAGTAAAGTACATCAATGACAGAAGATTTCATAACAGTGGCTGTCTATCAGATTACATTCTTGTTCATTACCAAACTCCTCGGCTTGTGTTGTGTCTGTGGGAGAAGCTGCAAAAGGAGAGCCAATCTGTTTGCTGCGAATAAGATAAGACTCAATCTCGTTGGAAAAGATTGAGACTGATGATGAAATTGTCTGCCGGAAAACTTGAAAATCTTGTTGCTTTGGATATGATAAAATGTTATGTTGTGTTCTGTCTAAAATGCAGCATGAAACTATGTGAAATGTTTTTTAACCCACTGTATAGATTATGTAGTAGTAAATTAAGGAGCACATGTTTTTGGCTGTTGGGTTATTTTGTAAGCATACAAAACACACACTTAAAAAAAAAAAAAAAAAAAAATCACACAAGTTTAACCAAGTTTGATATAATATATGTTTTTCTTTATTTTTTTGTTGCTTTATTGAATACGGAATATTATTATTGATGATTTGTAATATGTAAGAATTTATCTCAATTTTGTAGAATATATTAATGAACAAAAGTAGAATATATCCCTTGTGCTTTTCTTATCGTTGATGAAAATGCGAAATGCAACTTAAAAGGACAATGCATAGAGTTAATCCCAAATGAATCTTAGAAGCACATTAACAAATGCATAGAGTTAAGATTCATCTTCTAAGACAATTCGGGATTAAAAACATAGAGTATAAGTTAGATTCATCTTCTAAGAAATGCATCTTCTTCATCTTTCCTAAAAGCTTTCGTTCAAGCTTTCTTTTATTTTTTTCAGCAAATGAAAATCATATTTATTAATTTATTTTGCTTTGGAATGGTTGTAGTGGTACAATGAAGAAACGTATAATGGTAATCTTGTCGATGTTAATTATTCTCTAATCGATGCAAACAAAAAGAAGAAGAAAAATTGTAAGCGAGAGGGGCAATCAAGATAATTATTTTTGGATGAGTTGTGTGAGTTTGTGTAATTCTGCATGCAGTCAGGTACATTCATTTGTCCATTGACCAGTCACGAAGATCAATTACAAGGGATCATGTTATGAAAAAAAATCAAAATCAATGATTTTTGTTGTTGTTGAAAAGCATGTTGAGCTACGTACAATCAATATAATAAATTATTAGTGTTAGCATTGTTAATTCGTAGATCATATATATAAAATGTTAACAGTAATACTTTTTTATTTTATTTTTCATAGAGTTATTACAAATAAACTCCTCACTTAAAACAAATCGTTTTAAAAAAGTAAATTACAAGGTTTTCATGATATTATGGCAAATGGGCGGCATGAGACTTCATTTGCTTGCCTTTATTGCTTACAAAAGTTAGTTTTAAGGTTGTTGCTTTGTTTAAAAAAAAAAACTGATTTACATATCAATTCAGTATATACTATTCGATAATATTTGACATGGTCTATTTACGGGACAATGGCCACTATGAAGACATTATGAATTGTTTTACGAATTTGATCTCTGCCTTTGATGTGACTTTGTCACATGACTAATCAAGCACTGTCGATTTTACTCATTTTTTTGTCTTTCTTATAAATATGTTATTTTTTGGCAAATATTAAAATACCTTATAGGTAGGGGATGATTTTTGGATGTCAATCCCGATATCTCCAACACGTGCTAGTGTCTAGAGGACATGTGTGTGTATATATGATGTAGATCTCTCTTCCCTTCATTTTTTATTTCAAGTATCGTGAGATGTCTAATAGGGCAGATATTAGGGGAGATCACATCGTTTTTCTATCCCTTGTGGTTACTATCATTCTTCTGGTGTTGTTCTTAGCCTTTTTGATACGAAACTACCAAAATCTTCTGATACCCATTTACCAACATGTTCTGAGACCCTTTTATGAATATCAAGAGAATAGTCTCTTGATGATCGATTGTTGGGATGGATCTCATGGTTATATGGGTATAGGTTTACTCTTATGGTCCAGGGGTTGTTTTGTTATTGGAGATGGTGTCTCTATTTTGAGAATTCAAGTTTGTGGGAAACAATTCTAAAAAAACATTCGAGAGAGGCTAATTCATGTATGTTTAATCCCTCTTCTTTGGAATGTTATCCCAAGACATGTATAAAAAACCTACAACATGGAAGTAAAACACACAATTTGTGTGATAAGAGTACGATCAAACCGCCTCCCCAAGTCCAGCTATCAAACAGATTCATGAAACACTAATAAGCTGTCACTGAAAGTTACTGTGACACTTGTTTAAATCATATATGATCTCTCTTTCTATGTTTTATATGTACATGATGATGTAATCGAATCTAATCAAGAAATGAAATTGCATTAGATTTTATTACATCACCATCCTTCGGCTTAGCTCCAGTTTCATCTTAAGCCCTCTTTTCTTCTTCTGCTTTGGCTTTTTGTTAAGTTTATGCACGAGCCTTCTTTTATTCTTCTACTTTGGCTTTTTGCTCAGTTTCATCTGGGGCTGTCTTCTCTTTCTTTGGCCTTTTTCTCAGTCTCATCTTCAACCTGTTTCCTTTCTTTTTTTTTGCCATAAACTCCTCATAACATGTGTTGTTTCGGAAATAGAGTACCAATATCAGAATACTAGAAATGATAATCCTGATAAGTTTTCCCCATGGCCCTCGAAACTCATGAGTTAAAAACACCTATAACTATAGTGAAAATCCCATTCCCTATCCCAAAATCTTGAAATATGTAGAATACCTTAAAAAAAAAAACGAAATTCCTTGTTGGCAAAGATTTGGCTTTGGGATTGGTTTTCAAGTGTCTACTTGGGTGTCTATTCCATATTGTTACTCCGTGATTCATAAACAGCTGAATTATGTTCTCAATAATATGGTCGGGTCACATCTAAGCAATGATTAAAGAAACATTTAATCCTACAATATATTAAAGGAGAAACTTTTTGGCTGACGTGGCGAGCCCACAATTTTTTGGGGTATTTTTGATTTATTTAATTAAATCATATATTTTTATCTGGATAAAGACGCGGGTTGTTAATCGGGTCGGTTTTTTTTCTCTCCATTACTGAAACGCTCCAGATCTCTCACCTGCAAAAAAAAACCTAATCTTCTTTCTTCTTCGAGTCTATTTCGGTTTCCCTTACAAAACAACAAATTTTGATCTGCTTCTCAGATCTTTTATGATTTTGTCTCATTCGGTGCCTTTATTCCATGATTTCGCATCTGGAAAAAACCTGGATCTTCTCCCATTTGGTTTTTTTTCTTCTCCATTTCTTCTCCATTACTGAAACCGACATCATCTAGATGAGATCGGCGAATCACTCGACGGCCATATATTGGGATGAGAAAGCCGAGTTTCGGAATCTGAGCTTGATTAGTCGCAAACGGATGCAGGTTTGGGTCGACTACGATAGTCGTAGCCATCGAATCGATGTCAGGTTTCGGAATCTGAGCTCTGAATCGTAGCCACCGTTCGATTCCGTTAATCAGGTTTGTTCTTTAGTGTTTTCACCATGGCTCCGTTCGATTCTCTGTTTTAGGGAAGTGAGAAAAAGTTTGAATCTTTGACATTCTTTCTTTCAAATTTAGCGATTATTTTTGTTTGAATCCATCATCTCGATTTCATGTACTGTTGAATCGCCTGCGTATTCAAATTTAGTTTAGATCGTTGCCATTCTTTCATGTATTTTACTTTAAATATATACTATGGCGATTATTTTTGTTTTCGTTTCCTTATAGAAATTTTTTTTTGTTCCTCAAATCTCTGTTTTGGGTTTCTTTCTTGATAAACACCGGAAAAGGCTATTGCTTTCGGTTTGTGATTCTCACGTTATTCTCATTGATTCTCATCCTCAAATATTGAAATATCGCCGTTTGTGTATTCTTCTTCATCAAGACAAAATCAGTTTGTGTAATCAAGTTTTCTTCTTTTAGAAACATATGATCAATGCTCCTATTTAATGTTGCATACGATTTCCTACATATTCTGTTTTACCATAACCAGATTATCTATATTATTGTCATTTTTATTTCTCTGTTGTTATTTCCCAATTTGATTTTTATGCGTTAAAGTTGATTTCCAACATTGTTAGACCCTCTTCCCCAAGAAAACAGATAATTCCTTTTTCGCTTATATGATAGTTAATTCTCGATGAATAACATTTAATGACATAATATTTTTAGGTGGCTAGAACTAAACATAGATACGAAACCTCATTCTCCTATATAAGGAGATCATTCTCATCTTTCATTCTCATCACTTTCACACCCAAAACTCACATAAGTTAACATTTTCCGAAAAAGTTATAGCAATGGCGGCAATTGTTGATGTTTACTCTGTCAAGCCTTTCAAGTCGCAATGGAGAATCCGTGTTAAGGTCCAAAAGGCTTACAATGGTCCTTCGTGATACAGTGTAAACTTTTATTCTTATTTTCTTTCAGATTTTGTTTTTAACGATTTGAAAAAATACAAGCAACTGATTATCCTAATGTTGTTTCAGCGATGTTCGACTGAATTGTGTCTTATGGGGACAATTTGCTGAACAGCTTGAAGCTTTTGCTCAGAATCTCAGTGAAGCTGTTGTCATTTTCGTGCTTCGATTTGGCAAGATTCGTCTTTACCAAGGTAACATTCTCTAATGGGTTTATTTCTTAACATATGAGCTTTACAAATATTGCGTATCACGTTCAGAAGTTTACTGACATTCTTACACAGGTGTTTGGAGTGTTGGAAATTGTTACAACTGTTCTATTATGATGAACAACTCTGACTTGCCCGAGATCATTGCATTCAGGGAAAGGTTTTGATTTTTACCAAATTGTTCTCCATTACTTTCAATTATGTTTGATCAAAACCTAATGATATTGTGATTACTTTTGTCAGACTTCCAAAAGATGGTGTGACTTTGTCGTACACTCATCCCAATCAGTTGACTATTGTGAACTCTGTTTCGGTTCGGGAGGATTTTCTGACAAAGAGTCCACGCAGGACCATATCTGAGGTTGTATCTGCGTCTGAGGTATGTGACAATATCATTTAACAATAGATGGTGTTAACTTCATTGCTGAATGTAAAATCATGGGTTTAATTGTTTTTGTAGAATGTCCAGTGTGTTACAATGGCCACTATCATGTCCATTGACACTGAATATGGGTGGTACTATATTAAATGTCAAACATGTCAAAAGAAAGTCTTGCCATCAGATATGGATTCTCTAAAGGAAGAATTTCCTGAAAAAGAGTTTCCAGTTCAGCTCTGGAAATGTCAGACTTGCGCAGAGCATATTGAAAACGTCGCCCCAGTGTAAGTTTATGAATGGAGCAAACTTATTTGATAAATCATTGTAAGCAAAAATGTTTCATTATATCTTACAAGAATATTATTGATATGTAGCTTTATGTTGAGAGTCCGTGTGATGGACGGTACCCGGCGAGACTAAATTTCTTCTCTTTGACAAGCTTGCCATGGAAGTTGTTAACGTGACAGCTGCTGAGTTGGTCGATCATTATGGCGAGGTTTGTAGTGCAGAGACTCTTTATTAACTATATGTTAACATAAAAATGCAACCTTCTTAAACGTTTTTTTTTTTGTTGAAGCAGATACAGGATCCTGATCTTCTTCCTTTGGCATTAACTAACATATGTGGGAAGACATACTTATTCAAGCTTAGCATCGAGAAGTGCAATACCATTTACCATAGTGATACTTTCAAAGTTATCAAGATTGTTACCCAGACAGACATAGTGAAGGAGTTCACCGAGACTTCTGTTTCTCAGGTTTCATCTTCTCTACCTATGATTTATACTGAATAACGTACTCTTTACTGGAGAATGTGTAACGTCTATGTGCCCTATTATTAGGAGAAAACACCTGTTGCCATTAAAAAGATTGAAAACATCGAGGGTTCCAAACATCGACGAAAAAGATTCTAACGTTGTGTTTTTCTTATTCTGCAGCATTATAAAGTTATTTTACTTGGCGAAACTCTAAACAGCTTTTAATATTTTTTAATTATTACAACATTCATCAGTTATAAATGTTCTAGACTTGAGCGTATGTTTTTTTAATTATGTCGCAGTTTTAAAACGTTTGTTCAAGCTTTTATAATATTTATTTATATTTGAATCTTTGAAACCAATAATCTATTCATTTGAATTATCAAAGATAACGTTCAACGTACCCAAAAAATCACCCACTGAGTTCAACTTAAAAAAAAACATCCACAGCCTTCAAAGTTTTATTTGTAATCAAGGTAAAAAATACATAAAATCATCCACTTTATCCACGTTTAACATAGATAAATTCTTCCATTGTTGCATTAGAGTTCATCACTCACCCGCGCATTAAGCGCGGGCAATAATCTAGTTTATACTTATTTATGAAATTTTTTCTCTCTCACAAAGCTACTGAATCGATGAATACTTATCAATAATAGTTCAAATTTTGACATACTTTTACTTACCATTTTAAAAAATTTGTAATGTGTTAGAAGAAAATGCAAGTCAAGATATACACAACTAGATATACCGATCAATTACACTAACTTACCATAACATTCAACTTATTTATTTTGATTTAGAACTCACAAAATCTAAGCAACTAGTTATCTTGGGAGTTGCCAATTTATATGATTTCTTCGTGAAAGATTGTGAATAACTCGCCCCCATTCTATTAACAATGCGATCCTAATATAGGTAATATATGGCAATGTATTGAATGGAGATCTATATAATTTCTATATTCTAACACTTCGGGTATAAAACCTTTTCTCCTAGAAATTGTGAATGATACTAGGAAATTAATTATAGGAATTCATTGAAAACAAAAACAACTGAAAGGATGCAACACAGAAGTTGAACTTTGCCTTTATCAGCATTGCATATTTTCAAATGAATCATCTGGAAGCATTCTGATTTCCGAAGATATCATAATATCCCAATTCAAAGTCAACAATATATGCAAAGATAAACAAATCGAGAATTGTATAATCATCAAGCTGAACCGGAGCTATGTTCTATCGGTTTAATCTTTTAAAACAATTAATATATGGTTTTACAGTTCGGTTATTTGCAACCGGATTGAGTATCGACGGGAATTATCCGTAACAGAGTGTGACAGCGAGGTTTGAAGGAAGAAGACGATGGCGTCAATGTCTCTCTCGTTTTCTTCTTCGCTATGTTCGTCTCGAATTCCTGAAGCAAAGCGTACATTTCATCATAGAGATGCGAGCTTCGTACGATGCGTTTTGGCTGCTTCTAAATCTTCGCCGGGAGGTGCTACGAAGAAGAGGCTTTGGAAGGAAGGCGAATTCCCTGGAATCTCGGAGCCGACTAATCCGAGAAGAACTCCGATTAAGAATGTGAAGAAGAAACTTGACAGGAGAAGCAAAGCTAACGGATGGGTTAACACCGTCACTGAAACCTTGTCCGATTGCATCGCCAAAAAGCAGTGGCTACAAGCTCTCGAGGTACTTCAATTTCTCTCTTGTCAATCCCAATTCAGTGGAATTTGATCTCGAATCACGAATTTTAAATTAAGCTGAAATTGAAGTTCTGAAGATGAATTGCTTGAATTGGGTATTTGTTTTTGATCATCTTAGGTTTTTGGTATGTTGAGGGAACAGCCATTTTACCAACCAAAGGAAGGAACTTATATGAAGCTACTTGTTCTTCTGGGTAAATCTGGACAACCAAATCTTGCACAGAAGCTGTTCGACGAAATGCTTGAAGAAGGACTTGAACCAACAGCTGAGCTCTACACTGCTCTCCTCGCGGCTTACTGTCGCAACAATCTCATCGACGATGCGTTTTCAATTCTAGACCGAATGAAAAGCTTGCCTCAATGCCAACCTGATGTTTTCACATACAGCACTCTCCTCAAGGCGTGTGTGGACGCTTCTCTATTCGACTTGGTGGAGTCTTTATACAAAGAAATGGACGAGCGTCTGATATCTCCAAACACGGTGACCCAGAACATAGTCTTGAGCGGGTACGGTAGGGTCGGAAGGTTTGATCAGATGGAGAAAGTTTTGTCTGATATGCTGGTGAGTACTTTTTGTAAACCCGATGTGTGGACTATGAACATCATCCTTAGTGTGTTTGGCAACATGGGTAAGATAGACTTGATGGAGAGCTGGTACGAGAAGTTCAGAAACTTCGGGATCGAGCCAGAGACTCGAAGTTTCAACATCTTGATTGGTGCTTATGGGAAGAAGAGAATGTATGATAAGATGTCGTCTGTGATGGAATACATGAGAAAGCTCGAGTTCCCATGGACGACATCGACTTACAACAACATCATCGAGGCGTTTGCTGATGTCGGTGATGCGAAGAACATGGAGTATACGTTCGATCAGATGCGTAGCGAAGGTATGAAGGCAGACACGAAGACCTTCTGCTGTCTCATAAACGGATATGCGAATGCTGGTCTTTTCCACAAGGTGATAAGTAGTGTTCAATTGGCTGCCAAGTTTGAGTTACCCGAGAACACTTCTTTCTACAACGCGGTGATAGCAGCGTGTGCGAAAGCAGATGATCTGATAGAGATGGAGAGAGTGTACACGAGGATGAAGGAGAGGCAATGCGTTTGCGATTCGAGAACGTTTGAGATCATGGTGGAGGCGTATGAGAAGGAAGGTATGAATGATAAGATCTATTACTTGGAACAAGAGAAGCAAAAGGTTATGGATCACGCTGCCTCTACAAAAGAGGAAGAGAATCTCCCGGGATGATTGTCGTGGTTTTGTGAAATCTTTGTAATACACTTGATTGTTCTTGCAGCTTTGTGTATAAAGCTTTTTTTTTTTTTTTTTTTTTTTTTTTGTGATTGTTGTTGTTGCCTTGTTTTGTTAGATGGAAATCATGAAATGAAATAAGAGAGAGTATTAAGCTTTATGGGCCGGAATTATATATATTGAGCCCATAAATAAAGTCTGACGAGTCCAGATGTCAATTTTGGACTAGACTTTTGTGAAAACTATTTGTGGCTTCTTCTATAAATCTGTGTCTCTGTTTCTCTCTCTTTTACCGTTTCTTCACAAAGAATCAAAGCGAACCAACCAACCAACCAAAGAACAAATTGAACACATTCTGCTCTGCGAACAAAAACAAAAACAAAAACAAACATCTTTCGATAGACGGAAATCCAGAATGGGGATTGTTGTAAAGTCTTTCAAGGATCAGTTCTCCTCTGGTTTGTCCCGTTGATCTCTTCTATTTTTCCGATCGTTTAGATTTTCCGGGAAACGAAATGTGCGCAGATCCGTGCGGGTTTTGATTTTGGTTTTGTGGGTGCAGATGAGCGATTGAAGGAGTCGAGGAACATTATTGCGAAATACCCAGATAGAGTTCCGGTGAGTTTAGTTTCAGAAATCTCCGTTGATTCCTTATTTTCTTTCATGGTGGTTGGCGTGCGATTGTGGATTTCCTAGGTTTCGAATGATTAGTCCAATTTTGTTGCTTGAATTTCTGGGAATTATGGGGTTAAATCTTATCATTTCTGCGCAATTAGTTGATGAAATTCGACTGATTTTGTGCGTTTTGGTGCTCATCTGATCACTCTGGTCAATCTTAGGGGGATTAGCTCTTTTTGTTCTTTTATTATAAGAAAATGCCAGATTTAGGAATTATCATAGAGGTTTGGTGAAAAAATAAAAAGAATTCTTGCCTATTTGTTTGCAATTAATATTCAAATGAAAACAAAATTGATAAGAAGTATTCTGATCTATAATAATTAGTATATATGATATAATGATTGAGTCAACATTTTTCTTTCTCAATCCAAGCCTTTTAATCCGAGTCAATCGTGTAATTTCCATTCATGAATCACACAGGTGATCATTGAGAAATATTCAAACGCAGATCTCCCAGACATGGAGAAGAACAAGTAAGTTGTGACTTCACTTTTGATGTTTGGTAACAAAAAAATGAATGTGTCCAACAGTTGATTGAATGATGATATTTCGATTTTCGCAGATACTTGGTTCCACGAGACATGACAGTTGGACATTTCATCCACATGCTAAGCAATAGGCTACAGTTAGATCCATCAAAAGCTCTCTTTGTTTTTGTACAGAACACACTTCCTCAAACCGGTAAGAATCATCGATGTTGTAGAGCTCTTTCCAAGTATTTTTTTTTTTTTTTTTTTGTTTCCTTCAAATCTGATATTCATAGGTTTCTGTTGACTATATATGTGCAGCTAGTCGCATGGACTCTTTGTACAGTACTTTCAAGGAAGAAGATGGGTTCTTGTACATGACTTACAGCACCGAGAAAACATTCGGCTAACAAAACAGGATTCGTTGCTTAATAATATATCGAATCCCAAACTCGTTCTAAATAATCCCATTTGTTTGATTCTTATGTTTGTGAATAATGTCAGCTATTGTTGTTGTTGTTGTTATTGTCGTTAGCTGATATTGTACAAAAAAAGCTAAAAAAGAAAAGAAAACATTTGACTTTGTAAATCATGTGACCCAAAAATAAAACAAAAGTGATGAATTATTCACACGAAACCCTTTTTTCTTTTCTTTTTTGTTCTTCCATCAAAAATGGACATAGTAGTTTCGTGCAAGCACGTAAGTTTGGGGAGATATGGTAAAATGAGGCCTAAAGAAATTTTAATGCCTGCTTGTTAAACGTGTCCCTTACGACTTGGATTGTGTGTTATGGGATAATGTTTTGAGCTCAACCACAAACTTTAGGATATAGTTTTTGTATATTCTTTGGTCAATTTCTTTTCCTATAAAAATGCATATTATTACTCCTTTGGTATATACATATTTTTGGTCACATGATTTTTAAACCTTTTTAGTTACCGTTTCTTAATATTTAAAGCACTTTCTTTTTCCAAACGAGTTTTTTTAATATCTATTTAATTATTGTCACTATTTAAAGCTTAATACAGTAGGGACTAATAACGCGTTTGAACCAATTATTATAGTAGCTTATTTTATAATTTTATATTATCTTAATTGAAACTCGGCAAGAACACACCACTTAGTGTTTGAGTATATCCTCTTTTCAGAGAAACAAAAAAAAGGGTCCTTTTAACAACAATTGAAACCATGGAAGAAAACACATTTGAATTCAGGATGCTACGATGCGATACATTTATCCATAACGATTGGATCAAAGCTTCCTTTACATTTTGGACTTTTTGTGCTCTTTTCGTTCAACACTATAGATTCGGATATTCCTCACCGCCACATTTTTATTTTGTAAATGTTGATGATGTCGGCTATCAACACAATACTATATAGTAAACTAATTGATCCAAGGGCGAAATAATTGCCCTCCCAATATGTTAGTTACAATATTATTTTATTTGCTATAAGGAGCATTAGATTAAAAAAGGATAGCAAACAACGTGTTTATTACATTATTATTTGAAAATGTCCCGGTTAAGACTACTACATTCATGATTCATCTAACTTCACTAATTGAATTGAGAAGAAAGATTAAAATAACACCCCCTAAGTCTTTTTAACAGTGCTTAATAAATTTCTCATTACAAAACTATCAACTTATCTGAATACCCGAGATTCTTCACTCTTTAGCCTCTTAGGGAATGGTCATAAATTAAACAAACACTACAAGTTCAATTAAACTAAAGTAAGATAGGCTTTAGTAGCTCAGATGGCTAGAGCGTGTGGCTGTTAACCACAAGGTCAGAGGTTCGAGCCCTCTGTGAAGCGGTTATATCATTTTTTTATCCTCTTACAAAAAAAAACAAAACAAAATCTAAAAAATGACTCTTGTTTGACTTTCGTAAAACTTTTCACAAATCGAACCGAATGCCTAGCCCCAAACGATGTCTTTTATTCTAAAAAGCAAATAAAATGAATTTTCAGTTAAATAGAATTAGAGCAAGCATTAAGCTAGGTAGGTGTGGCACAAAAACACATCAATCATCGACCGTTTTGACATTTGACACTTCGTTCCTCTCTATTACTCTATGTCCTCATTACTGTTAAATTAATCACCTGTCTACATCGGCTCGTGGATGGCATTGGTCTAAACTAAAGATGCAACAAATAAACTAATCAATTCAGATAATTAGTATAATGCTTAAAGTACTTCAACCATCCATTAGAAACCAGATAAAACACATATGGTCGTTAACTCCAAATGGATTGTTCTGTAATGTTTACGAGTTATTACATACTTTTTTATTTTGGTCTTTACATTTTAACCTGTTAACTGAGTTAACACTCGATACATGGTAACCTTGCGACATTGTGAAATATAGCGGGAATTTCTCTTCGAACATTAATATAGCTTTTTTGACTTTTGTCATATGCTTTTTTCTATTTGGCATTGCCAAAGAACGAAATTGTATGAGGACATTTCATTTGGGCCATATCGGGCCTTTTTTAATAGCAACGAAGGCGTGTTTATCATCTTTTGTCAGCAAATAATTTTGTCGTTAAATACCCTATTGGGTTTTTGTTACTTCCGTTTATCAGAATCTTCATGGCTAAAACGGTAGAGACACGGTTTTTTAAGAGTGAGTGGGTGCTGTATACTATTTTACTGATCATGAGTTGTACTTTGCTAACTGGAACGAAAAGAGGGTTTAGTCCATACTCCATACGCCTCTTTGAGAGCATTAAATTTAGGGTTTGGTGATTTGGAATTTCCTTGTCTCTCTCTCTGATAAGAAGGAATCAAAACATAATCCTAAGGTAGTAAAGGTGTTTCAGGTGGGATTTGGAATCGAGGAAGAGCAATTCAACACGTCGACAAAGCCTCAATTCGAAGATGTTGGGGTATCTATCGATCATCTTAGATGTTGGTGCTGTCTGGATAAGGAATAACATTTTAGAATATATGTGTTGTACGACTTGTTCCTTGGACCTTCTTTCATCTTTATAAGGTATCCTCTGATATATAGATGGCTACAAATCTCTTAAGCTTCACAATATGAAAAAGAACAAAGCAAAACAAAACAAAAAGAATAAAGGTTATATATCTCTCTTTTTCTCACTTTTATCTCAATCTTTCTGCTTTCTTTTCGTTGTTTCCCCCACACAATGATTCTACAATCTTTATGAGTCAATGTTTCTGTGTATTCCTGTGAGTAAAAGTTTTTCGAAGAAACATATAAACTCTGGATGAAGAATTGAAGATGCATGCCACTTTTGAAAAGACCCAAGAAGTTCGTCTATGAATTGGTCTAGTTGGTCTTTGGCAGCTAACCGAAACCCAATATCGAAAAACACTTCAAATCATTGGTATTAGTCCGGTTCAAAGAATCAGCTACTCACATTCACCGGTATAGAGCGGTTACTAGAGTTGTTTGTGTTGTTAGGATAATTGTCTCTCATTTAAAAATTTGATAAAAGAGAGCGTTGTATTTAACTATAAAAGCTCCTATTTTTCTTTTCTTTCTGTTAAAAGCTCCTATTTTTATTTTTCTCACTTTTTTGCCATTTCAAGTGATCTTAAACTACCGAAAACAAAAAAATCAAGTGAGCTATTACTAAAATAGTGTAATGCTTGTAGAGTTTCCATGAATGAAGAAAAATAAGGTTCAAAATACTCTTAAGTTAGGTTATCAAAAAACAAAAAAAAACTCCCAAGTCCCAACAAAAATAATCTATTCATACCAAAAAAATAAAATAATTACTATACAATCAAAACGTCATGCAAGCAAATAAGACAACGATATTATCGTGCCATACTCCGCCCAATATTATAATTAATAGTTTAATACCAACTTGGAAAAATAATGTATATTGAAATTTAATATAAAAAGGTAAATTTGTTCGCCGACATTTGGTAGATGAAGAAAGGAGGGATGTTATGGTCCAAAAGATCCTTTGGGGAATTACAAAATCTCCAAAAGCTGGTAACATGTGGCTCATTCCTGTCCAAGTCAAACCTTCTTCATCTTTTTATATTATTTTATTACAAAATTTCATTAACTTTACTTACAGTATTAGTTATTACTCTTAGCTTGGAAAATGCTTTTATAATCCTCATTCGGCTGACTAATGTTTACTTTTCGACTTGACAAACGAAACAAACTTTTATTTCTTGCCATGAGGTGACAGAGAATTGATACTCATAGTTTACCAAGCGTCTCCAATTTGGTCTCAACCATAGACTTTAGATATTTCGAATACTACAGTTAATTTAAACTTTGATTATTCGTGTTTGGTATGAAGTGTCTTCTCGTGTGGAAGATTGTTAGAGAAAAGAGAGCAATCGAAGAAGAAGAGAGAAAATGAGAAAGTCGACTTTATTATTCTTCTTACTTTCTTGTTACAATCTCTCGATACATTTATAGTGAGTTGGTACATTTATCTAAATCAATAACCAAATGGTTTAGTGTAAACCGAACTCAATTGTATCTGATTCCAATAACTCCAATAAAGATCTTGGGTATGTTTTATAATCTAAACTGTGAAACATATCGTAATTGATTCCATCAGTGGCATCAATAAATATGCTAAGAACATTGAAAATACAAGACTGACTTGGATAGCAAAGTAATCTATTGAATTAACTAAACGAAACGGGCTAAACTTGATTTACTTGGGGTAAGAAACTCTCCTTTAAGTGTGAACAAAAGTTAAATCAAATTTAATTTGAACTTTATGAAGAGAATGGGCTTCTTTACCAACTACACTCAAAGATCCCTCGGGTTCGTTTTGTCAGCAGTTCAATGGACAGTGACTTTGAGGTAAATCTGTACCGTTGGTCATCTTCTTAATGCTTTTTGTAGCCGTTGGATTAGTCATGTCATGACGAAACCAATTTGACTTCTTTTAAGTTGATGTAAAGTCTTATGGTTTTATTGCTAGCAAATCATCTTCGAAATTATTTCACGCGCCTGTCTAAGCAACTGAACGCTAGATGCTATAGACAAGAAAATGGAACACGAATATGTTTAAGGTTTAGAAATACAAAAATCATACCTCGCTATACTTCGGAGTTCAGAAATACTTAATCTGTTTCACGATATAAAGGTTTAAGGTTTTTGCACACATATTAAAAAAAATTTAATTTTGTATTTTTTAAAATAAAAAATATTTTATCATCAATTTTAAAACAGATCAACTAATAAAAAATAATCTAAAAAAAACAAAAATACATTAATTTTCCATAGAAACATGAAAACTTCTTATAATATAAAAGAAAACTCTAAAACAGAAAGAGTATGTTATTTTTTTTGGTCGAAATATCTACTACCCTACGTTCAAAATATCGCTTATCGCTAATTATTCGGTGAGGTAGCGATTAGCGATTTTATGAAAAATCGCTAATAATACGGAGATTAACCGGGGCGGAATTTTAGGTTTATTTTAATATATATTTTAAAAATTATATTTATATAGGATATTATTAATACAAAAGATAACAAATTCTTAAAGATTTTTCCAAGTTCACAAACATTTCTAATACAAAAGATAATAGTTCCACTCAAATTCCCAATTCTTTAGCGAAGAAGAAGAGAAGATAAGTGATGGGTTGGCTAAATTACAAAAAATGGGCTTGAATTGTAAAATCAAAATTGTGGCCCAACGTTTTTTGATATTTCTCGGCCGGTTTTATTAATTTCGCTGCTAAACCGGTCAAACCACGGTTGACCGGTTTTTGATGCCGATTAAGGAAAATCTCTACGGTTAGCGACCGGTTTACGATATACCAGCCGATTAATTGCACAAACCGCCGAGATTTTGAACGTAGCTACTACCTATACAAATATACGACTCTTTTTAACCTTTTAGTCTATATAAATTTAATGTTTTAAGCTCTGAACCATACAGAACTTCCGAAAGCGTCAAATGAAAACTTTGTTTTTTTTTTCCAATTTATCGCATTCATCACTTTATGGCATTAGCTTGTAAATACCGTTAAAAACACATAACCCAAAACAAAAAGTTTAAAATACTGACCGGCGACCAAAAAAATCTGTAAGAATATGTTTTTTTATTGGTCATCTATTTATTTCGCAGTATATTATCATTGCTTCGTTCAGGGCCGGTCTGTAGCATTTCGCTGCCTAAAGCATAAAAGGTTTTTTGGCCCATTAAAAAACAATTTTTTAGAAAAAAAAAAGAAAAAATGGAACTATGTAAGGGTCAAATCTTGAATCTTTAGATCATATTATGAGAACTAAACCACTATGCCACATATAACTATTGAAAATTGGCACCCCTAAAAGTGCTTATTATAATTGGCTCCTAAAACACAATATTTCATATGCTTTAGTCTAGAGCCGGCCCTGAACTTGTTATTCGTTGTTCTTTTAACAGCTGCATCTTAGACATTACATAAATATAAAAATTTATAGAAAATTAATCTTAGTGGATGGAGTTAAACAATATGAGATAATACTATTTCGCCCATGCAATGGGTTGTGATGGACATTATTTTCTAGAACAATTAAAACAAGTAAATTCATGGCTTTTCAAAACATTTTTTTTCTTTTTTTTTGTAGTGGCAGCCTTGTCTTTGACCCATAAATCCAATTTCTCTATGGACGTGTTGTAATTCAAAATAAAGGTTGAAGAAACGATTTATTTTTTTATTTTTTATTAAAAAAGAGAGAAATAAACAGTTTCTTGCGTGAGAGCCTTTCCCATGGCAGGAGCTTTTACTCCTCCTTCCTTTTGTGGAAAATTGTATAGGCTGTCCAAGCTCAAAAATTAAACTCTAAGGGGGGTTATTGGAAGTAGAATTTGTGTGGATTTGAAAGATTTTGAAAGTCAAGAGAATTGTTAAATTTATAAAGAGTTTTTGTTAGATTTGAAAAGAGTATGTAAATTTAGAAAATCAATCAAAATATTTTATTCTAAGGGATTTTGAAAATCTAAGGGGGGGTTATTGGTAGATGAATTTGTAAGAATTCTTAAAATTTTCAGAAATCTTTGTTATTGATTTGTGAATTCTAACAATCTTATTAAAATCTGTTGTTATTGGTTTGGTGATTTATAAAGTCCATACAAAATCAGTTGTTATTCAAAAAGTTTGTGTTTTAATGATTTCATGAATCCATTAAAATCCTTGTTATTGGGACATGGATTTTAAACATTTTAACTCATAGAACAAGATTTCCAAAATACTACCTATAACCCTTAGATTTTCAAAATTCATTATAACAAAATATTTTGATTGATTTTATGAATATACAATCTCTCTCCAAATCTAACATAAACTCTTCATAAATTTAACAAATCTCTTAACTTTCAAAATTTATCAACTCTATAGAAATTCATCTCCTAATAACCCCCCCTAAGGGTTATTGATAGTATTTTGAAAGTTTTGTTTCATGAGTTAATTTGTTTAAAATCCATCTCCCAATAACAAGGATTTTAATGGATTCATGAAATCATTAAAACACAAACTTTTTGAATAACAATAGATTCTGTATGGAATTTAAAAATCATCAAACCAATAACAATGGATTTTAGTAAGATTATCAGAATTCATAAACCAATAACAACGGATTCTTAAAATTTTAAAAATTCTTTGAAATCCATCTCCCAATAACCCCCCCCTAAAGCTCTTGAGCCAAAATCATAATTCATTATAGAGAACCAAAAAGTATGTAAATTAAAACTGGAATAGTTCTAAATTTATATTTGTACTTTTGCATATGAAAATATTTATCGATATCTCAATAGTTTGATTTTTTTTTATCTATTGGGAGATGTAAATGATACAGTATAACTTTTTTTTTTTTTTTTTTTTTGTTCAAATGATACAGTATAACTTAAATCAGTTATTTATGATGTTCATTAATTTGCTACTAATGATGTGTTTAGAAGAAAACTATTGCCTAAACTGACAAATCGAGATCTAGAGCGTATAGATGGAAAAAAATTGATGTAACTCACTGGTTTTTAAAGAAATTGCTGGTTAGACCGAGTAAAATCGCAGCTGTAGACAATCACGAGTGATGTAAGAACTTTTCACTGTGATATTGTCTATATAAATTAATCAAACAAGAAATAAATTTGGCTACACAAAATTACAAATTTCTTACAGTCTAGTACTGCACTTACATGTACTAAAATCTAATCAACGTCCTTTTCCTATACATGAATGTACAAATAAAATAGGTCAAGATCTGTAGACTATATGGTTTAAAGTACTACCCAATATGGCGGCCAAGTGACTGGAAATAAGCTTTCCAAACTTTATAATAAAAATTTGTTGAAAACATTTTTCTAGTCATCATAATAATTTATACTCAATTTTCGACCCAGTTTTTAATTTTCGTTATTTATTTATTTACATAAATAATGTTGATATTGTCGAAAATGTTAAAAAAGAAGAATTAGAAAAGAAAAAAAGAGAAGTCACTAAATTCTATGTTTGGCGCGTATATTAACCACCACCGGCAAAACACCCACGAAAAAGGCGAGCACGCATAAAGAAAGCTCAAAACTTCCCCATCACTTCCAAAAAGAAAAAAAAAAAAAAAAAAACTTTGTTACGCAAATATTAAACATAATCGAAGCCGAAAATTATATAAAAAAAAATATTTATTTTTTAGTTCAAAAAAAGTTTCAGCTTTGAAGGAAGCTAGAGAGAGATCAAGCGACTGAGAGTGGTGTGGAAGCGAAACCACGATCTGCGTTTTTTTCCACTCAGATTTTCATCAACGCTCTTCTTCGATCGGAGCTTTCGACATTCCGACAAAAGCAAAATAGAAAAAAAGACTTCTTCTTTCGTGTGTGTGGGGAGAGATTTGTCTCCCTCTCTACAGAGGTTAGGTTATAAATGGAGCGGTACGGTCGCGCCGGTGATGAGGGGTCGCGATCGGATCCGTCGCTTGAATGGACCTCTCATGGAGGCGAAACCGGAGTGGAAGGTAACGTTTAACGATTTCCCGCATAATGTCTTGTTAAATGCCCTGATTTATCTGAGATCAAAGGAATTTTGTTTCAAATGTGTGTTTTTGTAGCTTCGATGTGGCGATTAGGGCTAAGCAGCGGCGGAGCTGGAGCTGGAGGAGGAGGTGGAGGTGGAGGTGGAGGTGGAGAGGCGTACCCGGAGCGACCGGACGAGCCCGATTGTATTTATTACTTGAGAACCGGCGTTTGCGGGTACGGGTCAAGATGTCGGTTTAATCATCCACGAGACCGTGGAGCGGTAAAGAATCCCAATTTTGATTCCCGATCTTCAATTCCACGATTATCAGATGAGATGGTTGAATCATTGGTTTAGTTTGAAAGCTCTTGATTTGATGTGTTAGGTGATTGGAAATGTGAGAGGAGGAGATGGAGGTTTACCGGAGAGGATGGGACATCCGGTTTGTCAGGTTTTGTATTCCGGAATCATTTAACCAATGCACCTTTCAAATCTTGTTTTTTAGATTGTTTCTTCTTCTTGTTTCTGTTGTGGCCACAGCATTTTATGCGGACGGGAACATGTAAATTCGGTGCATCTTGTAAGTATCATCATCCTAGGCAAGGAGGTGGTTCCGGTTCCCTTACGCCTGTCTCTCTAAGTTATTTGGGATTCCCATTACGCCCGGTTTGTCTTCTAAACCCCTCAAATTTGTTGTAATTTTGGTCATCTCTTAAAACCTCCTCTAAAATGTTCATCACAGGGAGAGAAGGAATGCTCTTACTACATGAGAACCGGTCAGTGTAAATTCGGTTTGACCTGTAGATTCAACCATCCCGTACCTCAGCAGCAGCCGCAGCCGCAGCCGCAGCCACAGCTACAGCCGCAACCGCAGCTGCAGACTATTTATCCGACACTTCAGTCTCAATCCGTGCCATCGTCTCAACAATATGGGTTAGTTTTGGCAAGGCCTTCTCTCTTACCAGGTTCGTATCTTCCGAGTCATTACGGTCCTCCGATGGTTCTGCCTCCCGGAATGGTTCCATACCCTGGTTGGAATCCTTACCAGGTAATCAAAACCCTTTAACTCTCTGTTTTTATGATTCTTGATTTCATAACTTTTTTGCTAAAAGAATCTATCTTTTTGTTTTTTCTTAGGCTTCTTTAAGTGCAATGCCTTCGCCTGGAACACAACCGTCTATAGGATCAAGCTCTGTTTACGGAATCGCGCCGCTATCTCCTTCAGCGAGTGCTTATACAGTAACATATCATCAAGCCGGGGCTTCCTCGAATATCTCAAAGGAACAACAATCTTTTCCTCAGCGACCTGATCAACCAGAGTGCCAATACTTCATGAGAACCGGCGACTGTAAATTCGGATCTTCTTGCAGATACCATCATCCTCTAGATGCGGTTGCACCTAACACCGGTGTTCTCCTCAGCTCCATTGGCCTCCCACTCCGTCCCGTAAGTCTCTTTTTCTTTTTCTATGGACACAAGACGATGTCATATGTTTTTGCTAGATTTGCTATGTATGTGACTACATTTCATGACTCAGGGCGTAGCGCAATGCACTCACTTTGCGCAGCACGGGATCTGCAAGTTTGGACCGGCGTGTAAGTTTGATCACTCGATGAGTTCTTCACTTAGCTACAGCCCGTCTGCTTCTTCGCTAACCGATATGCCCGTGGCTCCATACCCAATCGGATCATCCTCCCTCAGCGGCGCATCAGCTCCGATAAGCTCAAGCAATGAAGCCACCACAGAGGCTGTGACTGCTGCAGTTTCTTCTTCTATGGTCAGTGGCTTGAGCCGTCAAGAGCCAGCTGAGACCAGCGGTGACTCAGCTAGCGGCAGTGGCAGCATAGAAGCTAAGACTTCTTCAAGTTAAAGAAAAAACAAAAAAAAAAAAAAAAAAAGAAGAGGAAAATATCCTTAATTCTTCATGAGACTAAAGCAACATTAAAAAAAAGAGGAAAAGAAGATTATTTTTGGGGTCTGAGATTTGATGGAAGCAGAGAGACCAAAGCTTCTGTCATTTACCATTTGTCCATATATAATGTATTCTCTCATACGGCCATCTCTATCTCCCTCTCTCTCTTGTTTTTTTCTTGAAAACGATTACTGTTAATAAATGGCCTTATTCACTCAGCATTCGATTCCTGAAATTCCCCTGTTTCTTATTCGTCCTTTGAATCTGTAGTAGCAACAAAAGAAGTCTACCAACGAAGAAACAAGCAGAAACGAATCTAGGATTCACGTTCTCTTCCTTTTTTCTTGAAATTTGGTATCCCTGACAATTAAGATTTGATCATTGGTCTCTCATTACACGATCAGTGCCAAGCAATTCTTTCCAAACAAGAATCACCTCTTTGGTAAAAACAACGAGTAAAAAGGATGCAAATAATGTAAAAGGGTTGTGTTGATTCATTCATATCCCTCGGAAACTTATTATAACATTTGCTTAAGCCTTGGCCTAAGTTTTTCCTGCAATGGTTTCAAAGCTTTTGTTCCTTTTATCTAGTTGAATATTTAATTTCAAAACGTATCAAGAAGAAGAACAAGTCATTATAAATTAATAAACTTCATTACATTCTAGTCAAACCAGGACCAACATACACCACAGACTGAAATTCATTTGCTATGGTTTAAAGCTCGCTTAAGTTAAATATATAACAACAAAAGCTTAGCAAACTGATATTCTGGAAAATGGATAAACAGAGCTCATTTAAATCATCTCATCGACAGATGCTTTCGCTTCTTAGAGGATGAAGGACTCTCACTTGGTTGCCTTCCCAAAGCTCGCTTTGATGGTGTTGCACTCTTCAACGATTTCAAAACCAGAAAAAAAGCGTTAGTATCCAAAGGAATCAAATCAAAAGACTCTCCAGTTATGCAACTTTTCTCTATTATTACCTTTGCGAGCTTCTTCTCTTTACGGGCTTGCCTCTCTCTCTCATCAAACTCTTGGTTCTCTTTCTCAATCAGTCGAATCAGAGTGTCGCATCTCCTAGCGAGTTCATGACTAGTGCGGGATTTCACAAACCAGTCAAACCTAAACAATGGCGATGTCCTGAATGCTGCCTTTAGCTCCTCCCAGTTCCCATACCCAAGTTTGTGGATCATGCACATCTGTTTTTAACCAACAAAAGTTTTCAGACTTGGTAACGGGATTAATACTGAAACAAAACAGAGAAAGGAAATGACGAAAAAGACGGACCATGAAACGGTCGCACTCTTCATTGTACAGCTTCCCTTTGTTCTGACCGTATTGAATCTTCAGTTCCAGCCAAGGGTTTCTGTAGCGATCCAGTTTCTTCCCGATGGCTTTCATGATCTCATCTTTCCTAGAGATTCTTGCCTCTCCCCTCTCAATGTTCTTGAGGATCCTATCATAGTCTGCAAAATTTAAAGGGTAAATGAGGGTTTCTTGAGGTAAGAATTACTCTACTTGGCATTAAAAAGGTGTTACGTACCGTTCAGCTCCTTATATCGCTCTTTGAATACTTTGGCATATCTTTCAACTTCTTCCTCTGTTTTACCTTCCATCTCAGAGGCAATGCTTTTGATGTCGTTGCGGCCATACTTCTCACAAGCCCTAAGGAAACTATTGAAGTCTCTTCTGCTCCATGTTGAGAAACCCTGGAGAACAACAATTACAAACTGTTAAACAAAGCCAGAGGAATCAAATGTCTAAGACCTCTTTAACATCAAACGTTTTCACTTGCCTCCTCCAATAAACCCTCTTTTTCTTCTACTTCTTCAGCAGTTAAGGGATCTCCACCTTCTGGTTCTTCAACATCAATTGTGTCTTTCAACTGATTTTTCTGATGTGTTTGCTGAAACCAGAGAGGGAAGCAAGTTGCTTTTCTTAGCCGAAAATTCGCTCTTAAACACAACAAACCAGTGACAAGTATTTTATTTACCATGAGATAGCGTACTTCCTTTTCATACAACTCGGTCAATCTGTGAGTGTTAAAGAACTGGAAATCGTGCCTGCAGGATAGACAAGAAATTACGGTAAAAATACCATCAAGACAGGGAAAAGGCAGTTCGCTACTAAAGAGTAAAAGTTTGTTGAGGTACTCACAACTGAGGCATGCGCGGAATTCTAGGCTCTTTAGGTTTAGATGGGGCACCTTGCCGCAATGTTTGCTTAAAGTATTCAGATTCAGAGTAGCTGAAGATACAGTAGATAAAGCACAAGGGTTAGATAAAAAGACAGGCAAAGTAGGACTGCACAATGTACAGGCAAAAATAACATTTACTTGCGCTTTCTCTCCCGCTTTGGTGGATCATTCCAGTTGTCGCTCACAATTTTTTTAAAATCAAGCTTGTTCTCATCCTATAAAAACATAATTATAAAAATCAGTAAATTTGATTTTCATGGTATGACATGAAAGCTTAAACTATGCAAAGAAATATACAAGACTTGCCTTATTGTCATCATCAAAATCATAGAAGTCAGCACCTGCAACAAATCAGACAACTGATTATCCATATACTACACTATTAACACAATGGAAAAGGGGAAAAGAGGTCCACGACTTACTGTCATCCATTTTAAACTGTATAGCATCTTCTGTGAATTTCTTCATCTTGGCATCAAGTTCAGCTGTTGCCTCTTCTCCTTTCGCAATGATTCTATCAATATCCTCGTCTGTGATTGTGCTGTCTTTAGAACTGAATACCATCTCAGCACCATATCTTACCATTTGAAGTAACTCATCCTTATTGACAGCTGCATATAGTAACGACAAAAATTAATTCTGTCAGAGATGAACCAACGCATTTTGCAATCTCGGTATAAAAAACTTACTTTTCTGCTCTGCCAATCTCCCTTGTTGAATTACCAGAGCATCAAGCGCCAACTTCTTGTAAGCTCTCTCAATCACTTTCTCCTCAATAGCAGACTGTAACAACAATACACAATTAATTCAAACTCTCATAGTCTGTTCTTACTTGACATACACGGGAAAAAAATATCAACCTCAGTGCAGAATCGAAACACTTGAACTTCTTTCTTTTGACCAATCCTATGGGCACGATCCTGAGCTTGCAAGTCGACTTGTGGGTTCCTGCCAAAATCCGCCAGACTCGTCAAAAGTGAAAGGAATAGTCACAGACTACAATGGACATGATAAGAGACTTACCAGTCACTGTCATAAAGAATCACAACATCTGCAGTAGCAAGATTGATACCAAGCCCTCCGGCTCTAGTAGATAACAAGAAAACAAATTTCTCACTTCCTGGCTTGTTGTAGGCTTCTATGGCGGCATCTCGCTCATCACCACCAGTATTTCCGTCAATACGGCAATATAGATGACCACGATACATTAAATAATCCTCAAGAATATCCAGAAGTCTTGTCATCTGACATAATATGAGCAAAGAAAAGAACAAAGCTCAGACTTCACATAGAGAAAGGAAACAGAGAAGATGAAATGTAAGAAACTATTCTCTCCAGCTGTTGTCTGTATCGAAGTTTACCTGAGAAAATATCAGAACCCTAGAATCACGTTCCTTCAACTTAGGAAGCAATTTATCCAAGAGAACCATCTTACCTAAAAATAACAACATAAAAGATGCTTCAAAAAACATTTACACATAAATCTGAATGATTGAGATTGAATACTAGTCTTACCAGCATTTGTTATAAGGTGATCTCCTGTGGTGTACGGGGGACCAGGCTCTGCACCCTGGAAGAGATAAGGGTGATTACAGCATTTACGCAGTTGCATTGCAATGTTTAGCAGACGTTTGCGTTCTCCACCAGCATTAACCGCTTCCAGATCCTTCTGCAGTAAGGCCTTGTAGTATTGCTTTTGCATCTGAGACATGCCAACTTTAAGTATTGTCTCCTTCTTTGGTGGCAAACCTTTCTCAACATCAGACTTTAATCTCCGAAGAAGAAATGGTCGAAGAACCTAAAAAGATACAGGAAACTATTAGCCTAACAATTAAGACGGGATAAACTCAACAGAAGCAATAAGTACATACATACCTTGTGAAGTTGTTGAACAACTTCCTGCTGGTCATTCTCACCAGAAATTTGAAACCATTCATCAAAAGTCTCTGCTGAGCTAAAAATCTCAGGCAGAAGAAAATTGAGAAGAGCCCACAATTCATGGAGATTGTTCTGCATATACAAAGAAAACATGAGGTACAAGGAATATAAAATCAAAAGTAAGAGAACAAACAGATTCAGTTGATTCAATATACAGTTTGAAGCAACTTAACAAGAAAACTTCAGTCTCCAAATATTCAATAATAAGATAGAGCAAACACCTGAAGAGGGGTTCCCGTGATAAGAAGCCGATAATTGGTGCTAAAAATTCTCATGGTTTTAGAAAGGAGTGAATTTTCGTTCTTGATTCGATGCGCTTCATCAATGATAATATAACGCCAGCTAAAGCGACGTAGTGATGTCTTCTCTTTTATGGCCATCTCAAAACTTGTGACGCAGATATCGAATTTCCCAGCAACTAGCAGGTTATCGCGAATATGTCTCTGCATAATTTAGCAGTCATCTCAGAATCCTGGGGTAAACATTTACATGAACTCCGAGATGGCATACAGCTCGTGACTTACCCTTTCCTCAGGATTACCAAGGAATTTCACAGCGCGCAAGACAGGACAAAACCGGCGAATTTCATTCATCCAATTACCAAGGGTTGACTTTGGAGCAACTACCATATGAGGACCATTGATTCCTCTGTATTCATGAAGGTACGCCAGTAAAGAAATCGTCTGAAGCGTCTTGCCCAGACCCTAGACCACAGGAAAACAAAAAAATGGTTTAATGATTAGCATCATATAAAACGGAAGAACTTATCTTGCTTGGACCCTTGGGGTAGCCATTGTTTACCATTTCATCAGCAAGAATTCCATTTATGCCATTCTCATACAGCCGAATGAGCCAGTTTAAACCAGCTAATTGGTAATCTCTTAACTTTCCTTGAATACCTGTAAATTGACCAGAAAAAGATGAATCATAAGCTTTACGAGAATATATACGCCAAACTACCTAGTAACTGTGAGGTCACAACTATAGGTATATGTTATAGAAATGGACAGCGATGTCAATCATATTGTACTTCTTCCTCTCAGACAGAGGATCAATATACAATAATTCAAGACAAAAAGAGCAAGATACAGGCACTTACAAGAGGGTTGTGTAAGCAACCTCGTGTTTCCAGATCCAGTTAAGCCATCCTCTTCTTCCTTTAAATACTCTTCATCTTCCTCCTCTTCAGTAACTTTGGAGGCATGACGACCCCTGAAGGTAAAATTTAAAACTCAATAAATCACGGCTATGCTCATCATACTTATTTTGAGACTAGAAACAATGAAGAAACCGATATTTAATAATCACTTGCATAACACACCTTCCTTTCGCCTTCTTCTGAGAAGAAGATGGATCACTTTTAGCAAAGTGTGCAAATAACTCAGTTTGCTGCAGAAGATACTTCAGTCTCCCTTTGCCCTTGTTGTTCTAAATACATGAAAGATTCAAATTTGTTAACTCCAAAAAAACTACAAGAATGTAAAGAAGCTCAAAACCTAAGATAACTACTTCAGAAAACGCACCATATCCGCATCTATGGAAGCATTTTGTGAGTCTAGCATCTCCTGAATCTTCTGCTTCTTCAATCTCTGCATCTCTTTGAGTCTGGCTTTCTCACGTTTGCTGATTTCAAGTTTTTCTTCATCTTCTTCGTCCTGCATATACCATACCATGCACCAAATCAGTCGACTAAAAGTAACGAGCGAAGGAAGACACGAACACCAAACCCATTACATCCAATTGAATTTCCAAGTACAAAATGACGCAGTGTCACCGAGAAGCCTAAAATCAGAGCAACGAAACGCAATCTTCATGCACACACCTCGTAATCATCTTCAATAGGGGCGGCCTCTTCGTCGGAGACTAGGGATTCGTCGGCGGCGGCTCCATCATCATCACCGGAGTCAGAAGAACGAGCAGCAGCGACGATCTCCTCGTCGTCTTCTTCTTCTTCATTGTTGTTCTGAACCCGCTCTTCATCCTCCTCCGACGAGAATGCGTCATCCGAATTAGAAATTCTCGCCATGGAAGCTACGAATCCGGCTTCGAGATCGAGGGTTAGCTTAGAGGAAAGTTGAAAGAAAGAAAAAGTGAATTTAGAAACAAATGCACAGTGCAGACTCAGAAACGACGCTTCAGCATTATTTATGACCATTGATTAAGGTAATGAGATCTACGGCTAAGATTTGTCCGCTGGAAAAACGTTTATCGCATTTGGGCGGTCATAAAATTAATGAACCTTCGCATTTTGGCGGTCGTAAAATAACAAACTATCGCATTTTTCAGTTTTTTAACAAGGTAAAAGGATGTCAGAAAAAAACAAGGTAAAAGAAAAAGGAGTTTTGATTCTGATAAGAAATGGGCCTAATAGACCCATCAGGCCTACAGCAAAGCCCAGATAATTGCCATTTTTGAAGATGCTCGAGCAAGGTTGTTTGCACAACCACGATAACTTCCAATCCCTTATATACTAAATCACAAGTCATTTTACGAATTGTGACAACCTTATTTTTATTTTATTGCAACTCATTTTTTTGAAAAGACATTGATGGGAAATACTAGTCTTATGTATATTTTGTTTGATCCTCAAATTGTTAAGGCTATCTCGACTTTAATTTATCTGGATATCCTAAAACATATTAGGTGTTTTACGATACGAAAGAATAAAAACATTATAAAATATTCGTAATTTTTTAATATTGTTAGGTCTGACTTTTTTTGTTATCCCTTGGCTTGTTTTCTCTGTGGTATCGACTATCAAGACAAAGTTTGGTGCTTTTGTTTGGACAAAACTTTTCTGTTTCGTCTATATGTTATCTGATTCTCTGAAGCAGTTTTTCTCGATGCTCAGACATATTATAATGTATTTGATTGAGAATTGGTAATGCTACTGGACTCTTGTTTCTTGCAGTTCAGCGTTTTAACATAAGATAAGAAATCATTTACATAATCTATAGCCACAAAGTAGAAAGCAAAGTGGTACCTACGAGCACATATAAAATTACTATTTTATGCAAATGAAGTTTAACCGCTCACTGTTTTTCTTTAATTTTTTAATGTTTGATCATATTGATTATCAACTCCCAGTTTCCTCACCAACATTTTTATGGGGTTGGCCTAACATATTCACATATATCTGCATTATCCATATAATGTTACATATTCATAATTTTAACATACTTGTTTCTTGGCGTGAGGGTAACCCCTATTCATCACCGGGACTATATATAAGTACACTTAATGAAGCAGCCAATTTCATAACACCTAATTAGCTTCAGTTTAAAACCTAGTTCATCTGCATTCACAAAAGAATAAAGTATATATATAATATAACTTTTGATGGCGTCTACTGAAATCCCCGACCCGGAAACCGGCAAATCTGAACCGCTTCCGACGTCAGCTGCACCACCAACACAACCACCGTCTACAGCCGGCGGTTTCCTTGACTGCCGGAAAATAGACGTCATATTAAGAGTTCTGCTTTTCTCGGCTACATTGACTGCTGTTATAGTAATGGTGACCAGCGACCAGACCGAGATGACTCAGCTCCCCGGAGCTCCGTCTCCTGCTCCTGTCTCCGCTGAGTTTAATTACTCTCCCGCTTTCATGTCCGTTTCTTTAAACTAAGCTCAATCTTTGATCAACATAAGCAAGACTTCGTATTATATGCTTTCTAGTTTGAAATGTAACGTTATTGTGGGCTATGTATATCCAGATACTTCGTGGTGGCTCTTGTGGTGGTTAGCTTCTACGCCTTAGTCTCGACACTTGTTTCCATCTCTCTACTCTTGCGATCTGAGTTCGCTCCACAGTTCTCCACTTACCTAACCTCCTTGGATATGGTAACGTGTTTTACAAGTAACTTTGAATCTCTCAACCCAATTTAAGGCTTTTTAATATATTTCCGGGACATGTATATGATAATGAACAGGTGATGCTTGGGATTTTGGCGTCTGCAACGGGAACGGCGGGAGGAGTTGCGTACATAGCGTTGAAAGGAAACGAAGAAATTGGGTGGAACAAGATTTGTAATGTCTACGACAAGTTTTGTCGTTACATTGCAACTTCGCTTGCCTTATCTCTCTTTGCTTCTCTTCTGCTTCTAGTGTTATTTATTTGCTCTATTTCCAAGAGAACTACATGATACAAATAATATCTCGTAACGTGTGATTTGTTAATCACACGTGTGTGTGTGTGTGTTTATTTTGTGTCTGAATTGTTTTGTCCGTTATGTTACATGCATGTATATCTCTATATCTCCGGTGTCGTTGTGACTTGTGATCATAAGCATTCGTTTCTTTCTAGTGGTTCTATTTGTATCTATCTCTCTTTTGTTGTTAAGTTCATCTTATAAAGATGACAAGATGTGATCGATATGGTAGTTTGGTGCAGATTTACTTTGCAGTAAAATTCTTTAATTTCAGAAATTCAGACAAGAAACTAACAACACTTTCTCATATTTCCGATGAGCTGCTTCTTTGTGTCAAATACAAAAAAGAAAAGATAAAACAGACAGATCAGTTACAAGAATCCGATCCTGAGATTTTCTCTCACCATCTACAGACAAAAACACAATAAGTACGTACATAGGAGGTGTTTAACTTTTAAGGTTTGTTGCATCATCATTCACAGGCGATTCTGGTCTCAAAACTGCTCAGGCAAATCGCAAACGCTTGAAACGCCGAAATCGGATATCCATAATCCATGGTGAACATGTCCTTGCCAACTTTCCCAAACTGTAGTATGATCCTCTCAGATGTCTGCTCTGTCTCGCAATCGCTTACCGACACAAGCTGAAAGTTCTTAACCGAGGCCACCGTGACTCGTCCATGGAAATTCAAGCACCAGCAACGCAGCTGCTCGTGCCACCGTGGAGTCTTATTGCTCAGAACCAACGGTGGGTCTCTCAAGTTGTTGCTCGAGTCGCTGCAAGATGCGCTGTTGCTACGTACAGGCTTCGAATAAGACCTAAAGAACGGTGATGACCGAGTAGAAAAGGAACTTATCATGGATGTTGAAGCTACACCTCCTCGTGGCTCCATGACGCGCATTGGTACAGTATCCATTACGCAACGCATTCTTCTCGGGCCCCTACAAGCCACCAACATATTGTAAGAACCAAAATGATCAGATTTGCAGTTTCAAGAAGTAGAAATTTATTTACCGGGAGCCTAAGACGTTTAACTCGTATGAGATGTGAGCGACGGGGTAACTTCCCTGAGGAACTCTAGGTGAAACTTTCATGAGATTCGAAGAGCGGCTCTTCAGCATCTTCGCTGCTTTGGTCTGTGGCATTAGATTACCATCGAAGACAGTGAACTTCGTTCCGAGGAAGTTTGATCTTGCGAGATAACAACAAAAGAGTTTTAGGTTATTAACAACCAAAAGAAGAAAGTTGGAAAAATGCATACACTTTATAATACCTTACTCTGCCGAGATATGCGTTGCTTCTTCTTGACATGTCGTCTGAGCGTAGAGAGATGATGTA
Organism: Erythrophleum ivorense; assembly: GCA_026724425.1. Taxonomy (NCBI): domain Eukaryota; kingdom Viridiplantae; phylum Streptophyta; class Magnoliopsida; order Fabales; family Fabaceae; genus Erythrophleum; species Erythrophleum ivorense. Next base: position 2,456,952 of record JAIUCV010000115.1, read on the forward strand.
ATCAGTGCAAGTTGCGCGCTTCAGCTTAGAAGCAGCTAGAAGAAACTTTCCGTTATCCGTCAAAGCTGCCAGAAAAAATAAAAGAAGCAATTTCAGAACTCGAAAAACAAGTAAAGTTGTCAACTTTTTCAAGAACAGAGATGGCTTACAGTTGGTTAACCCAAGATAGAGATGATACGATTGCGTGTTTCGGTTACGTTTTATGAAACATTGAACCAGAGAATCCCTTGGACCAGCCTGCATCAACGTTTCAAAACCACCAATCCTTCAGCTATCTACTCACTCGAAAGAAACAGAGTGTTTGTGTATCTATCAATCAGCAAAGGGACTACAAGTTTAAAGCTTTTGGAGCCGTTAGATTTAGCACTAAAACGTCAAATGAAACCATGTGATCAAATTCATACGGAACCTCTCCAAGTTTGGAAGCAAACGCAAACACAGACGCAAAACGCAGCTGAGTTTCTTGAATTGAATGCATCAATTAAAAAGAGTAACTTTTTCTCTAAACATACATATAAAGAAACTAACTTTATGTACTCAAAATAGATAGAGACATATACAGAGAAAGGAACCTGCTTAAGAGAGATTGGGAAAGTCAATTTAGAGGAGATTTCAGGAACATATACAATCTCCTTCATGAGCAACCGCCAGCAACGGCAGACTCCGGCGCAAGCCACCACGCTTCGCCGCGACGGCCAATCGCCGCCGTCAGCCGTCTCAACCCTAATCAGGATCTCTCTCAGCAGCTCCTCCGGGAGCTCCGACCATCTGAAAGGGTCCGAGCCAGGAGCGGTCGAGGCTGCGTCGTGGACCACGCGGTGCGGTCTGGACCGCATTTCTTGTATCAGACTTCGGATCGTCATGCGATTCCGGTGAGATCTAAGCGGTTCGAGAGATGGTTGATCATGAGAACATGATCTGGGTATTGAGGGATTTTAAGGAGGAAGTTGAGGTGAAGAAGTTAGGAGAGGTGGTGGTGGTAGTGTTGTTGTTGAGAGACGCGAAGAAGATTCGGACAATAATGGAGGCGTTTTTTTATTTTATTTTCTTCTTCTTCTTCTTCTTCTCTACGCTTTACCGCTTCTTAGATAAATTTTTGTATTCTTTTATTGATCTCAGTGGCGTCTTTTGCGAAAATGATAATGTGAATTATACCATAGGATAAGGATGAATTAAACTGACGGATTTGGTGACAATATAACTTACGTATGTTTCATATACAATTTTTAAAAAATCTGTATCTTAGTAGTCAATATTACATAAACTAAGATGAAACATACTTTTTTACTTTAGTGGGTTTGAAATTTTTTTTTTTAGGACTTTTTGTCTGTTTGTACCTCTAGTTGGATTACTCTCCCGAATAATATTTTTAGGCAGGCCAAAAAAAACCTAAATCATCCGAAAAGTTCAAATCCAACACTATCATTAGCCATGAACATTTTTAGTTGATTTTTTAAAAACAAATTTAAAAGTAGTGTAGGCTTTCTTTCTGAAACTGAATTCAGCGGTGATCAAAGTAAATTTATTGGTGTTTTATTCAAGTTTAGAAAGAATGGAGACCAAAAAAACAATTTGGTGTTTGTTTGACCAAAAACTAAAACTCCGTTAATAAATTAAAAATAAAAATAAAAAAAACTTGTCTCCTTTGGTGCAAATTATTTAGATGAGTAACATTTAAATAAATCCGGAGCTTATATCAAATTACTTTTGTTGTGGTACCTGAATTCAAACCCAATAATATGTGTCATGTGTGCGGTGTTACATCCAACAAAAATCCAATACACAATCCATTTCCAAAGACTAAAATTTCAAATCTATAGCAGTCATTACACTGATTTTCTCCATATGTGTGCCAACCAACACGATACTTTTGGCCGACCATTACCATAATGCGGGAGTCATTAATATGTCTACCTTATGTTTCACCATAATCATTCGTTACTTCTTCAGCATCCCTTTTCTTTCTTCTGTCCTCAAACGAAAATAAAAATAGATGAAAAATACTAATAAATCCAAGTAGCTACTAAACTAAAGAATGATATCTATCATATAGTATATATATTATATTTATAATGTTGAATTTTATAGGTCTTCGATTCAAAACCAAATTGGTAATAAGTATTTTATGTCCTATTAGAATTCTAATGTAGAATTCCTAGCATAAAATATCTTATAGTTATAATTGTTAGCACATTTTCAGTATAATATATGCATGTGCGGTATCTTACAAGATAGATGTAGATCGGAGTCACAAAAGCATAGACCACAGGCATTCAAAATGCTAAATTAACAGGTTTGGCCCACTACTACTATATTGCAATGTTTCAATGTGTCGACTTTTTATATCATGTTTCTTGTATAAAACTATGTTATAAAATTACTTGAATAATAGGAATTTGTATCCTAATTATTTGTACTAATGTAGTTGGGATAATGGTATGCTATATGGTTTATCTCAAATTGGATAATCGACAATGTTTGTCTGTTTGAGTTGAAATAAGAAAAAAAAGTAGTAAAAGTACTTTTTCATAAGTTCAATTAAACGAGTGATATTTGTATTGCAAACGTTATTTCCATAACTTCATTTACCTGTTCATAAGCTATATCTACATCGTAGGTACATAATAAAATTGCAGGAATGAATAAACAAATGCAGCTACACATCTGAAGACAAATGCATCGTGGGACATTATAAGCTTGTGTTTGCCAGTTATTATGTCACATTCTTTTCATAACATAATTATATAGTAAGACTAGTATTATGGTCTTCTCCATCACCATTTTAAAATACAAATTTAATTTGCTAAAGAAATGCTTACGAGTTGTGATACTTAATAACGTAATGTACATAATCCCCTTTTAAAAAACCATTGTCATGTAAATATATATTTTGACTTTTAGCCTTGACTTTAAAGTATATTTTTGTTGTTGGCAACTTGGCATGAATGCAACGACCTATTTCTGTAAGCGTTTCAAGACAAATTTTGATTTATTGTGTCATAATTCTCTATCCAACTAAGTATAAGATATCAAGACTTTATTCTGAATACGAATTACATATAATGAAGATGAAAGAAAATTAGAAGGCTACGAAGATGAAAGATATCTGCATGATAAAAAAAAGAAAAGAAACTGAGACATGTAATGATGAACCCTTTATCATTGGCCCCAAACTGGGAACAACAGAATTGGCTCTTGCTCTCTCTGTAGGTGCAAATAGGAATAAGAATAAGAAGACTGAATTAAAATACAAAACAAACACCTGGGCAACTAGTACTATCAAATTATATTCAAAAAACAAAAGCTAGCTACTTCCTTGTAATGATGACTAGTCAGGATCCAAAATTTAGTACAAAGATAAATTTGTACATAAATGAAAAGTATAAATTAGTACACATATACAAGAAAAGTCTTCAATATTGTATTTTGTTATCACTAGAGATTCATACAAACCGTATAAATTATTTTACCAACTTATATTTTATAAATCAAATGACAAAACGCACAAGAAAAGAAACAACCCCATCAAGCATATAGGTAAGCTTTACAAATTCGAAAAACATGAACAATCTAAGGTGCTAAGGTGCCAAAAGAAAGAAAGAATACAAACACTACATTTCACCTTTGTTCCTAAAAAGAGAATAATCCTATAATTATTTCACTTGGTCGTAAAAAAAAAAAAAGCAAAAGCGTGTTCCCTTCTGTTGTTTTTGATAGATATATCTTTACACGACAACATCATGCCCAATGAGCTAATTACACCTACAGACAATCTCAACCGTCCATCATGGAATAGTATCTTCAGATGGAGATATGAACGGTGCAGATCAGCTGATGTGAGATTTGAAAGGCGTTGACATTCTCTTTCTCTCTCCACTTGGCTGCTAGACAATCTATAAATATATATGTACACGCCATGTTTGGCGGTCTCTAGTCTTCGTCTTCGTCTCTTTGCTGTCCTTCAACGAACTGTAACATCTCTCTCTCGACGATCTGAAGACCATTTGATCGTTGGACATAACTTTGCCAGGTATGTGTTTGATGCTTGATCGAGTTTTCTTTTCTTTCTTTGAGGATACTTTGAGATCCTTCTAGGCTTTTACTGCTCATGGAAGTGTGATTTCGAACGACAGACAAAAACTAGACGTTTCGTGATGCAATTTTAGATCGTTCTTTGGTTTGTGTTTTTACTTTTTACCAAGGTTTTTAGATTTTTTTTTGGGATTCTTACTTTTCTTCATTTTGGAATGTGTAATTTTCTTGATTTGAAAATTTTCCCGGTGAAAGAGGAAAACTAGTCTTTTTACCAATAGATACTTCTTCAATCAAAGATTCGAAATTCCACAAATCACGTTTCGCTTTTTTTTTTCTTTTTTTTTAATGTTTATATAGGAAAATTCGGAAATGGCATTGGGATTAAGCACAATGCTGGCGAAATCAGAGACTTTTTTGGGGTCAGATCATGCATCAGTCGTGTCCATGAACTTATTCGTTGCTCTGCTTTGCGCTTGCATCGTGCTCGGTCACTTGCTCGAAGAGACTCGGTGGATGAACGAATCAATCACTGCTCTCATCATCGTCAGTTTTAAACTTTCCAAAAAAAAAAAAAAAATCACAAACTTTTGCTTAGAAATACAATTTTAATATTTGATTACTCAAATCTTTTTTAATTTACAGGGTTCTTGTACTGGCATTGTGATCTTGCTTATAAGTGGAGGAAAGAGCTCGAGGATTCTTGTATTTAGTGAAGATCTGTTCTTCATTTATCTTCTTCCACCCATTATATTCAACGCAGGGTTAGTTTTTTGTTTTTCTTTTCATTTTCATGAAAACCGGTTATACTTAATTTTAAAAAGCGGTTATTGAAGTTAGCTTTGAGCAACACATTTTTTTTTGCCAGGTTTCAGGTTAAGAAGAAGCAATTTTTCCGCAACATCATGACCATTATGTTATTTGGTGCTATTGGTACTCTTATTTCATTTGTTATCATATCATTAGGTAAAAATCTCAAACAACTTCCCTAGCGACAAATTCAGTTTCATACATTTTAATGATATTTTCAGATGGTTTTTCTTTTTCATTTTTGCTAGGTGCTAAACATTTTTTCGAGAAAATGAATATCGGAGATCTCACCGTATCCGATTATCTAGGTACCTTGAAAAGAAAAAAACCAAAACTTTGCTCTGCTTTCTTGTTCATCAAGTGTCATATCGTTTCATCTGTTTTGATTTGCAGCCATTGGAGCAATATTCTCTGCTACAGATTCTGTTTGCACCTTGCAAGTAAGTATAACTTATGCAACATTCAAAAATATTGTTCAAATACATTTGCTAATCCATAATAATTAGCCTTCCGGCTTTGTTAATTAATCTAGGTGCTTAATCAAGATGAGACACCTCTCTTGTACAGTCTGGTCTTTGGAGAAGGTGTAGTGAACGATGCCACATCGGTCGTGCTCTTCAATGCTATACAAAGATTCGACCTCACACACATTAATTCGGCCATAGCTTTAGAGTTTGCCGGAAACTTCTTTTATCTCTTCATCCTAAGCACAGCACTTGGTGTTGCAGTAAGCTTCTCTCTGCTCCTCAGATTCCAATACTGGATTTTTAAATAAACCTAAACAAGTTTTTCACACATTTTCTTTCAGGCAGGGTTGCTCAGTGCTTTAATTATGAAGAAACTCTATATCGGAAGGTATATGTATATTTTATTTATTTATTTATTTTTCATGTATATGTATATTTATTGACTGATAAAAAAAGATATTGAATGCGGTTATACTCTTTGTTTAGTTGTTTCTTCAATCTTTTTTTGTGTGTGTGTGAAAAATCAGGCACTCTACTGATCGTGAGGTTGCACTTATGATGCTATTGGCTTACTTATCATATATGTTGGCAGAGGTAAAAAACACAAATTCGAAACATTTCATTATACCATTTTTACCAAGACAAAAAAATGAAAACATGAAACATTTATCCTCGTTTTGCAGCTATTCGACTTAAGCTCTATACTGACTGTGTTCTTCTGTGGGATTGTTATGTCTCATTACACATGGCACAATGTTACAGGTAAATCGAAGGTCACTACAAAGTACGTCTCTTTCTTCTCTTAGCAAATTTTAAAACCCCTATTAATTTGGTGATTTTGATTGACTGGCTAATTTTTTTATTTTTTTTCTTGGGTGTAGACACACTTTTGCTGCGTTGTCATTTCTAGCTGAGATCTTTATCTTTCTTTACGTTGGGATGGACGCTCTCGATATCGAGAAATGGGACGCTGTACGCGACAGGTGAGACTTATTACTTATATATACAGTTTGAGAAAGCATTCGATGATTTTTTTTTGTGTTCATTTTCATGATCTTGTTTTTAACAATATTTTGGACAGTCCTGGTCAGTCGATTGGAGTGAGTTCGATACTTCTTGGGCTTGTTCTTCTGGGTCGCGCTGCGTTCGTGTTCCCACTTTCGTTCTTGTCGAATTTGACAAAGTCTTCGGATGAGAAAATTGATTGGAAGAAACAAGTAACCATTTGGTGGGCTGGTCTCATGCGTGGTGCAGTGTCAATGGCTCTTGCTTATAATCAGGTATGTATGACCCGTACCTACAAGAAATAAAGAAAAAAACGATTATAACGATCCAAATCGATAAGATTTTAACAAATTTTCACTAACCTCTTCTTTGTTTACATCATAGTTCACGACTTCAGGACACACCAAGATTCTTGGAAACGCTATCATGATCACCAGCACCATCACCGTTGTTCTTTTCAGTACTGTGGTACGTTTAAACCCTTTTGCGCAAACCGGTTATGCGTCCTTATTTATATAGGGATGTCCAACCCGGTTTAATCGAACCAAACATACCGGAAAACCGATTCTAAAACAGAATTGAAGAGAATATAACCTGAAAGTCTGAAACCGTAGCAAACCAAACCGAATGGTTCTTCTTCATAAATTGAAATTACCTAAAACCGGATCGGATTTTATTTTTAAACGAAGTATTTATCATTTTTTTTATATATTAATTTTTTTCCGTTCCCTAAAACATTTTTACATTTTTTGTTGTTGCATGCAGGTGTTTGGATTGTTAACCAAACCGTTAGTCAAACACTTGCAGCCTCCATCAAAAAGGACGCCGACACCGTTATCTTCTTTCAGCGAGCCGCTGCTCAATGGCGATGGTAGCAGCATCCAAAGCTTTGAGACGCTGGTCCGTACACAAGGCCAATCAGATTACAACATTGACGATCCGATCAGTCTTGCAATGTTCTGGAACACTCCGTCCCGAGCCGTTCATCATTACTGGAGGAAATTCGATAACGCGGTTATGCGTCGCACTTTTGGCGGCCGAGGCGTTTCGCAGGCAGTTCCGGGTTCGCCAGTTGAGACTAGTGCTGGGCAGTGGAGTGAAGAAGTAGATAACAAGGAACTATTCACCGAACCATGATTGGTGGTGACATGGGTGAAAAATCTTTGACTTGTTGATCGCGTTTTGGGACGCAAACGCAGCATCGACCGGCTGTCATTTTTTTTTGCCTCCGGTTTTGGTATATCGGTTTTTCCCTGTATGGGAGCATTTTTTGATGTGTGTTTTTTTTGTCCGGTTTGATTTTTGGTTTTTGTGGTGTGATTTTTTAGAGCCGCTCCGATTTTTCATGGTTTTAAGTTTTGAGTTTGGTTTAGCTGTTTTGTTGTAAAATCGTAATTTTCCATGTAAATAGGGACTGGTATAGGTGTGAGTTGTGAGAATGGCTTGCGAGATTAACTTGTGAGAATCTATAACAAATGTCTGATGTTACAAAAATCTTTTTGTTTAGAAAATAATATTGTAGGTTCTTTTGGATGGCCTTTTATAGATTTTGCAAACTCGTAAATTCCAGTTTCTTTCACGGAATGTGAATCAGTTGATATATTGATAAGTTCGGCTTTTGGTCTTATTTTATGTTTCTATTTAGTTTCATTGTGTTCCCACCAAGGACAAAGTGAGTGGGTATCAACCTTATAGGACATATACAATCTGTCACGCATAAAACCGTAAACACATGATGTGGAAATAAAGAAATGTCCTTTATAGATTATATGTACTGTTTCAGTTTCAGCGATAGATATAATAATTGAGACTTTTTCTGATCCATTATTGTTATGACATATATTAAGAGAAAATAAAATAAAGCGCGGGACAAGAGAAGTAGGCACCTTTGCTTTTGCCTGTGTGGAAGCATATGCATCAACTCACATGCGCGCCTCTAACCTTATGGGATTATACGAATTGTGCTATATAATTGATTAAAGACGTTAATTCACAAAATAGAACATTGCTCCTTTCAATTCATAATCACGCCTTAAGATTATGACCAAATCCCATAAAATAATCATTAACACTATTTAACGCATTCGTATAAACAGTAAACCGTAAAGTTTGGCAATACGAAAAAGAACAGTAAACTGTATGTAAAGCATAGTTCACTTTAATTTGTAACGTGGTTTCAACTTTTTCAAAAGGCCCTTTAGCAAAGATAAACAAAAATAAATTCAAGTGCAGAAACGAACACATGAAGTCCTCATAAACATAGAAACTCCTAATTAATTTACGAACATAAAAATATGTAATACCCCTTCGTTTATGGACTTAAATTTGATATTTTCCAATTTCCACTATACTACTCAAGTATATAAGAATGCTCAAACGGATCAAAAATCAACGTTTATTCGAGATATGAATTTTTGTTTGTTTGTTTAGGGACAAATAGTAAACTCATGATAACAAATACGCACGTGGGTATATAAATGAACTAAAAAGCTGAAACGACAAGAAGCCGGAGCGAGAAGCATGAGACGACGGAAAATACGACGGAGAGGAGAACTCCGGGAGCTCGAGAAGACGGAGTAGAAAGAGAAGAAACCGGCGGTGAAGCGGAGGGAGCAAAGGCGGGATCAGGATCGGCCAAGACTTCGTCGTTTTCAGGATCGGGAAGGGTTGAATTAGACGAAGGGATGGTTTGAGCGGAGGAGACGGCGGGTGATGGGAGGAGAGGAGCGATTTCCGGTGAGATCTGTTGTTCAAAAGGAGAGATGGTTGGAGAAGATGGGATTGTATTTGTCGTCGGTAAAGAGAGAGAAAATGAGGAGAAAGATACGAAGGTGATGAGTGTTATGAATAAAGATGGAGCCATTTTTAGTTACTGTAATGATGAACAAATCAAAGCTATAGCTTTTGTGTGTGTGTGTGTGTGTGTGGTTGTCTCTCTCTCTTTCTCTCTACTGATCAGAGTGCAATTTGTGTTGTAATGATACTGTCTCTCTATAAAGAAACTTTTAGCATTAATAGTATTACAATTAAAATTTATGAACTTTGTCTCACTTTTTTGAAAAGTATTGTTTTTTAAATTAAAAGGATGTGTTCGGTGGAAAAGAGAAAAATCATTTTGTTGAAAATCTTGAACAGGGCGAATATATAAACATGATTTTGTACATCAACGCCAATAGACTGTTTTTCCTTGGGTCCACTAACTATTGTTGTTATAGAGTGTGGTTAAAGCTTTCGTTTCTGACTTTGATTGTTGTTTAGTTTAAAAATCTATCAAGTTACAAAAAATTACGAATCAATGGACTACAAATTTAGAAAATGTGATGCTACTTGTTTGAAAGAAAAAAAACAAAGAGCATAACAGAAAGCCCGTTAAACATGCTCATTATAGTTCCACGAAACACAGCCCAATATTATGGTCCAATAACGTGTGATAGATATATCGTTTACGCACACAGTCTTGTTGTCAAAGCCGACTTAGCTCAGTGGTAGAGCGCGTGACTTTTAATCCCGTGGCCGTGGGTTCGATCCCCACAGTCGGCGTTCTTAGATCCTTTTTTTTTTTTTTAACGGAAAGAAACATTTATTAGACCGAAAATAAACTTGCGCCTAATTCACCAGACTCGAAGAAAGCCACCTAACATTTTTAGCGTATAAAAATGTGAAAAATACCAAAAATTAGAATCTAAAATTGCAAAAGTGTGTGAAAAAAGCCGCAAGGGTCGTTGTTTGAGGCCTCAATGGCAGTTTCTTCAACAAATGTTCGTCTCACCTACCCTCCTCATGTAGCCTCCAACCCACGACTATCACCAACCTCCGTCGCCAACTTCCGTCTCGCCGATTTCCCTCTCCGCTTCAAGTCGAATTTCCTCTCCGCCGAATTCTCTTCCCTTCAAAACTGGACTGTCCCGGTCCCGGTTGTATTCTCCGATCGTCGGTGCCGTCGAAGTATGGAGCCAAGCAATGTCTATGTTAGTCAATCTCCTCAGTCGATGTTCATTATTTTAGTTCAGTTCTGAGTGGTAGCTAATGGATTGTGGTATTTAATCTTGTTTTGTGACCCCAGGTAGCTTCAAATTCCACGGAAATGAAGATCGGAAGTCAAGAAATTGTGAAGAATCCGAGCTTGATCTGTGCTCCAGTGATGGCGGATTCAATTGAAAAGATGGTGACTGAAACGTGCAAAGCCCAGGAATTGGGTGCAGACCTGGTGGAAATACGATTAGATATGCTGAAGGAGTTTAACCCCCTTGAGGATCTGAAAACCATTATAAAGAAATCTCCTCTGCCCACTCTATTCACCTACAGGTTTGTGTGTGTGTGTTCAAGCTTGAGACTTTTGATTTGGAACTTCTTAGCTAGATCTTGTGCTGCAGAATGAGTAATGTTACTGTTTGTATGTTGACTGTTCTCTCTAGACCAAAATGGGAAGGTGGTCAGTATGAAGGTGATGAAAACGAGCGGCTGGATGTGCTCCGTTTGGCCATGGAACTGGGAGCTGACTATGTTGATGTTGAACTTCAGGTTACCATCGTAAACTTCAGGTCAACTTCAGGTGGTTTGATGCTAATTAGTTTCTCCTTCTTCATATTTGTGTGTTCAAGGTTGCAAGTGAGTTCATCAAATCGATTGACGGAAAGAAGCCTGAGAATTTTAGAGTAATTGTTTCATCGCACAACTATCAGAGTACCCCATCCGTTGAGGATCTCAGTGAGCTTGCTCTAAGAATACAACAGGCTGGAGCCGACATTGTGAAAATTGCTACTACTGCTGTGGACATCACAGATGTTGCTCGCATGTTCCATATAACCTCAAATGCTCAAGTAAGTCCCTTTACCTACTAGCATTAAGTAAAATCAAGCGTTTGCTGATCTCTGAATTTTGAATTCTTGCTGTCATTTCAGGTTCCGACAATTGGACTTGTTATGGGCGAGAGAGGTCTAATGTCTCGGATTCTTTGTTCCAAATTTGGTGGTTACTTGACATTTGGCACCTTAGAATCTGGAAAAGTTTCTGCGCCTGGTCAACCAACGATCAAGGATCTGTTGGAGCTTTACAAATTTAGAATAATTGGTCCTGACACAAAGGTGTATGGAATTATTGGCAAGCCTGTCAGTCACAGCAAATCACCTATTGTTCACAATCAAGCTTTCAAATCAGTTGATTTTAATGGAGTATATGTCCACTTGTTAGTTGATAATCTTGCAAGCTTTCTGCAAACATACTCATCCTCTGATTTCGCTGGGTTCAGGTAAGCTATCATGGTGACAAATACGTTTATCTCTAGAGTATAAAATTCCGAAGTAATGAACAGAATCGTCCACATCTTGCTTTTATGTTTTGATGTTTCACTGGAAATAGAAGAATTTTTGGGTGAATGATGTGGAAATATCTGTTTTACCTGCAGCTGTACACTTCCCCACAAAGAAGCTGCATTGAAATGTTGTGATGAAGTTGATCCATTGGCAAAGGTATGATTTGCAAATTAACACCAGAGATTTTGATACTAACCACAATCACTATCTGATATAATAAACCGCCATCCTTCTTCACCCTGAATGCTTGATTTATTATCTTTTACAGTCTATAGGAGCTGTGAACACTATACTAAGGAGACAAAGCGATGGAAAGTTGTTGGGTTACAATACAGATTGTATTGGTTCCATTTCTGCTATTGAGGATGGCCTACGAAGTAAGTTGTATGTTCACCGCTTTCATCCATTGTTGCTCCTCGTGGAGAAGTTTCAGTTTTACTCATGGAACCTTTTCCTTTGATTTGTTTTTCAGGATCAAGTGATCCAAGCAGTGCGCCTTCTTCTTCTTCGCCATTGGCCGGTAAAACAGTGGTGGTTATTGGTGCTGGTGGAGCAGGCAAGGCACTTGCTTTTGGTGCAAAAGAAAAAGGGGCCAAAGTTGTAATTGCTAATCGAACTTACGGTAAAACACATATCCTAAATTGATACTCCATGCTTGGCCTTGACAATAATTTTTTGTTCTTGATGTTTGTGTTTTGAAGAACGAGCACTAGAACTCGCGGATGCAATTGGAGGCAAAGCAATATCTCTCACGGATTTAGATAACTTTCACCCAGAAGATGGCATGGTTTTGGCCAACAGCACATCTATGGGTATGCAACCAAATGTCGATGAGACTCCCATTTCCAAGGTAAGCTCTCCCTTCCTTTTGCTTTCTTTCAGTAACCAAAGAGCCGTTCTGTCTTCCCGCCTGCAAAATCTCTTAAAGATCTTTAATGTATAGCTTCTTTTTTGTTTCCCCAGCATGCATTGAAGCACTACGCACTAGTCTTTGATGCGGTTTATACTCCGAGAATCACCCGACTGTTACGGGAAGCAGAAGAATGCGGAGCCGTAACTGTGTCGGGCTCAGAGATGTTTGTCAGGCAGGCTTACGAGCAGTTTGAGATTTTCACCGGTTTGCCTGGTAAGTGACTCATACCGAACAAAACCCATGTGTCTCAGTTCCATAACAAAAGAAGCTGACTATACCACTCACCTTGGCTAATATAAAAGCTTTGTGTTCCATTGTCGTGCAGCTCCAAAGGAACTCTATTGGCAAATCATGTCAAAGTACTGAGACATCGCTTACGTGTGTGCATCAATAAACTTTAGAAATGCCATTTGTATTTTCTGAGAATGTCCTTTTATTAAGGCCATAGCTGATTCTCTCTGTGTAATTTATATATATAAGCTACAAAGCTTGTTGAGTTGATGAAAATCTAGATTTGCAAGTGCGATATCTCGGTTACTGTTTGTGAAATCTTGATGTACAACTTCTTTTTTTCTGTTCCATTGTCTTAATGACAAAATAATTAAACTTTTAAGGATATATCTCTAAACAGTTGAAAAATTATCAATCCTAACTCCAATCCAATCCACCTGTTTGAGTCCATTTTCAGATCTATCTCTGTAAAAGTAAATTCAAAACTCAACTGTATTATGTTTCTCACTCTTTGTTACCAATAATCTTTTCATTAACGTGTGTTAGTTCAGTTGTGTCATTTTGTTTCTTAATTATGCGTAATGTGCTAATGGGTATTTAATTTGACCATTTTCCCCAATTATATACATCGGATTTCGAGATTTCCTATCACACGAAATGTTTCCCGCCAATTATTTTGGCAAATGCCGATTTTCCCACGCGAAATGGATGAAAAAATTAGATTAAAATCTCAGAAAGAAGTTAGAGTCTTTTTTATCTTCCGCCAGATCGCATTTCCCTACGCCTTCTCGTCTCGTCTAGTCGTCTCCACTGCAAAGTAAGCTTCCTTTGATTCCGAATCTCCAAATTTTTGATTCTGAATCTTCCTCTCAACATAATTAGGGTTAATTGCTCTCTGACCACTCAAATGGGCTTTCGGTTCTTACTTCTTCTTGCTCTTCCAATTTTAAGGTTTTCCAGATTAATGTTTGTAATTTTGTTTCTCTGTCTTTGGCTTGAAACTTGAAAGCTTTTCGTTTCCCCTCGCAATTGATAAAACTAAACAAAACCTTTTAAAATCTGACTGTAATTTCGGGGCTCTTAATTCTAAATTGTGAAATTGAAGGGTCGATGTGCAATTAATTTAAAATATGTCATTTTTAGAAAACAAAAATCTCAATGTAGATCGCTTTTAGTTAGTTTTACTTACATCATAGACGTGAGCTTAGCCGGACTCGTTCCTCTCCGCCGTTCGGCTGCTTTCCTCCGGTGAGCTCTTGAAATTTCTCCAACATTTCAACTAAGTTAACTCCAATCATATCGTGTGTATATATATATATATATAATTTTTTTTTAATTGGGTGGAATCCTCTTCTGTTTTGTTCGTTCCGTGATTCGTCTCTGTATCGGAGAAATTCGCCGACGGCAATGTCTCAAGCTGTTCGAATTTCCTATTTCCGTTTAACTTATTGGACAATTTGTTGGGCTTCTTAATTTTTAAGTTTAATTGCTTTAATCACATCTGATTAACAAAGGGTATCGTAGAGAACGTAGACACTCATGGCTTAGGGTTTTTAGTTTTCGACATTCTCAAATTTTGATTTGTATTTCTCTCTTCAGTCACACAAGGAATGAATGTTTGATTTACGTTCTGTTTAGGGTCCACACCTGGGTATATGGTTTAGCACCTAAATATTGATTCATACATAGAATTGGTTCAAATTTGTGCATCCAGGTTTTGCCTTGTTTAGAGTTTGTAACACTGGAATGTAACTATCAGAAGCTTTATCTATCTGTTGCAGGATCCGGGCAGAGGTGGAATTGGAGGTGGTGATTTATATATATATTCTTTCTTGGGTTGGGAGTTCTATGATACTTGTGGTGAGTTGATAAAATGAATATGAACAGAGATGAGGCTCTTAGAGCCAAAGATATAGCTGAGAGTTTGATGAAAAAGCCGGATTTCAGTGCTGCACGTACGTTCGCAATGAAGGCTCACCGTATGGATTCCAGCTTGGAGAACATTTCTCATATGCTGATGGTTTGTGACGTCCACTGTGCTGCAACGGAGAAGTTGTTTGGAAATGAGATGGATTGGTATGGCATACTTCAGGTTGAGCTGAATGCTAATGATATTATCATCAAGAAACAGTACAAGAGGCTTGCGCTTCTTCTCCACCCTGATAAAAACAAGCTTCCAGGTGCTGAGGCTGCTTTTAAGTTGATTGGTGAAGCACAGAGGATACTTTTGGACAAAGAGAAGAGAACGATGCATGACATGAAACGCAAATCTTGGAGAAAGCCTGCACCAGCACCATCATATAAAGGGCCGAGTTATCACACGCAGCCTCTATCCCGGGAAAGCGTTAATATGAGGAATGTCTTCAGCGAGCTGAGACCCAAGAATAGGCATCCACAGCAGAAAGCTCAAGGCCAACCAGCTGCTTTCGGTTACCGTCCAACCTTTTGGACCACTTGTCCCTCCTGCCAGACGAAGTATGAATATCGTAGGGAACATATTATGGCACAATTTACTTGTCAGGCTTGCAAAAAACGGTTCACTGCTTTGGAAACCCCTTTCCAGAGTGTACCACTGGCAAATGACTCACGTCGGCCTACTTCTTACGTCCCACAACAAGACAAGTTTCCAAGCCAAAAGGCTTGCAATGAGCCTCACAAACGTCCAGATAATCCTGCTACTGTTTCTTCTGGAAAGGCGGGTTCTACTGCAGGAAACAACAATGGAAAGAGGAAGAGAAAGAATATGGTTGAATCTAGTGAAAGCTCTGACAGTGAAAGTAGCAGCGAGTCAGTAGATGTTGTAAATGGTGATAATAGGGCAGCACAAGATTTGGGGTCCGATGGAGGACAGCAGCCTCGGAGGTCAGTCCGTGGCAAGCGGGAGGTTTCCTATAAAGAGAATTTGAGCGACGACGATGATGATGTAGACTTAGTCGACGACAATGGGGAAGGTAAAGAAGAGACAGAAGACGAAAAGCAGACACATCATAAGGATCATCACTCTACTGAAACGTTGCCAAATGGCGTAAAGCCGAAGGAGAAGATAAAAGAAAACCAAGTGGAAACCACTGCTGGTGCCAGTGATCCACAGGAAGATTCAGGGAGTGAAGCAGAACCAAATATTATCAACTGTGATGATCCTGAATTCAGTGACTTCGATAAGCAGAGGGAAGAAAGCTGTTTTAAAGTTGGCCAGATCTGGGCTTTATATGATGAAGGAGAAGGAATGCCTAGATTTTATGCTCTCATAAAAAAAGTAACAACTCCAAATTTCTTGATTAACTACGTATGGTTAGAGGCAGAAGAAGATGAAACACATAATTTGACTGTCTCTGTTGGTAAGTTCGAACTTGGGGAAGAGGAGGTGACAGATGTGCGTGATGTTTTCTCTCATTTGGTCCACAGCAAAACAAGACGCGGAGGCCGGAACTTTAAGGTATTCCCGAGGAGAGGAGAGACTTGGGCCCTTTACAAGAACTGGAACATGGACTCAGAATCTACTCGTGAGTACGAATTTGTTGAGATCTTGTCTGATCATGCAGAGGGAGCCACGATATCAGTTGGGTTCTTGTCCAAAGTGGAAGGGTTTTTATGTGTTTTCCGTCCTCTGCCAAATGATGATGGATCAAACACTTGTGAGATTCCACCTCATGAGTTCTGTAGATTCTCACATGGCATTCCGTCATTCAGATTGAAGGGAACAGAAGGGATAGGCGTAACTGAAGGTTGGTATGAGCTTGATCCAGCTGCTTTACCAGTCCCTGGCTCTCAAAATATATCAGGAGAAGAAGAAGCAGCTCAAAACCAAGACCATCAATCTCCAACATCATCAGGATCTGCCTCTTGATATTCTCTCAATCAGAGGCTGTGTCGCGCCTTAAATTGCCCAAGTCATGATTCGTGGAGCTGGTTTGTTTTGTTCAGGCGTACAGGTTTAACTGACAAAGATAAACCGGAGATTCTTAGAGGCTTTTGTTGTCTTGTGACATGCTCGAGTCATGATTCTGGTGGGTGATTGTTTTTTTTTTTTTTGGTGTAGCCATTGCGTTCTCTTTTTTGGTTTTTGTTCACTCAGACTTGGAACTTAACCATATGCTATAAACTCCAGTAAGAAACTGTTGAATCAAGTAGTTTGTGAAAACCCTTTTTGGCCATCACTTGTGAAAACTGATATGTCATTAATGTACGGTTGTTACCACTTGGAAAGATGAATGGTACCGCTATTAACCACCAGCAGAGAGACGAAGCTCTACTGAATCCATTCCAAATAAAAGTGAAAAGAAAATTAAAAAGGGAAATGGATTTAAAGAAAATTTTCAGAGGATTTGAGATTTAAGAAGATTTTAGGGATTTTAGGATATTTGAAAAACTAAAAACTTGTATATATAATTTTTACAGATTATTAAAAAAGTTACATGTTATTTGTTTTAAAATTTCTATTTTTATTCTTTCTTTTGGTTTGCAAGTAGATAATGGTTCTTTTAAGGTTTAACAATATATTTCTCTTGAATTTAACAAACGTCAATATTGTAATGATGATACTATTCTAATGGATTTGTTCATAAGAGTTTATTAAAATCAACAAGAAATTATAACCTCAAAGATTTCCAAAAAAAGAAGAAAAAAATTCCAGCAAATCATGTTTCTAGTGATTATTCCCAAAGTTTGCAGCAAGTTTTGATTTACTGTGATAGCGGAATGAAAAAAACTGTATTTTGATCAACCAAAATTTTTTTCAATCCTTATTAGTATCATCAAAAATTTGCAGTAATTGATTGTTTTATTTTTAGTTGTGTGAAAGTTATCATCAATGTTATAAAAAAAGAGAAAATGTAATAATTTATTTATTTATTCAAATCTCATCTCATAAAGTGGTATTTAGATTTGTTTGTTTTTAACTAGAAAATATCTCACGAATCAATCAAAACAATTTTTGATAAATTTTGTTGATGAAATTTTAATTTTCCAATAAAGTGGGATTTTAAGAAACTTGTATAAATGATTAATCCAATAACCTTGGATTTTAAATAATTCTTAGAAATACTAGATCCAATAAGAGGTGATTTGAAAGAAAAAAACAAATCCTCTCAAATCATTAATTCAATAAGCCCCTATATATCATTATAATATATATCCAGTTTTGATTAAAAAGCAACATCTAGTCCGCGATTCTTCTAAATTTTACCGAAAAGAAGACCTCATAGGTTCTGGCTGGATTTAGAAGGAATCTGAACAATCTATCATCGCCCCAGTTCTTATCCCAAGAATTTTGGCTGATGATAAATCTTTGGCCATCTACACAAAACCCGGCATGGTCAGTCTTCAGCGACAAATTGGGTGCTGGTGTAATGACTCTCTTAAAGATCGACATATCATAGATTACATTCTGAAAAAAACAAAAAAACAAAAAAAAACTGTAAATTAAAAAAATTATTTAAAATTTATTATTTGTTGTTCACCATAATTCGAATGCATTTGTATAAAATATAATAGTCTACAATTTGTTATTTTTTATTTAATAGTCTACAATTTGTTATTTGTTATTTGATAGTCTACAATTTACTTTGTAATGAATAAAATAGAATTGGAATCTATTTGTATAATATAAATTATGTCATTATTAAAAATAACGTTTTATAATTAATTCTAGTAAAACAACAAAATAAAAATAATTTTTATGATTTATTTAAGTTAGAAATAAATAAATAAATTAAATTTGAAGGATCAATATGCAAATTAAAAAGATCAACATCAAAATAAAGGAAAAAATAAGGTAACACTATAAATGAGAGGAAAAATAGTGTTCCCTTATTTTAATGTCAAAAATAAGATAAGGATGGCTTGGAGATGAGTTTCACACTAAAATAGATTTTAAAGAGAGATTTGATGGTGGGTTGGAAATGCCCTAAACCTCCACACACACAGAAAACAAAATTTAGCAAAACACTGGTTATGCTGTTGTTGTAAACAATTTATTAAAAAATTAGGAAAATATACAATAGTTTATTTTACTGGGAATTCGAGTTTATATAAACAGAATTATATCTTTCTGTTAAAATACTAATATGTTATAATAAGCTGCTTAGATATCTGTTGTTATATAACAACTAATATGAAACTATTGTCGTTATATATACATATAAACTATAATTATTTCAGCTTATTAAAATATCACATAATATTTTAATAATGATAATATAAACCAAATGGTTTTATTATATACAAATAAAATGGTTACAAACATAACCTATGGTATATACATAATAAGCTAAAAATACCATCGATGGTGCCGTCGAGATTCTCGGTGCTAATGTCCAGATTCTGCTTTTTCCAATCGAAGAGATCTTCATACAAACACAACTTTATGTCAGATACACCAGTTACCTTCGAGGGTCATCGCTTCTGCAACTTTGTCGTCCACGACGAAATCAGCCGTTGCCATCTCTTTCAAGTGTAGGTTTTTTCGGAAGACCTTAGTTAATCAGGTGATCAATATATGTCGTTATCTTCTTCCCACATTTGATATCACATCACTTTTATCTCATGCTAATCATATATGAGATACATAAGCATAAACGAAACAATAAAAAAATAGCTTGGATTTTATTGATATATACTCCCTCTGTTCCTTAATATTTGATGTTTTAGGAAAATGTATCTGCAATTAACGCATCCAGATACATTCAAATAATTGCAGATACATTTTTCTAAAACATCAAATATTAAGGAACAGAGGGAGTATATAATAATTATCACTGGCGGATACGTTGTACCAACTGGTGAGATCTAAGTTCTTGATGCTATAGGTGGAGTAGATAACGATGAAGAGGAAAATGTTGAGGCGCCAAAGCCTCAGTCAACAGTTTAGAATAATTAAGTCTAAATAAAACGTGGATTTCTGAAATACATCAAAACAAACACATCCACGCTTGTGCTACCATGATCATAATCACATTTCTGAAGCAAACAAAGATAATTAGCTTTTAAAACAATTTTATTTTTCAGAACCATACCTTGGTCAAAGAAGTTATTGTTTTTCATATTATTCTCCATTCTCAAAAATCAATTCGCAAATAGATTACAACTTGGGAATTGGGATGCTGATTGGTGTGACCGAACCGATGTTATTGTAAGAATATAGATTGAAATTCTTATTTTTAACGGCATGAGGGCATTTGGTCTAGTGGTATGATTCTCGCTTTGGGTGCGAGAGGTCCCGAGTTCGATTCTCGGAATGCCCCATGTTTTACCATCTTTCATTTTCTTCTCCTAACAGTCGCACCAAACGAGGAAGGAAGTCAATATGATGAACAACTAACCGTTTATATTTTCAGAAAACGGCACGAAGTCGGAACACAGTATAAGGAAACAGCAAGGCGTTGTAAAAACTAGCACACTTATTCAGAAAAGAAGAAACAAGATCAGATACATACATACAACTCTTTTCACCTGATACACGAATTTCTCTTTCACAAATTATCATCGTCCCCAAAGGGTAACCAAAAAGTTACTCCAGTAACATGTTCGAAGAAGAGTGGATATATTTACACTTTACTGGAACAGATGAACAACTTCTTCTTCTTCTTCAAACTCAAGGAAGAACAGAGAAACCAAGGAAAAGAGATTTCAAACTGGACTCGGGTTTTCTGCAACGCGTACACGCCAAGTGAAGTAATGAAGATACAACGAGTTGAGGCACACGGCTATCCCAAAACCAATGATCCCTGCGAAAAGTATAGCATAGATCGCCGATAGTCTAACCTGAAACAGAGATATTGAAAAAGAAAATGTGTTGACTTTCCGTTTACCACCAATCAAATGCGGGAAAAACCGATATGTATTCTCTGATAAGTGAGAGTATATTGCTTACTGTAGCATATAGTATATGAACCAACATGCCAACAAGTGCAAACTCAAGTGCTGCGTATGTCCATATGTATTCTCTGATAGCTGCAGAGTCAAGATTACGTTTCAAAATTTTGTTGGCGAAAAAGGAAAAAGAGAGAGTCTCTGGAGGTCTCTTGTGTTTACCGAGGACAATGGCAAAAATGGATGCTAAGAGGCCCAATGTTAATGAAAATGGCGCTGCGATGTAGATGGCTTTTTTGTTCAAGTCCCGAATCTACAAAAGAAACCTAGTCAATCTCTTTTTGTAACAAAGTATCAACAAAAACAGAGAATTTGTGTTTGGTGCCTACCAGTAATTGCTCGAGGAAGAAGAAGTAACAGACTGTGCTGATTAGAACTAGCACCACAAACTCTTGCCAAGCACTGCATCAAATCCATTTCAGTTCTCACTTGTGTTTATTTTCATGATTGGTGACAACAAATAATCTTTAAAAGTTACCTAGCGGTTTGTGACTGCATATTCTGTTGACTGCGATCACGCCTATTGTTTGGTTGAGTAGTTGTAGGCACACGAAGTAATGTAACTGGTAAGTTTTGGACCTCTTGTCTGCAGACGTCACAGGTTCTTGTTCCCTTTGTGCTAAACCACTTAATGGCACACGTTTCATGAACAAGTCTAAGATCACCTTTGCAGCTGCACTCCATTTTCAGTGTATTTCCTTCTTCGCACACGTCCAGACAGATCCGGCACACTGCTTCTTCTTCGGGAATTTCTTCATCGGTTTCTTCTGGAGGAACAGGAGACACTTGATCTGCCATTAAGTTGGAAGAACCAGCAAACATGACAAAGAAGAGGAAACAAAGATCATAATCAGTATGCTACAGATATATTAATAAGCTCTAAATTTCTTTCAGTTCACAAAAAAATATGTTGAATCAACCATAGGAATATGCAATTTCCTTCACTGATTAAAAGTTGATATGTTTTACACCCAAAACACACTGCACATGAATCAATCTATGCCTCATATTATACTGCAGACCTCAAGTTTTCTCACAAGTCTGTATCTTTTGATTCAATGAAAGTCAATAAACAAAAAAAAGCACCATCCAAGAACATTAACATACAATGCTTCAGTGACTGCTTAAACTCAACATTCGGATGATAACTTAGGAAAATATATGATGTTAACATCTATAAGAAGCATGTACCTGCACTTGTTTCGGAGGAAACACGGGCTTTCTGGTTGTCAAAAGAAATGGATCGCACAATCACTTTGTTTCTTCCGGGCATGGACAAGGACCTTGGAACTGCCGGATAGATATAATCTTTCTGCAACAAAATCCAATCTTTATTTATGTCTTTTTATCAGCTGTATCTTGGGCAAGAACAGAAATTCCTTTAGTAAATTGAACTTTTTTACACATTGTAAATTGTAAGATAGCAATAACTCACATTAGGCGGCTCAACGGGCACACCAACTGAAACTTGTGCAGATACTACAGGAGACAACTTTGCGGCATGTCTAGATGGAAGCGACAAGCATCTTTTCCAATAATGCGAAGTTGTTGAACCGGCAGGATTGGACTTCTTAGCAGTTTCCATGAGTCCTGGAGAGAGTAGAGAACTTCTCTCGCTTTCAGGTTGAGCCACAACTTTCTTTTTCAGGCTTAAACTCCGCAAGATTCCTCTAGGTGACGATGTACTGCCACTTTTGAATGGGCTAGTGGACATCAGTGAACTCTTTGGGTTACGGCAACCAACAAATGGAATTGGCCTTGGAGGTATTTGTATTGAAAGATCCAAGTGGGTTTCGCTAGGCACATCTTCAGTAGATTTTTCTTTTACCTGATGATCACCCTATATGTATAATCCATGCCAAAGGTCAGGCCTTTCTCATTGCATGTTTGTTAGTAATAGAAACATAAGCCTGCTTTCGTCAATTGGTTCTTCTTTAAAAGATACTAACTTTGCTACGGTAGGCATATCCAAACTAAACCTCAGGCTCAGAATAAACAATCTTTCTCCATACGAAAACTATGAGAAGACATTCTAACGAGTCAACAGTGAGGGCGAGAATTCAAAAAATGGTTTTGTGGTAACTGAAGAAATCTCCAATTAGCAAGATCGAAAGAATAGATTTTATATTTCTCATTTCACTTTTTTTCCCACAGAAAAGCTGGAAAATTTATGAATGAAACAATCCCAAGTGGCTTAGTTTCCCTCTCTTTATAATATTATATCAAAAGGAGATTCTATGGCTACTAAGTGAATCAGATTGATCATATAGAGATTCCAGACGAACAGAGGAAGAGAAAAGAATCAGAGATCCCAAAGATAACGTCTTTCCATATAAACCCTAGACTTTTTACAGGAAATTTCATGGATGAGAATCCAACCATAGCAATCATCAGCAAAATAAAACTACGTTTTCTAGCGATTTTTCAAATGCAAATGTTAAATTAAGAGAGATTAGACAGAGGCTACGAGGGAAAGATTTCAGATTTACCTTAAAAAATCTACAAACCCAGAATGAATAAAGCGTGATAGGTTTTAATAGAAGAGGCAAAAGACAAGATTTTTGGGAATGTTTACCTGAGAAGAAGAATGAGGAGGAGAAGAGGAATCCCCCACGATTGTAGCAATTTCGGGTTGTTGAGCTGCCGAATCTTGCATCATCATCGAACCAAATTAAACCGATAATCAAAATTAAGAGTATATTATTATCAATATGAAATCAAAGCCGCTCTGCTCCTCGACAAATATTCTGAGAGAGAGAAAGAGAGTGAAGCGAACTTCTCTTTTATGAAATAATTGTGGTTTCTTTATTCATTGAATTTGAGCTGAATCCCCATGACCGACGGGAAAATGATCATTTAATCCCTCGACTATTTACAATTTATACTTTTATTCTTCACTCATTTTAATTCCTAAAAATCAAAATTTTAATAATAAAAATTATATTTTCAACAATAAACATAAAAACATTAAATAAAATAGTAAATATATCATAACCAAGATTCCAACGTTTAATTTCGATCCTAAGTTTTAAAATTTATATGAAATAAAATCGTTAGAATTCATCTGCTTTGAATTAGAATTTTATAAGAAATCAATGGAAAATGCCATAAATTTTTTATTTTGAATTTTTTGGATATAGCAATAATTTTTTTGATACGTATATTATTTTATTTAACGTTTGAAAGTTTGATTTTTTAATCATAATTTTGTACAATCAATTAATACCTGAGAAATTAAAGTGAATAAGTGATAACTGAGGAATAAAAATGTGAATTTCAAAAAGTTAGAGAATTAAATGAGCATTTTTCCATGACTGATTGACATTATATGAAAAGTCTTTTACTTTATCATTTATTACTGTACGTTAATCTCCCATAATCTAATTTATTAAAGGGTATAATTAAACATCGACAAAAAAAAGAGAATCATAGTCTTGTCGTTGATTTCGAATTTTCGACGAAAGATGACGAGGAAAATTCAACGTTATTATTACATGCCTCATGTTCTTGTCGATTATGTCATTTTCCAGGATAAAATCATTCTCCTTCTTTCTTACGCATAGAAGATTTTTCTAACAATGTATTTTTTGTAAATTAAGTACTAGATTTAGTTTTTACCAAAAAGTTGCTTCCGAAAGTAAGAAGGAAAAGCTAGGAAAAGCTACATTTGAAATAAAAATATCATCTATAACACTTGGTTGATGAACTTTATAAGTAGCTTTTTAAAAATATATTAGTCATACTTACTTTTTTGTATATACTAATACTTGCATATATACTATACAAAATCACACAGGTCACGATGATCTTTAATACTCGCGTATTTATTCTTTAGTCCCTCATCATAATTTTTTGTATAAACTACTTTTTCTCCCAAGTAATATAACACATGCTGCAATTATACACTCCAAAGAAAATAATACACTAATATAGCTTGGTGGGTTGGGTAGACTAGTAGTTTAAACATTGGCAATTAAAGAGGAAGAACATTAAAAAACATTACCAAAAACTTGGCACACCCTTTCAATTCTCTCAAACAAACTTGATTTTTTTGCTTAATCAGATTTATAGTTTTGTGATTATGTTATATCACCCAGACTACTACTGTAATAGAACAATATTTCTAAATGTATTTTACGTATTGAATTTAATCAAAACACGATTTATGTTATTTTTTTTCTACGAAAATCTGAAATAGCCGTTGTTTAAGCGCTAAATTAAATGATTCGTTATTATTTTGATACAAGTTACAACTAGTAGATTAGTTATTTACATATATTTGTAGAACAGTTATATCCAGTAGTAAACTAAATTATTAAAAATTTAATTACATCGCCAAACCTTACACTCAAAATTGATGTGTCAGGCAAGTAAATTAGGTCTATTTTGGTTTATATTATTGTTTGTATGGTCAAAGTTGTAGGAGGGAACATTGTGTCATACTCCTATGTCCTATCACTATCGATTACCAAACAAAAGCAAAGTAGATTTGTCATATGCTTAAAACATCACTATATAACTACCAACCCAAGAAAAGTGTTCATCTAATGATCTAACTCAATCTCAAATGGAATTTAATTCGATCTGACTTTCTTCACATAAATATAGCTGGCTGATTATGATCAAAGGCCGGTTACGGATAAATAGAGCCAATTTTTTTATCTTCGCCTAACAGTAGGGATGGTTTAAGTATTAGGCTTCTATGAAGTAACTAGAAGAAAGACTGAAAGATCTCCAAGACAGCCATAAGAGTGAAAAAAACATGCAGACAAGACAGAGTAAGCTTCTAAGTTAGCTCGTCTGATCAGATACAAGTATCTTTCATTTCAATAACAAAACGAGCGCTTATTGGATGAACATGGAAGTAATAGAACACATGAGTGAGTTGGATTCGATTAAACACAGTTTTGGAATAACTCTAAATTGAAAAGTTATTTGATTGACGAAAGAAACTTGCATTGTGCTCTGTTAAGAGTCTGATACAGAACAGGCAAAAGCAAGCTTTTTCTTCTTCTTCTTCACTTCATTTTCTGCTCTGTGAAGAGGACATGGCGATTAACTCGAGGATCGTACTTGCGGAACTCAAGCTTGTCAAGAAGTCCCTTGCTACTCTTCCTCTTGACATAGAAGAATCCAGTTCCAGCTGCTGAAACTAGACGGATGAACATGAACGTCTTCTTCCTCTTGTCACCCATCTCTCTCACTTCAAAACACACACTTAGAAATGAAAATCTTTGCCTGAATTATATGAGACAAAAGCTTTTTTTTTTTTTTTTAAATCGGTGAAGCAGGAGATTATATTTTAAGCGGGAAAATAGATATAATTCCTAGAACATATGGATCTCCGGCACAGATATCTCAGCTCAAGCACAAAAATTGAAACAGAGCTAACAAGATAATGACACTACAAGAATCCTTCCAAATAGATGAAATTATCTAGAAGCAGATTCGAGATGTGTCGAAAACGAAGCGGCTGGTATGATCAGCGTACCTTGAAAATAGAAAGCGACGGAGGCCGGCGTAGGTGAGACTGATCGGTGAACACTTCACAAAAACGCCGGCTGTAAAAACGGGGAAACCTAGGACGAAAAACTTGGGTTTTGAGTTGAACCAAAATGGGCTTTTAAAGTGAGCCCAATATAAGTCCATCAATGCGGGAACGAAACGCCGCGTTTATTAACGAGAGCCAATGTGCTTCTGCCTGTTCTGTATCAGACTCTTAACAGAGCGTAAAATCAGTAACTCAGTGGATATTGGTATTTATTTTGAATTTGTTTTGTAAAATCAGTTTCGAGCGTAAAATAAATACCAATATCCATAGAGAAAGCATAACGATATCTCTGTTGTTACCCTAAACTAGGTATGACTAAATCAATAAATATTTAATACATATCTCTTTCTTGCTCGAAACTGGATACCTAGTTCATCAAAACTCATAACCTTGGTAGCAACTGCAATATTGATATGAGATTTAGAAAAACAAAACAAGCCAATTATTATCATAACTTAATTATTATCTGACATTAGCTCAACAACATGCATTATAATCATAATTTGTATTCATCTAGTTTATTCATATTAACTCTCACGATGGATTCACATGTCACATCCTATCCAAATTAAGAAATTGTCACATCAAACATTGGCAAGCCGTAACACATAACATCTGAGATGATTAGCCTTTTAACTTAACCAACGTTGAACTCGTCGTATTTTTTCATAATCAAATCTATTATGTTTTCCATGTACATACAACATTGATAAACTATGAAACCCTAAACACAATCATAACTTTTTCAACTTTTCAAAAGATCATGCATGTTTCAAGATCCAATCCAATCCAAAAATTAAGGTATCTGAGGTGTTTAGATCATATCACGAAGACATAATACAGTTCGTACATATTTCGTACAATCATTTGGTGAGGTAGATTAAGAAAAAAATGAAATGCTTCAAAGTAGCATGATGAAATAAGAAAGCTGATGATATGAGGTTTTTGATATGTCGCCTAAAGTGATTTGGTCATTTGATTACATGAGAATGTTGATATGAACTTTATTGAGACCAAATTAAAAAATATATATCATTAGAAATATCTTACGCTTTAGCCTGATGATGCGACTGATTTGGTGCCTTATCAAAAGGCATATCTTCTGTTTTTGCTGGGGACTTTGCTTTTTGGGAAAACAACGGAAGGTATGTCTACTATGTATCTACCGTTACTTGGAGAATCAGTCAACAAGGGGAGCAGCGACGTTTGCATTCATTAAGCATGACTTGGTATCAATGAAGGAAGATCTTAAGAATGGTAGGACCACACGCTTTCCTGGTTTTGAGTATGCTTTGATGGTAAGGTCTAAAGCCCAGTAAAACAAATTTTTTATCAAAACATTATTAGCCACTTTGTTACCTAATAATGTTTACTGACATTTGTATTTTATTTATTCCTTGTAGATATTTGCAGTGGAACGATTTTCCTGCTTACGCGAAGCATTATGTATTGATTCTCTACCTTTTGGGTTTCCTCTGCTTCCGGGGTGGTTAAATCTATTTCCGAAAGAAAATGATAAGAACATCTTTGTAAATCATTTCCAAAACAAGCTTGACAACATGATGGAAAATCAGGTAATACCGTTTCCCAGAGTAGCATTCTCCATCCACATTGAAATCCTAATCAAGCACAATCGTATATATAATTCCAGCTTTTAAAATGAAACTTCATGTTTTCAAGTAGTGAAATAAACAATTTTCAATCTTTACAGCCAGCCTTCACTGTTATCCAATTTCACAAGATATTGACTCATGAAATCAACCAAAGAGATCTAACTTAAAAATAATGTTTAACAAAATACCTTGCTCTTGTGCATCTGAGGTCTATATAGACGCATTCTGTTCGGGGAGCCATCTGCCTTGGGGATTTGTAATCGGGTTGCTCGTCTAAACTATCAACGTCCCATTCTTGGCCACTTCCTCGACTGGACAGATCACTATCCTCGTCACTAGAAGTATCCGCGTAGACAAACTCGATCATCATTTGAAATTTTTTTTTTTCGTTATGTTAACAAATCAGAAACATGAATAAGAGGCAAACTAGTACTAGTTCTACATGAGTCAACAATATACTAGTTGCAATCTAAGGACAAAAGTTGTCAAAAATCACAAAAACAAGTGTGATGCAAGCAAGTCCATCTAGCACATAATTATTTGAATATGGGTCCTAAATTATTTAAGAGAAACACTAACATTAAGGAAAAAAAGAAAAGAAACCTTGGAAACCAACTCACAGCAATGAAATGAAAGGATGCTTAATGAATACTCACACCAATATGCTGGGCTTTACAATAAAGCAAGTACCTCTGGGTTTTGGAGAGTTTTTTTTTTTTGCCAAATTCTCTGCTCTGTTTTTGCTTGATACTCCACAAGATCTCCATTCGGAGACTCTCTAGCCATAAAGGTAATGTAGCATTTGAGCCCAGACACAAAAGCAGTGATAGTCCTCACGATATACTCACATGATACAGTAGATCCCTACCAAACAAAGAACACTTGCTCGATCAGTTTTAGGAGAATTTTTGTTTTGAAGTAAGATAACCAATTACCTTGATTCTGTTGTATCTTTCGAGAGACAAATCAACCATGCTTTGCAAGTACTCCCGGCCTGTAAGTCCACTACTCTGAAATGGTTTATCAAGATCAATGGGACCGAGTGGTCGGTAAGCCACACTCCCCGGATAGTTTTTTCCATCAACACAGCAATTTTTAATCAAAGAGACAAGACATTTTTCAGTCCTTACATACTTTAGCCTAATTGTGACACTCTCAAGATACCTAAAAATTAAAAATACGAAATACCTTGCTCCTATACATTTGAGACCTATATCGATGCATTTTTTGACCTATCTCATCGTTGGGGTCCAGATTCTTTTTGGGTTTGTAATCGATTCCATCATCGAAGCTATCAACATCCCATTCTTGGCCCTCCTCGCGGCTGGACGCGTCGCTTTCCTCCCCATCACCGCCTATATCTCCTCCCATTTCAATCTGAAGAATTCACCGGGGAAGAATCTTCCGCCTTACGCTTCCTCGGAGCCGTAGACTGATTCTGCTCAGAGATATCCATGGGTTTGATCATCTGATTTTCTTCCGCGTTGATAAATTTGGAATCCATGTTTGAGTAAACAAACCAATCTAGTGAACCAACCAGAATCGTTTTATTATATATAGAGGATGATGATGCTACGACCGTTTCAAACACCTATGATCCTAAAATAACTCGTTTTCTCTAAATGGAAAACCCGAAAAATGTATTAATCGCTCTGAGGGTAGCTTTACACACATGAGTACATGACGATAACTGTATTGAAATAGAGACTCAAAGTTTCAAGAAATCAAGGAAAAGTTATTAAGAAATGAGAAAAAACAAAGCTCGATCAATAAAAGGTACAAGAGAGAAGAGAAAGTTAACAAGCTTTACAGCTACGCCTGCAATTCCCAGGGAGCTCAGCAGTTCCCACCATATACTCTGCGTTCTTTGC
The DNA here is from genome assembly GCA_026724425.1 of Erythrophleum ivorense. Taxonomy (NCBI): domain Eukaryota; kingdom Viridiplantae; phylum Streptophyta; class Magnoliopsida; order Fabales; family Fabaceae; genus Erythrophleum; species Erythrophleum ivorense. The sequence goes on from JAIUCV010000115.1 coordinate 2,486,626, forward strand.
GCATTCTCCAAGCACTGCCCATCTTTCACAGCTCTCGTTTATATCCGTACAGTTACCGTCATGTGTCACGATCTTGTCGAACGAGTCCACGTGGATCCACTTGGTCGCCGACCATTTCTCTCCTTCGATCACAGGACAGCCTCCGTGAAGGCTAAATGGATCTGGGATTGCGTCATGGTTGAGGTTGAAGAACAACAGAGCATTTCCTTTCTTCGGTTTCACTATATAACGTTACCCTTAAAAAATCAAAAAGATGTTTCTTTCTACAGGAATAATGATATAAGTTGTGTAGCTCACCAGCAATTCCTTTCTTGGCACAATCAGAAAGATCATCTTTGTTTTCAGATAGCTTGCGGCGAGAAGATTCCTGCAAAGAAATTTTCATCAGAGAGAGCGGCAAAACAATGATAACCATTGTGTAGATATGTAAGTGAAGGGATACGAACCACTGCATCAGGGAAAACAGTTTCGCCACCCTTGGTGACATTGGAGAGATACATGAGAACCGTTGCTATGCGGTGTCCACCACGGGCAATGTTGACTTTGTCGTGAAAGTAGTCAAAGTGAGAGTCATATTTCTGACCGTGCTCGTATCTCAAGATCTGAAGATCTTCCCCGTTTTCTGTCACCACAAAGTGGAAGGTCACTTAGAAACAACTCAGAATTTTTACAAGAGAGTGTGTTTTTTTTTGTTACCTTTTGGGAGGAATGTCCATGTGGAGAGCTTGTCCTCTATTCCAGAAACAATAGGATCCTGCGATTAAGCAAGCAAAGCTTTTACATGAAGATTGTAATCACTACAAAAATCACAAAGTACCAACCATAATCCATGGTTTATCATCATAGATACGCAGAAGCAACTTTGTTGACTAACTAGCTCTGAAACCTTTTAGTAGCACCACCAAGCAGCAATTACAAATCAATACAGTTTTGGGCCAATTTACCAAGATCTGGGAGGTTTCCTTAGAAAGATTCATAAACATGATCAGTGTAGCTCAAAGGTTTGACTTTTCAGATCCGTTATTATCAGGATCAACACCAGAGATTCAGAGTTATTAGAAAAATACAGTGAGATCTATTTTGGGTTCCAAGTTTAAGAAATGGAAGCGAAGCAAAAGAAATGTTCACCTTTCCTTTGGAGATAAACGTGCCGGAGCTGGTTCGAACGTCACTGACTTGACTTTCTCCGTTATCGTTATCAGCAACCGCAGATCTCTGCAGATTCTCTTTAGCCTTTTTTCAAAAAATCAAAATTAGAAGCCGAAATTAGCAAAATTTCCAAATTGAGCTCAGACCCAAATCTTAAATGGAATGAATTTGCTACACTCACGAGGGAGATCAAATGATCACATTCCAGGTCCGTCAGAAAACCTTCATATACATATGCCCTGAAGAAAAAAAACACCGAATTATTTTTCCGTTGAAGTTGAAAGTTTCCAAAATTACTTGAGGATTTCGCGTCAGTTCTCACTAATTGAATCAGAGAATACAAGGAGAGAGAATAAAATCAAACCTGGGTTTTGAAGAGACCTGTTTGACTTTAGAAGGGTTGATGATAGAACTGGGAGAACTAATTAGAGAAGTGGATGACTGAAGCAGGACGAGGAAGACGGCGACGAACAACAAAGATCCGCGGCGAGACATGGACATTGGAATCGCAGTCGCTTGGATCCAGAAAAACGTAGAGAGATCGAATTCCAGGAAAAGAAAGAGGGAAAATTTTTATTCTCTCTTCTCGGGAAAATGTCAACGGTCATGAAAAGGTGATGCTCTACCAAAGAAGATGGCGACGACATGCGCACGTCGTTTTGCAATCGGAAACGTTCATAAACAAATGTTTTATTTCTTGGCTGCTTTACCAATTTCCCGCGATAAAGCCCATAAAAGTAAAGAGTCAATTAAAGCCCAATAAGAAATCTCGTTTTGTTAAAGTCGAAACCAAAACGCGACGTCGTATATGTAACTAAATGTTTGAATCATCCTCGCCGGACGGAGAGGCGTGAGCAGAACAGAAAATCAATTTGGTTTGGTTTGGTTTCGACTTTACCCGGCGACGAATGTGAACGAAGGTTGAAGAAGAGAAGCATCTAAACAAAAATTAAGGAAACTTTACAGAGATGGCATTTAAGCCGTTCGGAAAAGATGTGGGACCGGCGATGAGCTCCAAGCCGTCGCCGTTTACAACGTTTGGCGCTTCTGCTCCTACTCATCCCACCAGGTGTGCTTTTCGATTCCGTCTGGATTTATGTACGTTAGCTACGACATGATCGTATTTCCACTCCACCTTTTTGTTGTTGAGGTTCTTAGATTGATTTCGCGCTGCGGATCTATTATGCTCTAGAACTTTTTCCGGTTCAGTGCGAAAGTGAGAAGTAGCTTTGATTTTCTATTCAATTGTGTTCTAATATCGTTTAGGTAGCTCTAAGCTTCGGATTTTGAAGCTCAGGAAGAGCTGCTGGTTGCTTTATTTTGCTTTTTGTTATCAGGTTTTACTCTCTTCCTTTCTAACCCTGCGAATTTGGGATTTGCTTGTAGTGATACTCCAATTCAACCACCGGCGTCTCAAAACCATTCCTATGCAGGACAATCTTTTGGACAAGGTGGTATTGAAAGGTTAGATAAGACGTAGCTCTACAGCTCTGGTTTCTTTTCTGTGAGAGAATGTTAGGTTGTTTGTGAGCCTCCTTTGGGTGAGCTGTTGTGCTACTTCTTGTAGTCATTTTCTTAACTTCTTTAACTTTCTATGTCCTTTACATTCTAACCTGCGTATTGGAATTTTTGTTTGTAGTGGTCCTCCAATTCAGCGAGCACCACCTCCTTCGGCTTCTCAAAACCCTCCATCCTTTATAGGGCAACCTTACCGACCAGGTGGGGTACAAAGGTTAGACATTCTTAACCGTATATATTTCTTGATGTGCTTCCTATGCTCTATGAGTTTTCTTTGCCTGATGATGATGATGTTAGGGTGGTTACTTAATTTTTCGTTATACTCTCTGGTTTTCGTCTTAGTTTAGATTCTAGCCTAAATTATTATGGTTTTTACTTGCAGTATTCCTCCAGTGACTCGAACACAACCTCCGTTGGCTTTTCCAAATCCCTCGCCCTCCTCAGGACAACCTTATCGACCTGGTGGAATTCAGAGGTTAGAAAAGCTACTTTCATGGCTCTTTTTCGTTTCCCTGCCTTATATACAAGTGTACAAGACCTTTGGGAAAGTTTTGATTCGATGAATCTGGTGATGTGATTATCCAAGTTGTCTATTTCTTTGGCTTTGATTTTTTTATTTTGGGTAAAAATTATGCTTGAATCTTCTGAATGGAACACTTTAATGCTATGTTTTTCAGGAGCCCAGTACCTGTCAATGGAATATCATGGGGTTCAGAAGCTTTTCCACGTCCAAGCCCCTCTGTGAGACCTTACCAATTTCCTGGAGTTCAGAGGTAAAAGTCTACGTGTGACATTTTCGACTTAAGAAGAGTTACATATTCGAGATCTTGGCTGCAGTGTTAATCACACAACTCAAATGCTTTCAGTTTTCTGCAATAGAATATATAGCAGTAGGAAGAGAGAGCAGGGTGTGGCAGAGTGCTATTGGTTTCTCTGCCCATCTGAATGCCTAATAGAGAAGGGCTTACTATGGCAGCGACTTTGAAACTACAACGAGATCACTGTCACTGGATTTGGCTTATAAACTTTAGCAACAAGCTGTTGGATTGTTCTTGACGAGTACCTGAATTTCACCTGCTTCATTTTCCTCGCAGGCCTACGTTAAATCCTCAGTTTGGGCATGATGAATCAAGAAATTTCATGAAAGATCATGGTGAACATAGTCTAGCCACGTCTCCAGCTAGTACATCACACACTCTTTTCAGAAGTGGAACTGATGTTGCTGAGATTGGTCGATCACAAGATTCAAAAAGGAAAAGGTAGTTTATACCATTTTCTTTAGATGAAGGCCATTTATGCCAATAGGCTCTTTCTGCAATGGTTATTCTGTGTGCTCTGTATCAGTATCATATCCTTGGCTTTCTTAACACTTGTCCGTTTGCGAGAGATTGACACCTTCTGTGTTCTGCGTCATGTACTGTTCTCTTTCAGATTTCAAAAGTTTGTTGAGTGGTCTTGGTGCTAGAAAATGAGCTGTCATACGCGTGGCTGTGATGTTTAGTGATATCATGGTTTTTGATGTAACTAATTTCTATCTAAAAATTCCTTATATGTTGCAGTCGGTCAGATCTTCCTGATCAGAGTTTGGGGTTTTCTCGAAGAACTCATTCGCCAGTATCAGGTTTTGAGAATGGCAGCTTGGCAGATGATATCCTGCAGCCATCTAGTCAAACTTGGATGTAAGCACCCTCTTGTCAGTTTCCTAAATGTTTTGATCTCTCCCTCCTTTTTTTGCTGTTTGGTGAAAAAAAATGTCATGAAATATCTCACATGTGTTACTATAGATAGTAATTTGAACATGGCACGTTTCTTTTCCTCCTTGATTTTTATACTGGTTATTAGTCTGTTGTCTCTCTGACTTTTGAAACTTGCGTCCTGGAACTCTCATGTTTTTGTAGACGCTCTCCATCTTCTGTGGACAATAATCCGGTGAGGTCGAGGATCAATCCCAATCGGTTGATTCGTCAAGAACAAACCTCAAGCTCTTCATTCCCTTATGCACATGAAGCAGCTGAAATTCAGGAAGCTACAAAAAGGAAGTCTCCGGCTATAGCACCTTCTGATAAACCTCTCCGAGACAACCCCGTATTTTCTCAACATGATTCTCGAAGGTAGACAGCATGATAACTCACCATAATTTGTAAGCTTATCATTTTATTTCCGTCTTCCCCATGTCATACGTTGACTTATGAATGGTAGGGGAAATCACGATTTAGGATATAGTTACAATCCTAAGAAACTTCTTTAGTAAATTGGAGTATGAGCATATTTACCTTAAATTTTAATGGTTTCATGAAATTTTTGGGGCTACTACTACTAGCCTGTGAACTCATACTTATTTCTCTTGCAGCTTTATCTTTTGTGCTCTTGCAACAAATCTGCTTTTTCTCTATCTGGCTGGATGTGCCTTAAACTTGCTCTTAGCTAAGTATGCTGTTTGTATGATAGGTTTTCGACATCTCCTCCTGCGTCAGGCACAAAGTCATTTATGCTTTCAAGAAGCTCAGATTCCCAATTTCCTGGGCAGCCCTCCTCTGTAAATAATTTCAACAATGCGGGTAAGACAATCAGTTCACCTGCAACAAAAAGGACGAGATCTCCACCTTTACACTCCGTGGAAGAGGATATCCAGGCAAAATCTTATCCTTCCCAAGAATGTACTGAAGGGTAAATTAAAGGACATACTACTGACTCTTTATATTGATATGTGGACCTGTTCTTAAGTTTTATGAATTGTGTTCGTTTTTCACAGAGAAGAGCAAGCCAGGGCAAAGAGACTGGCTCGATTCAAGGGTGAACTGGACCCTATTGCAGACCGACCTGTTGATTCTCAACTTACTAAATCATCTGTAAATAAAACTGTGAAGCCACTGGACAACAAACAATCATTCAATTCACTGGAATCAAGTAGGGATGCCCTTAAGGGAGATGCGTTGTCTGATCATGAAAGCTCGGAGCAGCCCTCTCTTATCATTGGATTATGCCCTGACATGTGTCCTGGTAAGCATAAGGCTGAGACATGCTTATAAAACGATAACTGAGTATATAGTCTTTGGTTTATTTTATCTGATTAGAAAAGAATTGCGTTGCGAACAATATTGATTTGTCCCATAACTGATGTCTAGTTCTAGTGAGTAATGTGATTGTAGGACAAATATATTGAGGGATTTTTTATTCATTTTCCCAGAGTCAGAACGAGGGGAGCGTGAAAGGAAGGGTGACTTGGACCATTATGAGCGTGTGGATGGAGATAGGAACCAGACGAGCAAATCCCTTGCTGTGAAGAAAGTACGTTCACCTTTTTCATATCAACTAAGCGTCAGATTCTTTCTTAAGATAGACTACACATTCACTGTGATGACTACTTATATATCTGCCTTTGAATAGTATACCAGGACGGCGGAGCGAGAGGCAATTTTGATACGACCAATGCCAATCCTGCAGAATACAATGGAATATTTGCTAAGTTTACTAGACCGGCCTTACAATGAAAACTTTCTTGGCATGTACAATTTCTTATGGGATAGGATGAGAGCTATTAGGATGGATCTAAGAATGCAACATATGTTTAACCGAGATGCGATTACTTTGCTGGAGCAAATGGTTTGTGTTTTCTGTCTTATATAAAGCCCATCAAACATGATCATAAGCGATATTGGATGTGTGTTTCTTATTATTGATTTCCTTGTTACAGATAAGACTTCACATCCTTGCAATGCATGAGCTATGTGAATATACTAAAGGAGAGGGCTTTTCGGAGGGGTTTGATGCACACCTTAATATTGAGCAGATGAACAAGACATCTGTTGAGTTGTTTCAAATGTATGATGATCACAGGAAGAAAGGAATAAATATTCCTACAGAAAAAGAGTTCCGTGGTTATTATGCTCTTCTCAAACTCGACAAGCACCCTGGCTATAAGGTAAGTATTTTTTAGTGAAATTTGGGGTCAGAATTTTGTGCTAAGTTCTTAACCTGACTAGAAATTCTTCCTGTTAGGTTGAACCTTCTGAGCTTTCTCTTGATCTTGCCAACATGACTCCAGAAATAAGGCAAACTTCAGAAGTTCTCTTTGCCCGCAATGTAGCCAGGTTATTCCTTGAACTTATTTTTGGGTGTTAGTTTGTTAATGTGATCCAAGTATTGAAACCAGTTACTGCAATTACAGAGCTTGTAGAACTGGCAACTTCATCGCCTTCTTTCGCCTCGCACGAAAAGCAAGCTATCTTCAAGCATGTCTAATGCATGCTCATTTTTCAAAGGTAAGCGTTTATTTTTGGTGTAGGTTTGAAAAATATCATTCTTACCATATTGGTGATTGGTTAATTCACCGAGGTCTAAGCTTTATTCTGTTTTATCAGCTAAGAACTCAGGCACTTGCTTCTCTGCACTCGGGTCTCCAAAATAATCAGGGTATCCCAGTCTCAGATACGTCAAAGTGGATAGGGATGGAGGTACTTTTTCCATCGATTTGTTACTTGGTGTATCCCTTTCGTGTTCTGTCACAGAGAAATTGATTGAGATCTTACATTTTTCCTCTGATGACGGAATTCAGGAAGAGGACATAGAAGCCCTGTTGAAGTACCATGGATTCTCAATCAAAGTGTTTGAAGAGCCATACATGGTAAAGGATGACCTATTTCTCAACGCTGATAAGGACTATAAAACGAAATGCTCAAAACTTGTTCGCAAGAAAAAGTCAAGAACTATTGTGGAAGATGTTTCTACTCCCTCGATAGAGGGAAATGTTTCTGCTCCCTCTCCGTTGTCATCCTTGCCGACAGAAGCAAATAAAGGATATCAACCGCATATTACCGCCAGTAAACAGGAAAGGCCGCCTGCTCAAAGTCTTACGAAACAAACATCAGTGCGTCTAGTTGATACAGAAATGTCCTCCAACGCCAAGACTTCCATCTTACTGGAGGAGGACAAGCCGATGAAGACATCTGTTATAAATCCTGTGTGGCCATCTGTTGTAAATCCAGCAGTGGATCAACAAAAACAAAATGACCTCACGCCGGCTGGTGGATTTCATTCTCCCCTAAACTTCTATTCTCCTGGATTTTATCAAGCTGAACCCTGGAATTTGAAGAAACAACCTAATGAAGGCCACACTAGTATATCTTCTGCAGAAATGAAATTTCCATTTTCAGGGCATATGCAAACGAATCTTGTGCCTGGACCAACTTTGCAACAAAGTCCGAAGTCTATGCCAATGGAGAGTGTGCCTGTAACTACTATTTCAGAGTCTCCGGCGAGTGTAGAAGACATATATGCTTTGGAAGATTCAGTACCTGAAGGTGAAATGATTAGTACCTTGGAAAAGGACTTCCATGACATTGAACAGGAAGACGAGAATGGGAATGGGGTCATCACAAATCAATATGACGAGGAAGTGACGAAGGCAAAACTCAAGTTGATCATAAGGTCTACTAGCTCCTCATGCAAGTTGATATGTGGTTTAGCTTTTTTGTTTTTTTAACTTTTCTTTTCTAATCTTCACAGATTATGGAAGCGGTGGTCTTCACGTCAAAGTGAATTGCGGGAGCGTCGACAGTTAGCTGCAACTGCTGCACTAAATTCTCTATCCCTGGGAACTCCTATCCGATTTAGCAAAACTGATGTAAGTTTCAGTTTTCTTCCCCATAGTTGCTGATCATTGGTTCTTTTGTCAAGGGAGCAACAAAAGTTTTAAACGCATTCAATATTGAGGTTGGTGGTCTAACTTCGGTTCTCTCTTCATACACAGCAATCGAGGGCGTGTCGTGAGTTTGACATTGATCAAGCGATGAAGAAGAGATTTGAAGAACAAGAAAAATCATGGTCAAGGTTGAATATTTCAGATGTGATAGCTGACATACTAGTCGGAAGGAATCCAGACTCAAAATGCATATACTGGAAGGTCATCTTATGTACTCAGATTAAATCAGTCAACACATCAAGTCAGGATTCACATTCAGTAGCCAGTCGATGGTTATCATCAAAGCTTATCCCTCACACAGAACATAGTGTCTCCGATGATAATTTGCTGTTTTCAGCTCCCGGTGTGTCCGTATGGAATAAATGGGTTGCAAGTCGGTCTGACTCAGATTTCAGATGCTGTCTCTCAGTGGCTAGCGATGTGGAAGCTGAGAATGATGTGTGTGAAGCAACACGCGGTGCAAGTGCTGTTATTTTCCTTGCATCTAAAGGCCTCCCACTGAATCTCCAGAGAGAAGAGCTTAACCGCATTCTCGAATCAGTACCGAATGGTTCTCTCCTTCCCCTTCTCGTAGTAATCAGCTCATGCAATGGGGAAAGCGTGGATCCTGATACAAATCTCGTCTCTGAACTTGGCCTCCATGATATTGACAAATCAAAGATAGCAAACTTCACCGTCGTCTCTATTGCTAATAAGTCCCAGAAGGGACAGGAAGTTCATTTTTTCAGCGATTCACGGCTAAGGGACGGGCTTAAATGGCTTGCGGGAATTTCACCTCTGCAACCAAATCTTCATCATGTTAAACCGAGGGAACTTGTTCTGACCCATTTCAGCTTTTCAATGGAGTTGCTTAAGCAGATGCCAGATCAGGACGTTAGTCCTAACATCTGCATATCAGCCTTCAACGACGCATTGGAAACATCACAAAGAAACGTAACTTCTGCTGCTGAAGCAAATCCGATCGGTTGGCCTGGCCCTGAGATAATGTTGCTTGATGATAATAAGAAAGAACATTTGATGGTGAAGCGGTATCTACCCAACCTGGAGTGGAGCAGTGCAGAGAGCATCGAGCCAATCAATTCAGTGCTCGAGAACTGTAAGCTTCCATATTTTGAAGATGATTTGACATGGTTAACCGTAGGATGTACTTCTGGTGCTGAGATAGAGAACCATACACAACGGCTCGAAGGATGCTTAGTTGAGTACTTGACACAGACAAGCAATCTTATGGGAGTCTCATTAGCCACCAAAGAAACAGGAGTGATGCTACAAAGAAACACTAGACTCGAACTCCACAACTCAAGCTACTACCATATCATCCCGAGATGGATCGGGATCTTCCAGAGGATCTTCAACTGGCGGACAATGGGATTGCTCGATTCCTCGTCTTCCTTAGCTTACGTACTGAAGTCCGATCTCACCATGTCAGCTTCGAGCTATGCTGATAAGTTCATGTCTGAAGATGCATCATATCCATCTTCTCGTCCAAACCTTCCATTGCTTCACGAAATGATCCAAATCAGCTGCAGCCCCTTGAAGTCGTCTCCACCATGTAATCAAAACAAATCCCAGAGAGATGTCGAATCGGTTCAGAGAGAAAGGCTTATCAATGATCATAGAGACATAGATGAGACGATGCTGGAAAAGAGCAGAGAAGCTTCCAGAAGGATTGATATGGTTATAAATGAGGATGATGAGTTAGCCGACGAAACAGAGATATCATGGAGGAGTAAAGGAAAAGAAGCGGCAGAGAAGAAGACGATGAAGGATAGAGAGAGCGAGAGATTAGATGAATTGTTGGAGAAATGTAATTTGGTACAGAATAGCATAGCCGAGAAGCTCTGCATTTACTTTTGAATTTTCTTTCACCCCTTTTTGTGAATGTTAATGTTGTTGTTGCATGTCAGTTTAGTCGAGAGCTGGAGGGTAAAATATGATTAATGATTTCAAATATTTGCATACATACACAGTACACTATTGCCTGGGGAAAGCAGAGATCTTGTAGAAATCTAAGGAAAGCTTCGCTACGCGTCATCTGTTTACTAAAAAAGTCTTGTACTTGGTCTAACGTGTAACTTTATATTCCACCACACGCACTCTCGGCGCCTGAACCAAACGCGCAAAATAGATTCCCTCTAACTTGATTACGTTTAGTTTAACCACAATATCTAATACTGTATGTACTATGTAGCTTCTTCCTGCAACAAGCAAACTTTGGAACAAATAGCGTATTAAACACGTCTCTTAATTTGGTAAAAGAAGCTGATACACAAGATAGTCAGAGAGCATTACTTTTTACTTGCTATGTACTGAATCTGTCACATAGAAGATTAGACAAGAAACATACAAAGGGGCAAATAGGAAGCGAGTCATGCCATCATCATTCATTCATTACGCAGGTTTTTTATCTGTACAATGATAATTGTGATATCATCAGTCCTATTCTCATGCTCCAACCACAGTTTGTATGATTCCGCTGCAGCTGCTGCACATCCATCCCTCGGATCAGCATATCTCCCCACCTGCAAACACACACAACACACAAATTCATTCACAACCCCAAAATACAAAAAAAAAAAAAAAAAACACATTCAAAAGAGTTGTTTGTGCATTTCATTCTTACCATATCAACAACAGCTTGGCTTGGAAGAAACTCGAAAATCCCGTCGCTAGCAACAACAAAAAACAAATGGTTGGGAGAAAGATGAACCATTGACACTTCAGGCTCAGCAGTAACTCCAATGCTCTCAGCTGTAAAATCTCCAACACTTCTCGTGAAGGCCGTCCCCGGATACATCCCATTCTGCACCCAAAGCCTCGGAGGATCACCTCCTTCGCTCTCTTCGCTTGCCCACGTCTGTATACTCGGATCTTTCAATCCTTCCACTTGATCCACACTCATCACTCTAGCTCCACAAGCTTTAACCCTCTCGCATTCATCTTTCCTAAACGGCGTTTGATCGTAAGACAGATCCTCTGCTACAATCTGATTCCTGTCTTTCACAGCCAAGACAGCTCTCGAATCCCCAACATTAGCGACATAAATCTTATCCCCAACAACAAGCACCGTAATCGCAGTGGTACCACTCATCGAATCGTCGATTTCGCTGTCGTGTAACTCTTCATTCACCCTTAAAAAAGCAGACTTGTAAGCTTTCTCTGGATCCTCGAGCAGAGTTGGGTCTTCTGACAACATTTCCACAACCCTATCCTTGACGAAATTCGAGCACTGCGTACCGAACACGCCGTGGCCGTCGAACACGCCGAAGAAATGAACGTTTGGGTTGCCTTGGAGCTCGGTTTTGATGCAGTAAGTGTCTTGATTTTCCTTATCTGGTGAATCTGGGTAATAGCCTCGCTGAGAGAGCACAGAGTAAACCATTTCGAAATTGGGTGAAGGGACTTGGATAGATCCGAGGGGTTTCTGAGCGGAGAAGCCATCTTTTGCTTTGGCGTCTCGAGAATCTCCTTCTGATGATGACGATGGATATCGCCCACAGAATTTGCATTGAACACAACCCATCTATATGGATAACAGATTCGACTCAGGCAAAAATGAAGAAACCGAAAATTCCGGAAACAGGGGCTACGAAAAACCTCTAGCTCAGCTAGAAACAAGCAATCTCCAGGTATTAGTCAGATTCAACAATGGCGTCTGCAAAGGTGCAGGGTTTTGGAGATGTCATGTTAAAAAAGGGGAAAGACGATATTCACACCCAAAGCCAGAATCTTTTGTTTGCCCAATCAATAAACGGAGGAATAATTTGGAATGATTCGGAATAATCCGAGAGGAAGAGGAAGAACAAAAAAGGGAATTAGTTTCTTTTCTTGGTTCGTCTTTTTTCTTCGGATGTTCGAAATTCTTCCTTTCATTCGTGTCTTCCTCTACCTTTCCCTTAAAGGGTTATTCCGTCAACCCTTTCAAGAGAAAGCGTCAAAATTCGAGAAACCCTAAAGCCGATGCAGAGGAATTTGAACGAAAGAAGGAATAAAAGGAGAGAAAAAGCGAGAGAGAGAGAGAGAGAGAGAGAATGATGGATTTTGGTCGATCCGACGGGTAGAGTACACGGGTGGGTTTAGCTCTGCACAGCCGCGCACGAATTCCAAAAACAAACAAAATTTTTGAGAAAATTGATGAACTTTTATTTTTTCCCGAGAAAATCCATACTTTTCTCGTTTCCTTATTTTCCCTCCGTATACCCGACCCGATTAACATCCACGAAGATATCGATTCAGTTAACAAAATGCCTAATGGGCCCGACGTATTCATTGGGCCCTCACCTATAAATTTATTCATTGGGCCCTCATCAACTAATAAACCAATATATATATATATATATATATATATGTTACTTTTTGTATATGTATTATAATATGATCTTTTGAACAAATATTGGTTTAGAAAATCTCATAGAACTAAGAAAACAATTGTTTACTAGAATGATTGGAGAACTAGGTTTGTTCTTTGCCAATGGTTTTTGTCCGTGAAAAATCAAGTTTGGACTTAAGAATTTGCCACGATTGTATTTGTAGGGAATGGTCTACAATCCTACACCATAAGAAGTGCAACAATATTCTCGACTTCTCGGCTTCTTAAACAAACATGTTGTCCTCGCAGTTGGATGTGGTGTCGTCAATGGCATTCGAGTCTTCGAGGGTCAAGACTTTCAAGGACTTGCATGAGGATACGATGGATATTTCTTTTGGCAGGCAACCTAGTCACCCATTATCTCTTGTTGCGTTGATATCTCTCACTGCCATGATTATGAGTCGTACATGTGTAAGCATTCATCATCCCTTTGTCGGTTTTGGAAAAGCCATCAAGCAGAGTATTATTATTTGAGGAACTTTTGAAATCGAAGGGAAGACTTCCAAGAGATTTGGTTCATTGAGCATGAGAGAATGACATGCAACTATCTCGGTGGCATGCGTGACGACTGAAGTAACGCACACACATTTTTCTTCCTGAAATGAGGAGCAACGCACACTTTCTTAACTTAAATGAACTTCTACTTAATTTTCTGCACTACATATAAAGATTTTACCATTACCATATATATCATGAGATCATATCACAAGATGATTTTCAAATAAAAAAGGTTTGATACATTTATCTCTATTTTAAGATGGTCACGAGAAAATATCCAAACTACATGAAAAACATACAATACATTTTAGGAGAAAGTCGTTATTCTATTTTTGGTAACTTTCCAAATCATTTCGCCGGCACATTTAACTAAATGACAGCAAAGAAAATTGATCAGCACAATTTCTTCCTAAAAATAAGCAATAGTTTTTTTCAAAAAAAAAAAACATACCAGTTTCTAAGAATCCAAAGAAGAAGAAACCAAATCTAAAAATCATTTCCGGTTTCATTGGACAAACAAACTTGTCTTCTTCCTATTTCATAGGAAATGGATTTTTTTGAGACAAAGATTGTGTGGGAAACAGTCCGAACTTCAATCTCTTCCTCACATTTCGACTGCTAATAAAACAAGCCTCTCCCCAATTCCTTTATTCTAGCCCTTCCCTAAACAATGGCTCTATTAACTATTCATCTTTATAATTTGTAATAAACCTTTTTTTATTTAAAAAAAAAAACCCAAAAAAAAAATAAAAATAAAAGAGTTAACCTGAGAATTAGGTTCAGGATGGCCTCAAGGAGCCGCTCCTACACACAACTCCTAGGCCTCCTGTCCTTTATCATCATCATCATCCTCCTCCTATTCGTCACAACAACAATGGCTGTTCGTGTTGGTGTCATTCTTCATAAGCCTTCTGCTCCAACTCTTCCTATCTTCAGAGAAGCCCCTGCTTTTCGCAACGGTGATCAATGCGGTAGCAATGACGCTGATCTCATTCACATCGCCATGACTCTCGACACAAACTACCTCCGTGGAACAATGGCTGCGGTTTTGTCTCTCCTCCAACATTCCACTTGCCCTGAGAACCTCTCTTTTCATTTCCTCTCCCTCCCACATTTCGAGAACGAACTCTTCTCCAGCATCAAATCAACTTTCCCTTACCTCAACTTCAAGATTTATCAGTTCGATCCAAACCTCGTCCGCAGCAAGATCTCCAAATCCATCAGGCAAGCCCTCGACCAACCGCTAAACTACGCGAGAATCTACCTCGCGGACATCATCCCCAGCAGCGTCGACAGGATCATCTACCTAGACTCTGACCTCGTTGTGGTCGACGACATAGAGAAGCTATGGCACGTCGAGATGGAAAGTAAGGTCGTGGCGGCTCCAGAGTACTGCCACGCGAACTTCACCCATTATTTCACGAAAGCATTCTGGTCAGACCCGGTGCTGGTCAAAGTTCTTGAAGGCAAACGACCATGTTACTTCAACACAGGGGTTATGATTGTGGATGTTCATAAATGGAGGAAAGGAATGTATACACAAAAGGTAGAAGAGTGGATGACGGTACAGAAGCAGAAGAGGATATACCATTTGGGATCATTGCCTCCGTTCTTGCTGATCTTCGCCGGTGATATAAAAGCGGTGAATCATAGGTGGAACCAGCACGGTCTAGGAGGAGATAACTTCGAAGGGAAATGCAGAACGTTGCATCCGGGACCGATAAGTCTTCTTCATTGGAGTGGGAAAGGGAAACCATGGTTGAGATTAGATTCGAGGAAGCCTTGTATCGTTGATCATCTATGGGCTCCGTATGATCTGTACCGTTCATCAAGACATTCATTAGAAGAGTAGAGAGCCAAAAAAAAAGGAAAGATGGCACATGTTTATAAATAGGAGAGGAGGAAGAAGATCCAAAACAGGGGTTTTAGCAATCAAAGAGAACGGACAAACATTTTCATTTCGAAATCCAAACAAAGAAAAAAAGTGTAGCAAGAGAGAGAGACGAGTATGTTAACACATTTGTGAATTTTGAGCTCAGAAGTGTTGTTCAACACAGAGAGATGGTATCTTATCATCATCATATTTTTTCTTGTTTCCTTCTCTATGATTCGGACCCTTAGAAGAATATTCCGCGTGTAATATATATAGCTATAGGTAGTATTACGGCAAAAATGGAGGATCACAATACATATTTTTTTTTTATCAGTTATTCTAGTCTTTGATTCTATTAGAAAGCTCTAGGGTCATAATCTGCCTCCTCTCCTCCTCAACCACTACACAAGCATTTACACACATTGATTACCGAAATTGTAAAAATTGTACAGATAACCAAAGGATCCGACACAGAAAGCCGTTTCAGTTCCCGGTTAGAAAGAGCAATCGAACTCAGCACTAAACCAGGAAAATCAACAAGAAAGGTTACCAGAATATGGAGATAGACGTTTTGACTCTGCCGGATTCTCCGACAGCATAAGATGACCTTGTAAGAGATTCGAGCTACTTAAAACAGTTTTTATGGGCTCTTCTGTCTTGTAAACCTTTTCTCTGTACACGTATAGGGAAGTTAAAAAATCCAAGTCTGGTTTAATCTCGGTTTAGTGGAATGTTCGGTTTTCTTAAAATTATGTTAAACCAAGATTGTTGAGCTTATTTCTTAGCTCTCTCAGGCACTAAATTATGTTAAACCAAGATCATGTGTCTTAAAATCGTTTGATGAAACTGATATCCAATTTTTTTGTCGGCAATTTCCGACGAGTTCACCGCCGATCAATTTCGGGTATGGATTAATAAAGAAACTGAGAATAAACGGAGATGAGCTCATCTCATGGAGAATCACTATCTAGGGATTCTCTGATTCGTAGCAAGTCTAGTTTCTGATTCCCCGATTCGATTTGGATTTATGAACGCTTTTTGTTTTCTTTCGCTTGAAGAAAGAAGAACAATCTTCTTCCTTTGTTTGGACGAAGAACAATCTGTAAACTTTATAAATAAAAAAAAAGGAGTCTGTTCATTTAATGAGTTTGGAGTCCATGTACTACTATTCATTGTACTTGGAAAGTTAATAAATACACTTTTTAAAAATAAATCATAAAATTTGTTTATTACATCAAATCTTAAATTTGGTCAATTGACGGATAAAAAAGGGAGGCTTTGGCATGCTTCTTCTCATTCTCTCTCCTCTACCTCTCCCCTCTACCTCTCTCTCTCTCTCTCTCTCTGTATCTCTCTGTCTATCTTCTTTCATTGCAATCCCTAAATTGTGTTCTTTCCTCCGTGAGGTCGAGAATTGAGACTCTTAAAGTGAAGTCTAATCGGCACACACACAAACTGAAGCTGTCTCTCGCAATCTCCGTCGGATTAAAAGAGGGTTTTGCTTTTTTCTCTGGACATGGAAAGGTAATCTTCGGAGGAGGAAAATTCATTGCTTGATTTGGTTTTGGATTAGGTTTTCTTTTTCTTCCCTCGTATTTCATTTCTTCTGACGTCAGCTTCAATTGGGTTAGATGTAGGTTTCGATCTAGCTGCACTTCACTTATATTCTCATTGTTTCTTCATTAGGAGAGAGATTCCCAATTCATTTCCAATTTAGCATTTTGGTTATTAAAAAGACCGAATTGAGGATAACCAGAGATCTACTAATTCGGTGTTATGTCACTAGGACTAACAAGAATGTCTGTCTAGTTTGGTTTTAAGATCATTGACATTGGTCGGAATATGACAGTTGGATCTCTCGTAACTAACTGTCTTTATACAATTTGTTTCTTGCTCTTTGTTTGGTTTGATGCAGTGCAGATACTGAAACTACAAGTTTAAATTGCGGGAACAACATGGTTGTCAAAGCTTACCCATTAGGAATGGTACGTATCATGAATAACAACAACAACGGCATTAACGAAGAAGACGAAGAAGGAGACTCTGGAGTCGAACCATACGTTGGATTAGAATTCGACACCGCAGAGGAAGCTCGTGACTACTACAACTCTTACGCTACTCGAACTGGCTTCAAAGTCAGGACCGGGCAGTTATATAGATCGAGAACAGACGGTACGGTTTCATCAAGAAGATTCGTTTGCTCAAAGGAAGGTTTTCAGTTAAATTCAAGAACCGGATGTCCTGCGTTTATCCGAGTGCAGCGACGAGACACCGGGAAATGGGTTCTCGATCAGATTCAGAAAGAGCATAACCACGAGCTCGGAGGTCACATAGAGGAGACTACAACCACTCCGCGTCCTTCTGTACAACAGAGAGCGCCGGCTCCAACGAAGCTAGCCGTTTCGGTTCCTCACAGACCGAAGATGAAAGTTGTCGACGAGGCTGATAAAGGACGGTCGTGCCCTTCCGGTGTGATCTCTTTCAAGCGATTCAAAGGAGCTGAAGAGAGCGACGGCGGCGGAGGAGGACAAACGCAAACGCAAACGCAAACGCAAGCCAAGGCTGCTACTGAGCCACACGCAGGGTTGGAGTTTGGTTCAGCTAACGAAGCGTGCCTGTTTTACCAAGCGTATTCAGAAGTTGTTGGTTTTAGAGTTCGGATTGGTCAGTTGTTCCGTTCCAAAGTCGATGGATCGATCACGTCGAGGAGGTTCGTCTGTTCGAAAGAAGGGTTTCAGCATCCTTCGAGGATGGGCTGCGGAGCTTACATGAGGATCAAAAGGCAAGACTCCGGAGGTTGGATAGTCGACCGTCTCAGTAAAGATCATAACCATGACCTTGAACCTGGGAAGAAGAACGCTGGCATGAAGAAGATCACAGAGGATGTGACCGGAGGGCTCGATTCCGTCCATCTCATCGAGCTAAACGACTTCAGCAGCAATCATAAAACACGAGAGAACACCATCGGTAAAGAATGGTATCCACTGCTTCTCGACCATTTCCAGTCGAAACAAGCGGAAGACATGGGATTCTTCTACGCCGTCGAGCTCGACAGCAACGGAACCTGCATGAGCGTGTTCTGGGCGGATAGTCGGTCGAGGTTCGCGTGCAGTCAGTTCGGCGATGCGGTTGTTTTCGACACTTCGTATAGAAAAGGAGACTACTCTGTTCCGTTCGCTACGTTTATCGGTTTCAACCACCATAGGCAGCCAGTGCTTCTCGGTGGTGCCTTGGTCGCTGACGAATCTAAAGAGGCTTTCTCGTGGTTGTTTCAGACGTGGCTTCGCGCCATGTCCGGTCGTCGTCCGAGATCTATCGTAGCTGATGAAGACTTGCCTATCCAGCAAGCTGTAGCTCAAGTCTTTCCAGGGACTCATCACCGCTTCTCAGCGTGGCAGATAAGGTCCAAAGAACGAGAGAATCTCAGGTCGTTCCCTAACGAGTTCAAGTACGAGTACGAGAAGTGTTTATACCAGACGCAGACGACGGTCGAGTTCGACACAATGTGGAGTGCTCTCGTCAACAACTACGGGCTTAGAGATAACATGTGGCTCAGAGAGATATACGAGAAGCGGGTGAACTGGGTACCGGCGTATCTAAGAGCGAGTTTCTTTGGCGGGATCCCTGTGAACGGCACGTACCAACCGTTTTACAGGGATTCGCTGAACTCTGTAACGTCTCTCAGGGAGTTCGTTTCGCGGTATGAGCAAGGTCTAGAGCAGCGACGTGAAGAGGAAAGGAAAGAGGATTCGAATTCTTACAACTTGCAGCCGTTTCTGCAGACGAAAGAGCCCGTTGAAGAGCAGTGCAGGAGGCTGTACACGCTCACCGTCTTCAGAGTTTTCCAAGGGGAGCTCGCTCAGTCTTATAACTACCTCGGTTTGAAGACATACGAGGAAGGAGCCATCAGCAGGTTTCTTGTGAGGAAATGTGGGAACGAGAACGACAAGCATGCGGTGACTTTCAGTGCGTCGAATCTCAATGCGAGCTGCAGTTGTCAGATGTTTGAGTACGAAGGGCTTCTCTGCAGGCATATCTTGAAAGTGTTTAACCTCTTAGACATCAGAGAGCTCCCATCTCGGTATATACTCCACCGCTGGACCAAGAACGCGGAGTTTGGGTTTGTACGCGATGTGGAATCAGGTGTCACTTCTCAAGAACTCAAGGCCTTGATGATCTGGAGCCTGAGGGAGGCGGCCTCCAAGTATATAGAGTTTGGGACGTCGTCTCTGGAGAAGTATAAGCTTGCGTATGAGATTATGCGTGAAGGCGGGAAGAAGCTGTGTTGGCAGAGATGAGCTTAAAGTAAGGTCATTGTCCTGATTATTATCCTCTCTGTTTCTCGTGTGTGGTAGTGACTAGAGAGGTTGTTTTTCTCTTCTTGTCCTAACTGGGCTGTGTCTGTGCCTCATCATCAAGAATAACTGTTTCATTGATTGCGTTCATGTATGGAAAGCTCTTGGATCGTTTTGCCATAAGATTCAGGATTTTGTTGTTTCTCTGCGTTTGAGGAAGATGAAGCCTTGTTCATGGCCGCCGCCGATGTAAATCCTAACTCTTTTGTTAACTTGAGTCACCGCAAAAGATGGTTGTGGAGGTGGAAGATGATGAATCGGTGGGTTTTAACGACAACTAGTGACTTCTCTTGTTGCTTTGCTCATCTTGTTTCCATAACATTAGAGCTTTTGGAAGATTCGTACATTTTTAGCAGATCTAATGTAACATATTATCATCAAATTAATTTTTATTCTCGCTAATCATTTTAGCTTTAGAAACTTTGCTTTAAGTTTTTGGATATGGTTTTATTCATTAACATAGCATAAACTATAACGAAAAGACAACTTTTTTATCCAATTACTGCACGTGTAAATTTACGTTTTAAGAACATAATAATCTATACTCTAAATATGTCCAACCAAACGAGCCTCTCTTGAGTTTCGTATACCATACGAGTTTGGTGAAATGAGACTCTCTACGTACGTATTGGCCTCGAAACCGTCTCTAAGCTTAACCCCACGAATTCCAAGATTCCTCGACGCACCTGTCGCGAAATTGTACAAGACCATTTCTCCATCAAGCTCCAGAATAACCTCCTCACTGTTCTTAGTCAAACAACACAGAGGTTTCATCGACCTATAAGACAAGCTGATCCTGATTCTGCTCCACGAACTTGCTCCACCGTACTCATTCATCACCCACAAGTCATCGTGCACCTCGTAGCAACTATTGGCCACGCAGAGACGTCCACTGAGATTCCCAACCACAAAGTTCTTAAACCTGTGAGGACAATCCTCAGCTTCATCAGGCAATGGCATCTCTCGAAACTCTTCTGTTTGAAGATCAAATGCTAACACCAGTCTCTGGTTTTGATTACCTTCTTTAAGAGTGAACACCCAGTGGATCGCACCGTTGAAATTCACACCGGAATTAAACCCGTCGTTGTGTTCATATCTCAAATCACGGACCCGTCTCCATGAGTCTGCTTTCAAAGAGTAGACACTAGCGTTGAGAACATCGTCGCTATCAGCAGCAATAAGCTTCACTACTTTGTAATCACCGGTCAGATCATCGAACCCAAATCCATAAGTTTGGAATTGTTCACCGTATTCTCTGGATTTGGGACGAACAGTCTCAGGCAATCTCTTGGATTCTTCGGTGGTTGGGTTATACAAGTAAATCGCGGATCCACCGGGAGAGATACACACTAAACCGTTGGAAGATCCGATGATCTCGACCCAGTTTCTTCTATACGATTTCGCATTCAGCTTAAGCATCACACGACGATCATCTTCGTCGACGACGGTATCAGATCCACCACCGTAGAGATGATCTCTCACATAACTCCTAATCATCTCATCGAATATACTCGGGTCGTCTTTAAGCGGATAATTGAGCTCCACAGGAGCCAAATCCCTAATTCCTTCACATCCGTCACCGATCGCGATCGAATCCAATTCCAACGCGTACAGATTATGCGAAGACACGATGAGCTTCCGGTGAGCACATCGGACTGAGCCGTTTCGAAGGATTAGATCGATGTGGCTCTTTGCGAACCCCGGATCAGACGACAGAGAGCAAAACAGCTTTGATACGCACCTGAATCTCCCGATCGTTCTGGCTGGTAATCGAAGAAGAATCTCCATGATGATCTCGGGAGGAAGGACGAAAGATTCCTGTGAGGCTTCTTCGTGCTTGGTCTCTTCTTCGCCGTTGTCATCTTCTCTCCGCTTGTCCCTCATCAACGCTTCCCATAGGAAATGCATCGCGCATCTTATGGATTGTTGGCGTCTGGTGGCTCTTTCTTCTACTTATGACCCGAAACTTTAAGTTCATGGATCCGGATCTACCTCAATTATCCAGAACCGAATTTAATCCCAATGTCCCGGTTAATTAGTCAAACCGAGTGATTGTGAGAAAGACTGAAAGATGGTAATGAAGAACTGAAGAGTATTCAGTACCGGAAGAAATCTCGTTAATTCATTGATTATATTTATTCATTTAGCACTTCTACTTTGATTATATTTTTCTTACAACTTTTTTTGTAGTAGTTTGTATAATTCAATTTTTATTTTAATGCTTCAAATCACTACTACATATATTTCTTACACAGCTTTAAACCACAAGGTACGTAGATTGTATACCAGGAAATTAGTGTTCACCGTTTGTGTGAAAAAAATAGAAAAATGTCAAAAATAAGATTAGTTGACATATATACATATTGATATTTACATCCCACCAAATTAATCAATAATAACGCATGGTTATTTAGCTTATTCATATCACCAACGTGGAGGCCGTACATGTTGCCGGAAAGCCACTAATCTTATTTACAACAGTCACCAAAACTTTGGTGTGTCTTCTCATCTCTAGCTCCGATTCAGTCGTCGGAGTCGCTTGAATTCTCAGTATCTAAAATCTCCCTAAGTCTAAGCTGTCCGGAGAAGAAAAGGGTGGCTGAGAAGTTGTGAAGCTGTCCATCTCTCGCTCGGTTTCTTACGTAAACAGCAATCAATGAAACTCTTCAACTCGTCAGAGCATGCCTCGGGGGCTTTCGGTGCTTCTCCAAAGCACACAGCGCACATTAGCGTGGCCCAATCTGGTTTCTGCCCTTTAGGAAGCAGAGGGAAGTAACCCACCAAGATCTCCAGCATCGTAAGCCCAAAGCTCCATATATCTCCGGCGTAAACGTTTGATTTGTCTTCCTCTGTATCAGCAGCGTCTTCACTGTTGATTCTCTCGGGACTCATGTAGGCGCACGTGCCGGCGAACGAGTTGCACTTGTCTAAGGACTTGACCATGATCTTGCTCACACCAAAGTCAGCGATTTTGACCTCTTCTTTTGAGTTACGAAGCAGATTTGCTGGTTTGATGTCTCTGTGAACGATCTTTAGCTCATGCAAATAATTTATCCCTTTCAAAACATGACGAGCGATCAAAGCGAGTTGCTCCTCCGTAACGTCTTCGCCACGTAAGGACTCGAGCGTGCCACGGTCCATGTATTCCATAAGAATCGAGACTTCTCCTGAAGGTTTCTCGAATATGTCTTGACACTTTACGATGTTAGGAGAGTCGACGAGACGGAGAATTTCGATCTCACGGAGAAGTTGACGGCGTGAAGTAGGATCCATGTCTTCTTTGACTTTCTTCAATGCATAGGTCTCTGAGGTTGTCTTGTGGCTAACTTTGTAGACAGTACCGCCGTTCCCGCTGCCAAGAACGTTGATTATCTCCAAATCAGAAGCAGAGAAAGTGTTGTTTGCGCAGGAAGTAACTGTTGTAGAGGCTTTTGTTGTGGCTGCGATGGGGAAACAGCAAGGGAGGGTGGAAGCTTGAGGAAGAGAGAGCTTGAGGTTGAGGAAACGAGGATTTCTTACCAAAGCCATCGTGTTGTTCTTCAAGAGGCTAGGGCTTTCTTCTGTAACTGAGGGTCACTCTTACGTACGTAATATATATGAGAAAATATACACAAATAAATTTTCTTCCTTTTTTTCTCTCTTTAATTTTTTGTTTGTTACCGATCAAAACAAAAAAGAATCTCATATTTGTTTTCTTTTATTTTGGGATTTATCCATACGTAAATCCATATTTGTTGCCATTTATTTGATTTACAAAATATACAAGATATAGAGGCTATTTACATTGGAAAAAAACACAATCATTGTATCTTTCAATGAATACTAGCAGTCTCCCCTATTCCGAAAGGAAGTGAGTTTGAGTTACGAACTTGACAGTCAAGTAAACTTAATTTTATTGAAAAAACTAATGACTCGGGCTTTAGGAAATTGGGTTGAACAGTTTCTAGCCTTAGAACGAACGAGCTTTGGTTGGGATTTTAGCTGACAGAGACACAATGGTATCTTAAAATATGTTTTTGATCCAAAGAGACCATCACTTGTAACAATAAAATATGTTTTATTTGTCCAAAAGTACCAATAAATTGTAGTAACAATAAAAATATTTTTAAGGTTATATGGGTTTGAGTTTAGTATTTAGGATTTATGGTTTAGATTTTAGATTTTAGGATTTACAGTTTATTTTTGAGAGTTTAAAATTTAGTTTTAGCTTTGTGGTATTTTAGAAAAAAAATCAGTTTTTGTGGTACTTTTAGCAATGGTAATTTTGGAACACAAACTTACTTTTGTGTATTTTTTAGAATTTCCCTTAAAAAATAGGATGAGGAAGATATCTTGAACCTTTTTCAATAAGAAATTTCCAGAATAAAAGGGTTGAAATTTCTGAAGTTCTGGTAAAGTTAGATAAATCAATGCAAATTAAATTCCTCTCAACAATGCCCCATAGCATTAAGTAACACGATTAATCAAATTTTGAGTATGATGATGAAGACAACTGGGTGACGAATGAACACGAGCTGGAGAGACTGGCTCTAACTTACTATCAACGCTTGTACTCGTTAGAAGATGTGGAACAGGAAGTGGATAAGTTGCCACAGGAAGGTTTTACTGAACTTACACAGGAAGAACAAGTCAGCTTAAACAAACCCTTTTCGAAATCCGAAGTGGAGCAGGCCATTCGTGGAATGGGGAAGTTTAAAGCTCCGGGGCCGGATGGATTCCAGCCAGTGTTCTATCAAAGCTGCTGGGACGTGGTAGGAGAGTCTGTAGTCAGGTTCGTGTTGGAGTTTTTCGCATCGGGGGTCCTCCCACAGAATGCGAACGATGCGCTGTTGGTCCTTATTGGGAAAGTAGCTAAACCGGAGAGGATAACCCAGTTCCGACCGATAAGCCTATGCAATGTCCTGTTTAAAACCATCACTAAAACGATGGTAAACCGGCTGAAGAGAGTAATAACCAAGTTGATAGGACCAGCTCAGGCCAGTTTTATCCCTGGAAGGCTAAGTACAGACAATATCGTGATGGTGCAGGAGGCTGTACACTCAATGCGTAGGAAAAAAGGGAAGAAGGGATGGATGCTATTGAAACTGGATTTGGAAAAGGCATATGATAGAATTCGCTGGGATTTCTTAGAAGATACCTTAGTTGCAGTAGGGTTGACAGCCAATTGGGTGAGGTGGATCATACAATGCGTGACTGGTCCTAAGATGCATGTGTTGTGGAACGGAGAAAAAACAGAACCTTTCAAGCCATCAAGAGGGCTGCGACAAGGAGACCCGCTGTCCCCGTATCTGTTTGTGCTTTGTATGGAGAGATTGTGCCAACTGATAGAGCATTCGATTGAATCCAAACAATGGAAACCGATCAGTCTTTCACGAGGCGGACCAAAACTGTCACACATATGCTTTGCTGATGATTTGATCATGTTCGCGGAAGCTTCTGTGGTGCAGATCAGGATTATCAGGGGAGTGTTAGAGAAGTTTTGTACCGTATCAGGACAAAAAGTAAGCCTGGAGAAATCGAAGATATATTTCTCTGCGAATGTGTCTCGAGAGACAAGAGATCTGATTAGCGGAGCAAGTGGGATACAGCCAACATGCGATTTGGGGAAGTACCTTGGCATGCCGGTGCTACAGAAAAGATTGAACAAGGAAACCTTTGCTGAAGTGGTGGCTAGGGTGTCGTCAAGAATGGCTGGCTGGAAAGGTAGAGTGCTGAGCACAGCCGGGAGACTTACATTGACAAAGGCCGTTATCTCGTCAATCCCTGTGCACTCCATGAGTACCATTTTGATGCCGAAATCTACTCTGTCGAAACTGGACCAATTAGCTCGATCGTTTTTATGGGGAAGTGATGGGGGAAATCGAAAGCAACATTTGGTCGCTTGGGAGCGAGTATGTCTCCCCAAGTGGGAGGGAGGCTTGGGTTTGAGAGCAGCAAGAAGTATGAATGTAGCTATGATAGCTAAAGTGGGATGGAGATTGTTACATGACTGCACCAGCCTCTGGGCACGAGTTCTACGAAGCAAGTACAAACTTGGGGAGGGACTAACAGGAAACGAGATCAGAACAAAGAAGAACGGGTCATCCACGTGGAGAAGTATAATGGTGGGTATCAGGGAAGTCATCTTCCAAGGGCAAGGTTGGGTGATTGGAGATGGGAGATCCACCAAGTTTTGGACTGATAGGTGGGTATCGGACAAACCTTTGTTAGATACCACGAGAAATATGCTACCAGAGAACTATGAGGCTTTAACTGTTAGAGATCTATGGAATGATATTGGAGGTTGGAGATGGGATAGAATTCTCCCGTTTGTGTCTGAAAGGGCGCAGTTAGAGCTACTATCAATGGTGGTTGATACAGCGACGGGTGCGAAGGATCGGTTAACTTGGGTTGCGAGCCCAAATGGAGAGTTTACAGTCAAATCAGCTTATGCGCTCCTCACTCGGAATGAATCACCAAGGTTGAATATGGGCTCCTTTTTCCGCCGAGTGTGGGGAGTTGCAGCACCAGAACGAGTCAGATTCTTTCTGTGGTTAGCGGGTAATCAAGCGCTTATGACAAATATGGAGAGGAACAGAAGACACCTTTGTGATTCAGAGATATGTTCCGTGTGTAAAGGTGGTGTGGAGACGATCATACATATTCTCCGTGATTGCCCGGCTATGGCGGGAATTTGGACACGACTTGTCCCCACTAGAAAGCAGAG
Source organism: Erythrophleum ivorense (assembly GCA_026724425.1). Classification (NCBI taxonomy): domain Eukaryota; kingdom Viridiplantae; phylum Streptophyta; class Magnoliopsida; order Fabales; family Fabaceae; genus Erythrophleum; species Erythrophleum ivorense. The sequence continues at coordinate 2,512,795 of JAIUCV010000115.1, forward strand.
TGAGTTTTTCGGGGAATCCCTATTATCTTGGTTATATGCGAATTTGGGTGAAGAGAACAAAGTGTATGGATCACCGTGGTCCACCTTGTTCGCGATGGCTGTCTGGTGGGGATGGAAATGGAGATGCGGGAATATTTTTGGAGAAAATCGAAAATGTCGTGATAGGGTACAGTTCATTAAAGATCTTGCAAGGGAAGTGATCACAGCTATTGAAGTGTGTCGGGTGCAGAGCACAAAACCGCAACGAGAGGAACGTATGATAAGCTGGACGCCTCCGAGCACAGGATGGACTAAGTTGAATACGGATGGAGCCTCACGAGGCAACCCAGGAGCGGCGGCAGCAGGTGGAGTTTTACGGAATAGCTATGGGGAATGGTGCGGAGGCTTCTCACTTAATATCGGCCGATGCACAGCGCCAATGGCGGAGCTATGGGGTGTCTATTACGGGCTGTACATAGCTTGGGAGAGGCAGCTACAAAAACTGGAGGTCGAGGTTGATTCTGAACTAGTGGTGGGTTTTCTTACGACAGGGATTGGTGATTCACATCCGCTGTCCTTCCTGGTACGACTGTGCCATGGCTTACTCAACAGGGACTGGGAGGTCCGTATATCGCATGTGTATAGGGAGGCTAATCGTCTAGCAGATGGATTAGCTAACTATGCTTTTACTCTTGATCTTGGTTTTCATAATTTTTTGTTAGCCCCTGCTGTTGTCGATTCGATTTTGCAGGATGATATACTTGGATCTGCGTATCCGAGAAATGTTTGCATTTCTTAATTTTATTTTATGAATAAAGTGGGAGGCTTTGTCTCCCACACAACCCACCAAAAAAAAAAATTTTGAGTATGATGATAACACAATTAATATAACCAAGTTGTCAAGATATGCTTTAAACAAAAGGATTCTTCATAAACACTGAGGAGGATTCACCAAGTACAAATACCAAAAATGTTTGCTCTGCGATGAAACCGTGTCTGGAGAGACAGTAAGCAATATGCTACAGACGATAATATCTGCAAGAAACCATGGTCAAAACGTTAACAATACAGAAAACATTTGTATGTACCCACAATTCCAACAACATAGTTCCTAAATTACATTTACAGGCTATCCATATAACTAAGTCTTATCACACAAAGACGCAAATCTTTCAGACAAGAACGTCAACACATTAGCTGCTCAAGATCTTCAGTGATTTCAAGGATTCAAAACATATTGAAGCATACCGGAATCCGGATCAACTAGTTTAGCCAGGTGGTCGAAAAATACACTCGAAAACATGGTATTGCAATCAAAATCTCCAAAGCATCTTGCTCAACGGAACCAAAACAAATATATAGTTAATAAATGGAGTGCTTTGAAGCAAGCAAAGACATAATACCAGCAAATCAAATCCTGACAATCCTTTGATGAACTTTAGACTTCTCAGCGTCGATAATGGATTCCACTCGTCTCACCGCATCATCAAGCCTTCCTTTCGCATTCACCACAACGTAATCGAACTTCTCTAGATGCCTAACCTCTTCTCTCGCCGTGGCTACTCTAACAAGCAGCTCCTCCTGGCTCTCCGTCTTCCGATCAATCAACCTCTCCACCATCGCAAGCTCACTCTCCGCCACGAGGAATATAAACACGGCGGAGTTACCAAGTATCCTCCTTAACGTCTGTGCTCCTTGAATGTCGACTCTAAGAACGATGTCTTCCCCTTTAGCCATGAATTCCTGAATCTGCTTTTTGGGGATCCCTTTGTATTCGCCGTAAACGAGTGCGTATTCGAGAAGCTCGTCGTTCTCCACCATCGACAAGAATTTCTCTCGAGAGACGAAGAAATAGTCTTTCCCGTCGACTTCGCCGGGTCGCATCGGACGGCTAGTGGCGGTGACGACGAAATGCAGACCTTCACGAACCTCTCGGAGCTTGTTGATCACCGCGTCTTTGCCAACTCCGCTCGGACCGCTGATTACGATTACGATCTGATTCGGAGGAGGCACAATCGGATTGGCGCTGAAATTAGAACCCATGTGGAATTCGAGAGAGCGAAGGGATTCGGGCTTCGTGGGAGATGGAATTGGGGATGAATTAGGGTTATTCTGGGTATCGGTCATTTTCAAGGAGGAGTGAAAGAGGACAGAAGAAGAGTGACGGAGTGGTTGGGGAAAAGAGCGGGAGATGAAGATTGGTTTGGGGAAGAAGATGATGGAGCGAGAGAGAGATGAAGAAGAGAGCTTTCGAAACATCTGGGGATTAAAAGGACAAGACTTTGAGATCTACGAGGGATTTTCTGGGTTGACCGTGGATTGAGTGGACTGGGTCACTCGGTGATGAAACTTTCTCCGGGTTCGAGCCACCGATTTGCTCGATGCTTTGCCGCTATTTTATCTTCAGATAAAGAGCTTAGCACGATTTTTAGGGCTTTATCCAATTTTGTAAATTTAAATTCTTGAAATTCTAGAAAATGCTATGAATTAAGGGGATTAATTAATTAAATTTCTTTTTTAATTTCCAAGTCCAATCACAATAGATTGAGATGTAAATTTTTAAAATATTTTAATTTACGACCTTATATTCGCTACCTACCATATATGTTGTGTCAAAGTTAAACCGATCATCATCAATCAATCGCATCTCTCTCTCGCATCTCTCTCTCTCTTCTCCTATCGTTTCGGCCAACGTCGTCTTCACGACCCACACGACGATTCAGCTTCTGAGTGCCGGCGATTATCGCTCCGACTTCTGATTCCGCAAAACCCCCCATTTCTCATCTCGTCTTGGCTATTACTTTCGCATGATTTTCTCTGTAATTCGAGACTCTGATTTCGCGCATCAATCTGGAAAATTACGGCTTCTTCTCTGAAATTCGAAGACTTGAGCCGCGCACGGGTACTTATTCCGGGTTAGAAGATCGACGAAGGAATCAATTTCTTACAAAGTCGTGATTTCTTGGATCTCGTCTTTGTTTGATGGCCACAATTAGGGTTTGCACGGAGGTTCCTGGATCTTCGAAAGCGACTGCAGCGTCGCTCACAGAGTCGACCTCTCGCACGGAAACCATCAATGGCTCCCACGAATTCAAGATCAGCGGCTACTCTTTGACGAAAGGGATGGGTATAGGCAAATACGTCGCGTCTGATACGTTCATGGTCGGTGGCTACTCTTGGGCGATCTATTTCTACCCAGATGGAAAGAGTCCGGAGGATAATTCCGTGTACGTGTCTCTCTTCATAGCACTCGCAAGCGAAGGAGCCGATGTTAGGGCTTTGTTTGAGCTAACCCTCGTGGATCAAAGCGGCAATGAAAGGCACAAGGTCCATAGCCATTTTGGTAGAACTCTCGAAAGCGGACCCTATACTCTTAAATACAGAGGAAGTATGTGGTGAGTAAATTATATCCCTTTCTGGAAAAATTTCAGCTATCAATGCTAGCTTAGTCTCTGCTTTTTACTGATGATTTTAGATGGTGACATGTTTGGGGTTGCTTCAATGTTTGATTTAGGGGATACAAGCGGTTTTTCAAGAGGACTCTTTTGGAGTCATCGGACTATCTGAAGGACAATTGCCTATTGGTCCGGTGTTGTGTTGGTGTGGTGAAGTCACATACAGAAGGACCAAGGAGTTACAATATCCCGGTGCCGGTTTCTGACTTGGGTCACCAGTTTGGAAAGCTATTGGAAAGTGGGAAAGGAGCGGATGTTACTTTCGATGTTGATGGAGAAACATTTGCTGCTCACAAAGTGGTTCTTGCAGCGCGTTCTCCAGTTTTCATGGCACAGCTTTTTGGCCCTTTGAAAAGCGAAAATACCAAATTCATTTACGTAGAAGACATAGAACCCCCTATTTTCAAGGTCCTCCCTTTAACTCTCTTTATGGGCTCTGTCTGTTTGCCCTTGGAATGTCTTAGTAGAATCTTTAGTTTGTTGGATTTATATTTTGAGGCTGTTAGTTACAGCTCTTGGTCTTATAAGGGTATATAGGAAGAGAGAGCTTTTTGGTTTCTTGCCTTTTCTTGGGTGAGTGATTGTGGTGTGATACAGGATTTTCTGTTTACGAGTGTACAATCCAGGACCTTCTCCTGGGGCGCGGCTCTTGTTCTCAGATTTTACTCACCCAGGATAAGGTTGAATCTTTCTGCTTCTCTTTCTAATTGAATGATTGTCTTGACTGCAGAAACTTATAAATTGTAGTAGTGCCAAGTATGAATCTCTTACTGCTTTGCAGCTTGGGTTTTGTTAGTTAAGATTGGTCTTTAGTATATCCAAGGTTAAAGTGTATGCTGATACAACGTTCCTTTCTCTTTTGTTTTGTGGCAGATGTTGCTCCATTTTATCTACTGGGACGAAATGCCTGATATGGAAGACTTAATGGGCACAGACTTGAAGTGGGCGTCTACTCTTGTTTCCCAGCATCTGCTTGCGGCTGCAGACCGTTATGCTCTTGAGCGGCTTAGGACAATCTGCGAGTCAAATCTATGTGAAGGAATCAGCGTAAACACGGTTGCAACCACCTTGGCCTTAGCAGAGCAGCATCATTGTTTCCAGCTGAAAGCCGCCTGCCTCAAATTCATAGCTTTTCCCGAGAACCTTAAAGGTAAAATAGATATAATTTTTTTTTTTGCTTGTATCACTTTGATCATCTCTGAAATCTGAAGGCTTCCCTTGTGATAATAAAAAGTTGTCTGTAATTTTGTTTCTGTCATATATATAGCTGTGATGGAAACGGATGGGTTTGATTATCTGAAGGAAAGCTGTCCGGGCTTACTAAGTGAGCTATTGGAGTATGTGGCTAGGCTGAGTGAGCACACTTTAACATCATCGGGTCATCGAAAGGAGTTATTTGCTGATGGTTGTGACTTGAATGGGAGACGAGTGAAGCAGCGGTTACATTAGGTAACTAACCCTAAGAGAGAGAGAGATCTCTTTGAGATGATGATGATATGGGTAAACAGAATTGTAGAAGAGTAAAGATTTGTGCATTTGTCATTGTAAAAGGATTAGTGGTTGATTTGTGTTGTCCAGCAAGTAGAGTGGAATGTTTTTGTTTTTTTTTTCTTCTCTTTTTCTTGTTCATTTGTTTTGGGCCCAAAACCGCTCCTCCCAGAGTAAAGTTTCATGTGACCCAAAGTGATGAATGAATCTAGAACTCGCCAAAAATAATTGGCAGAAACTGTTGGTTCTAGGAGGTCCTCGATAAGCTTTTGCTATGTCCTCATCCAAGAAACAGCAGCAGCCATAGGACTGAACTATTTAAGACTCAGAACAAGGAAGATACCAAATTATAAGACCAAACTAAAGACAGTTGGCCAGGTTGCAATTGCAGCTTCTGACATACAGCATCCAAATACTCTTGTGATACGAAAAAGAATCATCGTCACGCGTACCAGTAAACTCGAGGAACAAAATTAATAGTACTCGACTTAACATCTGATATCTGATTATTTAAAAATCGGAATTAGATTCCCCTTTTTTTTTCCCGTCGTATGTAATGTAGTTCAACTAGTGTATGACCCGCACAGCAGTGCAGTGCGAGATTATGTTTTTGTTTTTTTGCTTTTTTTCTTCTTTTTGTAACATGTTTTAATTTTAGTGTTAATTTAAGAGTTGTATGTTTTTTTATGTTAAAATTGTCAAGTATATTGTTAATTTGAATCTAAATTTTTGTATTAAGTGATTCAAATTTTGATGTATTAATTTGACTGTCTTTATTTATTAATAATTAAGAAAAATAAAATACAACAACCAAACACATGTCCAGACAATAAAAATATTACATCATGGTTATGTTATAACTGTTATACCAACTTAATCCATAATCTGAATAGCTCCAAACTTTTATATACTCTTGAACAAAATATGTTTGTGGTTCTAGTTTAATAAAATGAAAAATACATTTATGGATAGACTCAAAATCATGTAGTGACATTATGTAGAACCCGAAACAGAAAAGAATCAAGGAAAGAAGTGTGTTGTGTTGTCGACATATGATTCTTTTTTCAACGATAGTAAAATTATTTGTAAAAACATATGTCCAAAAAAAAAAAAAAAATAACCAAACACCTGTCAAAATAGATGTCTTCCGTAGAATACTACTGTGCGAATCTTAGTCTTATGAATGAATTGTTTTCCATGTTCCATTTGCTCTTTTTGCTCGTTAATTTTGTTTGCTTATGAGATTTCAGTTTTTTACTCTCCGAAACCATTATCAATTGCTAAACTCTACAAAATATTTTTTTAGATTGCTTCAATTTAGAGAAGCATGAGAGAAATCGTGACAATATAATTTAGGAAATCTGCAAACTTCAGTGACAACCAGATCTGGAATTCTCAGGTCAGTAAGCAAATTCTCCATATGATCTTCCTGCCATGTCGATTTCCAGTTATCGTTAAAGTGGATTATGGGTTTAATTTGTTTGTGACTTTCATTACAAAAGTCTTGGTTTTTTTTGTTTTATTTTATTTAGTATCAAAGTTGCTTCGATTTGGTATTATCGCTAGTTTTTTTTATTATTCTTTGCAGATTTTTAATAGAGAATGTATAAAACGGAAATCTTAGATTATGGTATTATCTAGAGAATGCATAAAATGGAAATCTTTGATTATGGTATTATTAATTCTAAAAGGAATTGATTGTTGGTTTAATTGAACCAAACATTGGTTTGATTTAAGTGATATTTTAGATTACTAAATTAACCCTCACTAAACCTGTTTCCAAACAGATTATCTTCACAAAAAGAGATGGTTTTTTGGTCCAAAAAAATAGATGTACTTCTCGATTAATAGTAAAGAGATAGAAAAGTTAAGCGTTCAAGTTGTAATATTGGGACATTTCTAAGGTAAGAAAAAAAGAGAGTAAAAATCCGCAAACGAAACTGTCTGGGATTTCTCTAGTTTCCAAGACGAACTATGCAAACATTGTTGAACGTGATAAATATATAATGATAGGTGGAAGAGTTCCTATCGACCTGATCAACGATTGTCTACCCCTCCCTTTAGAGCCAAGTTCGCTTGTGATCTGCACAAGTTATATAAAGGCGTAAACTGAATTAGGATGCAAAGAGAAGTAACAAAATGTTATCAACTAAGAATGCGTAAATGAGATTATAGATCATATGAGAGATATGAGACAGACAAACAAAGATAAAATCTGATAAAGAGCAAATGTAGGTTGTAATAGAAGAACACAAACGACAATACAAATCTACTGATGAGTAATCACCAACCAACAGCCTTAGTATCAACTATATGCATTTTAATAGACATTTTACAAGTTACATAGCCAATTTGGCTACCTAGCACCATAGATTGGGCTTTATAAAAGCATGTACTTTTTATCAATATAATCTCCAAAAAAAAATTCTGTTGTTGATGCTAAGCAGTATAATAGCCAGTGTTGAAGTCAAGTCAGCCAGAAATGTACATCGATAATCATGTCCTAGTCAGAGCATATCAAATTGAAATTCAGACTCTCGAGCAAAAGAGACTGGAAAGCAAAGCACAAACATTTGCACAAAAATATGCAGTTTCCCATTGATAAAGGCAAATAAGTAGATCAGAGGTTGCTACCGATTGACTCATTAGGTTTTATATTAATAAGCCTAAACCGTGGAACCCCAATTTCGAACAGCATTAGGCAAGACAATGCCTTCAATAGAGATCTTAAACGGAACATGATTTCTAATACAGAACAATCCAAGGCAGAAGAGTCATATAATCCATTATCAAATTCCCACTTTTCTCCACCTTTATACTGTATTGAAGACTCCAGAAATTGGGTGGTGTCATGGTAATGATTGTGTGGAATGAGGATACTGGATATTAAATCGTTTCGATCGATTATAAACGGATATGGTGATTAGTGATACAGACCACCAGATGAATAATTACAACACCAACCATCACGTTCATTTGATTCAAACTCTGCTCCAATTCGCAGCAAATTTGATCAGCACAACCATGCAACCTTATAAAAACACTACTACTTTACCAAGAGACTCACAATTCACTCGTCATTATCAATGGTTAAGAGGGAAATACACTATTATCAAGCAAAAGCAAATACTCAACAATGATCAAACTTTGCAGCCATTGCAAGAAAATTTGCGAGGGAAAAACTGACTTACTTTTTATGACGCCGGCCTCGCTTAGGTCCCCAACCTTGGAGCTTAGCGACGGGGCAGCCGCATCTAGATCGGAAAAGTAAAACGGCACGGCCATTGGGCGGAGCCATCCTCCTCAGCTCCGCCCTCAAACATTCGTAATCAGGATTACTCTCGCTTCCTCCTTTCCAGGGCAAACGATCGATCTCCTTAGTTGCTCCCGATTTAACACATTCCTCTGTCTGTAGCTGCAAATCGAACTCCATCGCCTTCTTCAAACCCTTGCACTTCGGGTTCTGGCATTTCCTCGATCTCGGCCCGCAGCACAGGTCGAGGAACGCAATCGACGCCGCGAAGAAGATGGCGAAGGCGAAGAAGACGGATGCCGGAGGGATTCCGGATGGATCTTCCTCATTTTGATCGGAGAAGATCAAGGGGATAAGAGAGGAGAGGGAAGGGAAGTGGGAGGAGAGGAGGGAGAATGAGTGGAATAGGTAGGAGAAGTAGGAGGAGAGGAGGAAAGCGCCGGAGAAGAGGACGAGGATGAGGATTAGAAGGTCGAGAGTCGCGGAGGGGGAGTGTTTGCAGGGGTGAAGAGAGGAGGAGGAGGAAGAGGAGGAGCTGTGATTGGAGGCGGATCTAGAGGCTGCGTGGGAGGGGGGCATGCTGGTGGAAGAATCTTCGTCGGAGAGAAGGAGGAGATGGAGCATGTTAGGAGGAGGACGACGGTGGCTCCTTTACATATAAGCCTCTATGTATCTATACATTTTGTTATGTTATTTTAACCATTTTAAATTCTTAAGAGGTTGCGAAATAAATAAATGAAAAACTGTAACCGGGAGAGAGATTTCACAAAAGTTAAATATTAATTACTGAAAATATCATACGTAGTTAAGCAGCAGCTAGCTATACATATGTTCTTCCGTTACTCCATCTAAGCCAAAACAAAAATTAATTGGATTGAAAGTTATTATATATTTTAAATCATACAAAACTAATTAAAATTAATAATTGTATAAAGTAAAATGTGTATAAGAAATGATGAAAATGTATGTTTTATAAAAATGTTATTTTTTTACTTTCTACCCAAGAAAATAAAAACTAGGAAATCTATATCTCTATATCTATATATATATACTATTATTAATTGGAAATACATGTTAATAATATTTGGATACAAGAATAGGAGAGAAAAACTGTTTGAATACAAAAATAATAACTTAAAATAAACCGATAGTTCATAAAACAAAAAACCCGATCCGAATTGTTTGGGTAATGAACGCGAATCTACACAATAACTTAAAATAAACAGGAGGATGGTTCAGTCAAACCAAAAATCGAATATGTTAATTGATCGGTTCACATGCTCTTTCATAAGCTTGTGGGTGATCGGGTCGGGTTTGTGTAGGTATCAATCGGATTCGGGTCTATCGTTCAGTTACGGTTCGGGTTCGGATATTCCGGTAATTTATCACTCGAAAAATGTAAGATATAATAACAAAATAAAATTACATAAAATCATAAAAACTATTTTAATGGGTAACTTAATCTTATTATACTAATTGCGATGTAATTAGTAATTTTAGTGGATGATTACACACAAAAATTACTAATTATCCACTAAAATGATATTGTAATTAATATCATATCTTGAAAGTTAGAATGTGATATTTAATATTATGCATTTTATTGTTATAATTTTATTACATGAAAATTTTATTATTTAAACTTTTTTTTTTCTTGATGTACCGCGCGTTTAGTGTGTACTATTTTAAAAACGATGTCATCAACCAAAGCTTCTTCTCACCCGTTTTCATAGTTTAATGGGTTTTGTCTCAATTAATTTTCAGACTTAATATTCACGGTTATCTCCTGATTTTTGCAAATCTATCATGTCTTTGTTGATTGGCTTGTTTTCAAATTTTCAAGACTGACAAATGAGGATTCTTTTAACTAGCAACCAAAAAAGAGGTTAAGCTTTATTTAGAAAAATAAAGTAAAAAATAAAGGTTGTCTATTTCAAGTGATAATTAACATGTCCTTCATTTGTGGTAATAGGAAAATGATCAAATATGTGCAGCTGTTATCTTTCAGAAAGAATACAAATTTTTGTGTTGCTGTGAGTTAAGCCATCTCTGTCATGATTCAAGAGAATAACATTAGCATCTGGGCTGTGTACAGAAATTTTTTACACACATCATTGTCATATGAATTATACAATTTGTTGATAAGATAGGAAAGTTTAAGAGCAAATGAGAGCTATAACTTTTTCTATGTAAAACATTGTCAAAGTAAAATATAAATGAGAATAGTTGCTACTTGTAGAGTTATAGTCATACGAGTGGTTTCTCTGGATAACACGAGTGGTTCTGTCCTTAAGGACTATTCCACGGAAAAGGCACAAGGAAGAACCAAGAAAAAATAATTGAAAACTTACATACATAGCACTAAACGAGTCATAAACACAATGGTTCACTATAAACAGAAACACATTTCCAACATCCAAGGTCTATAAGTTCAAGTTTCGTTACAAGACTAAAACTTGACAAGAAGAACATCCATTACCATTACCAATACCATAACAAGAGCATACTCAATTTAAGTGTCTATACATAAACATATACCCATATGCATTCACCGGACTATATAGTTGAACCCCTAAATTCTCACACGCCTTGATACGCCCTTCTAGTAGAACTCGCGATCCGGAAGGATGAGCGGTGCGATGAGTGTCCAGATGTAGAGTCCAGCCGTGACCCAACCGGTGCATATCTTGACCCAAACCGAGGTCCATCCCACATCAATCAGAGACGCACTCTCCGTTGAGTCAGTCCATCCCGAGAGAAGCATCGCCGCGTACATGCTCGCTAGCGCAAAGATTATATGGAAGAAAGAGTATGAGTAACTCACAGGCTTTGCCTCTCCTTCACCATCCTTACCTTTCCCGTCCTCTAACAATGCCTCCTTCCCACCTGATCTTGGAGAAGACGGTGGTGAGAGGAATGTAGTGGAAGAGCCAGCTCGAAGAGCAGAGTAGAGAACGGAGAGAACCGTAGTGAGCATTCCGAGTATCAGAGTACTAGCAGTCACTGCCTTGGATCTGTTAAGTCCGTTGCAGACGTAGTCATGCGGTTCGCTAGAGAGACCAGTGTAACAGACATAAGCACAGTAAACCGATATAACAGACGCCGGTAAGAGGCTGCCATTCACCGCGGGGTGTAAAGCAACGATGGCGAAAACAAAGGCAAGGATCATCGTCATGACGATGAAGAACACATTTAGCCCGCAGTCATAACCAGATGGGTTGAACCAGATGAACAAGATTCCTGAGAAGGCGTATGTAGCAATGTAACACACGATAGATATCACAAGCAGAGCCACGTACCTGTATCAAGAGAAGATCATTATCAATCAAAGCCAAAAACAGAGTAATAGCACAAATTGAATTGAGCATACCATTTTCTTTCATCTTTCTCGACCCATGAATCGTTCCAATTATGTGTAGCATCTAACAACAAGACCACTTGAACTAACAGAAATGCTCCAGCACCAAATTTTGATAAAGTTTCTGAAAGCAATACAATCACACAAATTGATGGCGCCATACGTGTGAGATTATGAGGAGCAAAAAGGAAAAAACTTTACCATAGATTGAGACGATGACATTTGGAACAAAGAACATGAGGACAACAAGCAAAAACCAGGCGATCATCTTCACACCCCAACCGCCGTGGTGCCACGAGTCACGCCGGTCGTTCTGGTCCTTGACACCAATCATGATCAGAGCATATATCGCAAAGAAGAGGAAATTCCCAAAGCTCACACGAAGAACGGCTTGTTGCTGATACCATTCTTTGGTATATGTATCGGAAGTGTTTATCCCTGATAGTTAAAGCAAAATCCAAAACAGAGTTTTTTTTTTTTTTTTCAATAGACGATGATAATTCCTTTTCCAATACTCAAAACTCTTATCTAGCAAAACAGAGATTTGGGATTTAAAATTCACACCTTTACGCTATGCTCATGTCTCACTATTCAAACCTCTAAGTTAAAACCAAGATCGGAGAACGAACGTTCAAGCGAAGCCCAATATTCAATTGACAAGATCAGAGAAAACCCAATTTCGAGAATTTGATGGTTTCCAATTCCAATCCAATTATCTCTTCAGATCAAATTTCTTTCTATATTTATTGACGGAGGATGGAAAGAAAAGAGTATGGATCAGAGAACGTACAAGGGAGTTTCCGGAGAAGTGGAGCACCAGTCTCGCGAAGAATCCAGGAGACAACAAGAGAGGCACCGAAGAGACCACAATAAGCAATCCTCGCCGATTTCCTCGTAATACCCGAAGCCACCGACGAGCACAATCCACATGTCGCCGACGCACAGCAACAAGCCAAGCACGACATAGTTTGTCTTGTCAATTATTTGAGAGAATTTTTTTTTTGTCTGCCTTGATAAACTTCTTCCTCTGTTGCTTGTGTGTTCTAGCAAGAAAAGACATAAAACATTTCTATATGTACCTAACAAATTAAAATTATCATTTTAATCCATTTGTTACCCGGTTAAAACATTTAGCCGGGACGGGCTGGGATTAAAACCGGTTCAAAAAAACCGAACCGAGATTAGACTCGGATCCAAATGTTACCGGACAAATCAGGAAACGGATAGAGCTAGAAGCAATCAAGAAGCTTCTCCGAAATTGCCCAGCCTTCCTCAAGAGTTAAAACTAATCTGTGTAAAAAACTTTCCTTGTTAACCAACGTTGAATAAAAAACTTACGTTCTCATACCAAATATAGAAGATAACTAATAGCTCCTGCACGCCTTCCTTCAAAAAGCAAGTTTACATGGCGTCTTGATGATCCATTATTCAAAAAGCAAGTCAATGCCTTCTCTCCTTTTTCATTTATAAGGTGAATCAGTATAAGGGTTTTTTATTCATCTTATCTGCTCTCCAATCTAAGAGATCAAGAATTAAGTATGACCATTATATGAGATGACATAGTTGATTTAAAGAGTATGAAGTCTTCGTTAATTATGCTCCAGAAATTGCCTTTAATATGCACCAAATGTTAGCCTTTACGTGTACGGTCGAAACCCTAGAAGCTTTCCTTTTCTTCGTTTGGAGACCCTCCGCTCCGTAGTCACGAGGCCTAGCTCTTTAAGTTGCGTGGCTAGTAACATATATATATCTCGAACAAGTCTAATTTATTGTGCTTCTATGTCTGTCAAGTGAATTACCAATATAACATAAAGGACCATAAACTGAACTACAACTTTTAGAGTAAAACTGCTGGAGAAAGAAAAACACAAACCGGTGTATAATATAGCGTATGTAAATTGCAATTAAGATTTACGTGGGGATATCTTTGAAAATTAAACGATTGTGTTCACTCAATTATTTGTCAAGGTTTTAGTCTTAATTATAAAAACAAAACATATATTTAATTTTCTATTTTTTTCAAAACAAAGCATTTTTTATTGTCAATCCCAAAACATTTCAACTATTAAAATTTCAATAAGCAGAATCCAAACTGGCATAACAACAAAATATAATTAGTTTCTGCATTTTGTTTGTGAACAAGAACAAATATCCTAAAACACTACTTAATAGAGAACAAAATAAGTAACGATTATCATAAATTTAGTTTTTGCGTAGGTGGAAGTCTATAACATTTTATCCAAATTTAGTTTTTGCGTAGGTGGAAGTCTATAGCATTTTATCCAAAAGAGTTTTCAAAGTTATTGATATCTGCACTATAGACTTTCCCAATTAAGAATATCACCGGGTGGGAGTTATAGCAATTTATCCAAAAGAGTTTTTAAAATAAATGATATCTGCACTTATAGACTTTCCTGATTAAGAATATCACCCAACAACTCTCCCACTATATTATTTTATCTAGCCTTCCATGATGTTATAAGCATCGGACATGAATTACTTTTTTGTTAACATATAATCTTAGTAATTTAGACATAAATTATTATTATATACATATACGTATAGTTCGAATTAACAAACCAGAAATAAATGCATAAACCTTTGGAGAAATAAGTTTTCCTCGTATTGGTTTTCTTGTAAACGTTTTGCTCAAATAGGGTATCAGTTCGTTCTTTTAAATATATTAAACGACACATACCACAATGAATCGACAAATTTATAACGACACCTACAAATGAAACTTTGCCGCCGCCATGAATGGCGATTTCAACAAAGGGATATGCATGTCGATGAAGTATGACTACAATATGAACTTGAAAAGGAACAAGAACAAAATAATCGACGAAGATAAGATTTCCATAGGCATGACAAAAAAAACTCGGATTAGTGAATATTTTATGAATGATACTAATGATAAAATTGACAAAAAGAAAAGAAATGGTAATTATGATAAATATCTCATTAAATGAGACTCGTAACTACTTTATCTACACATGTTATTATGAGTAAAAATACTTGTTTAAAATGTAAAAAGAAATGGAATTAGTAACATTATGTATATAGTAGTCATTCAAACAGTGAACACAAATCATACGTAAGCTATCAACATTACACTCTTTATATACTAACCCTTAATGGCTAAATCTCAACACATCAAATTACACAATGTTTCTTTCTATTTCTCTTGTTCTCGTCTTCCTTCTCTCCCTTTTCTCTTTTCTGAAATCACAAATGTCTGAACTTCTGGTAAGAATTTTTTGTTTTTCTTGATTTCCTTCGTGTTACTTGTATTTAATATCCTTCATTTTCTATTCTAATGTTTCTATCGTCTACATTTTGGGTTTTTTAAAATAAAATTCTCATATTTTTTTCTTGAAAACTTATGTTCTAGATGAATAAATACAAACCTCGCATTAGATCTTAGCGCTAAATAATTATTTTTACACATATTTCCAATACATATGTACTATAGTGTGCAATGGATGCACCTTTATATTATGGAACGAATAAAGATTTTCTTTGGTGATATAAAGATCTGATTTTTTGGTGATATATAATCTGAGTTTGAGGATCAACATAAAATGGACATTGGAGGTAAGAAAGACAAAAAAAATGACAAGGAAGATAAGAATAAGGTAAACAGATTCAATAATTTCTTAATTTACATTATAATTTCATTTCAACATTTGAAAAAGGTTATGTAAATTATGTGTTCATTTTCTGAAAATCAGGACAAACGTGAGGAAAAGAAACTTGATGAAGAAGAAATGCCTAGGAATAAAAAATACTTGGAACTTCATAGTTTATAACTTTATATGCGATTTACTAATTGTGTAAGCTTGTTATTGTTATCTAATTATTGATTATGTGTATATGTTGTTAGGAGAAGGAGAAGCAAAAAGGAAAACAAATTAAAGTTTCAGATGATGGAGAGGTGTAATACTATTTTTATCTAACTGAATGTATAACATAAACTCAATTAATTTATACTATTTTGTTTTTTTTTCTATTAATTGATCATTATTAATAACTTGTTAGGATGCTCTTGATAATTGGGATTGGAGAAACTTTTTAGGCATTGTAAGTAACGTACTAGATCAAGGCGTCTATCGTAAGTATTACATATGTAAATTTTATATAAAAAATGTAGATTATCTTTGATAATACTGTGTGTAATAAAATATTGGTTCATGGTTTTTGTAGCGAGTTGTTGGGCAATCGCGTTTACACGGTGTATTGAAGCATTATTCAATATCGGTAAAAGACTTGAAGAACAACACTCGTTTTGTATACAACATTTACTCAATAATGTGCCACATAAGGAGAATGGATTGGAAAAGGCCGAAGATCTTCAAAACTTCATTATAAAAAATGGTGTAATGGAGGAAGGAGAATGTTCTTACATAGGCGTAGGGAAATCTTGTGCCCATGAAAATGTAAAACTTTATATTACTTATGAATCTTAATTGTTATAAATATATATATTCTCGTGATAGTTAAGTCTTCTTTTTCTAATTTGTAGCCTGTGATAGAGACGGTTGACGATGTTGTTGTCATCAACACGGTTGATGATGTGAAACTTGCAAGGTTGGTCCAAAGGCATCCGGTAGTTGGAATTGTACCATTGTGGACTGAGCTACAAACTCACAGACACGTGAGTGCAATATAACTATAAAATTTTAGTAGATGTGATTACAGTATGCAATGTGATTGAACTTACACTTTTTAATGAACAAACAGGGAATATTCAAAGCACCGAAATCTAAACTAAATGCTTTCCATGCTGTCCTTATAATTGGTTTTGGGGTGGACAACAATGGACAGTTTTATTGGATTATTCAGAATAGTTGGGGTGAGGCTTGGATGGATGGAGGCTTTGCTCACTTTCACCGAGAAAACAAGAGAGGAAGAGGTTCAATATTCAGCCAAGTTTATTATGGAGTGAAGAAAGGTTACCCACAAAGAAAGAAGTAAACAAGATATATATGGAGCTTTTAGCTACTCGATTCTAATTAAGCATATGTTTGAATAAATATTACAAAGTATAAATACCAATTACACATAAGTATGTATATATTAATTATCAGTTATGACATTACATGACATGTCACATATAATAAAGATTGTTCAAAATACGACCAAGAATCAAACAAAAAGAAGATGATGATGTTCAACAAGAAATGTAGAAAGAAAGATGAAGCCACTGAATAACATGAGTACCTCACACGACCAAGAATCAATCTTGCGTCGGCCTAATTAAGCCTCACCATGACGACATTAATCTCATAACCAAATTTCTGAACCTTTGCTTGGTACCGTTTAGGCTCTGGATCTTGCGACGAAACATCTTTGGCCCAAAATGTTATATAATACAAAATACCCCTACATCCCATAGTATTTGCACTCACATGCTCCACACAAACTCAACCTCGGTTCCCTGGAAAAGAAGAAGATACGTAGAGTTGAGAACAGAGAACTATTTACGTACAAAGCTGAGAAGAAGAAGACACAAACAGACATTTTCTTCGTTGTATTCATCAATGGCTGCCTGTGTGAGCTCTTTGAGCATTTCTTCCTTGCTCTGATGCGGATCAAAATGTGGTTCCCATGCAAAATTTAAGGCAGCGAACATGTAGCCCAAATTGTCCCAATCCACATCAAAACCCTTAGAAACATAAAAAAAAAAAAACATAAAATTAAGAAACTAATCAGTATCCAATTGATGCTTGCAAAACACAAGAACACTAGTGTTAAGCTTCATATACATGGTTCTAAATATCACTGCCAATTTCCATGAAATGATCCATGGTTCCCAAATCATTTCCAGACAATTGAGAGACCAAAAATCAAGATTGCTACAAACAAACCAAGAAGGAAAGAATATGGCGGTTTCTACCTCGCTTTTCTCAAACTGATCGTAGAAGATATCGCACTGTCTTATATACTCGGGATCTTTTGAGCTACCCATTGGGAGTAGTCTCTCGCCGGCGTAAAAGAAACCTGGTGGAGGATTTGCCACGTTTGCCTCTGTTTCTGCCAACTCCTCTGCGTTGGCCTCTATCTTGGGATTCTTCTGCAGTGGAGAATCTAGCTCGTTCGAGTCTCGGGAGTGGATGGAATCGGAATCACCAGCCATGGTCTAAGTCTTAAAACCCAAGAAATCTCCTCGTGGTTACTTTGGTGCAGCTTAAGGAGAAAACGACAAGTGAACCAACAACACTTACTACTAGGTTGATTTATAATTCAAGTATTTTGTGATTTTAATAACTAAAATATTTAAAAATTCAGATTTTATACTTTAAAAGTAAAAAAAAAAAAACTTAAAAGAATTAACTAAAAGATTATTAACTTATTATGGCTGATTTATATCCATTTTCGAAGGATTACAGTGGATGCGGTCATTCAAGAAGCTCACGAGATCGTTCTAGTTGTTCGACTTCTTATGCTCTATTTCTATGGTTTGTATCGTCAATCTATCTCTCGTTTAACCATCATTTGGTGGTCTTTTTGTGGCACTTCTTGCCTTGCTTTGGTGTTTCTCCCTTTGAGTTGGATGTAATTCGTACTCTTTTAATTTTAATTCAAAAAAAAATATTGAAAGATTATCGATATTTCAAACCTAAGATAAATTTTACATTTAGTTAGCAACGAAAGCACTGTATAAGCAATCAGCAAACCGAGCAAACCGAGTTATGTTTATCTGAAACTGAAATACACAATGATCAGCTGAAATCTACGTGATCGAAACGACAACGTTTTAAAATGGGTAACACGCTAATCGAATGTAGTCAAAAACGTCTGGCGTCTAAAACTTGCTTAATTGTTCTTGACATCTTGTTTTATAATAATACTTGAACTTGCGAAATGGTTCGGGGCTTTACTACAATGGTCTACCGGATTAAACTGAAAAACTTGATTATTTTGCATGTACTGTATATAAAGCTTTGTGAATAGAATTCATATAACATGACCAAAACTACCATTCTCGATTATTAAAGGCACGCACATCTTTTCTACTAACTCGAAGTCCATCTTCGACTGAAAAGGACAAAGATGAAGTAATAGCAATGGTCACAAAATGTCATTCACATGTGCTTGTTGATTTTTTACCTGTTCTTCCCTCGCCTTAAGTTTCGACTCTATTAGAGAAAGAAAAAAGATAATGAATCTCTAATTTTATCTAGCTTGCTCTCCTTACCAAAGGTATATCCGAGATAGCCTTTTACACCTTGTATTAGTAAATACACGGGTGTTACTCCCTTCCGCTCTACATCCATTGCACCTTCTGCTGCTGCCGTCGACACTGCATTCAGAGAAAGAAAGAAAAAACCAATCAGAGAGTTTCTTTCATACAATCACATCGACACCCGTTTAGATATCATCCGGAATCAGAGAACGTTACGTTACCAGTTCTGCTCCTACGATCTGAAGGGATATTCCGGCGAGACACTGATCCATGACGAATTTCGATGTACCTGCCCAATAGCAGCGAGAGAATTGAAGGGGAAAGAAAAGATATTCATAATCACGTTTTCAAAATATACCTGCGCGGCCATGGATCGAAGATTCGGCGGCATGTTCGAAATCAAACAGGCCTGCGTCTTCTTTCATCTCTGTTGGGCCCAAGCCTCCGAGTTTTGAAAGTACAATCCCGTAATTAATTAGGTTCGGGTCTACTAATGGTTTAGCGGATTTAATTTGATCTTGATTTACAACATAAACTTTTAACTTCTTTGTCATTCTCGATAAACTATCAAAACCATGATTGTATATAGTATTTTCGATAAACTATTAAATCCACAAGCATTCCTTGTTATTCACACACCATGTCTAAGGAGACACAATTATCAAGAATCTTGGTATTCCTTATCACCCGTCTAATTTAGCTTATCTTGCTGTGTTCCGAAAATGATCATGTATGTAAGTAGATGTTTTATGCGTTTGACCGAAAGATTTGAAGTAATATCTATACACCACGACCAACCATCTTTAGTTTCAACTGAGACAGCCTTCTCTTGTACGATGAGTCATGAGCACTTCAGATTGTAAGCAAGAAAATATATAAAACATTTCGAGAAACTATTCAATCTGTACCTAACGAATTAAAATTATCATTTTAATCCATTTGTGACCCGGGTGAAATTAAAACCGGTTCAAGAAAACCGAGATTAGACTTCGATCAACTGTAAAACTTTAAGTGGAATACATTAAGGAATCTGGAAAGCCGAGGTGTTGATCTCGGAGTGAAATTTGAGGCAAGTACGTACGTAGAGAGCATCATATCACCAAACTTTTATGGTATAGAGAGCTGAAGAAGAAATACTTACTATGTTCAATCAACGTTCTTTACACCAAAATGAAAGATTTTGGATGCTTTCTTTTAAGCCCAAGACTTTAGGTAGCTTTGGAAGTTAATGTCACATGACAGAGGCTTTTAAAACACTTGCTCAAGATCAGAATAGCTCATCTGAGCTAGTTTTAATGAAAAGCTACGCTTAACTGTTCAATCTTACCAGTTAATATTATCTTGCTTTCTCAACAAAATTTCAATTTGGTAGTACATGTTAATTTCACTATGAGGTGCGCAAATTCTCTACGTTAATCCACACTCACTGTAGTATTTTCACTGTATATTTTTAGTAACAACTCTTGTCTTAAATTTAATTAAGTGAATGGACACTTTTATTAAGCTAGATCCCAGTGGAATTAAAAATAGACCAATAATAATCTAGAGCAAAACAAAATATATTATTTTTCTCTTTTTTGAAAACCCGCTGATAAATATAACATCTTGCTTCGATCTTTTTAGCCAAAATATCTGAATTGGATTTGATATTGGATAATTACTTTTCTGAAGCAAATTATTTCCTTTTCAAGTAGTCCGTGTCCTCATTTTACGATCACATTTTTTTGACAAGCAAATTTTTTTTTTAAGCCCCAAATGAAAAGATTTATTATTAATTATCTCCTGCAGAGAAATAGGAGCGGCGGTGGGCGGCAGCGACAAAACAAAACAAAGGCATGTGACACCAATCACCCACACACCATACACGACGGATTAAATGCGTAAGCGTAATGACAAAAACAACCCTAACGCCACACCGACACGACTACTTAAAACACTTCGTTGCCCACATGTCGCTCCTCAATTATTCAGCGTGATCATGGTAAATCCAGTTGAATAGCAAGGATGTAATCGTCCAGACAATAAGATTGTCTTTTCTCCCTCTCTGCCTCCATTAAAAGCTTTTTTGGCTGCACTTTTGTCCTGAATTTTCCTGGAGATCGATTTTAGCTGTCTTAATTTTTTCACTCAATGTACTGTACTATATATGATTCTTAGTTTACTTTTTCTCTCCTTTCCGAATATAGGGAGGATTTTTAAGTTCTAGTGAATCTAGGAGTTCAGAACTGCAAAACCTAAAAGGAGAAGGAATTTTTTTTTTGTTTTTGTTGTTTCTATTTAATGAAACAAACTTGTGGATTGTGAATCATTCATCGTCATCATCATCTTCGACGAGTTTAGCTACATTCGCACAGACGAGAAAGTATCCATCATTGAAGCATTTAGAGTAAGTTTAATGTTTAATTTGCTTTATTTTAAAGTGGAGGTTTTTGACTTTCTAATCTAAACAAAAACTCTCATCTTGGAAATTGGCTTGTCGTCAAATTGATTTATAGTTTTTTTCTATTTCCGTCGGCTTTCTCAAATCTTTTGTTTTGTTTTGGGTTTAAATTTCTCAGATTTTTACTCACTTTGAATTGTCGTTTCTGCCGGTTATTCAGATGCCGGATAAAGGAGCGATTATATCTCCGGTGCAGAGTCAGCTGTTGATTCTACGGCCGAGCCCTCTACTTCAATGGCGTCTCGGTGCTCTTACAGCACTCATATTCTTCCTCATGTTGGTCGTCTGGAACATTGACAGTTGTTCGATCCAAAGCTTCGTCGAGCCATGGAGATTCAATACATACTCCGTTCGACTCAATCTTTCTCCATCTCCTTCGCCTTCACTGGCACCGAAACCTCATCTAGAATCCGATAAACCCCACCGACAAAATCTCACTCTGAACAAGACGACGGGTCCACGAAATCCGGATCCGAATCTCACTTCAAACCCGACCCGCGTTCAAGTTGGCTGGATTGCCGCCGAATCGGAGAAGAATTTCACGGCGAATCTGATGAGAAACTGGTTGGCTCCAGGAGGAGCACCGTGCAGAGAAGCGAAGACCGTCGAGATTTCCGTTCCCGGCATTGACGGAACTGATTCAGTAGAGCTAACCGCCGGCGAGATCCACGAATTCAAATTCCAAGCCTTAGACGAATCTAAAAACCCCGTTTGCATCGGCGGGGACTATTTCGAGACTGATTTATCCGGCGAGAACTGGAAATCTAGGCCGCCGGTGAAAGATTTCGGCAACGGAACTTACTCTTTCTCGTTACAGGTCCATCCAGAGTTCGCCGGAGAATACAACCTCACCGTCATTTTACTCTTCCGCCACTACCAAGGCCTAAAATTCAGCACCGCACGTTTAGGCTTCGACCGAAAGCTTCGCAACGTCCGTTTACGTTTCCTCAACAAGCCTTACATTGCTCTGCCGGAGCTCAGGTCATGTCAAAAATCCGATTTCACACGAGACTCATGGTCCGGACGGTGGACCAGGCTCGGGAAAAACGACGAGTGCCAGATCAGCAACGACGGGCGTTACCGATGCCTCGCCGCGGATTTCCCTTGCCGGAAACCGTGGTGCGATGGAGCGGTTGGAGCTATAGAGAGCAACGGTTGGGTTTACTCCACTCATTGCTCTTTCAAGCTCTTCTCCGGCGATTCGGCTTGGGATTGCTTGAAGAACAAATGGATTTTCTTCTGGGGAGACTCGAATCACGTCGATTCGATCAGAAACTTGCTCAATTTCGTCTTGGGTCATCCGGAGATCCCCGCCGTCCCCAGAAGATTCGATTTGAAATTCTCGAATCCGAAGAACTGGTCGGAGACCGTTAGGATCACGAATATCTTCAACGGTCATTGGAACGAGACAAAGAACTATCAGGGACTGGATTCGCTTAAAGACCGCGATTTTAGAGAATTGCTCAAGAGATACTTCTCGGAAAATCGCGTTCCCGACGCTATGGTCGTGAATTCGGGTCTACACGATGGGATCCACTGGTCGAATCTTAGGGCGTTTGTGAAAGGTGCTGAAACCGCGGCTGCGTTTTGGAGAGACGTTTTCGAAGGGGTTAAAAGCAGAGGATTGCAACCGCCGGAAGTGATTTTCAGAAACACGATCGCGACGGGCGGTTACGCGAGAACGCTAGCGTTTAACCCGAGCAAAATGGAGGCGTTTAATGGAGTGTTTCTTGAGAAAATGAGGGATCTGGGATTGGTGACAAGCGTGGTGGATAATTTCGATATGACGTATCCGTGGCATTATGATAACCGGTGCAACGACGGAGTTCATTACGGTAGAACTCCGGCGAAAATGCGGTGGAGGGACGGTGAGATCGGACATCAGTATTTTGTGGATTTGATGCTCGTTCACGTGTTGCTAAATGCATTGTGTGAGAGATAGTGATCATAAAACTTTGGTTTAGGAGGATTCTTATCATTTTTTGGAGTACAGAATAATTATTATTTGGGAAAACTCAACTGAAGCCTGAGTTTGTACTGTATGTATAATATAGCGAGACATTGGAGCAACAAATGTACTATAACATTTTAATTTCGATTTTTTTTTTTTTTACTTCAATCGACCCATTGGAACACGTTTTAAATATGGTCCAAGTACTTATAAAGTGACTATTGAGGTAGATGATGGTTTAATCTAATTGTTCAAGTTTTAAATATTGTCAATACTTGGTTTATTTGGTCAAGGATGATGGTGCCTATCTATTCGATAATTATTTTCTTTGATTAAAAACCAGCTTAATATCTTCCTTACTAGCAGCTAGCAATGCTTACATTCGTTAATGTTTGGAACACATGCTCCTTCCTAGTTTTGATCATCAAGAAAATGAGAATGTTATTAAAGTGTACATCCTTGTTTATGTACAATACAATTGCAAAAGCCGTCAAAAGTGTTTGGTTTGATGGGGAAAAGGAAAAATAATGAGCCATAAAATATGGGATTGTGCAAGGAACATAATGCAACAATTGATCATTTCAATTTGGGGTCAGAAGTCTTTTTCATTGAAAATAGTACTAATATAAGAAGAAAAATATCTAATTGTTAAGCAAAAGAGAGATTAAATCGTTTAATCTAATTGTTCTAATTTTTTTTTCTTTCATTACAATTAGTTTAATTAAATTAGGGAGTTAAATTGTTTGATTAAATTATGTGATCTTTTTAAATTTATCATTATCATTTGTGATTTTGAATATTGGACTAAAAATGCACATATGATATAAGCGATGGATATTGCTGTGAAAGGAATAATTCTTAACCGATTTGTGGATATTTGTTGTGAAATGAAAAAATCCACGATTTGTGGATATTTGCTGTGAAATGAAGAAATCACCGATCAGTAGAGAAAGCTGAAAAAAGTTCGGTGGATGAGATGTGGCATTGACGGATGAGATGTGGCATTGACTATTTTAATCTATTAAAGAGTCAATTAAATCTGTCACACAAAGAAATTTGAGAGTCAACTAAATTCTTCAAATTGAGAAATGAAAAATTTGAGAGGATGAGAGAGGAACTCAAGAAGTATGGGACAATGAAGAAATCGCCGATATGTGGAGGAAACTGTGAGAGGATGGGAGAGGAACGGAAGCCGACGATAACAATAGTGGGTCAGAAAAAGTCTGAATTATTAAATTTATATATAGTGGAAACATGAAACAGTATATATATACTGTTTGACTATAACGGTTTGGTTGACAATCCAAACACCTGCAACAACAACAAAAAAAAACGTTTTAGGGAACGGAAAAAAAATTGCTTTGTATAAATATTAATTACGATCCGGTTTTCGGTTTATGAATATGACAAATCAATGAGAAAGTTGCAAGAATTCAATACAGCATCAAAACGCCAAGTTATATGTTTGAAAACATGAGAAAACAGAGCAAATTCATGTTGTTATGCATTAGAATGCAACATCACAAACATATCTTCAGATTTTATTTCTTAGTATCAAACGCCAAGTTGATATGTCTGAAAATATGAGAAACTAACAGAACAAGCTCACTGTCAATTAAACATTAAAATGAAACATCACAAAACACACACAAACATCACTTCTGATTTTATTTCTTGACAAGATGGTTGCTGCCCCATGTTAAAGCTTGAACCTCCGATTTCTGAAAGCGTAAAATCAGAAGAAGAAAAACACAGATGAAAATTTTTGTTTAAGAAAACCAGAAATAAACGTAACTAACCGTAGAATAATTAAAAAAAAAAAAAAACACAAACAATTCATACCATCTGATGATAACGTTGCATCTGGACTTTCTGATCTTCGAGAATATTCTTTATCGTTGGATACTCTTTCCAATAGTTGTAAATTTCTGAGATATACGAAAACAAAATTAAATTGAAGCAATCACGATTTAATTTTTGTTTTCTATGTCTCTCGAAAACAAAACATGTCAAAACAATGTATAAGGAGAAAGTGACATTACGCGAACCACAGTAAGCCGAAAATCCAAAAATCAACGATGTACGATAGGTCGGCGGCTGATTCAAACTTTTCGAACCGACTTCTCTTAACTCTGCAATCAGAGAAAGAATAAAAAAATCACAAATCCTTATACATATACATCAAAGATCCATGATCCGAGAGATAGGCGCTCGATACTTTCATAGTTATCATCCGGAATCAGAGAACGTTACCATTTTTGCAGTGTGGACATGAAGATAAATTACGGCGAGACACGATCGATAACGATTTGGCGGCATGATCGAAAATTAGGAATTGCTTCTATGTTCAAAAGAGGGGAAAACATATATATACTGTATGGTCTCGGTTAAACGGGCCTGCATCTTCTTTTATCTCTGTTGGGCCCAAGCCCAAAAATTTCTACAATCCCGTAATTAATACACTAACCATCTGGAATCTCTTTTTCCGATTAAAAAGGTTCGAGCTTCACCTAATTTGCTTGATGGTTTTGTGTAGATTGAACCCAAAGCTTGATCAAGAACATAAGTCTTGAAAGTTTGAACCAGTTTTAGATAAGAAATGTGAGATATCTTCAGAATTGGATTAACCTTACTTATATTTATATGATTTGTATTGATCAATGTTCAGAGATTTTTATTGTATTCTTAGTTTTTTTTTTCAGCTTTACTTGCAAAGGAGGAACCAAACTGCACGTTTGTCCCACAGTTTCCAGAGGTTTATTCACCGATAAGAATAAAGTTGCCCCATAAGAACGAGTTTTAAACATGGTCCAATCATTCCTCTGTTCTTGTTTCTTATACAAGGATCAATACTTGGTTTCTTTTTGGTTAGGGATGATGGTAATCTATCTATTCATTAATTGTTTTCTTTGATTAAAAACACAGCTTGATATGTTCTTTTCTTTACTTGCAGCCGATGCTGTAAATGGTAACAAGGAATTGTGGAATTGTGTGAAATGCAGCTGAATTTTTAAAGTTTATCACCATTTATGTTTGAGGAATGCTGCTGAATTAGTTTTTGAGGAATGCTGTTAAACTTGTGAAAATTTGAGAAATATGAGTGATTGTTTGAAAAAAAAATAAAAAATAGACCACCACCACCATCACAATAATTGAAGTCTGGCCATAAAAAAAAGTATTATGACAATATAAAATTCTGAATAAACAAAACATATAAATTGTTAAAATCCATTTGTATTATTGAAATTAATTAAAAATAAAAAAATATTATGACAAGATAATCAATTAAATTAGAACTAAATGAATTGTGTTTATTATAAAACATTTCTAATTTCACTTGATTTCCATAAATTGTGATTTTTGTTGTAGAATCATATAAACATTATCTAACCAAAAAATGAAAAATATAATCTTTGTTATATATGAGTATTCTTTAAAAAAAATGAAGTTTAAATTTTAATTAATATAAAAACATGTCTTTTGTTTTATTTTTTAACAGTGAAATGTGAATTATATTTTCATAAAAAATGGTGCAATTTTTTGAATTTATAAATTTTGATGTTAAATAAATTATTATGAATCCACAATCCTAAATCCTAAATTCAATATATTTTAAATAATTTATTTTATTGAAATATTATTTAGAGTATATAATTTTATTTAGTTTATATTAATTCAACAGGGTAAATATTTTGTTATTCTGTTACACAAATAATTTGTTAGGTTTTTATTCCGCATTCAGCAAGATTCTGCTGTTACCATTCATGTTACTAATTAATCAGTCAGATTCTGCAACTATTTATCATTTAATTCCGTCAAATTCTTCATTCAACAAGATTTCTCGGATACCATTTAGACCCAATGAGTACATTCTTAAATGTTTGGAACATATGCTATTTCCTAGTATTGATCAATTAATAAAATGGTAGTGTCAGTAAAGTTCACATCATTGCAAATGCGTCAAAAGTGTTTTGGTCTATTGGTTTGTATAAAATATAAATACTGAGTGGAAAAATCTTTCTCACATTTAAAAGCAGTATTTTATAGGAGAAAAAAGGAAAAATAAAATAGAATGAATCAAAAAGTAAGGGACTGTGCAAGGAGCATAATGCAGCAATTAATCATTTCAGTTTGGGTCAGATGAATAATATTTGTCATCGAAAAGCTTAATACTAGTAGAAAAAGGAGATAGTTGTAAACCAAAAGGGAGACTAAAGTTTCCTTACTTCATAATGTTGAAAGTTCAAGCAAAGTGTGTGTGTGTGTGTTTGTATATTTAAACGTATTGTTTTTCTTTTGCGAGGAAGAGGAAGCAAGCAAGGTATATCAAATCAACTTGTTCAAGAGAAATGACGAAGTATTTGTCGGCGTCCTTGATTTTTGGCTTATTGTCGGCCCACATACCAATTTTACAATTTCCTTCACCACATGAATATAATCGATTTCCAAATATTTTGGATAAGTATTTTTAGATTTTATGGCTTAATATGTGAAGCATGATGAGAAATGATCAATTTTCTTCATCACTTAAACTTTGTCTAGATCAACATGATGAAATCACTAAAACACGTATATCTATCTAATTCAATCTGGTTAAAATACTTTGCTTCTTTCTTTTCATTTGGTTTATAAATTTTATAACATAACTGAAAACGATTTTGTTTGTGCAGTTTGATTCAAATTTGTGTGTGGTTGGGTTCAATTTTGGTATATTTTTGTGTGTGGTATACATAAATTTATCACTTTTTTTTTGGCATCAAATTTATCACTTTCTATCAATCCAATTTTAATTTAATATATATTTTTCAAGAAACTAAGTTTGTTGGGTGTACAATCACTAGTAAACGGAAACTGTTGTTTTTCTACTTATTTCAGATAAGTCATATATAAAATATAAACAATACAAAATCCAATATACCACTCTTGTGAGCCATAAAAGAAAGAGAGTGAGAACAAAAAAAATGGATATGAAAACATCAAAAATGAAGTTCACAAAAGAGATGATAGAGTCTATCAAAGACAAGCTCCCAAGGCTTAGCCTTCTCCTCCTCTTCCTCCGACAATGCTACGGCAGTTGCGGCGACCGGACCCACTTAATCCCTTGCTCGATCACCAATGCTTCCACCCGCTTCTGGAACCTCTCGGACCGTCCCGTGGAGCTCCAGATTCGAGTCGGGTCGATCCTAAAAAGGGTCCACACTCTCAAACCCGGCCGGTCTAAGAAGCTAAGACACAGTAACATCCACAGAGCCTTTGTGCCTGACCAGGAAGGACGTAGATGGTTGTACTACGACGACACATGTCTGCCGTATGTATGGGTTCACGAGACCGGCACGGACTTGTCAAAGATGGTGAAGCAACAGTACGTGAGTCTAGAGGATCTGAGGGATTGCTCGGAGATTAGGGTTTTTAAGGATTTACATAGAGGTTGTGTATCTGTGGAGAAGAGAGACAGAGCTTCTGCTTTCTGTTGATTCTCTTTCTTCTTATGCTTCAGCTCTCTTAATTTTCTCATCGTTCGTTAGTTCATCGAAAATAATTATGAGTTACATATATAAAATATATATTTTATTGTTATACATGATGCATATATGATATATCATATGTAACTCCATCTCCAATATTGATATTTCTTGATGTTAGATTAAACAATGTTCTTACAGCTCTATCTTTTTACCAGAAGGTGTAAACTAGATCTAACTTTCCGAAATTTGTGGCAGTTGCGGATTATATATAGTGAAAGAAAGTAAGAAACAATTAATGATGACATTATTGAGTTAACACAATTTTGTTAATAGTTATAGTATAAGCGATCTTTAAAATGTATTAAAAGTTACACGAATGACCAATTTTTATAAGTTTCTTTTAATATTGTTTTTCTTAGTGAAAGTTCTTTCAAAGTTGTTTTCCTAAATCGTAATGAAATTAAACAAAATATTAGAGAGATTTCGTCTTCTTTCTTCATGAGAAACAAAATATTAGAGAGATTTTATCTTTACACATTTCTCGATGACCAATAATGCGTTGTGTTTCTATGGAGTGGAGAAGGGCAACAAAACCAATGAGCTGCTTTGATGGCAGGCAAAATAATGGCCTTCCTCTCCACTTTGGTAGAGCACTAATAAATGATTCAGCTATATCATACATATTATCCAATTTCCAATATTTGGTGCAATAAATTTGGTTTAAAGTTAAATATTAAGGAAGTAATTTTATGCACAATGACTGATGAGATTCTATATGAAGAAGCTAAAAATCGATATGCGGCATGAGATGTAAGGGTAGACTTGGATAACACATATATGATATCTATATTAGGATGCAGAGTTATCTACATTTGAAGAAGCATCAGGCACGGTAAGTGAGATTAGGTGGAAATTTATGAAAGTCAAAGTTATGAAGAAAACTGAAAACCTAACCATTTATTTTACACAATATTAATAGATTTACTCTTCGTTTTATATATTAAATCTGTTATCTTCAAATATCTACTTTTATGTTAAGCTTTAATATGATTTTCTTATATTACTATTTGTGTTTTTTGATAATGCACGAAAAATATACATGCTGCTTATATTCACAACAATGAAAAAACACAAAAAGACAACAACTCTTTCACAAGAGATGAAAATATAAACATTATCAACTTGTGGATGTATACATACAAAACATTGTTATTCATCATAATTTTACTAAGAAACACCCAAATAGCAATGACAAATAAAAAATATGTGAGTTAAACTTAAACATTAACAATAGCCTTTTGTTCCACGCTATTCTCCTTGTTCTTCTGTTACATTTTCTTTCACTCTCATTGTTGTCACTCTTTTAATTAGTAGAATGTTCTTCACGTCTTTACAAACCAGAACTCAAAACCAAAAAACCCAAAAGACATGAATTGTTGTTATTCGGTTAAAAAAGTAAAAGAAAAAGTCAAAAGCATCACCGAATCTTCAACAACACATCTGACTTTTTTTTTTTTTTTTTTTCTTCCAACTCTTCCTTCTTCAGTCTGCTTCTGTTCTGCTGTCAGTCATTGTCTCTTTTATTTCCTTTTCAATATCACCCACCAATGGGAATCTCCTTTAGCAACAACAGAAGACGAGACAACAACCGCCGTCACCTCCTCCACCACCAACCTCCGCCGCCTTACTATTACCTTGATCCTCCTCCTCCTCCGCCACCATTTCCACCGCATTATGACTACAACTGCTCCACTTACCATCTCGCTCCGCCTCTACCGCCACCGCCACAAACACAGATCACCTCTTGTTCCTACGGTCATCATTACCATTATTACCCTCAGCATCCTCAGTATTTCACCACCGCTCAGCCCAATTGGTGGGGCCCAACGGTGAGGCCGGGATTTGTCTGTCCGCCTCAGCCGCAACCGCAACCGCAACCGCTTCCACCACCATACGTGGAGCAACAGAGCGCGAAGAAGGTGAGGAACGACGTCAATGTGCATAGAGATACGGTGAGGCTCGAAGTGGACGATCTAGTCCCTGGTCACCATTTAGTTTCCTTCGTCTTCGATGCCCTTTTCCACGGCAGGTAATATATTCACCGATCCGTTTGATCCATGACAATTGCTTGAAATGTACTTCAATTTCCACGGTTTAGAGTAAAAGGCCTTGATATTTCTACTGCCTAGAGCCATAACCGGGAAGATATTGGCAAATATATGGTTGATGGAGCTATTAAAGGAAATATCTTTATCCATGGGAATAAATAAGCTTGTGTTCAAACCATCTGGAATCTCTTTTTCCGATTAAAAAGTTTCAAGCTTTACCTGATTTGCTTGAACCCAAAGCTTGATCAAGAATGTAAGTCTTGAAAGTTGGAATCAGTTTTAGATCAGTAAACTAATCCCATCTTTCTTCAGAATTGGATTAACCTTACTTATACGTATATGATCTGTATTGATCAGTGTTGAGAGATTTTGATTGTATTCTCATTCTGTTTTCAGCTTTACTATTACATTCTTTGCAAAGGAGGAACCAAACTGCACGTTTGTCCCGCAGTATCCAGAGGTTTATTCACCGATAAGAGTCACTTTCCCGAAAGGTCCTGGACAGAAGTTTCTACAACCTTCGGGGACAGGAAGCGACCTGAGTTTCTTCGCGCTTGACGATCTGTCAAAACCGCTGAAAGAAGACGTGTACCCGCTTGTAATATCAGCTGAGACGGTAGTCTCTCCATCATCAGTTCATAAGCAAGTCACACAAGCGGTTCTTGACAAGGATAACGATGGATCTTTCAAAGTGAGAGTCGTGAAGCAAATTCTTTGGATTGAAGGTGTTCGATATGAGGTCCGTGAATTGTATGGCTCGACCACTCAAGGTGCAGCCTCGGAAAGTGGTTCGGGTCAAGAATGTGTGATCTGCATGACTGAGGCCAAGGACACGGCCGTGCTGCCTTGCAGACATTTGGTAACACTTTTCTCAATCTTTTGCTTTCTGTTTTCATATCTTTGCATTTCATTTTGCAAACATCTAATAATGAATGCCTTCTGTAGTGCATGTGTAGCGACTGTGCGAAAGAATTGAGGCTTCAGTCGAACAAATGTCCGATTTGTCGACAACCCATTGAAGAGCTGTTAGAGATCAACGTGAATACTAGTGATGAACAACACTAATTATAAAAACAAGGTTCTTTGTTTACTTTAAAATACCATTCTTGATTCTTATTTCTTCTTTTTACCGATATCCTCCATATATGTATCCGTATTTCCGATCCTTGTTAAGTAACTTCAAACCGCATATAGATTTGTTTGTTCTAAAGTTTTGTATTTGGAAAGATATAAGCATCGGTTATATGTATAGCTAATGTGCTAGAAAAGCGTTCCTTTTTTTATATATTTATCCTCTTGGATGGCTTCATAACACACTCAACAATCCAATTTCTGTGTGTATATTGAACGCTTTTGTTGTTTGCTTTGCTTAAGCACAACGATCCGATCAATATGATTATCGTTTTGTGGGACTCGGTTCGTTTCAAAGGGGTATTATTGGAAACCAAACATTGATTCTAAGCTATGATTAGAAATCCTTTGTTATCTTTTAACCCTATCCTTCTCCAGTAAGTCAAAATAGTAGTAGAGAACATGGAGACTTTGGTATTTGCAGAGCTTCTTCAAAAGGATCAGATAAAAACATAGGTGAAGTGGAAGAAGAAGATGAACATTAGGCTCTGCTTTTTGCCTATTACTATTAGGCTACCAATTTAAAATAGACATTGAAGAAAAAGCTGCCCGAGGAAAAAGAATGTTTCCCACTCAAGTTAGGCTTTACATAAAAGAAAAGTTCCTTTGAAAAAAAAAAAGGTGTATTCATTCATTCTTTTGGAAGAATGTTCAAACTTTTGAAATGAGAAAAGACTAAATTTGATCTATTATTGTTGGTCGCAAGTTTAAAACTGAACAAAACTAGATGATTATCATATTTACTGATAGTCAATGAATAATCAAAAATGTTAATAGTTCTGTGAATTTGATAAATCTAAGAGAACTTCGAATTAATATTTGTTATCTTTATCTTATGCTAATTAAGACAAAACATATGTATTTGAGAATTTTGGAGATGTAAGATCATTTTTAATTTTTAATGCACAGACTTTGCGCATAAGCTTTTTTTCTGACCGAGTTGGACACGTGGCGTTATTTGATTCGTCAGATGTTTTTTTTTTTTTCAGAAATATTTTTTTTCAAAAGTCGTGCTTTTATAATAATTAAATATTTAAAAAACTTATTTTATAGAACATTAATGATGCTCTAAAAGATAATGGTAAAAGAATGACGGATTTAAACTTTTATATCGTCTTTTCTAATGTATCCATCAGTCTCGTTCTATATTAGCCATCATTAGAGCATCCGTATTGCAGAACATGTGAGAGGTTCTAAAATTTTTTATTTTATTTTTTTAAAAAACGTTTCCGTTAAAAAAAATAAAAAATAAAAAAATAAAATAAAATTGACGAATCTTCACACGACACGTGGCGAACTCGATGTCACATTCGATTCCAAAATTCTTCTGCGAGAATCGGTTCAGGCTGCCACGTCATTAATTTTTTTTTTTCTTTCTAGAAATTTGTGCCCAGTCTCTGCAATACGGGTGCTCTTACCATCATGAATCTTCTTACTGCCCAGTCAAACCTATTATCTTGATTTAAGCCAAGAAAAAACACTTTTTCTTGTCAGTTCACTTACGATGATTTAAGATTTAAAGACAGTGCAATGCACGAGTCATTTGCAACAATAATGAATGATAATAATACTTTCTGCGATATTTAATGGACTAAAATGAAATGGGAGAAATGTTATCAACAGTGACGTCGATTATAATTATTACCTTTTATAGTCCAAAACGTACAATAATGCACTTTCCCAAAATATGAGCCTGAAAACGAATCCAAAGTAAAAGATTGTAGCACGAGAAGAGAATCGGACAAAAGCTTGAAGAATTAATGTCATTTAGTGAAGAAGAAGAAGAATAAGAAGAAGAGCCATGTCGTGTGCAGAGACACTCATGTGACCAACAGCTATCAAAATTAGGCAAAGCTTCAACGACAGAAGTCAATTATTAATCTCCAGATACCAATTTTTTTTTTTTTTTGTTAATCCAGATACCAATGTTTTTAACCCATCAATTATTATTTCAATTATACATATTTTATTTGGAACTTTACAAATGTTTAAATTTTTCTTCTTATGGTTTAGTTATGTGATAATTATATAATTAGGCATGTTTGGTTGAATAGTTGAAAGTGTCCTTCACCAACTGAACAATTCCATTATAAGACAAATCAATTTTTATTTTAGCTCACTTTAAATGTTCATCATCCATAAGAGTATGAAAAAAGAAGTGAATTTCTTAAAATCCAAAAGGAGAGAAAAGATAGGCGAGAGAGTTTGTGTTTCATTTCATGTTATGTTATGATAGCAAATGCGTCGATGAAGAAAAAAATATATATTGTGGAACAAATTGGAAATTACATTAAAAATGTAATTAAAAAATAGGGGAAATTTATTTGTCTAAGCTTTAGGAAAAAAAGAAGAAGATAATACAGTTCACTTCTTTCTTCTAAATTATAATAAATTGAATCGCAGCAACTTTACTCTTCTCTCTCTCTTTCTGACTCTGAAAAAGATGGAGTGGAGAAGTTAATGTTCACCAACTGAATGTAAAGTCTAAAACTTTCTTCTTCTTCTTTGCCTTCTTTCAAGTACGTCTCTCATTCTCCATCTTCTCTGTTTCTTTGTTGTTTTGAAGAAAGAAGGTATCTCTCTCAGATATCACATGCATACATTATGTATATGTGATGATTTCTCTTGCTTGTCTCTTTGAATGTGTCAAGTGTGAAGTACCAGAGGAGTTATCTCAGATCTAGCAATAGAGAGAGAGAGAGAAAGATCTGAGTTTCGTGACCAGACCAGACCAATCTAATTTCTTTTTCACCTACTTGTTGAGGGAAAAATGAGTAAAGAAGAGATGATGAAGATCCAGGTTTGTTCACCATTTCTCTGAGATTCCTTCTCTGTTTTTTCTTTATAAATTGTGTTCTGTTGACTTAAATCTGATTTTTTTTTTGTAGACCTGTGTTCTTAAAGTGAACATACACTGTGATGGTTGTAAGCAGAAAGTCAAGAAAATCTTGCAGAAAATTGAAGGTAGAGATAAAATTAATAGCAAAATCTCTTTTTGACTTTTTTGTTTTTTAAGTCTCTGGAATCAAATATTTTGAGTTCGTTGACCAAAAAAGTCTTTAAACTCATTTTGTGTTTTGTCTGAAACCAAAAAACTCAGGTGTTTTCACTACCAAGATTGATGCAGAGCAAGGGAAAGTGACTGTCACTGGGAGTGTAGATCCTTCCGTTCTCATCAAGAAGCTCACCAAATCTGGTAAACATGCTGAAATCTGGGGATCTCCGAAGTCTAACAACAATCCAAATCAGTCCCATTTGGCCAATCAGCTCAAGGGAATGCAGATTGACAACGGAAAAGGCGGCGGAGGAAACAACAAGAAAGGCCAGAAGAACGCCGGTGGCGGCGGTGGAGGTGGAGGCGGCGGAGGCAACAATAATGCGCCAAAGATGGGTGGTCAGCAACTGAATCCACAACAGATTCAGCAGCTTCAACAGATTCAGAAGATGAAAGGTTTTCAAGATCTGAAGATTCCTCCACAGTTGAAGGGATCTGCTCATGTGAACAAGAACCAAAACCAGAAAGGTGTCAAGTTCGATGTTCCTGAGGACAACGAAGATGATTTTAGCGATGACGAATTCGATGATGAATTTAGTGATGACGACGAGTTTGATGACGATGAGTTTGATGATCTCCCTCCTCCGTCTAATAAGATGAAGCCCAACATGATGATGCCTAACGCTCAACAGATGATGATGATGAATGCTCAGAAAAACGCCAATCTTGGCGGTGGTCCCGCTAAAAACGCCGGCGGTAAGGCCGCTCCCGGTGGTGGTGGCCCTGGTGGCAAAGGTGTTCCTGGTGGTGGGAATGGGGGAAATCATAACCAAGGCGGAGGCAAGAACGGCAGTGGTGGACATCCACAAGATGGTAAAAACGGCGGCGGTGCAAACGCTGGAAAGAAGGGTAACGGCGGAGGTGGGCCCATGGCTGGAGGACTTCCGGCCGCTTTCCGTCCTATGGGAGGCGGAGGACCACCGAACATGAGTATGCCCATGGGTGGTCCGATGGGGAATATTCCGGCGGTTCAAGGATTACCAGCGACCGGTCCAGGCGGTGCACCACCAGGGTATGGGCCAGATCCGATGCAAATGCAGCAGCAGCAGCAGCAACAACAGTATTTAGCAGCGGTTATGAACCAGCAACGAGCGATGGGGAACGAGCGGTTCCAACCAATGATGTACGCACGGCCACCAACGGCGGTTAACTACATGCCACCGCACCCGCATCAATATCCGAATCCGTATCCGTATCCAAACCCGTACCCGTATCCATATCCACCTCATGGGAATGATCAGTACTCGCATGCCTTTAGTGACGAGAACACATCAAGCTGCGACATTATGTGAAAGAATGTCAAAATCTAAATAAAACTTGTGTATCATTTTTTCTTCCACGGATCAAATCCTAAGTTATTGTTATTAGGGTGTTGTTTTTTCTCCATCATTTTGTGATAGTTTCAGTAATTTTATAGGATTATAATATAAAATTTGAACCTACTTTAAATTATATTCAAGTTGTTTTTTCTCTCCTTCCATGTGATTTTTAATTTACTAATACTTCGTTCTATACAATAATTATTGAAGATACGGAATTGCAATGAACAGATTCGGTATATACCCAATCATGATTATATTAATGTGAATATATAATATATTCATACTTTGGGTATAGTCGTTTATTTACATATATTTCTATTTGACAAAATCGCTATTAAAAAAAGAGGACTCGGAGTCTCAATGGAATTGGAGTTGTTGTATCCCACGGACCCTTTGCTCCATTATATATGGGATCTTGCTTTAGATTCTTGTTGTTATCGTTAGTTTAAGAAAGTTTCTCTCTTTCCTTTATGCTGGCATTGGTTTAAGGATAAAAAATGATGAGCAAAAGCAATAAAAAATGATGAGCAAAAGCAAAAGTCAGCATATTGGTTGCATTTAAATTCAAAAGTAAAAAAAAAAGTATAAGGAATGAAAAAAGTACTATCAGATAATCTCAGTATAACGACTTATAAGTTATAACTACTGTAATTCGTAAATAATAACAAACTTTGTGTGTCAAGTCTTCCTTCCTAGTACATAAAATTGGTCATCAATCTCTATCACATTCACGTCCGATGTAAACGTTGATAGTGGTACACTATTGGACCGTCTGATATTTGGTTATCGATCACTATTGCAACAAAATCAATTACAATCATGACTTTAATCCACAAATGAAAAAAAAAGGCACATGCGTATTATTACCATTGCAAATGTCGTGTAGTGGTGGTATTTAAGTATTATTACCATTGCAAATGTCGTGTAGTGGTGGTATTTAACCATTTTCAAACCTATTCTACAAAGACTATAAAACAAGATATGAAGATATCACCATGTATGCATGGGTCATGGTGATGATGTTTAATGAAGATCATGTGTGATGATGATTGAAGATGATGGGCCCAGACACCAGAGAACAGTTGAAAGAATTAAGTGAAGGCTATGTGGCAGCCAAAGTGTAAGCGTCAGCAGAAATATTCAGAACTGCATATATCATATATATCTCATCTTCTCTATGCTTTTGCGTTTATCGTTTTATACAACACACAAACTTGACTAATGCAGATTTTCTTTTTGATTCCGTCTAGATTCTGCTTATTACGTAACACTTTTCGTTTTTCGCTTACATTTTTCTTATGCAACAAATTTATATATTTCCTGCTGTTTATATAAATGAAATAAGAGTTGAAAAGTGGAGAGAAAGTATAAAAGTGGCATGCGACAAAGTGTGCGAGCAGCTCGAGATCGGACATTTGTTCATTTCTTGTTTGGTTCTAGCTTTAAGTCTGTCCTCTTACTCCTGTTTCCAATCAAAAACTTTTACAGGTGTTTGTCTGTTTGACAAAACATATCATCTTTTTCTACATTTTTCTTTTGGGTCCCTTAGTTTTCGATTTAACTTCTTCTGCTTGACATTGTCTGTGTTTGTCAATATATTTCAACTAATCCAATCCCAGAACTAATATGTCTTTAGTTTTTGTAAAAGCACGAGACCTATTGTGGTGGAGTGGTTGTTAATTTGATCAACATGTCAAACTTTCACTTGTCTTCAGTCAATTAGTGGAGTGGTAGTTAATCATTTAAAGATGAAACCTGATGAAAAATTAAAATTAAACTGGGGCATAATAGTATGGGCTAGATGAGCAGCCCACCAGGCCTTTATATATGTTTCTTTATTAGGAATCAATTGAAAGTTTGAAAACCTGTGTTTGGATAGAGAGCTAGGGCTTCCATTGTGCCGGAATACTGTTTTGGAGGCTTTGATCTTTCACAGTAATAATGTCACAGTAGCGATATCTTTTTCTTTACATCATGAAGATCATTTCCCATGTCGTCCTCATAAAGCTGGGAAAGAGCGGCATTTCTGTAAATGGGCATATATATGCAGATGCGGATCCGGATGCAGGAGGCCAAGGAGGAGTTTCAAAGTATCCTAAACCTCTGTTAATTTCGGTCTCTCTTGTTTGTCACGGTATTCTAAACCTCCGAACAAGACTTAAAGATCGTGGACCCCTGAAGAGCTTGGTAGAGAAAGCTATATTGTGATGTTTCATATGCATAAACCATGGATTTGTACTTTTTTAAGGTGATATCATACTGAAACTGAGCTGTCCATCCTTTGGAAATGATTAATTTGTTCTATGACAGTGATATATACATACATGCAGATGATGATGATGATGATGATGATGATGATGATGTGTAAGTACTATAAAACTAATTAGAGCATAATTTGTGATGATTTATTGTGGAAAATTACAATTACAACAAAGGTAAGTAAAACATAAGTGATTAGATCGATATTTTAAGTTTGTACTTTGTAGGAGCTTATTTTTAGCAAAGTATTAAGTATGCTCATTTATACGAATAACTAGTACATGTATACTTTTGGTTCTAGTTGGGAGAGACGACGTCTTCACACACAAAGCTTTTCTGAACTTCAAGGGTTAGCTCCTCCAAGCTTAAGTGACACTCCAGTCCTATCTGCATATGTTAATTTTTTATAATTATTTTAGCCTAAAATTATATAAATAAACAAAATATTCATATTAATTAATGTTCTTTCATCTGTATATACATCAATCAATGCTTATTAGTTACCGGTAACATTATTTTACAAAGTTGTAAAGAAACATTATTCAAAGTTGCACAAACTTAATTTGGTTACAAGTAATTAAATCGACGCAAGGTATCGATTTTCGGTTGGCGTGGTTGTTCTAGTGATTGGACTAGTAACATTGTTTTTTCATACAGTATGTAGATGTAAACTGATATGTACCTTAACAACGAAGAAGAACAAGACAGTCTCCTCCATGCTGCTAATGTTGAGATGAAGAACCTGAAAAGATAGTTTCTCCAAGACGGATATGATCCTCACGAGCTGTCCCTCAATTCTCCTACAGACAACTCTCAATACAACGTTAGAGCCTGAGATCTTGGCTTCGACGTTGGCATGAGGGGAGTTGCAACATGCTCCTACTTCCTTGAAAGTGCTTGTGGTCATAACGTTCTCGATGCAACTAAACGGCACTCTGGTGGTTGCATAGGTGGCCGCCGCGGCTGCTAACGCGGATGGCTCGAGTGTTTGTTGATCATAAGGAAAAGAAGGTCGGTTTAGTGTCTTTCGACGTTTCTTGGACTCGAGAACTTGCACTAATTGCTGCAGCTCTTTGATGAACTCTATCACTCCTCCGATTATCGAAGCTTGATCTCCCTATAATAATACCGATCAATCATCAAAAACAAGACCATATGTTTATGAATAGAATACAAATATATAGTCTATCATAACGGGAATCAATAAGAATATTGGATGAAATATGATACAATCATATACATATAGGATGGCACAACATATTTTTCCATGCATGATCCGTTACGCATCTAAAACTTTTTTTATATACGTTTTTTTTCGTTTTGGTCATGGAAAATGAAACTATTCGAGAAAGGTTCAATTATCTGGAAAAATCAAATTTTAATGAATCTCGAATTAGACCCTTTGAAGTTGCTTCAACAAAGAAATCACCGATCATTAAACCAAGAAATGAAAAGAAAAGAAAAATCCCCAATTTCTTCGATAAAACTAATTAATGGGATTGAGTATAAAGGAAAGAAGAGATAACATGAAAGTTACCCTTTTGATATAGAAACAAGGAGTCAAAGAACGAAGGGATTTAAGATGCTCGTTCATTTGCCTTCTTCGATTCCTCTCAACAGCGATGTGAGACATAATCCTTTATTAATCGATACCCACTTATATCTCTTCTAGATTCTTATCTATCAAAGAAGAAGATGAACCCTTTTTACTTTTTTTCTACACATTCTTCAAAACAATGTGGTATTTATACAGCCGCAACAACGAGAGATAGGGTTTAGACATTTTTTTTTTGTTTGTTTGTCAAGGGGTTCATAAATGCACTATGTCGCTGTCTCGTGACATTCTTTTGTCTCTCTTATTAATTTTATCTATCCTACTATTCTCTCTCTCTCGTATAAGTACAAAGTAGAGAAAGGTATGCATATACAAAGATACGTCACGTTTGTGAAGTTGGATACATTTACATTTACATTCACTGCGTGAAGTCTTTTATGATAATATATATATGGTAGTATTTTCATTTAGAGTGCATGCCTTTGCACCACCTTCTTTTACTTCTAGTTCTACCCTTGTTCCTCTTCTTAGTCCTTAATTACCGTGTTTTCTTACCAAACATAAATTGGATTTTTTCTTTTTCTTTTTGTAGAACGATTATATATACAGAAAGGTGAAACTGGAATCGGACATACAAATAGACATGGTTTTTGTTAGTTAAAACTACAGGTGGAAGGGATATAATATTTACAGTATGATTGGCAATATGCGAAATTGCGGAATGCAATGGAATGATTATGCATTATCACATGTTTTTATACGGAATATACTATTTGATGTGATCACATTTTACATTTTAGAAAAGAATGTAACTACTACGCAGATTCTAAGTTAATCATTTGATCCCACAATCTTTTACTATCTGTGATTCCGTGTTGTGTTGCCCAATCGATCGGTACCACAATTCTATCACTTTTTGCATGAAGTAGGCTTTAAAATAAAATATTGATATAACCTTTTAGAGCAAACACAATATTCAGTTGTTCAAGCTTCTTCATGAGTCTCAACTACCTAGACGGCTCATTAAGATTCCTCCCCAAGTAGTGTACTTACTTTTTTCTTTTGTATAAAAGAGATCGATCAAAATTTCGGTTCAGTTTTGTAAAGTTAACAATGTCTCAATTCCAAACTTCATTTTAATAAGTTGTTACAGTGCTCTATGCAACAAATCCAATGGAATAACACATACACTACACAATTTGCAATTTAGAACGCATGATTAACTTATTAATTAATATTATTAAAGGGCCTTCAACATGATTAACTTACTGTAAAATTAGAATGCGAAGATGCGATGAAAAAGAAAAGAAACAATAGTAGTTAACTACCAAGTCCCAAAAATGTGGAAGTTGGTGACAAATGTTCATAGCCGCTAATGTTATGCTACAATATGTATATAAAAGACATGCAAAGGTGCACGCCCCATTTAATTAGATATTAACTTTAGGAGTGGAAATTTAACTCCAACATCGCCTATTCAATTTGTTCATGGCCGATCACGTTAATTGATCGACAACTCGATAAGAAAATTTTTAAAAAAAAAAAAAAAAAAAAAAACACTCGATCAAGTTGATCGGTTTGCAAAAGCAAAGGGAAGTGCAACAAATACCAATCGAAATCACTTAAATCTGCCAATCTGGTTTGAAATTGGGTTTGGTTTTGGTTAAATGCATTCATATTCCTTGAAAAAAACATTCATGTAGTAGTATACAGAGAGGAAATGTAAAATTCAGCGTTTTAATTTATTTCAATTGGCTAATGGGCACAGCAAAGAGCTCAGCATCAATTGTTCACAAGATAAAAATAAGTTTTTTTGGTCATCAATGGGACTTTGTTCATGAGAATATCTTGTTAGTTATCAGCTGAATCCTCATCATGTACTGCATTCCAAGCAACAAAAATGCAAATCTTGTATCAGTAAGTGTTGGATTAAAAGGAAATGCAGGCATTCGTGTTTCCACACAAAAAAAAGAAAGGAAAGCAGGTAAAGGATCAAGAAACAATGAAACCTACCTTGGATGGATTTCTCAAATAGCTGGAGCTGCGAAACGAAACCCAAATTAGGGCATGCTTGAGATCTTCGAGTCCTCACAAGTTGCATAGCTTTAGAGTATCCGATCCCATGCTTTTTCATCAGATAAGCCACCACTATAGTCACACTTGAAAGAAGTCAAAACAATCAAACAGCATAAATTACTAAGTTACAGTCTCTCTAAAAGCAAACCACAAGACAAACCCTTTTTCCAAGCCTGAGTCTAACTAACTATGAGCTTCCACTTATAATTGCCATCGATTCCTAAACACTATGGGGTTAAAAAAATGTCACCTTCTGGAAATTCCCATGAAGCAATGGACCAAAACACCACCACCAGATTGAATAGCTTGATCCATGAAGCTAAAACACTCATCGAAATACACTGTCAAATCGGTCTCCGATCTGTCAACGACTAGCTCAAATCAAACGAAGGAGATCAGAATTCACTCCAAGTGGAACGATACGATACAATCAAAACAGGCAAAAACAAAGCACCTTCGATGACTTTATACACGAATTCATCAGGGTAAGGAGGGGCCAAGGCAACAGCTATAGTTAAGATATGTGTGACATTTGAGCTTTTCAGCAAATCCTTATTATTCGCTTCAGCTACTGAACCTATGAACAGTCCCTGCGAAATCGAAACAAAGGTTTTTCGGATTAGATTTCAATTTCAAGGAATCGAACAAACTTAAGTGTTAAATTAGACGGAAACCTGTTGGATCTGGCTCAGATCGTTGCCTCCTTCGTATAGTTTCTGGGTGCTAGCTTCTCCGACTCCGAAGAGATCAACCACTTTTTCCATCTTCTCGCTTTTTTGTTTTCACAACTCCTCACGAAAATTCGCAGTCAGGAATATATAATTATAAACCTTCCTCCCGAATCAAATTTTGAGTTAAATATTAATCATGTATGAACACTTCAACAAGCACCAGTGGTCTAGTGGTAGAATAGTACCCTGCCACGGTACAGACCCGGGTTCGATTCCCGGCTGGTGCAAATTTTGTTTCATTTTTTTAATTTTTATTTTTGTGGTTTTGCGATTTGACGGCAACAAATCCTCTTGACCTCTTGTAGGCTTTTTCACTTCAGCATCAAAGCGTTAACGGACTCTAGAATGGCTTTGATTTCCGAATGTTTTAGAGAAATAAAAGAAAATTATGTGAATCAATAAAGTTTTCTAAGGCTTGTATGTGTTTATACCAAGGGTTGTGAATCAATAAATTTCCAGTATCGAAAGGAAAGTATTACAGATTTACTGCACGTGTTTGAGGCTGAAACAAGCGACATACATCATGAAATCTAAACTTGAGAGCCACATAAGCGTGGCAAAGGAAGATTAAGCGTTAGTCGTCTCGATTTACGAAATGCAATTGCTCATCTTCTGATTCTTAGAGAGAGAGAGAGAGAGAGAGAGAGAGAGATGCTTCGTATGCATGTGCAGGAACGTTGAATAGACAAATTTTGTCTCAGTTTAATACAATAAAATCGTTTGTTTCTACTCTAATTACCTTATAGTTGGCTCGCAAGCTAGCAACGTTGTTTATTATTTATTTTGATTCCACTCTATGCGATTTGCTATTATCCATTTTTAAAGTCATGTCATATATACACACACACACAAAATTATTAGTATCTGACCAAAAAGCTACACTTTATTGGTCGGTTGAACTAATTTGTTTGAGAGGCTAAAACAAGTAAAATATAACATATTAACATAATAACATGTGCCAAATGTAACAAGTTCATTTCAACATTAGAAACAACACTTTACATTGCTGGAAAGGAAATTAAGCAAGCTATATATAAAGTAAGTAGAGAAACTTGTTGCTGGTCTCGATTTAGGAGTTGCATTTTGTTCATCTTATCACTCTGGCTTCCGAGCCAAGACAAAATACATTGGCGTGAAAATCCCTTTCCTGAATTCAGAAACTAAATATCATATAATTTCTTTAAAAAATAAAGCTTACAAAGCAGTTTGTGTGAAATGATGTGAATAACAAGAGAATACTTACCTTCCACCATCAACCAACCCATTTGCTGCTTTTTGTAGTATAGCTTGAACTTTTTGAGTTCCTTGTGGAACGACTCTTACGTATTCTAGGACCTTCAACTAACAAAAGAAAGGAAAAACATTCAATGCCATGATCATTCACACATACATTAACACATACATTAGTAGTTATTTCGTGTTTAGTAGATCACAAAACCTAATGACCAACTTATGATGCATTAACTTCAAATTGATGTACATCCAAATTAATTAGTAAACGAAATCAAGAAACTGCAGAGGAAAGCAAGTTTTACCAGATTATCAGTTAGAAACTTTCCAACAGTTGTCACGCGGAAACTAAGAAACGATAACTTATTTGTATCCATCGGTAAGTACCATGGGACAGGCGAATCCGTAGCAAAATCCTTTTCCCATATCACCTTCATCAAAATACGGAAAATATTACTTAAGTAAAGATTAATTATAATTAATGCAAATTTTATGAATTAGATAATGGGGAAGATGCAATATTTTGTAATGTTTACATCAAAACC
This sequence comes from Erythrophleum ivorense, assembly GCA_026724425.1. Taxonomy (NCBI): domain Eukaryota; kingdom Viridiplantae; phylum Streptophyta; class Magnoliopsida; order Fabales; family Fabaceae; genus Erythrophleum; species Erythrophleum ivorense. The sequence goes on from JAIUCV010000115.1 coordinate 2,557,382, forward strand.
CGCACGCTTCACAGCTTCGAGGCATTGAGTAGTAATTCTTATATCGGGGAGAGCATTTCCAAACTCTATCTCTTCCTTTACTTTCTGATGTTCGTCATTATTAGGGTCAAATGCCTCGGTGAGGCACCACTCATATATAGCAAATTTTTGTCCGGGCTTTAACACTCTGTACATCTCTTTGTAGCATCCATACTATTGAAAATAATAATTAAGATTTATGAAAAAGATGTAAAAGATAATACTGAAACAATTAACTTAATTTTTACATACTATTGAAAATGATAATTAAGATTTATGAAAAAGATGTAAAGTATGATACTCTGAAACTATTAACTTAATTTTTACATACTGCATCAGGTGCATGGCAGGTTGCTTCTATCGCGTAAACCGCATCAAAACTATTGTCAGGGAATGGCATATTCATGAAGTCAGCCTGTGACAGTTTATAAATGTTCTTAGAAGTCCAATTAAGTTTCTAATTTAAACTAAGAAAAAAATTAGTAATTTAATTCACCTTGACAACGTTACAAGTTTCGTCCAGACCAGCAAGCTGGTTTAGTTTCTTGCATCTTGTTACCTGGTATTCATTATTGTTGACTCCAGTAATGGAAACATTGCTGCAGCAAGTCAAAGACACTAATTATGAAATAACACAAAATTATACTAGCATTCAGTGCAATTTCTCAAAGTATACCTAAAGCGTGCAATTTCTCTCATCGGTCCACCAATTCCACATCCTACATCCAGGACCTATTCCATAAAATCGAAGCCTCTATATCAATAATTTGAACACATAGCATTTAATGGTAAACTAAGGTCATCCAATGTAAACCAAACCTTGTCTCCTGGATTCATGGCAAGCTGCATAGCAAGAAAGTGCTCATATCGTTTTAAACTCTCCCGAAGAGATTCTCCTTTCCATCTACAGTTACGAATCAACACATAAATTATATCTCCCAAAAGAATCCGAAGGAGAATAATAAATTACTAATTACCTGTGTGCAAAATGTAAGCAGTCCCCCCATCCGTACTCATAAAAGCGACTAGCAAGATCATAATATTTATTAACCTGAAAAACATGTTACATAAAATATTAGGAGAAACGAAAAAATAGTCAAACTGTTTGAGACAAAAAAAGTCTTGCAAGTTTTTCTGTTTACCATGTCACTATAGTTTCCTTTTCTCTGATCAGCTTCTCCATCATGGAGAATATGATATTTCTCATACCTGAATCATCGAATCATTAAAAATCAATGTCAAGGCTTTAGCAAAATAATGCCATTAAGAGTAAAACCTAGAAAATAGACATATTTCCAATGGAAAAGTCAAGCAAGAAAAGATAAATGTATAAACACTTTTCAACGGCTGTGAGGACATTAGTCTCTCCACCTAGACCCGGGACGAGACCGAAAGCACCAGAGTTCGACATTGTTAAGGATCTTGTAGAGGAATGAGGCAGATGGAGATGTTGCGGAGAAGTGGATGTAAATAATTTAAATTATATAGGAGAGAAGATGCGAGATCAAACCTTCAATTTTGAGTCGAATTTGTTAGCAACGTTTGTGAGTTGTGACAAACAAAAGCTGCGTGTGTTAAAGTTACTTCTCTTTCCCCTTAGACTGCGGAACACGATAAATGTATGACGAATTATAGCATGCATCATGTGAAGGCAGGTTGTATATATTTGTGATAATTAACGTGGCAGATGCCAAATCTTTTTTTTTTTTTTTTCTTTTTTTGGGCGCGTTAAAACAAAGCAAAGGGTGTATATCAGTATATGATAATCGGACTGATTATGTGAAGCTTTTTTCGTATGTCGGAAAACGTGTGACGTTACTTTTCTATGCTTCAACATTTCGCGGTTTTTCACCCACTCATCTTCCCATCCTTTTCAATTTCACCCAAATGCAAACTCGACAAGTTTGAAAGATCGATAATATACATTAAATGGTGTGAAATATTATAAGAATTTACATTCACTAGAGTTGAAACAACAACAACAACAGGAGTCGTTAATGCGTTTTATAAAATTTCATCACGAGTGACTGCATGATGTATTGTGAAGCAAACTAAAGCGAAGAAGTGAAAGAAAACTCTGAAGCCTTTAGCCTTAGCATCAAACCCTACAGGATTATCTTTGAAGCCTCAAGGTCAAACTCTACAAGATTATCTTGCATTTGATATCCTCCAATTTCATTCGGAATAGTCGTATTACATCTATAAACCCTAAACACACAACGGTCTTCTTAAGCTTCACAAGCGAGTTTGGCCCATAGATATTCCATTTCGCTCCTCCTCCCAGTACCAAACTGATCAACGGAGTCTCCTTTTTCAAGAACGCCCTTCCACCAAAACTTTTATAGCTAAAGCAGTCTTTGAACGGGGCCACGGCTTTTCGCATCTTGGCATTTCCAGAAAGTGCTTTAAGAATTGCTTTTTAAATGGAAGACTCCAAGAAAGTGTACGGAATCATGCTTTTAGATCGCTGTGCCTCCCGATTCCATAGTCTTGTTGAATGTCAGCAATCTTGACTAAAAGAGAGCGTATCTCCGTTGACTTTGGTAGATTTTACATATGTAAAACGAGACAAGAAATAGAGTTGGTCTTTTATAAAAACAAAGGATAAATAGGCCAAATAGGTCAATAAACGAAGACTGGAGTCAAAGATTCGTTGGGGGTTCATCTTTAGCGCATCTCAACTCTTTTGCCAGGAGTCAGTTTTAATAAAATAGAAAAATTAATACTGTTTTTAGTAGCAGGAATTAGTTATATTTAGTACTAAAAAATATTTGTCTGTTCCTAACAAATGTATGAACGAGCACATGGTAACCAACACAAAACTAATGTATTTTGAGTCGGTGTGATTGATGGTAGGTTGGTCTTTGCTTCAATATGAACTTTGATTTGGGCCATTGATGGACTTTGGATAATGAGTTGGCTCTTGTTTTGATTGATTCGTTCTTTTCATTCGGTACGTATCAAAGTATGGTTTTAGACTTTTAGTTATGTTACCATTAAAAATATGGGTCAATCTTTACACATGAAACGAAATTGATAAATAATTTGCATGACTTAGAAATCACCAAATTAAACAAAGAAATGAACACAAGAAAAGTGTTGAGCACCCTCTCCTCTCCTTTGAAACTGCTGAAGCAAAGGAAAGTAGCTCACTCTTCTTCTTCTTCTTTTTTTTCCTTCATTATACACTCTCCATCTTCTTTGCGTTTTTTTCTCTCTATCTATCTTTTTTTGTTAGTTCCATCAGATCCTTCATAAAGCCGATCCAACCTCGTGACTGTCCTCGTCTTGATCACCATCTTGAGGGAAAGAAGATGAATGTTGAGGCAAGGTCAAGAGTTGTTGACCAAGAAACTGGCTCAACTCCATCTACGCTGAGAGATAGTGATCATCCGTCGACCCAACGGCTGTTCGGATGTCTCCCTTACGATATAGATCTCAATCCCATCCGCATTGTAAGCTTCCTATATATCATTCAACTTAAACCAAATGATTCATATAAATTATAAACACCATATGATCATTTAAGTTATAAACACTATACAGTATTCATATAGTTAGCTGAAGCTAAAACATAAAACTTAGAAAAAAACATCTTTATAAACAAAACAAAAAAAAATTATAATAGAAATGCTAATATATCCGGAACAATGCGAAGGTAATGGCGGAATTGGTGGGGACATTCATTCTAATGTTCAGTGTATGTGGAGTCATAAGCAGTACCCAATTACCCGGCGGCCACGTTGGATTGCTAGAGTATGCCGCGGCGGCTGGATTATCGGTGGTGGTCGTAGTTTACTCCATCGGACACATCTCCGGCGCCCATCTCAACCCTTCCATCACCATTGCTTTTGCCGTATTTGGCGGCTTTCCGTGGTCTCAGGTACAATAATGTTGCCTCCATATTCTCTTACATTTGGCGTTTGACCAACTGCTTCCGCATGTCAGCGCAAACGCAAGAGTCAATCGCAGTTTTCAACAGTTAATAACTTGAAGTAAAAGCCAAATTCATAGACTCTCAAATCACCACTTAAAGACACAAAACTCATTTATACTGTACTCTTTCCCTTGAACAACGTTGTTGTTGTTGTCAGGTTCCGTTATATATAACGGCGCAAACGCTGGGGGCAACGGCGGCAACGTTGGTTGGGGTGTTAGTCTACGGAGTAAACGCCGACCTAATGGCAACAAAACCTGCGGTAAGCTGCGTTTCTGCGTTTTTCGTTGAACTCATAGCTACGAGCATCGTCGTGTTTCTTGCCTCCGCGATGCATTGTGGTCCTCATCAAAACGTAAGTGATCAGATCCATGTTCCTAATAACTCCTCTTACTTATACAAAAACAAGACACCTTAAATTAAATACCTTGCACTTCCCTGTATTGTGTATATACATGTTTAAAATCCAAATTCTCCGATAAGAAACGTATATGTTAGTGTTATATGATCTATATGTTCTTTGTACAGTTGGGCAATTTGACGGGGTTCGTGATTGGAACAGTAATTTCCCTTGGAGTACTTATTACCGGGTACTTATAAACTTTAATCCATTATTATCGTAAAAAAGTTGCCAATATATAAACTCTTTGACCAAAAACAAGTTGCCAATAATATATAAGGGTTTTTTTTCTTTAATTGTTTGCGTTTGTGTTTGCATGTGTTTACACTTGGCATTTCTTTACATTTGCGTTCAGCGTCGACGTATGTAACTTCTAAAAATATTTGTTGAGAAACTTTAAACTTAAAAATGTCATTTTAAATATCGTTTCGTTTCTCGTGTAAACGTTAACCCGAACACAATAATCGTGGCTAGCATCGTAAAATATGGAAAACATTCCATTGAGTCGAATATAGTGCTAACGTTTTTTAAACTACGGTATGGTCAGACCAATTTCAGGAGGATCGATGAACCCAGCTCGATCGCTAGGACCGGCGGTGGTGGCATGGGATTTCGAGGACATATGGGTTTACATGACGGCGCCGGTGATCGGAGCCATCATCGGAGTTTTGACATACAGATCAATTAGCCTCAAAAGCAGGCCTTGCCCTTCTCCACATCCCCCTTCCGTCTCTTCGCTTTTACACTAATCACCTCAAGTATCTAATCAAATTAACCTTACTCTACAAATAAACACTTTGACTTTACGTTTAAATAGCCTATTGGTCTTATATTGGGCCTAGACTGAGACTACTATAATAAATCCTAGGATATTTTACAAGAATATATTTAACTTCATATGACTGTGTGGAAGTTTTGCTTAATTTATACTATTTTGTTAATTTTCTTGCTTCTTCAAAAGAAAACATAGAGCTTCTTGTTCTCAGCAATGCAATGGACAAAATAATCTGTTATATTCTTTAAAATGAATAAATTTATATGAAAACTCCAATTCTTTCATTAGGTTGTAACTCGCAAGAATTCATCACAATATATAATCTCTGAAAATAACGATACAGAGAAACATAACTAGAAAATAATATAAAATAATTTTATAATCTTATTACCCCAACTCTAAATTTAGTGACCGCAACCTCTGCGACTTGGACCAGAGGCTAACTTACGACCCGACGAAATATTCACCTTCTTTTTCTTCTTCTTCTCCTCGTAGTTCTCAAACTCATATCTTGAATCTTCTTTGACCACACTAGTTTTCATCGTCTTCTCTGTAACATCTTCACAACCATGATAACTAGCCATCGCAATGGAACAAGTAAAGTAATTGACCAAGAAGAACACGACTTTAAGAAGCTTCGTAATCTCCATTTCCTTAGTATGACTCCTTAAACAATAGATTCTTAACGATGATTCGTAGCCATGTATATATGCATGTACTTATAGATTGTTGGCCTTTTTCTAGGTGAGTTAATGCATATTTAGTTATATGGCTCAAATTTTATTGACTGAGAGGGAGAGTGCATTCTAGTAATAGTAAGTTTTAGGTTGCTACTTGGTATTTATTGCTGTTTCAGAATTTCTAATTTAAGAACAAAAGTAAATTTCATTAATTCATGATAATGTATGTCTGACAGTCTAACTTTAAACCATGTGTTTTTAGTTAGACTATGATTAACACTCCAACTAAATATATTCAAATTTTGGTGGTGACTTCGAGAAATTGCTCGATCATAAGAAGAAATTATATAGGTATAATACGGTGAGCTCTAAGTTTATAATCATTGCTCAAGCAAAGTATTAACGATGCATCTTTGCATCTCTTAATATATAATAACATTCAAATCAAATGCGTTTTTGAGCTTTACCAATACGCAATATTATATCCCACTTTCTATCTGCTTGTGAGATTCATTGTCCCCAAGAAAAGTGACATGTGATGTGTTACAAAATCTCAAGACAAATGGCATGGACGGTTCAGAACTTTAAAAAGAAATCATTAGCTGATTTCATCTCATTTGGAGATTCAGTCATTTGTGAAAATATAAGTACACACATAGGGGACCCAAATAGAGTGTTTGGTTCGGTGTTAGTTTAGAGTTGCGCTTACGAAAAAGTATACTTAAATACAAAAGCTAATTAATTCTATATTGCGTTGAATAGTAGGTTTTTTCTTACGGAAAATGTGTTCTTAACTTTTGTCATATTTTAAATAAGATTTATGTTTATTCTTCTTCGGCTTGGTTCCGTTTATGGTTCTTTATATAGCAAAAGTAAAATCCAATAAACAGTTTTTGTTTTTGTGTGTCTTGTATAATTTCGAACCGATTTTGGGCTCCGGTTTGATTGGGTTTCAAGCAAACAGATTTTTGTCTTTTGGGTGTCTTGTATAATTTAGAACCGATCCAAAGTAAATTTAGCCTGTTCTAATGTATATTGGAGCTACTATATAGTAAAATATTTCCATAAATAGTGAGACAAGCTGACGAAGCTGATAAGTGATAAGGATATAACTAAATAAGAGGAGAAATATTGGATGCTTAACGCTCTTGATTATTACATTTATACCATTGGTCCCTACACCTTTTAATTTCTCATAAAAAATAATTAATTATCTTTGTTTTCCTAGAAAATTAGTTATCTATGAAAAGTAAAAGTGTTGGTTGGTTCCATGGATTTGTGATAGAAATAATCACCGTAGATACACTCAAGAATCCAGATGATGAGACTACAACGTTCGAATTACATATCATTTGCTAAAATACACGAGATTTAGATTACTCGGATTACAAGAATAATTTATACTCCCTCTGTTCCTTAATAGTTGATGTTTAAGCTTTTTTTCTTTGTTCCATATTATATGATGTTTTAGCTTTTTAAATTTACTTTTTGTTAATTAATGACAAAATATTACAAATTTCAAAAATAATTAACTAAAAGTATTTGAATACTTGAATACTATTGAGTAATATTGATTGAAAAGTAGTTGGTTTAAGAAAACAATTCATTAATAACTTAACATTCAATGTTTCTTAATTTATGTGAAAAACCTAAAACATCAAATATTAAGGAATAGAGGGAGTATATTAAAAAAAATGTAAGTAACAACAACGTTCAACGTTAGTATAATTTGCCAGAACAAATTATTTCCATGTGGCAGGCCAGGTGCCTAAAATACCCAATTTTGCGTATGTATTCAAACTTCCCTCTATTTGCTATGCTACATAAACATAGACCCTACTTACATTCACCTTGAAAATACTTATCTAAATAATTAAAATAAATGTTAAAGGCGAGAAATCACTTTTCATAACTTTGTTCACGTTTGTGTTTTTTTAAAAATTTTGCTTGGCAAAAAGATGAGACCGTTGGTTGTCAAACGTCAAGGCAGGGGACTACGTGGGGTTACTTACATTTTTTTTCATATATATTTTTGTCATTAACCTTTCGAATTTATGAGCCTAATGCCAGAATACGATTAAAAAAAAAAAAAAACTTTTCTTTTTCTTTTTCCATTTTTGTCTAGCATTTATCAGGTACCAATTTATCTACTTTCACAACCACAATTTACTACTAATATATATTGGCTCCTATGGTATAACCGTATAATTGCCCCACCATTTAACAAACTTCTCTGTTACAGCAAGGAATCAGTTGTTACTTAATGGAAAATGGTTCCCAGAAGATGAAAGATTTACACAAACATTATTTGAGGTGAACACCCTTTAATTACTTCACTAATTAAAGTGCACAAAGCCGGTGGCCCCACCATTATCCCCACTCATAACATTTTATCCCACGCGCCTACACGTTGTCTTCCACGCTTGGCTTGCACGCTCGTAACTAATGGCTTAATTTTCGTTACACGCGCTTTACTGAAATGAATGTGTTTATGTATGTATATACTAGTATTATGACCTCTGCTATGTTGAGGCAAAACCATGTAAATTACCTATTTTGTTTTTATTTAATAAAAGTTGAAAATAAATTAAAAAACCTTTATTAATTTCAATTTTAAATTTAGCAATATGAAAAAGGAAATGGGTAATCACTACAAAATAAAAAAACAGTTGGCGATGTGGTGATTAAAATTGCTAAAAAGAAGGTTATAGAATTAAAAAAATAACTAAAATATATAAAAAATTCAATTAATTTTATTCAGAAAAATTTAAACGACACATGTCGGAGATGGCTGCTCAGACAGGCACCCGCCACTGGAGCTAGCCACAAAATTTACATGGGTCAAACATATATTAACCATATGTTACAAGCAGAGTCGGACCGTAATTAGTAAAGGTCTAAAGCAATTTTCAAAATTATGTGGTTTTTTCAGAAATTTGTTTAATAATTAAAAATGTTAATAATAAAATTTTAATAAATCCAGTTTATATCGGTATAGCAAGGGTTCGTACTTAACACTTTAGAAGTGATGAACATTTTACTAATGAGCTAAAGAGTTAATTTGTGAGTTGTGGCCTAAAAAATTGTATATATATTGTGTGGCCTAAATCTTATACTTTAGTTGCCTTATGGAAAGGCCGGCCCTGATTACAAAGGTCATTGAACAAATTATATAACATTTCATCAAATATTCTATATTAAATACATATAAATTTTTTTTTTAATGAAATTTGACATGGGTCGATTGACCCACGTCCGGAGTTGCTGGCTCCGCCACTGGTCACCCGTCGATAGCTTAATTAGGTGGGAACCTGTAATTAAGTTGCTAGTTTTACATTATCTGGTTGTAAAGTTAAAAATTTCATATATAAGATTGAGTGATCTCTGCCATGCAAGTTTGATTAATTAATCATAATCTTCTAATATTATATTTTAGAACATATATTAACTGAGAATGATAACAGAGACGTTTATTAACCAATCCTGTAGCTCTCAACCAGAGACGTTTTAGAGCCAAAAGAATCTTCATGAGAAAGTTTTCTTCAGGAAGAGGAAGAAGAGCCTTGCTCTCAGTTGAGGTAGAGTAGCAAGATGAGAAGAGATGTGGGAATGGTCCGCATGAGTTTGAGGGAGATGAGAGACGACGACCATGGTAGCATGAGGAGGAGAGACGGTGGAGGTGGAGAAATGGTCGGCGGCCTCCCAAAAAGTAGTGTTCTTATTATTGTTCTTTTCTATAAAAGAGATCAATTAAAAATTCGGCTCCGTTTTATAAAGTTAACAATGTCTCACACTCTCACTTCCAAAGTTCATTTTAGTAAGTTGTTATAGTGCTCTATGCAACAAATCCAATGGAATAACACATCCACTACACAATTTGCAATTTTTAACGCATCATTAACTTATTGTTAAATTAGAATATGCGAAGATGTGATGAAAAAGAAAAGAAACCATAATAGTTATCTCCCAAGTCCCAAAAATGTGGAAGTTGGAAAGAAAAAGTTGGTAACAAATGTTCATAGCCGCTAAAGTTATGCTACAATATGTATATATAAGACATGCAAAGCTGCACGCCCCATTTAATTAATTATCAACTTTAGGAGTAGAAATTTAACTCCAACATCGCCTATTCAATTTGTTCATGGCCGATCACGTTACTGATCGACAACTCGATAAGAAAATAAAAAACGAAAAATCAATTACCAATAAGAAAAATATACACATGTTTCCACACAAAAAGAAACCAGGTAAAGATTCTGTGTATAGAAAAGAAACAATGATACCTACCTTGGATGGATTTCTCAAATTGCTGGAGCTGCGAAATGAAACCAAAATTAGGTGATGTTTGAGATCTTCGACTCCTGAAGCAATTCGGATGCAGAGAGATCAACCACTTTTTGTCACTTCAGCATCAAAGCCTTAACGGACTCTAGAATGGCTTTTATTTTAGTTATGGTCTCACTACATGGCATGCACGCTCGTAATTACATGGCTTAATTTTCGTTACACGCGCCCTATTACCGCGTGTACCACCAATTAATATCTACTTATTTCTTCGAAGAATATCACTGTCCATTTAATTAAAGCGGTCTTCTTACCATAACAAAACAAGTACATAATCTGATTTATCGAAATAATCTTTTTTTTTCTTATTACAAAAATTATCATTTTTCTAAGCATTTTCCAGAATTTTTTTTTAAATTTTGACATGTAATTATTACTTGTAGATTGTAAGAACCATTTTCTTCTGGCAAATTATACAAAATTTGGTTAATTTCTTACTGTTTCTGGAATATTTTTAGCTGTTGACTTCTTAATAAGTTATGAACATTATTCACTTAATAAGTATTTGGAAAATCTAAAGTTACCACATAAGCAGATATTTGTTTCCAATTATTAAATATGGTAAATAATTAAACAAAATGGACCCATAATTCAAAACCCACGATTCTGAACCAATAGTCTCACTCATCTTCCTCTGAATGTGAACACAAAGTACAGGAAAAAGACAAGAAGAGAAAGTTGAGAGTTTTCTTTTTATTTCCTCTTGTTTGGATTCGAACCGAATCGTCAGTGTTGTGTTTATTTGCCAAAATCAAATTATCAATCCCCTCTCTCTCTCTTGGTCTCTTCGTCTTCTCTTTTCTGAAAAAAATCGAAACTTTTCTTCTTTTCCAGATTAAAAAAATCTCAAACAAAAAGCGCATCAAAACATCCATCCATGGGTGTTTCTCGTTTTCTTGACACATGTTTTTCGCATCATTCTTCATAATTTAATCTCTAAAAGAAAGAAAACAAAACTGACCTACCAAGCAAAGCAGCAACTTGTCTTCTCCATTAACAATCCACAACATGCTTCCGCTTCGTTCGCCATCATGTCCCTCTTCTTCTTCTCTTTCCTAATTTCTTAAATTTTCAAAACCGCCTTTATTCGAATTTTCAGACAAACCAATCAGATGTCTAAGAACATACAAGTTGAAGAGAACGGAGGGGGCAAGTCAATCTCGGAAGCTTTGAAGAGATTCAAGAGGTCGAGGCTCGTGTTCGAGCCATCTCTAGGAGTATTGGGTTTTTTCTTGGTTGGGGTCTGTTTGGTCTGGAGCTTCTTCTACTTCGATTACAGAAGCGTGGCTAAAAGCTATGGCATTTCGGATAAATCAGAGAGATTCGTTTGGCTCAAGCTTGATAACAACAGCAACAGCAACAGCAAGAGTATTAGTTCCAAGAGAGTTGGGTTTCTGGAAGAGAGTGGAAGTAATTGTGATGTGTTCGATGGGGATTGGGTTTGGGACGAGTCTTATCCATTGTATCAGTCCAAAGATTGCAGATTTCTCGATGAAGGGTTTAGGTGTAGTGATTTTGGAAGGTCTGATTTGTTCTATACTCATTGGCGATGGCAACCTAGACTCTGTAATTTGCCCAGGTACGAGACAAATTCGATGCTTTCTCTCTTCTTACATAGTTTGTCTCTGCCACTTGTTGCTCCTTGATTTGCTTATCCGTGACTATGAATCAATTCGTTTCTCCTGTTGATGGGATTTTATGTTTTTTTTTTTTTCTTCTGTTTCTTCCATGTTCTACACTGATTTGGCTTGAGATTAAAATTGTTATCTTTTAGAAATTTTTGGTACAGTAACAGTAATTTGTTTGGGAAATCAAAAGGGTTTTATGAGCTTGAGATTTTGATCCTATGAGGAAGAGAAGTACGAGCTTCTTTGAGTTTTTTTTGTTGCTTTCAACTTTAATGTCGTTTTCTATGGTCTCTTCTCTCCAGTTGTGTCCGAAAGTCACGGCTTAAGATAAGCACAATCTGTGGTCAGCTCTCACTTTTATTTCTCGTGAAGAAGTCATCATCTGTTGCAACTAAAGGCAGACTCTTTTTTGTTGTCTTCTCTTTATTTTGATCTCTTTAATATGGTCCCTTCTTCTTCTTCCATTTCACATTGTACATCAAACAACTACATCTTCACCAATTAAAGTGTGTGCTTCTTTTTTTTTTTAATTATATGAACCTGTGAGTATCTTGAATTGAATTTTATGTAAAAATGGATCAGATTTGATGCAAAAGTGATGCTAGAGAAACTGAGAGACAAGAGGCTAGTGTTTGTTGGAGACTCAATAGGAAGAAACCAGTGGGAGTCTCTTCTTTGTCTACTCTCTTCTGCAGTCAAGAAGGAGAGCTCTGTTTATGAAGTTAATGGAAGTCCCATCACAAAGCACAGAGGCTTCTTGGTGTTCAGATTCGAGGACTACAATTGCACTGTGGAATACTACAGATCTCCATTCTTGGTTCCTCAAAGCAGACCACCCTCTGGATCTCCTGGAAAGGTCAAGACAAGTTTGAAACTTGAGCATATGGATTGGACTTCTACCAAATGGAGAGACGCAGATGTTTTGGTGCTCAATACAGGACATTGGTGGAACTATGGGAAAACTGTTAGAACGTAAGCTCTTCTTCCTCGATGTCTCTCTCATTAATCATCTCTTGTCTGGACCAAATGACCAAAATCTTGATTGTTGTGACTAACAGGGGATGTTACTTTCAAGAAGGAGAAGAAGTGAAACTGAATATGAGTGTAGATGATGCGTATAAGCGAGCTATGGAGACCGTTGTGAACTGGATACAAACCGAGGTCGATTCGAACAAGACTCAAGTCTTCTTTCGCACTTTCGCTCCTGTGCATTTCAGGTTCGTACCTTGGTTCAAGATTCAACCAAATCGGTTTATCAGATTTGTTGTTGAATGTTCTTTGGCTGCGTCGTTTGTATGGAAACAGGGGAGGAGATTGGAGAACAGGAGGAACATGTCACATGGAGACATTGCCTGAGATTGGAACGTCGTTGGCTTCATCAGAGTCATGGGAACAGTTAAAGATCCTGAGAGATGTGTTGTCAGGTTACTCAAACAGATCAGAGACTGTTAGAATGGAAGTGTTGAACATTACGGCGATGGCTGCTCAGAGAAAAGACGGTCACCCGTCGATTTACTACCTTGGTTCGGTTGGTCCTGCACCGCTTCATCGCCAAGACTGTAGCCACTGGTGCCTTCCCGGTGTTCCTGACACGTGGAACGAGCTCCTCTATGCGTTGTTTATGAAACAAGAAGCTTTCTCTTCTTCTTCTTCTTCTTCTTCTGGAAGAGTGGAAGAAGTGAATAGTAAAGCAAATATTACAATGTCATGACGATGGAGAGAACAAGCAGCTCTTGTTTCTTTTGCAGTTGGCGTTTTTGTGAAGATACTGAGGTCAAAGATCAAAGAAAGGGTTTGTGATTTTTTTGATTGAGGGATTAGATTAATTTAGGTGGGGACCTGTAATTAGGTTGATAGTCTTAAATTCTCTGGTTGTAAAGTTAAAAAAACTCAAATGATTCTCGAAGTTTCATATATAAGATTGATTGATCTCATACCATGTACTAATAGCTGTGGATTCAGTTTATAATATTTTGATTAACTTTGGCTAAGGAAGTTTCCATAAAAAAAAACAGAGACAGAGAGATGTGATTGCATAAGAGCAAGATGATAACGGATATTTTAGTCTTTGGGCCTAACCCAAAAACTGTAGTAAACTCTTACAGGATCCATTCAGAGTAAATGTCGGAGGTATCGTTGGCTACACAAACGCATTATGGGTTTACGTGATTTGGTCTTAAAATATTGAAGATGTAAACTGATTACAAGAAGAACAAATTTGGATAGTGTCTGGGGTAAAGGACTAACGAGTGCACGTATGCGGCATACGGTATGCCTGTGTGGCCACCACTTCCACTTGTTGAAAAGGTATTCCTTTTACGTGCATACATAAAGAGTGACGTGCGTATGTGTTTGAATTAAAAAGCTAGTTCAGGAAACTTTTTCGAAATTGTAACAATTATGTATTGTTATTATATCCCGAAAGTTGCTAATTTTAACTTTTATTTAGGAAACCTTAGCATGATTGTCATTTACAAACTATATAGATCAGTTTATTCTAATATGTTTTGATTTTCAAAAGAATTTAAAATTTGGTTTGATTCGTATTTAATTTAGGTTTTACTTTTCAAGATATCTTAAAAATATTATTAACATTTAACCAACTTAAGGAGTTACTCGGTTTTTGGACAATTTTTTTTTGGTTCGTTTTATTGGGATATAACATGGGAAATACAAGTAGATAACCATAAAAAAAACCAAATATTAACAAAATGACCATAGTAAAGTCATGGCTAGAGTATGGTTTGTATTTTCTGTAATAATGCCCAAATTGACCTTCATAGATGAGAAAGAAATTGGTTTCCAAAAAAAAGGAACGATGCCTGATTTTTTTTAGATCTTGTTGTTCATAAGAATTTCCGGATTATTCTTTAACCTTCTAAGCTTTGCTAATTATTTAGACATAAATTCGTTTGAGTTAAGCTTAGCTAAGAAAAAGATGATTAATCTTCTACAAACTTAGTCGTGAATAAACCAGAAATTTTTTTCGTTACCGGGAAGAAATCAAGTTTCCAATTCAAAATCTGGGATATAAGAAGATTTCTATTCTGATTTAAAATAGTATAGTATAAAAGAGAAAAGAGATCCATATAAACCATTGTGTTCATGATTATAAATTCTTTAATATTTTGATTCCAGAAGCATCATATTCACAAAACTTGAATTAAATTAAGAAGAATAGTGTGATCGGTGCTGATCGGTGCCGTCATAGAAACTCCTCGTATTGCTTTGAAGAATCTCATCATGGAACATTGTGATTCAAAGCTTTTTAATTCTCATCTTTTTCACCTATAAATTTCACCGTTGGTATATTTCCCTCTTTCTTAGCCTCTCGTTTCTCATCTCCGTCAAAGCGAAGCAGTGCACCACCGATGCTCCTCCGTCTTCTTCGCATGTGACTCCCAATTAAGCAATGAGCCTTCGCGTAGTGTCTTCCGTATTCTTTGCAATCTATCGCATCCCTAACCTCCACGAGACTTATTCTCTTCTATGCTCTATCTTCTTCATACACAGGAACAACCGTCGTGTATCGGTGATCGGCGATCGAATTTATATTCATCATTTATCGACCGGAACAGAAACAGCATGACGCTTTTGTCAATGTTTCGTCGTCTCTTCTCCATTAGGGTGAAGAGAAATTAACGTGGGTATGAAAAGAGAAAACTGTCCAAAAAATTATTTTCTTTGTTAGATTCTTAATTTCTTAATTATCATGGCTATATTCTTAATATTATTCCCAATATTGTCATTGAACAAATTAACCCATATAACATTCCTATTAAGAAAGTTCAAAAAAAAAAAAAAAAACACTCCTACTAAGTTCATATTTAACATAAATTAACTCCAATAATGTGTTTATTTCCGTTCATTATTACTCGTGTGTTACCAACTAACATTTTACATTTTACATGTATATATAATTAAACAGAAAAATATCGTTCGAACCACAGCTTATATCGTCAATGAACATTCCAACGAGACATGCATACCACCACCACTTCAACCGCACGATGTTCCACGGCTTAACCTCCTATACCCTAGTCGATGACTACTTTGAAAAGAGCGTTTGTTGTGTCATTATTATTCTATTAAATGCAGCCAAAAAGAAAAGTCTTTTTATGG
The DNA here is from genome assembly GCA_026724425.1 of Erythrophleum ivorense. Taxonomy (NCBI): domain Eukaryota; kingdom Viridiplantae; phylum Streptophyta; class Magnoliopsida; order Fabales; family Fabaceae; genus Erythrophleum; species Erythrophleum ivorense. The sequence continues at coordinate 2,573,286 of JAIUCV010000115.1, forward strand.
TTCTTAACATGAAAACAAAAAAAAAGTCATTTTATGGATAAGTTCTATTTTGTTTTTCGTATAATTTAATTTATAATATTAATAACGATAAAAAGATCCTCTGAGTGAATCATTGTGATTCGTAAAATTACAAGTCGGTGAGGCTAAAAAAAAAAACTAAGTCGGTGATCGTGACGTGACATGAGCCTTAGCAAGAAGCTCGTGATTGAATCTGTGATTGTAAATTCTCTCACTGATTCTCTTCTCAGATACTTTTACTCTTATCTCAATTTTTCTTTGGTGATTTGAGGGATCAAACATAGAGATAAACTTACTTCATATGGATCTGAATTTTGGTTTAGTTCGGTTTAAATCGGTTTGGGTTTGATTTTTCTGGCCCTTATCTCTGGAAGTTTGCAAGTTGGAAGTGTAGGTGTAGGGTAGAGTAGCTTATCAATACAAAACCTTGTGGTGTTCTATTATTTGGCCTTTTTAATATTTATGTGGGTGTAAATGATGAAAACACATCCAAATTCGGATAAGTTTCTCTTATTGTATTACAATATTATACGTAAGTTATATACGTACAATAGTTTTTAGTTAGAATCAAGCACCCATAGTTCAATAGTGATCACCTGTTAACTGAAGTCATTTATCGATCTAGCTATGAACAGATTCTCACTTTAATGATAATGAATGTTTACTCCATAGTCCATACGAGTGAGTGAACATGGCCTATAAAAATAACGAATACAAAAGTACACTAACGTTTTTTTGTACACGGCGTAAATCGAATTATGAGTCTAGATTTTAAAATTTCCAACTATAGAAGATAACTATTTGATTCTTTTATTAAATAACATATTATAAATACTTATCGAGTAATATATACACTATACAAAGATGGAGAAGGACTCGTGAAATTTTGATTTGGAATCGTAGTTCAAAGTAACCAACTTGACCGGTGTGTGACCCCACTTCCATAAAATTATAAGAGTATCTACAAAACTCCAACCAAATCAAATCATGGAGATAGATTCTTCTTTGTTTTCTTCTTTCTCCCTATCTCCAAGAAATCCATATTCCTTATGTCCATTTCCTAAATTGTTACACTTCAGATGCGACTCACCGGTGAATCTACTAACTTATTTACATAACAGCCATGCATATTAAATCAAATTCAGCATTTATTCAAAGCCTCCCATATTATTAGACAGTCTAATCTGTAAGGATGTGTTCTTATACTCATTTAATTATCAGTATTAGATAGACGGACAAGTTATACAAATTAACTGTTCGACAACCGACACGTTGAGGTCCATCATATTCGTTGAAAAGAGGTTTGAACATATTTCCTTCACGGCGCTAACAACGAACAATCAACGTATAGTACTTCCTTCAAAAGCTAAATAAAGGGTTCCAATTTTTATTCTCCTAACATGTTATATGTCGATAAATAGTTAAAACATATCAAATGTGACCCTACGGTTCCATATAGCTTCGTATATGCATAGGTCACCCATCGTGGACATGTGCTCGCGTTTTATTATGGCTGCAAACGCAAATGGCTGCAAAAATGCATATTGTTTTTTCTTTTTCTTTTTCAATGGTAAAGTTTGAAATACAGTACTACGTAGAGTAACCATGCAATCTCAAGTATATATGACTTCTAGATTTTGTTTCTTGAACTATTTCAAATGAATTCCATTTCTCTGGAGTATTATTGGAAACTTGTTAATTAAATTGGCGTTTTCTAACATCAAACGTACACAATACTTTTCAATTCACTCGTTTCTACAAGACTTTTTATTTTATTTTCTGATTAAATTTGTTCAAATAAATAAATATATATATAATATAGTCATAAATAATAATGTTTTGCTAAAATGAATGAAACAAGATTTAAATTATTGATATACATAAAGTTGTTTCACAAAATCACAAGTAATATATTTATTTTCTCATTTTTCTTAACAAGGTAAACTTCTCTTATTTCTATTTGCTTTATTTTTTTAAAAAATATATAATTTCTTTAAAAAATAGTATTACCTTATATTTATACAAATAATTTAGTGAAAAAATCATAAATGAATCATATTATAAATGTATTTTACTATTATTAACAACCATATAATTTATATACTTTTTGTATCTGAAGGTATATTGACCAAGAAAGTTATATTGGATAAGGTAGTTAGGAGTTCCATCTTAAGTGGAGAAAACTGGAACTATGAACTTTGAGCCATACGAGAAAAGGAATTTTGATTTAGATACTATAGTGAGAGGGATGGGTTTTGTGGATGAGATATGATAATATTATCATGTCTGATGGAAAAAAATAGGAATTGAGAGATATACGGGTGTTTTGGTCTTGTTGTGAGCTTTTGATTTAATATCTTTAGGATTTGCAAGTAGATACTAACGACATTGCAAGCACAAACCTTCCTTCATGATCCATTTGTGTGTGGGGACTTACTTTTGCCAGATTAGATTGCATTACATTATATATTTTTTCTATCTTTATAACTTTGGCCCCACTCTCCCACATGCACTTCTCTCTCTACCCCCTCTCTCTCTTTAAACCCCTCTCTTGCCTATTTATGCCAGCCTTTGAACATTCCTTCCCCTCACACCTCCACTTGAACAATTTTTTTTTTTTTGAAAAACACTTCTTTCTACAGACAAGAAAAGGCTAATTGAGAGACTGCTTGAAAGATAAAAACACGGCCCTAGAAATGGCTATGGACCTTGAGCTTGATGATGATGTCTTCTTTGCAGACATAAGCAGGCAAATTAATCTCTTAATCACAGATGAAGATGAACAAAACCCTATCTCACTTTCCTCCTCTGTCTCTTTCCAGGTTTGTCCAAGTTAACCCCTCGCTCTCTCTCGTGATTGATTAATGAATATCTGTCATGTTGATCTTTGAAATTAAAAACAGGGTTTGTTCAAAGAAAGCTACCAAACATCAGCAACACCATATATGATGTACCATGAGCAGAACTACAACCAAGTTAGAGAGAGCAAAGGAACAGGAGTGTTCATCCCAAGATGTTCTCAGCCAAGAAGGAAACAGCACAATCATCCTCATCACAAGAAGCAAGGGAGATTCGGTTCCTTTACCCCCAAGCAACAGTTTCCTCAACATGTTCATGACAATAACTCAACAACTCTCAACAACAGCCAAGAAAGCATCGCCCTACACCATGCTTCTACTAACCCAAGAAGGACCTACAGAGATGCAGCATCTCTCTTCACTTAGTCTCAATCGAGATTCAAAGACATGTATTTGTGTCGTAACTCATATTATATATAATCGATTGTCGATATTTATGTTTGTAAAATCAGCAAATAATAAGAATGAAGGTGGACCATCAATCTAAAGGGATTTGGTGTGATTTATGCAACTTCTTCTAATTGTTTCAAATTAAGTGAAAAATAAACCCCGTCATGATCAAACTAGTTAGAAATGATATCAATGGAGGAATTAATCTGGATCAGGACAAGTCTCATGTGAGATCGGAAAATCTTCCATGTCAGGTCTAGAACCAATCAATCTCTTTGGGACCTTACAGTTACTTACAGTTATGTTGGCAACAATGTTTGAATAGACAAAAGTCAGATCTAAAGAGGAAAACGACTGTCACAGACTCACACCCACATGCCTACATGCCCATCACTCTTTTTTTCCATTTTATTATTATAGTATATTTAATTATTTTTTATTAAACAGACATGGAATTTAACTGTATATTCTTTGATATAAAAAATTTCAAAAGGAAAAAATCACAATTTAGACATTTACATGGAGCAGAGCTGTATATTTTCTGTCAACTAGCTGTATATTTCTAAAAGTAGTTGTAAATGTCAAATAAGACTCATCATATATATATATGTGAAAGAATTAACTCAAAATCTGTTTCTTACAAGTTGCAGAGTATGGTGGACTCAACCTTTAATTCACTCTAACTCTAACACACATAGACACGTATCACTATCTCTTGTGGAATCGGTTTCAGAAAAGAATAAATATAATTTCACAAAATAATATAATTATTTATTTATCTCTTTTATAGAATGTGTATGATATAATATAAATCCAAACAATTGTCATTTTGACTTTTGAGTTATCTGATAAAATGTTGTATTATTAGACTTGATTTGGTAAAAATCATATATAAGTGACTTTTATTCAACTATTACAACCTTCTTATAAAGTAACATATTTTCAAAATCAGTAGGTATTTACTTACTTCCATCCTAATTCAAGCATTAGTGGGCAATATAATTTTTCTGATATTGACTCAGATTTAGTATCCAAGCATAGAGGGATCATATAGTAAGTTTAACACATGTCCTACATCTTGGTTAGTGACATATAACAACAAATGTATCATCAATTTTAGCAAATAAAACAAAAGAAATCGAAGTGTACCATCAAATAATAAAAAAAATCCATAATAAAATAACAAAATAATTACAGCCAGAAATTCAAACGGCCGGTTAAGATAGAAATCATTAACCGAGTTTTTGGTTCGGGGGTTTTCTCAAATCTGTTTTGTTTTGTTTCTCCTCCATTGATCACGGAAGTTTCACATCGCCGAGCTCGTCACGAGATCCAAAGTCTCTCAATGGTGGCAATTTCTCCTTACTTCCTTCTCTTCCTCATTCCCATTGTCCCACTCTCGCTTCTCGCTGTCTTAGCCCTAATTGTACGCCCTCGTCCTATCAGAATCCCCATCAAGTCCCGTCACGTCTTCATCACCGGCGGATCTAGCGGCATCGGTCTTGCTCTCGCCCAACGCGCCGCCTCCGAAGGCGCTCGCGTATCCATCCTCGCCCGATCCGCCGGTAAGCTCGAGGAGGCTAAGCAATCCATCAAGCTCGCCACCGGCGTCGAAGTCGCCACATTTTCCGCCGACGTTCGCGATTACGACGCCGTGTCGAAGGCGATTGACGAATCAGGGCCAATCGATGTGCTGATTGTCAATCAAGGTGTTTTTACCGCGAGGGAGCTGGAGAAGCATAGTCCGGAGGATGTCAAGTTCACGATTGACGTCAATCTCGTGGGGAGCTTCAACGTGATTAAGGCCGCTTTGCCCGCCATGAAAGCAAGGAAAGGTCGTGGACCTGCCTCCATCTCTCTCGTATCCTCTCAAGCCGGTCAGGTTCGTCTCTCCAAAATTCCCATCTCTGATTCATAGGAATATAGGAGATTGTAGTTGATTGCAAGCTCAGAACAATTTAGAGAGTGAGACATTCACAATTTTCAGTTTTTCTTCAAAAATATTGATTTTACTAAATCAAGTCGTTGAATTAGCTTTGTGGATCTCTTGAAGATGTATATTTTGTAAAATTTCAGGTGGGGATCTATGGTTATGCTGCATATTCAGCAAGCAAGTTTGGGCTTCAGGGTTTAGCACAATCACTGCAACAAGAAGTTATTGCTGATGATATTCATGTCACTCTTATTTTTCCTCCAGACACTGATACACCCGGTTTTGAGGAAGGTATAAACAAAACTCAGAACCTTAAAATCTTTTTTCATTATGAGTATACAGTGCCACATGAAAGTAGCTAAGTGGATAACACGAGATTAAATGCATAAAAAAAGTGTTGGAGACAAACTACATAAGGCTGTAGTATATGGTTGGGAGATATGAAGACATAAAACTATTGTGGTTGTTATTATTAGATCAAATCTGTGTCCTTATCCGGATTGAATGATTGTATATACTCTTATCAAACACTTAGTGCATCATTTTCTTCTTTATTGTGAGATTGCCTGCTACGAGAAACAGATAAGAGTGATGAGTTAAGTACTAAGTGATAGTATCAAAATGAAGTTTCTGCGTAATTGGCTTACGTGATACTGTTTAGAAGAGAGTAAGGGATGCATAAAGGGATGTATTTTATCTTCCAATAGCACCTGACAATTTCATAGAACACTTATTTCTCTCTCCTCAATATATAAATTTACATCTGTAGCGTTCTATGGTCTGTCTCTGAGAATGAAGTTTAAGCACTATTGACTGATGTTCTGAGTTCCTTGATTCATTTCATATTATGAAGTTGAAGATGATGATAAGAGTCTATTTGATTTTCCTTGTTTTGCTATCTCAGAACAGAAGAGCAGGCCTGAGGTCACTGCCATAATAGCTGCTTCCTCTGGCTCAGTGAAAACAGAAGAAGTAGCCAGAAAAGCTATGGATGGGATCAAAGCAGGAAAGTTCACAGTCTCATGCAACTTTGAGGGTTTTTTACTGTCTCTGGCGACAACCGGCATGTCACCTCAGAGATCATTTTGGCTTGCTTTTGTTGAAGTGATAACCGCAGGGCCTATAAGATTACTCGCTCTCTTTTTCCAATGGGATTGGTATAATGCCATAGAGAAGTGGAGCAAAACCAAAACCAAATAGTAAGTGCCTAATACCAATCAACCTGTTCGAAATAGTATTTCTTCTTGGTTTGACTGCTTTATCCGTTACTCTGTTTTGCTATTCTAATGGTGCTTGCTTCTCTTTTTTTGTAATTTCAGAGAGCTAAGAGGTGCTACCACGCCTGGCTAGTCGATTATCCAATTCAGATGATCGAAGCTGCTGATAGTTTTGTGGATTCGTGACTGTCTCAAAAGTCAAAACAAGCTCTGTTTTTCATTTGTAGATAATTTAAACAATTCCTTTGAATGTATCAGCCACACACTTTTTATACTTGATCAAGAAGTGAATGTGTTTCACAATTTGATGTTTTCGACACAAGTCAAAGATGAATTTAACCGTTAAAAACCGAATTTGAGAGTTTTTTGGGGGTAATCAGACGATAAAGTGTGTGCTGTTCCGAAAGCCTCTAAACAGCGTGCTGTTTGAGTTTATTGTTACGAAACGGAAAGATGTTTGTTGATAAAGGGCTTTGAGAAAAATGTAGTTCAAGACACTCTAGAGAGTAATCGAACAAGTCGGTCTCATTTTGCAGCGATGGCGATGTCTATTCTCAAGCTAAGAAACGCACCGGCTTTGAGATCGGCCGCAAATGGTGGCCGGATCGGAGTTTTCTCGAGGGCTTTCTCAAAGCTCTCGGAAGGCACGGACATAACCTCGGCGGCGCCAGGCGTTTCCCTCCAGAAAGCTCGTAGCTGGGACGAAGGTGTCTCCTCTAAATTCTCCACCACACCATTGACAGATATCTTCAAGGTCAAATCTCTTCTCTTTTGTTTTTTGGTTTTTTCTGGAATTTCAATTTCTGACATGACGCTGTGGGGTATTGGTTGCAGGGGAAAAAAGTCGTCATCTTTGGTCTCCCTGTAAGAAGAAGATTACTATGTTTCCAATCGTTGTTATGTATTGAACAGCTGTCTGAGATCTGATGTTAAACCGGATGATTCGTTCTCTGTGTTTAGGGGGCTTACACGGGAGTTTGTTCACAGCAGCATGTGCCTAGCTACAAGAGCCATATTGATAAATTTAAGGCTAAAGGCATTGATTCCGTCATATGTGTCTCTGTTAATGATCCCTATGCTATAAATGGTTGGGCAGAGAAGATTGGTGCCAAAGATGTTGTAAGTTCCCTGATTCGTCTTACCATCTGAGAATTTGATTTTGCAACATTACATAGATGATTTGGTGGTTGTCAAAGCTTACATTAACATCAATAGATGAGAAAATATTTGATTCTGTGACTTAATGTGATGCTATTGGAACTTGTGAATATTAGATTGAGTTTTACGGAGATTTTGATGGGAAATTCCATAAAAGCTTAGGGCTAGACAAGGATCTCTCTGCTGCATTGCTCGGGCCTCGGTCTGAGAGGTAAAACCACTGCAAAGCCCATTTGTACAAAATTTATTTCCCTGAACTGTTGATCTTACAGATTGGGTTGGCTTGTGTTGTTGATTTGCAGATGGTCGGCTTATGTAGAAGACGGTAAGGTAAAGGCGGTGAACGTCGAAGAAGCACCGTCTGACTTCAAGGTGTCGGGTGCAGAAGTCATTTTAGAACAGATCTAACAAGTGTTTTAAAAACTTCTTGCGTCTGTTGTTTCCTAAGTTGCAACTGAAAAATAATGTTTGATCCGAACATGTCCAAAGGATCACACGAAATAACAACTTTTTTGTTTTGTTTGTAATTTCTTCCATGTTTTCATTTCAATTTCAATAAAAATTATTTGTTTCTTGCTGTGTCTCTACAAATGTAAATCTAGAAACGAATATTGATCTTAAAGGCCTAAACCAATCTTAATAGCATGATTCAATGAGCTCGATTTATTTTATTTCTAAAATTGTTTGTAAATTGCAATTGTAAACCAATCTAAGTTTCTCCAAATCACCACGGATTATTGCAGTTTCTGCAGTAAATTCTCCACATATAGTCTTAAAGCGGTTTGATCACATAAAAAACCTTCTTCCTATCCATCCTATAAACATCTCACCAAACACAGTTTTCAATAGTCGCTTCCATGCTGCACTATCCGAAAGGCGAAAACCCACGAATGTACTCCAACATGTTGCTAATAGCATCCACGGATGTAAATAAGATCCATAACTCTTCCACCAAATAGTCAATCAACCTTTTTTAGAAGATTATGGATATGTGCTGGAAGTTTACCTATAGCTATGCACGAAAGAGTAATCAAAGCTCCAACGAAAATAACCACACTCGTAACTTTTATCCAGATCCTTTTAATAACACCCCAAATCTTCTTCATAAAAGACTTTTGTTCCTCCGTCTTCACAACAATAAGAGCCTTAGTCTAAGTAGATTATTCTCTTAGCTAGGTCCAACATGAACGCTCAATTAACGCCTTAGTTACAACCATTATCCAAAAAATTTGTGTGTATCTCATTATATCCCGAAAAGATAGATTTTGACATAAAGACTTACCATTATCCAAAATATATTTAAAATTTTCTCAATTTTCTCTCCTCAAAAGTGGTTCCAAACCAAAAGTATGTCCAACAAACAAATAAAGTCAAATCAAGGAGTATCTTGCAACATAGGAAAAAGACCGAAATTTTTATTAGGCGCTAGGTCCCACCTGAACACTAATGCTTAACGAATTTTTGAACAAAATTTGCACCTTACAACAATGATTAGGCTGTCTGGTCGTGGACAGTGACAAATCCACTACCAAAAACACGGTGTCAAATGACACCGTTTAAATTCTATAAAATGTTAAAATATACAAGAACTCCAATTAAAATCAATAGCTTTGTTTGTAAAATATGCCTTATGAACCCATAAAATCTGGGTTCGAACCATACCATGATTCCATATAAATAGATGGTCTTATGGCTATCACGATAATGATTTATGTTAAATTTGAAGAACAAAATATTGGCAAATGGCTATGACAGTCTTATGCGTTGTATATAGTCTTTTTTTTTGTTTATTTTATTCGAGTATTTTGGATCAGTGCTTTCTTAATATATCGATTGTGAAAAAAGAAAAAAAAAAGGTTTGTCAGAAAAAAAAAGAGTGCCTTTTTTTTAATTTTGATGGAAAATTTGTAGAATTGGTGTGTAATATATTTTTTTCATAATTAATTTTCCGTACGTAGGGAAAATTTGCTGTTGAGATGTTAATGGGCTTGGCCCATATAAAGAAATGTAATTTACCAGGCCCAAAGAGTGGAATTGTTCACCCTAACCCTCTCGTGTATCCTCTCTCTCTCTCTCTCTCTCTCTCTCTCTCTCACACTGCATCATCAACTCCGACCCCGACGAAGCTAGCCGGAGGTAAGCCATTTCCGTCTTCTTCTTCCCGCTTTGAATACTCTCATTTTCACATCAAAGGTCTATGAGTAATGGATCCAATTGTTTGATTTTGGAACTGTGTTAACTCACGAATTTGCTAGCTTTTGATCTGTGGTGTTTGTTTCTATGTAACCAGAATGGATCACTAAGTATCAGAGATTTTACATCTAAACTATCGAATCTGATAATACTTTGTAAAATCAAATTAATTTTGCGGTTTGATATAGTGCGGTTGAGCTGAAATCGATCTTAGGAATCTCTTGTTGCTTTTTGTATTCTTCATTTTGGCCAATTGATCTTGTGACTAATGGATATATGGATTTGATCTGCAAATCAACCGTCGAGCCTAATCTGATGTTACAGTACATATCTTGATCATCATGTAAACATCATCACTCTCATACTAAATCTATGATTTGGATCTCTTGGCATTGACCAGTAACAGCTAAAAGTATTCTCTTTTCTGTAACACAGGAAGAGGTTTTACTGTTTGGGAGACTTTTGGTCACTTGAGATGATCTTTGGTTGATGTTTGTGTGTATGGTAGCAGAGTAATATACAGGCCATGAAGCTTATTTCACTTGTCAGAAACGTTTGTTCTCGCCAATGTCAACCGAGAGTAAACCGGTCTGTGCAAGTGCGTTTCTTGCAGCAAGATTCTGTCTCCACAGCCAAACCCAAGAAATACAAATACCCACCGGTTTATGACCCGTATGGTCCAAGACCACAGCCTTCAAACAAAATCGTGGAGCTAGCTGAGCGTATAGCTGCATTATCTCCGGAAGAGCGTAAACAAATCGGCCCTGCGCTCAACGAACACCTGAGGCTTCCGAAACAGGAGATGATTTCGACGGACGGTATGAGTATCGGAGCGAAACAAGATGGTGGAGCTGGAATAGTAGAGGAGAAGAAGGAGAAGACGGCTTTCGATGTGAAGTTGGAGAAGTTTGATGCGGTTTCGAAGATCAAAGTGATCAAAGAAGTGAGAGCGTTCACGAATTTAGGTCTCAAGGAAGCGAAAGATCTTGTGGAGAAAGTCCCTGTGGTGCTGAAACAAGGAGTGACCAAGGAAGAAGCTGATGGAATCATAGCTAAGATCAAAGCTGTAGGTGGAGTCGCTGTTATGGAGTAAGTGACTTTTCTTGACACTTACAGTAGATGTTTTTGTAATAACAGATCAATTAATCATTTTTCGATAACTTGCTCAGTTTCAGATTTTCAACTTTGTGTTTCGCAAGTTGGTTTTTTAAGATTAATCCGATGGTTCGATATAATAATGAGAAAATGCAGTATATGAATGAATATGATGTTAGAGACTTATTAAAAGGCCTTAAATGGTCGACGCAACGTCAAAATCAAAAATGGAGCGGACAAGAAAAGCACAACAGAATCAAAACAACTCTCTCCCTCAAAGAGTAAAAGCTAAGTTACCAATTTCTCTCACTCTCTTTCATCATCATCAATAAATAAAGGTAGCCATTTCCATTAAAAGAAGAAACAAATAATATCATCAGAGAGTTCTCGAATCAGCAGTTTCAATGGCGATTAACAAGCTTCCACTTCTTCTTCTCCTTCTCTCCGTCATCCTTGTCTTCCTCAACTGCCCTGTCCTTAGCGAAACCAGTAACTTCCTCTCTCTCTTCCATCATTTTCTTGTTCAAGTAAATCTCTGTTCTTGTCATTCTCTCTCTCGAGTCTTGTTAGGTTCGCTGTGTTTACTTTGGATCTTTAGATCTGGTCTCAAATCTTCTAGGATCTGATTGTTCACTTCATTTCAAAGTTCTTCCTTAGATCTCAATCACTAAACAACTAATAATTTTTCAAGTATATTGATCTACTTTTCTTGATAACAAAAGAAAAAAAAAAAAAAAAAACAGAATATTACTTTGATTAAAGAATGTGAATATGCTCCCTGCAAAAATTTTATGTTTTTTTTTTAAAAACTTGCAGATGAAGAGGACGTTCTTTTCACAGGCATCAACAGCTACAGAACATCGCAGAATTTGACAACCTTAAACAAGAACGTAAACGCAGAGTGTCTAGCCGACGGAATCGCAGACCAATTCAAGAACAAACCATGCACCAACGACACTGGCTCAGCCACAGTACCTGGAACCGAGCCACAGTTCGCAAATTACCCTCAGATTCTAGCCAAATGCAAATTAAACGTCTCCGACACAAGAGACGGCATGATTATGCCAGCATGTGTTCCTCGCTTAGACTCAAGCCTCGTCCTCACGAACTTCACCAAGTCACAGTACTCGGCGAGTTTGAACGATTCCAAGTTTATAGGAATGGGTATTGGTCAAGAAGATGATTGGATCGTTGTGGTTCTCACCACCAACACACCAGAAGGAAGCTATTCTGAAGATACTGATACAAAGCATGATGGTGATGACTCAAATGGCTTCACCTTTAGTTTTGGTCTAGTTAATTATATGCTAATTTTCATGTTTTCCTTTTGTTTCTTCCTCTATTGAGGTATCTACATGTTTTGATATTTTTGTCTCAACAATCTTCCTTCGACTATATCAAGAATAATTTCTGCGTATGTGATATGGTTTTTTTTTTTTTTTTTTCTTATTAAACTTATGTCTCGGTTACCAAAAATTAGACTGTTTATGTATTTTTTGTCAAGAATAATTTCTGCTTGGTCAGTTAATTTAAAACTCTTAGATTGCCTAAATCTTTCTATGGTATCTTAATTTAAAACTCTTTGTGTGTAGAGACTTGATGTTATTGGAGAAGATGTTGGTATGAATATCTGATTAAGCGTGAATCACTCTCTGTTGTTATTCTCAGTTACTGTACAAGATCTTCTTTCCATGACAAGATATATGTTGTTTGAACAGTTAAGTTCCCACTTCGCATGTTATTATTCTCAGTTACTTACTGTACAATATCTTCTTTCCATAACAAGATATATGTTGTTTGAACAGTTGATTCCCACTTCTCATCATAGCACCGTCCTATAACATAGATAAAGAAAAACACTAAACGTTTTTTTCATCATACCAGTCGCTCTGTATTTTTCTTCTTCTTGTTGACATATCAGACAACAGCATTGGTCAGATAATTAAAAGATGTTGATGAAAGATATCTAAAAACTAGCTAATTATTAGCTTGATCCGCAAACCAATTGGAATCATAAGAAGAAGAAGAAAAAAATAGTTATTACGGTTGAGTTATGTGATTCTCAGGTCAGTTTTTTTTTATTTGATCAAGAATGTGCTTGAGCACGATGAGGATGAATGTGGGCGTATCTATATGGGAAGTATCTTTAACTCTGCGTCTTCAAAGCAACAGTTACACCTACCTCTGAAGTCATATACGGTGTTCTTAAGCTTCATTTTTCACCTCCTAATTAGGGTCTTGTGTATCTGAAATCCATCTCAATCTTTGTCTTCATCAGAAGATATAGAGGACATAATCTTTATCATCTAGCTCATAATTGTGAGTTCCTGCTTTTGTACATGTGTTATGGACTATTGCACATGTCATTTAACTCAAGTTATTGCTATCTTTATCTATAATTTAATTATTTCCACGATAATATAATGCATGGATATGGTCATTAGAGAGCAATACCTACTCCAAAATTATTTTTTTCCGTTTCACTTGACTGAAATGTTAATTATTTTGAGATTTTCCTAAGAACTTGATAACTATATATAAACAAGTTTTAAAACTAATGTGGAGAACTTGAATATGATACGAAAGGGATTACTTTCACTAACGCACAAGAACATTAGAAAATTGTGGAATCTACAAGCAAACAATGCACACCAAAAACAAAACATAAAAGGACACTCAAGTACGATGTGGAGATTTTGTCATTCAAATTTTCAGGGTTGCCATAGTACAAGTAGATTAAGATTGGGGCCTTCTACGCATTAAGATCTACTCTGATGCATCATATTCCTACCTTGCTTGCCCAAATCGCAGCTGGTACCTAATGTTGGTGCAAATTAATTTGTTTGGTATAAGAAGAGAGAAACAAATGTTATATTCATCATATTTATGGTTTTTTCTACTGGTTTGTTGTAGCACACTCAACCGAATAAAGGATGTTAACACTACCCGAGAAGTCGCTGACTTTTAAAAAAAAATTGATCACTTTAAGAATAGAAATGTAGTAGTTTCACTTACAACCGTTTCCTTTTTGAGTTGTACCTCTCTAAGATTTGGAGAATGATTACATATATTGGTCCTTGAAATTTAATTTAGATTCAGTTGCACAAAACTAGAGGATATTTATGTTGGAAATGGGCAACAACATCAGAAATTCAGATTCTCAAGTAGCTTTGTCAAAGATGGGGTGGAGAGTCGCATAGAGTAGAGTAAAAGAGGATTTAGTGGAGGATATTAGCTCTTTACGAGACAGCCATCAGGCAAAAACTGTTGTATCTTTTGCTTTCAACATTTGTAAATATTAATAAACGATTGAAATTATTCTGTTTCCTAAGATATTAATGGAAAACACTTGAAATTGTAGAATTATTTTTTGAATTAACTAATTTCTCCAAATAAATAATAACAGAGTTTAGCAACCAGATTTTAGTTTGACTTGACAGGAACAAGCCGATGAAAACATAGTTTTTGAGGAAGAAATAATATGCAAACAACTATACTAAATTTATTATAAAAGAAATGGTGAAAAATTAGCTGGGTAATTGAAAATTCTACTTCCCCAAAAACCTAAATAGTGTGTACTTGCTGAATATTTTACATTTTAATAATTTTTTAAATTTAAACTATGCTAAAGAGATCAACTTCTTATTTATCTACTTATAGTCGATGAACATATATAATTGTTTTGGGTCCTTAAAATCACAAATTGTACGATGATATTATTTTCTTCATATCATAACAGCAAAAATAATTATGTACGACATACCCGGGCGTAGCCCGGACCATCCTAGTAAAAATAATAGATTTGAATTTATCCAAATAACTCCAAATCATTGATACAATAAGCCCTCTATATTTATCTTGAAATGTAAAGTAAAGTTTCACAATCTTTATTCAGTGCAACTCTAGGGACTTAAATGGAAATATTAAAAAGTTTAAAAGCTTGAGTCAGTTATGCATTCGACACAAAATTACTTTTATTAACTTCAGTTATAAGTCTCACGTAGAAAAAGTGACGTGAAATGCCTTGTTTCTTGTAGTGTAACGTCAAATTTTATGTGTTACTATTTATAAAACAATTGCAAGTGAAATTACAGAAAAAAAAGTTTAATATTTGGTTGCTGTATATATTTATTTATAAATATTTTCCGTGTTTTATTTTTTATAAAATTAGTCACCTCTTTATTTAATTTTATTTGTTAATCAAAGTTCCCTTTAAAGAAATAGTTTATAATATTTTTAAAACAAATAAAAAAATTAAATCAATAGATTTTGGTATTACTAATTATTTTATGAGAAATAATGTATATGGACAGAAACCTAAAGTTAAAAACCAAAATCTAAAAAAAAAAAAAACCACTATTACATTAATGGCCTCACTATCATCCGGCCAGATGTTAAAATTATTAAAATTGCATGAACTCCATAAATTAAACTCATTCCGAGTTGAATAGCCGACAATAACACCATAATGGCATTGTTTACCTGAAAAGCAAAAAAAAAAAAAGAACAATTTATAACTGAAAATGAAGAAATCTTACATGAAGAAAAATTAAAAAATAAAATTAATTACCAGAAACTGAAGATCAGTTTTGTGAATGACAGAATACGCGCACAAGTGACAGATTCTATTAGATAACCAAACGACGACAAAAGTTCAGTGGAGTTGTAAGCATGAAACCCAAATAAAATGATACAAAGGTTTGAAACCACACCAACCACTGAGTTTCTAATATGAATTGTTGGTAGCACGTTCAGGGTAATTGCATAGAAAAAGGCCAAAAAGCCGAAGGGTTTTGGTTTTAGTTGATAACCGGTCGTTTCTTGTAAATGTCAACTATCAACGGCAACCTACACATAAACAAATAATTAATACCTATGTGAAAAGAGAAAGAAAAATTTAAACAAGAAAACAAAAATCTTATAATTACTTTTGAGAAATGGTCATACACGCGGAAAAGAGAACGCCTGTACAGAATTCGGTCGAAATGAACCACTATCAAGTAAATATACCTGTATAACTAGGAGACTAACACTTTCAAACCTAGTTAAATATCCCAGTCAAACCTAGTTACATTTTCACAATCAATTAGACATGCAATTTTATAAGAGAAATTCCACAAAATTACCTGAACTAAATTACAAAAAACTTTTTAATACCATAACTTTTGTTGTGCCCAGAAAAATATATTAACTATTTGGTTTGTCATGTTGTACCCATTTAACACACTCCGTTTAACAAAAAGATGACAAAAGTTATATTTTTAACTTTTTAATAATTAAAAAAATTAAACTAAATAAAAATTATTATAAATTTTAAAAAATCCCAGAAAAATCAAAGAAAACGAAAAATCATTAAAAATAAAATTCAGAATAATTATTATTTTTCTTATTAAATATAATTCATATTTTAATGATTTGTAAAGAACCTAAAATTTCTTAAAATATCCTTTCAAAGTCCAAAAAAAAAACAAAAGTCGGTAAAAAATATATTTTCAAATTTTATGTTAAAGATATTTTATTTGTTCATTTTTAACTTTGGAAAAAACTAAAAATACCCAAAATTTCAAAAAATACAAAATTAGTTTAAATAGAAACAATATTGGGTTTTGAAGAAATATATATGTAAGGATTCATAAATATGAAAAGGTGAACAAGTTATGAAGTATGCCAATTTTGTATTTTGAAGTTATGATTCTTTTTATTTTTTGGAAATTTTTGTGTTTTGTTTTTAAAGATTGAAAAATTAAATTTTAATTTTTCTGTATAAAACTTACAACTATTATTTCTTAAAATGATTATTTCCGAAGTTTTGGATTTTTAGGGATTTTTAATAAAACAAAATCAGATTTTTTCAAAATTTAATATATTTTTATATAAAAATTTTATTATTTAATAACTAAAAAATTAAAAATATAACTTCTGTTAAATGGTGTGTGTTAAATGGGCACAACATAAAAAGTTTAGATATTAAAATAGACTAACAAAATAGTTAAGATATTTTTTTGGGCACAACAAAAATTGAAGTATTTAGTTCAGGTATTTTTGTGGAATTTTTCCAGTATATATAATAGGGGATTATTATTTAAATCAAACTTGCATGTATGTGATAAAAGGATATATTTACATATTTTGTTGGTGACACTACTCAAAAATTTAAAGTACGCGAAAGGGCCCAATAATAAAGGCCCATTCATGAATGGTAATATTTTAAGGATTTTTTGAAAGGGTTTAATGGAAAATCACAAAAACTTGTCTTTAATTTTGAAAAACAGATCGAGTTTCTCTTTCCCTCCTTGAAATCTCCTTCATCCACCACACAAATCACGAAGCAACGATGAGTTAACCCTCACTGATCTACACATTCGCTGCAAGTAACGAACCACTTGGGCTTCCACAACAGAAAATGCAGGATATTCTCGGATCGGTTCGCCGATCCCTGGTTTTCCGGTCGTCTTTGGCCGGAGACGATGGTAGTGGCGGAGGAGGAGGTCTCAGCGGATTCTTCGGGAAAATTAACTCCAGCATCCGTAGCTCTCGCATCGGCCTCTTCACCAAGCCGCCTCCAGGTCTTCCTGCTCCCAGAAAAGAAGAAGCGCCGTCGATTCGCTGGAGAAAGGGGGAACTAATCGGCTGCGGTGCTTTTGGAAGGGTTTACATGGGAATGAACCTCGATTCCGGCGAGCTTCTTGCAATTAAACAGGTCGATTTGAAATTTCTAATTCGGGTTTTCTGTCAATTGCATTTTTTTTTTTTTTTTTTTTTTGTGAGTTGTTCTGCTGATTTGTGATCGTTTTTTTGGATATGATGATAGGTTTTAATCGCTCCAAACAGTGCTTCGAAGGAGAAAACTCAGGTAAATTTCATCACTTTCCTAGTCAAGTTTCCAATTTATGGCTCAACCTTGTGTTAAGTTTCCATTTTTTCGATAAATCTGTTCCCATTTTGGTAACAATTTTGTTTCCGTTGTGTATGAGGTACTAATTGGCTCTTTTCTTTCCTACTTTTGAATCTTTTTTTAGGGTCACATCCGAGAGCTTGAGGAAGAAGTACGACTTCTCAAGAATCTTTCGCATCCAAACATTGTTGTGAGTAGACATCCATTCGGTTCTATTTTTGTCCGAGTTCCGCATGCACTCCCCTTATGATCTTGATTTTTTATTTTCTAGAGATATTTGGGTACTGTAAGAGAGAGTGATTCGTTGAACATCTTGATGGAATTTGTTCCCGGTGGTTCAATATCATCTCTGTTGGAGAAGTTTGGATCTTTTCCTGAGCCAGTAAGTCCTTACTATACCTGAAAATTTGCTAAACTTTGTGTTTGAGCTTCCAGGCCATAATTATTGTGCTGAAACTTTCTGAGTAGGTAATAATAATGTACACAAAGCAACTTTTGCTTGGTTTGGAGTATCTTCACAACAATGGGATCATGCACAGAGATATCAAGGTACTTTCCTCTTTCCAACAGATCATGTGCCTGTGATCGCTCAAAAACTCCTCTATAACTCTTGTGACATTCTTCTAGGGAGCTAACATTTTGGTCGATAACAAAGCGTGCATCAGGCTCGCAGATTTTGGTGCTTCCAAGAAAGTTGTAGAGCTAGTATGATTGCCCTTCTCTTTCTCTTTTTAGTCTTATGTCAATATATTGCCTCTCTTTTTCAGTACTTTAAAAATGTTATGCTTCCAGGCTACTGTAAATGGTGCCAAATCTATGAAAGGAACCCCTTATTGGATGGCTCCTGAAGTTATTCTCCAGACTGGTCATAGCTTGTATGTATTTGTACTAGTCATCTTCTTTTCCCCAATCTCCTTCTTTCTTTTAGCTTCTAACTTCTTGTAAGATGATAGATTAGAAATGTTCTAGGTAGTGGGAATGGGTTCTCATCTATTTTTCCCTGTGTATTGCAACTTTTTCGTCTCACCTTCTTCCTAAATCTGAAGCTCTGCTGATATATGGAGTGTTGGGTGCACTGTGATCGAGATGGCTACAGGGAAACCTCCCTGGAGCGAACAGTATCAGCAGGTAGGCATATCCACTGGGTGAAAGACACATTCCGATATAGTCGATGCATACTCTGTTGTCTTTTATTTTAGAAAACTAAGAAGTGAATTTTTTCCAGTTTGCTGCTGTCCTTCATATTGGTAGGACAAAAGCTCATCCACCAATTCCAGAAGACCTCTCACCAGAGGCTAAAGACTTTCTGCTGAAATGCTTACACAAGTAAGCCATAAGTTCTTTTCTGTCTTTATCTAGAGATAGAGCCTGTAAAGTGTAATGACCGATGTCCACCTTTCCATTGCAAGAGAGCGTTTATTTCTATTATCCTTTTTATAAGAGCAATTATATTTTGCAGGGAACCAAGCTTGAGACTCTCTGCATCCGAATTGCTTCAGGTATTGTGAATCTCATATCTTCTACACTTTTAACAGTTGTGAAAGTGGTCCTTACACTCAAGGCACAACACAAAGTTTTACTGACAACATCTGCTTAACATCTGCAGCACCCCTTTGTCACTGGAGAGCACAAGGAATCGTATCGAGCTCCCCGTAGTTCTCTTGCGGTTAGTACATAATGCAGTAAACAACTAAACACTGTTCTGGTTCTTCAACCTTCTGACTTTCTTTCAAAAATATCAGGAATGCAGAAACTCAATAGCCACCACACAAGGAATAAATGTTAGGAGTTCGTAAGTTTCTCTTCACAGCTCTAGTTTCAATTTTCTTTCTTACTAGCCATGATTTTGGTCTCTTGATTCTTTTCTCACTTTCCCTAATGTTCCAGAGTAAACTCTTTGATGAGGACGTCAACTTGTTCGGGCTTGAAGGATGTCTGTGAATTAGGAAGCTTGAGGAGTTCCATTATATATCCAGAGAAGTCAAATAACTCAGGATTGTTTTGGCGAGATGGCGACTCTGATGACCTTTGTCAGACCGATATGGATGATCTCTGCAACATTTCATCACTCAGTAACAATGTTTTGTCACAATCCACAGGTTTAAACAAGGTGATAGAATCTATCCTCCAAATTTTCAAATATGTATGTTGAGAGTGTTGTTTGCAGTTATACTGACATTGGGAAGAAACCTTGTAACTTTTAACAGAGTTTTAATCCCATGTGTGATTCCACGGATAACTGGTCATGCAAGTTTGACGAAAGCCCTGAAGTGATGAGAAGTAAATCGAACTTGGTTTCTTACCAAGCTGCTCAAGTCAAAACCGATGAGGAAACCAGCTTAACATTTGCTGGCAACTCTTCCGTTGCTGAGGACGATTATAAAGCCACAGAGTTGAAAATAAAGTCGTTTTTGGATGAGAAGGTAAGGCCTGGGTGAGAAATCAGATAATACTATGCATAATTCATGTTTCCTCAGATTCATTTGCTAAATCGGAAATTTTGGAACTTTTTTAAGCCACTAGGGAGTCCTAAACTTGGTTAATGATGAATGCGTGCATATAGCGAAATTCTCAGCCCCATATTTTCAATATTCCCTAGTCTTTAATCATCTCCTCTGGTCTTACTAAGAGGATTTCAAATGCATCTCTGCTACCAAGTGAGGTTTTGTGATGATATCTGAATCTTGATCTCTTGCTTTTTTGTTGTGGTTGGTTTATCTGTTGTCAAGGCTCAAGATTTGAAAAGGTTGCAGACCCCTCTGCTCGAAGAATTCCACAATGCTATGAATCCAGGAACACCACAAGGTGCACTTGGAGACACCAGTAGCTACAAATTACCAAACCTACCAACTATAAGCAAGTCACCTAAACGGCTTCCGAGCAGACGACTCTCAGCAATCAGTGATGCAATGCCCAGCCCTGTCAAAAGCTCAAAACGTACAATGAACACAAGCGGAGTGATGCAGCCAGGAACTGAACCAACGCAAGTCAACGAGTCAACCAAGAAAGCAGTAACTAGTAGCCGATGGTGAGTTAACTCGTTCTCAAGTTACTGGTTTATAAAAACTGAAAAACCACTTCTTTGGTCTTGATTTTTTCCTTGTTTGAATCCATCCTCAGTTTTTCAGAGATACGACGGAAGTGGGAAGAAGAACTGTATGAAGAGCTTGAAAGGCATCGAGGCAAGTGCTTTTCTTCTTCGAACCTAAACATTTTTAGTAAAAGTTTTGAATTTCAAAAAGCATTTTCTTTTAACTTGCTGCAAAAATTGCTCTTTGCAGAGAATATGCGACACGCTGGTGCAGGAGGGAAGTCTCCATTATCAGCTCATAAAGGATAGAGAACGGTTAAGAAGAGAACTGTAATGTATGTTTCTTTCTTAAGTTATCCCCAAATTACTCTGTCTTCTTTCTTTTTTGGGTGGGGTGATTTTTATCACTATAATTATATATTTGATATATGTAGATAGTTCTTAATCGGTTCATAGTGTTATTGTTATCTTAAATGTGACTTAAAAGCCAATCTTTTCTTTTTGACATCGACTTAAAAGTCAATCAAACCATCTAAGAGCTTGTTTGTGAAATTGTGATGTCGTTCGATTATACAATAAGTTTTTAATATAATTAAAGTACAGTCTAAAAGAATCAGTTGCTTAACCCATTGAGTTTTTAAAATTGCACGAGATTTATTTTTATCGTTTGTTAAACATCTTTGATTGCGTTTTATTTTGTTATTGTGTTTGTATAGACTATATTAGTTATATATAGGAGTTATGTATCTATTTGCACAAAAAAAAAAAGGAGTTGTATAAATATATAATTAACCTACCTACAATTTGACATCAATTATGTTTTGAAGTAAGTATACAAATGTCATAACTATAATTACTTTGAATGTAAGGATCACGCATAGCGCAAACAAATGGCCTCTGATTCGCCGCGCTTCTCTTTTACATAAGTCAGCCAATCACTCCCAAAAACTAAAATAAAAAGAAGAAAAAAGTATTTTTTTTTTTGGTCGAAAAGAAGAAAAAAAAAAAAAAAAAAAGTATTTAAATTCAAAATTTTGGCTGAATGATCGAAAATCTACATATTGTATAGTGTTTGGTTGGAGGGTGGGATGTCAAACAAATAAAAGCTGAGCAAATTTCACAAAAAAGAGAGAAACATGAAGATCTTTTTGCTTTTAAATTTCTTGATTTTCTCTTCCATATCTATTAATAGTCGACATTAAGATTTTCTGCTTTCCTCTTTTTGAGTTTTTGGACCCTTTTTGGATTGAATTCTTGACCATTTGCAGATACGCTTATATATATCCCAAAAATAAAAAAAAAATAAAAGAGAAGGACATATGAATTTTTGCGTAGATACGCTTATATATATCCCAAAAATAAAAAAAATAAAAGAGAAGGACATATGAATTTTTGCGTTTTGTGTACGTTCTCGACAAGTCCCCATCTAATGATATGAGAGATAGAGAGCGCGATATGCTCTTTTTCTTCGTCGCTTTTTCTTTTTGTATTATTTTCTTTGCTTTTTTTATTTGTCAATACAGTTTTTGTGTGATAAAAATATAATAGGAACATACACGTATTTGAACTTCGGACTTCTCTTTCATCACGAGAGATCATCAAGAAAATCTTAGGACTTCTCTTCGATATACAGTCTCTTGTCTCTTCATTCACTTTTTTATCATTTGCTTTTATCCCTGGCTCTGAAAATGTAGCTGCTGATTTGCTTGCGATTTAGAAATCGATGTTTGATTTCACTCACTGTGCTGCACTTATGTAAACTCTGTTTCTGGGAATAAAAGCTCTAGTTGTCCAAAAAAAAAAAAGAACATACACGTATTTCTCCTTGTTTTTTGGTTTAGCCTTTGTATTGTCCTATAAAAAATTTTGGTTTAAATTGTGTTTTCCTGTAATTGTTTACACGGACAAAAAAAAACTGAATATGATTCATTTTGTGTAGCAATATTACGAGAAAAAATAAGTATTTAATTTGAAATACTTAAAAGATGAAGGCTGAAATTGGTTCATATTTATGCATAAAATATGAAGTATCCTTAGAAGCTAACAAATGTTATTAGTTCACGTGGACATAGCCACACAACTCAAATTCTTGAAATCTGATTGGGTCCTACGAATTTTGCAGTGCATTATCCAAAATAATTTCACAAACCTATAAATGATTTTTTTTAAAGGCATGAATGTGAAGTGTATGTATGCGTTGTGATGAATGCTTTTTTTTTTACTCCTTTTAAAAACACTTTTTACATTCGTGTCCAAGAATTATAATCTCCCGACTTCTTGTGGGGATCCTCGTTGGTTTAAATCTGTGTTTATTTTTAATCATTATAATATATGAATACGTATATATGTATTAAACGATGATGTACGTCATTAAACCATGCACACGTTTTAAATTGATGAAAAACTTAAGTTAGGAGAAGAGCCGACCAATAGAGTTGCTACGATTTGGTTGTGTCGCCATGCTGCACTACGACACGGGGCCCGGGCTACCTGAAAATTAAAACTATTCAATGTTTGAAAATATCTATCAATACGATTTGAAAAGGTTTCAATTTCAGTTTTAAATAATTTAAACAACTGATAAAGATACAGGTTGATTAAATATTTGGATACCAAACATTCACTTCTCCGAGCTAACTATATAAACAATGTTAATCAAAATGTTTGATTATCTTTACGAAATTATATACCTAGATAAAATTTAGACCTATTTCGTACCAATTTGGTCTTGGCCTGAGAAATGTACAGATCTTAATTTTGCCCGACCGTAACTATTCCCCCGACCTCTAGATTGATTAAGAAAAAAAGTAAAGTCATGAACTAGTTTTAAGACAATAATTTAATTAATCGGTCAAAGATAGCGACAACATAAAGAATCAAAAGGCACCCCACTGTTCCTAAAAGTCTAAAAGAAGACGAAAATACAAATTTATTTCATTGTTTAATCTGTAAGGAAAAAAGGTTTAGAAGGGCAACTTGGTCTAATGAGAAGTGAGTATGGATGAGAAAGAAGACATAATGGGCATAAAACAAACACTTGTAAGTCCACAATCTTATATCACTCACCAATCCTTTTGCTCTTCTTAGCCACCAAGAAAATACCCAATTCTACTTTTCGTGATGTCATTTAATCTATTCTCTAAATTTCCACATTATTGCGTTGCATCCTCTCTGGGTTGTATGCAAATAAAGTCTGACCTAATTCTGAAACAACTCAAATATATATAATGTATTGCGTCATGAATCATATAAGACCAAGTTGATTAGGGCTAGTGGATTAAATCGATTTAAAAGGGAAATCGATTTAAAAGGGTGGGAATTGGACATGGCATGAACCTAAGCTTTATTTATGGCTTTTGCGTTTATATAATCAAACGTGGATATAAACTTTGGAGTAGCTAATTTTATGACAGACCATATCTTCTAAATAAATAGGACTGTTTATCGAGTCCTCTATATGCAGTGAAAATTGATTTTGTACTTCATTGTTAGTTGATTACATCGATTTTACCGGTTAGTCAATTAACTAAAAACATCATTAACTAAGGTAAACTGTCGGTTTGTTGAATATATCAACATAATATCCATAATTTTAATTTTGCATTTAATAAATTTGATTTTCTATATGGATTGGAGTATATATCGCGATAGTGGTTTAAATGGTTTTTTAAAGAAAAAATCGACAACTAATTAATATACTTTCATTTTATACCAACGTTTAAATATAAAATAAAACGCGAATGGATAGACGCAGATCCCATGCAAACTACCTTTGAGGAAAAAGAAACGTGAAAAGGATGGCACGTATACATCAAATTCAAACCCACTAAACATATATCAGAAAAAAAGAAGTTAGTGTTTGGATTAAAGCCTATACTAATTTACGATTTTAAACATAGAACAAAGGAGTAGTCATAAAAAAGATAAACAAAATATTTAGGAGCTTCGGTATGGACTTTTACGTGGCACTCACTACATTTTTAGTCTTATTTATTTTTGATGTAACGAAACATAACAACTAAGGCAGTATTTTTGTTTTGCTAGAAAAAATGCATGCAGGTTAGCAATTACAAATAATAATTAGATAAAATTAATCTCTCTAATATTATATATTGTTTATCAAGAAAAATATATTATATAATTTTTGTTTACTAGACGTATTAATCTAGCAAAAGATGATTCCGAAAGAAAAATAAAATTGTTGGTGAAGAATGGGTCTAACATTATTCTTTCTTTTTTTTTGGTAGAGTCTAGCATTATTCTATTTTTATATTATAAAATAAAGATAAAAAATTACGTCTAGCATTATTCTTTTCTTTTTTTTTGGTAAAAGTCTAGCATTATTCTTTCCATTGTAAAGTGGAAAAAGGGTTGAAAACAAATAAAAAAGAAGTAAATACCTTTATGGAAAAGATGTGGTTCTACATATTTTCACATTAGGTATGGGGTTAAGAAATTAAAATTTTGGCCATTGTTATGTAATAAGTCATCATAGACTAAAAGTCCATCGATGCTTGCAAACTGCAACGAGCAACATTTTTAACTTATCTTTTTTTTTTTTTTTTTTTTTTGTTTCTGATAACTCCAAAGTTTGCTTATAAATTGAATTATGTTAGCTAGGTGTTTGAAATTTATTAAATTCCAATTCAATAATTAACGAATATTACAGAAGTTTCAACCGAAAGCCTTTTTCTGTGGGGCTAAGAGAGAAGGGAATCAGAGGCGGACACTCGGAGAGCTTTTAGAATCTGTGACGTCGTCATTGTACGGAACAATAGTCCCTTCTCTCTCTATTTAAATTAAAAAATTGTTCGAGTCTGAGTCTCTGAGATCATAATTGATTTTAAGAAGAAAAAAACGTGGGAAAACAAGAATGGACAGATAGAAGTGATGTGTGTTGTGTTGTGTTCCCATGATGAAGGCAATCTCGTGGTACAATCGTCGTCATACCCAAAATTCAGTCTGCCACTTCCTTTGGACATTTCATCGAATCTCACCAAACTTGATTAACCAAATGTCCACCACTCCACAGCCTAATTGCTTCTCTAAAATTATCTTTAACTTCATTTAGTTTAACTGACGTCCAAAGATTCCAAACCAGACAAAAAAAATCAGTTTCATATTTGTATGGGATTGATTATATCAAAACTATATAAATTTTGTTTATGCAATTTAACATCAGAAAGAAACAGTTGAAAAACATTAACTAAACTGATTATTTTGTTTTCTTAATATGACTAATATTAACTCAAATATTTACGAATTCCCTTAAATTAACAATATACCAAAGTCTTTGTCGGAACTCCGTAGTCCGGATTTTAATTTAATCTTTAACCGGAGGGGTGATAAAAAAAAAAGGTTGTTATTTATACAAAAACAGAAAAAAATGCAGGAAAAAACAAGATTTGAAACTGTGATTACAGAGAGATCACAAAGAAATAATCATTTTTTAGGAAGTGGCAACACACAAAGATTCCCAATTTAGAAATCCTCTGTTCTCTCGATCCCCTTGAACACATCTTCTTGATATTTGAATTCTCTCAACACACGTCACTTCGATTTCTTGTTTTTCTTCTTCTTCCTCGTATTCTTGAATCTCTTCTTCGTTATCTCTCTCTATCTCGATCGTTTCTTCTTCTTCTTTTGTCTCTGTCTCTATGTGGTCATCAGAATCAATCAAGATAGCGAGTCGGACGCAGCCATTACTTCGGTCCTGTAAACATCGATTGCGCGGAGGAGGTTTCGTGGCCGTCATTACCAATCTTCCATCTTCACGGTGTGACTTGACTTGAATGCAATTAAAACCTCTCATACTTGTCAAAGGAGGTGGAAGTGAAGCGATCGCATTCCTCTTCCTATCTTCTCGTGATGATCTTGGTGTCGTCGACATTCTAGTTTCCATGGTTTGTAACTCGGACGAACCCGAGAACAACTCAAGATCGTCAATGACATCAGAGCCCGTCTCGCTTCCGAGGCTTTCAGTGCACAATGCTAAACTTTCATCGCTGAGAGTTCTACGAGAAGATGGAGGTTGAATGTATGGTAATAATGTCTTCTTCTCTTTATCATCAGAGTTTGAGAGGGACTCGAGGATGCTCCAGCTTCCGGAGTTAGAGCCCGAGTTAGGACCTGATGAGGACAAGGATGCTGCATTAACGGTAGTAGTGTTGTCTGGTGGAGTGATGTGTGAGTCTATGAGATGGGATTTGAGAGGTACTGTGGGTAACTGAGGATTGTTAGGAGAAGAGAGTCGGAGTCTTAGAGTTCTTGGCTCAAAGTGTTGAGACTCAAAATAAGATTGAAAACCTTGATATACAACAGTTGCCATTGGAAGAAGATTCTTGTATATAAGAGATTTTGTTGTTTTGTGGAAACAAGGAAGCAGAGAGAGACAAGTAGGAGAGAATATGAGAGAGGCTTTGGAAGTGAATTTGAGGGATAAGGAGAGGGAGAGGGTGTTAATTTGTAGTGCCTAAAAGTTACCTTTAAAAAATAATAATAATAAAGAAAAATATGAGAAAGAATGGTTTAGTAATTACTAATTAGTATAGTGGGGAGAGAGAGAGAGAGAGAGGGTAAAGAGCTTTTTTCCACACTACCACTTGAATAAAATGAAAACTATTTATTTATACTTTATGCCACATAATGTAATATCGTGAGTAGTTCGACAAAAAAAAAATGTTCATAGTGAGAATTTGTACATTAATAGGTGAAGTAATAGAATAGGGTCACTTGGAGTGTTCCATTTGTGTAATATACCTTGAAAACATTTATGTCTATTATTATTTTGATAAAGAACAAATTTGCTTTTTATTTAGTAAAAGGAAAAAAAAAATTGTAGGAATGAAGGAAGCTCGGTCAATTATAGTTTTTTCACTTAAATAGCAAAAACAAAACGAAAGATATGATGGAGTCAGAGGCGAGGAAGTATCGATCCTCGTGCATGTGATGTGGCCAGAAAGAGGCAACCCACAAAAAGAAAGAAGGGAAATATAAATACTTTTTTTTTATCTAGAAAGAGAGTACTTTCCTATGAATGTAGTAAAATCACAACAAATTGGTTTGAGAGGACATGTGTTTTTGATTTCAAATACCGATACTAATCCAATCCAATCCAATTAAATTAAATAACCCAAAAACCAAATCAAACCCACACTGGCCAAGTATTTGTTAATTTATATTTTATATTGAATCGAACTAAAATGAAACGTAATCCCATTCAAATTCTTGTAACTTTTTATATTAAAAAGAAATGTTAATTAAAAAAATTGATACACTGAAATGATAGTTTCTTTTAAGTATCGTTTTGATATTTATGAATGTTCTAACTTAAAACGAAATGAGTATATATTAAACTTGATTAAATTTTGTTGCAATTTGTTGCTTCAATAAAAACTAGGTAAAAGATATGTCCGGAGCAATGTACCATTTATTTAGACAGACCAGAAATGAAACTCTAAATTATTTATAATAGTAGCTTCGTTTCCAACTGAGATCCTGTAGAAATTACTGAGATTTTTTTTCTTCTAACGGGTTAAATTGGTTTGGATAGTATACTAACAATTTTACAGTCTTGTTTTTCCTTCTTGTCTATTTACCTACCAGAATTTATAAGAACCCAACAATGAACAAATCTCGTTTCCCCCATGACAATAATGAAAATGACTCTTTGTTTCTTCTCCGTGTTAAACAAAAAGATTCGTGTGCTGGTTGATTCTTACACCTAACTTACCAACATGATAACAACAGCCCAACTATGTTGAAATCTCTTTTCATCAACCACAACATATAATTAATATAAGATTATGGGCATCAGTGAAGGCGTGAACATCTCGAGAGGAATATTGTTCGTGAGCTGAAAATATGCATGCATCATCCACGAAAAAAAACCTAACAAAAGTGTGTCAAAAACACGATCACGCAACTACACAGTATTTTTGAATGCAAGGAACAAAACTCTTTTTTTCGCCCACTTGTCAAAACCTAAAACTATATAAAATGTCCCTAAATTAGGTTACTATATTTGTAACATCCGTAAACCGAAAAGTACTGTTTGGGAGTGGTGTCGAGCGACACCAAGTGATCAGGTGTTGTTTGCATATGTTATGCAACATATTAATTTCTGGGTAGGCTGTACATGTTCTTATTTGATTGTTGTGCGGTCGGTTTAGAGATTAAGTCGTCCTTCTGTTAATATTTGTAAAACCAACGCCTGGTTAGTTGGTGTCGAGTGACACTAGGAGGGTGTCGGTCGACATCGGTTAGCGAAATCGATTGCGGTTTAATTCGATTTTTGCTCGGTTCAGTGAGTCGACACCGGTTATGGTGAAATCGAGCTGGTTCGATTTAAGTTGCCGGTTTGGGCCGGTTTAGGGGTGGAAACCCTATTTCTCGAGATAAAAGAGGTGCAGCCGTATTTTGAGCACAATTTTCGAGGTGAAAGAGTTTCGGAGAAGAAAAGAGGCGAATTGGGAGATTTATGGAGTTTTGGGATCAGATTACTGTTCATCGAGATATTGTTCATCGGTACCGTTCATCGGAGCACTGTTCATCATTTCTCTTTTTCCCCCTTTCAACCCTTGTCAATGTGAGTGTATGACCGTAGGCTCGCAAATAATGACAATTGTAAAAGTGGAATGTGGATTGGTTGAGTTTATGTGATTTTCGTGATTGTTTATGTGTTGATTGTGTCTTAGATCGAGTTTTGTGTTGTGATTATGTGATTTGGGTGTTTTTGTGCTTGGAATTGATCGAACTGTCGATCTCCAGGATCAGTGTCGAACGACACAAATCGTGTGTCGGTCGACACCAACCGAGCGAGTGTCGAACGACACGAAGCTTGTGTCGGTCGACACTGGTCGATTAAATCCGGTTATGTGGCGAATTGATTCAATCAATTGGTATAAGTGGTTTAATCTGGTTAACTCTGTTCAATTGGAATTAAGTGGTTTAATTCGTATTTAATTAATAAATGGTGGAGTTAATTAAGAAAATAGTTTAAAAACAATTGTGGTAATTATTTTAATTGTGAAAAATTATTATTTAATTATGAGAATTATTTAATATTTAAAAGAATTATTTTGGTAATTGTGGAAATTATTATTAATGTTTAAATGTTTGGAAAATTGCGTAATTGGCCAGTAGGCGGGGTGATTGCTTCACTAAGTATTTATGAAATACTTACGCATCTCTTATAACTATGTGATGCAAGTAAAAAGAAAGTGTGACCGCGGAATGAGGCCGAGTGATGAAGAGGATGATAGAATATTGTTGGTGTTGTTTATTCTTATGTGGCTAGCAAACCATTTTTAGGTTGTTAAATTTATTATGACAAACCCGGTGTTTAAGTTGCTAGTAATTGAGTGTTTCCGCACTTGATTTATAAAAAAAAAATAAAAAAAAGGAGATTTGGTTGTTTCAATACTAACCAAAAAATAATCAGAACACAAGTCGTTTATCTTTTAAAAAAGAAGATTGATTCAGCTTCCCTGGATCTAGATTTTAGCAGTGTCTAAGGACATGTCTCAATATTATTAGCAGCTGATTTAGTTGAATTGTATAGTCTAATCTAATCTAGTTAACAATGTGAATTCCCCAAGATCGATCGGACCTGACACTGATCGATTTGAGTGGTCATATTGACCTGAGGATCGGAAAGAGTGGTAAACTCCGATCCCTCCACGGGTTGTTGGGAACGGAATCTCTAAAGCAAAACTTATAATCAAAGATGTTCAAAAATAGATTATCTTATGTTTTCCGTTTGATGGAGAATGAAGTCAGAGGAAGAAAAAAATGAACTTTCAAAATTTGATCATAATGAGATTCGTAACGATAGAAATAGACGTAACTTTTACATTTACGGTCAACGATTACAAATCGTGTGTTCTTATTTTTCTTTTTTGGTCGTTTCTAACGATCAGATTTGGAACACATCTTAGATCTGTAAGTATATTATATGTCTAAAATTATATTCAAAACTTTCCGCTTATGATAGAATATGAATAGAAGAAAACCACTTAGGTTTCCACTTTGGAATATTCTCTCTCAAATTCAGGACATTGTGGTCATAAATAGTAATCCAGGTTGGATTGAGTTAACATCAAACTTTGTCCTTTTTCTCGTTGGCTAGACAACACTAAGTTGCTTTTACCTTCTCCAACTCCAGCCCATGTTACCCCTATATAATCGTACGGAGTAGCTTATGAAGACACAAAGTTTTAGACTCGCGTGAATCAGCAATTGATTCCCCACTATCGCTTTTGATCTCATGTCTTCACTGTTTTTCAGATGCTTACGCTGCGTAACGTACGAAAAAACCCTAATTATAACCCTTTTCTTTCTGAAAAAGAAAGGGACAAAACAACACTTGCATACAACTTTTACAAGTAAATTAATGCCCTAAAGTCACTAAATTAATCACTAGCTAGCTTTTCCTTAACTCTAAGTCATGTGTATGATGTATAACAAAACATGCTCAGCAACTGTGTTTGCACTTATTAGTTATTATATTTATATATATTTGTCAGAATTAAGCAATAATAACGCAACGAACTCATTTAGTGTAAGAATGCCCTCCCCAAGCACTTTTAAAACCGTTGAGATCGCAATATATCTACAGGATAAAATAGAAATAGAAAATACTATATACTATTTAAAATTATATTCAAAAGTTTGTTTATAAATCAATAAAAAAAATGAATAGAAACTATAAGTTTAAGTATACTATTCATAAGAAAACTTGAAAAATAAATCATAGGAAACTCTAAAACATAATTTTAACTGAAATTGAAAACTAGAAAAATAAATAAAATATAAATTATACATGCATATCTTAAATTTACGTTGTAATATTTTTAAAACTAAACTTTTTAAAAAACTTGCAAATCGAGTTTATTTGTCTATTTGGATTAGCAAACTCTGAATGCTGCTTGATCAAAACACTAAATGATGTATTTTTGTCCCCATTTTTGTAAGTACACTTGT
Organism: Erythrophleum ivorense; assembly: GCA_026724425.1. Classification (NCBI taxonomy): domain Eukaryota; kingdom Viridiplantae; phylum Streptophyta; class Magnoliopsida; order Fabales; family Fabaceae; genus Erythrophleum; species Erythrophleum ivorense. The sequence continues at coordinate 2,605,057 of JAIUCV010000115.1, forward strand.
TTTTTGGGTGCAATTTTTGTAAGTAAACATATATATCAAATTTAACATGTAAAACCAATTGGGCCCCACCCTCTTCTTTTACCGTATAACTTGCGATAAAGAAAGGCTAGCTAGAAAGTGTGAGCCGTTCTCCAAATTTTGAAGACAGTGGGAGAGATTTCTGAGATTCTGGGTTTCCTGTAATGGAAATGCTTTCTCAGTTTGTGTACGTACTGTGTGTGAATAAAGAATGTGTATACAAATATAAGCTAGCTAGACACCATCGATTAACTGTGAGCAGAATAATAAGTTATGCTAGTTGTGTGTTGTACAATCTATGATCACTTTAATTAGCTAGCAGACCATTACTTTTCGAGGTGTATAGCAGACATGAACACAAGTAGATACATAGTTTATACTTTCTCACAAAATTCGATAAGACCGTGCATAGGTGGTTTGGTACGAAGATACCTTAGATATGTATTATATATGACAAGTAGATCTCAGTTTTTTCTTTTCCTATGAGGTTCTTTTTCAAAATTAGTACTAAGTCTCTAGGATCTAGTACTAATAACATTTTGCAATATGTTCCAAGTGGATGTTCACGCATTACTCGGTGCACTAAATATGTGAATCAGAATTTGTGTATTCGCATTACCAAGATGATTTGAACAACAAAAGTTTGGTATACATGAATTCTCTTGCTGTTTAATCGCATGGATAAACTATCATTCTTGTCATAATTTTTTGAGAGAATTATTTATCATAAATCCCATAAAGATATTAATGAAGAATTTTTTTTAAAGAAAAACAAACTTGATCATGGCAAGCTAGCAAGCATAGTTCTAAAAATACCCAAAATAAATATCTTTAATGATCACTCTTCAACAAAAATGTTAATCAACGTGGGGGCCCGTTTGTCAAGTAACACAGTAAATTCGAAAAATTACGCTCCACAACTCAACACTCCTCTCATGAAGGAATCAAAAGTGAAATGATTTATCATTTAGTGAATAAAAAAAAGTGAAATGGTTTATCATTCAGTTTGAAACACTGTTGGAATGAATAATGGAAAATAATTAAAAATAGAGGATTCTGTAACGTAAGCATGAGAGTAAAAAGTTATGACATAATTTAATCAAGAAAAGGTGGGGAAAGGAGCTGACCTGCAGACGTAATCTGTCGACAAATAACAATCTACATATATTGAGTCTTTGATCAGCACATGTGGTCCTAAATTTCGAACCAACGCATATATAGAAATGAATTAGAAAGTAGCATAGCAACCTTTGGCCGCTCCAAACGATCATGCTTTACTTTTTGATTTGTGTCCTATTACATAAAGATGCTTTTGTTATATTAATGAGGTTTTACAATTATTAAGTGAATACCGACAGGCGACACAAGTAAATTAAAGTATGAGAATTTTATATACGAAAATAATTTGACTTGTCATGTCACACACGCCCATGATGCACACACACACACGCACACACACACACACACACAAAATAAAAAAAGCCAGAGAGTGAAACTCGAACCGTTATCCATCTAGTTATTTGTTTCAACTAATGGAGCATCCAAAGGCAAAGAATACGTCATACCAGGCCACTTGAAATTTAGTGGAGACAGAAACTTAAGCCTTACGTTTTGATGTATGTACCAAACTACCAATAGTGTGGTTATAATGTAAAACGAGACTATGCATCTTTAATCTAGATGTGTTGGCATATTTAAAAGCTTTTCTTTTTGCGCTTTACAAAGATCCAATTTCTTTCGGATAATATGGTTATGGATTTCGTACTTATTTGAAAAGAATATGCCAAGAAAAATGAAAAAAATGAAAAAAAATTTAATCATCTCAAAGTTACTTGAACGCTATATCGAATCTGAAAAACATGATGCTAAACCAAAGTGTACATCGCATGGCTCAAAATGATTTGCATAAGCAAAAACCATCTTTTTGACTATGTTAGTGGAAACTTTACGGGCCACTCCTTAAAATTTTTAATTCTGACCATGAGTTAAATTTTAAATTGAGCTTATATATAGAAGCAAATGCTTACACATGCTAAAGACTTATTGGTTAACAGAGTTCACATATATGTTTAGGTAGACAAAGAATATATGTAGAATTTATGTATTGGCCACATAGAGCTTTTGTTTGTCTCCTTTGCTTTTATTGAAAGCTTGACATCCACATGAAAATATCATTCTCATCCATAACTATTGTCTCACTCACATATCATCCAAGCAAACTATAACTTTCACAAAGTTTATGTCAATTTATATGTAGCTATTTGGATAAGGATACTGATTCAAACGGACAAACACAGTCATGAATACTTACATGGATCTATTCCATTGCTAGAACAAGGGTCCATTGAATAATCCAATTTAAAGTTATTAGACAAAATAAAACCGGGGCCGTAGCAATAAAATGAAAAATTTACAAGATAACAAGAGACAATAACATGGAATTCGAATTAGTGGATAGCATTAAGAATTGGGACACTGAATGAATTAATCCTGTGATGAATCGTATATCTCCAATATGTATTATGTGTCTATCACAACGTGTGAATATACACAAAGTGAAAGAAACGAAACAGAGAATCTCTAGGGAACAACATCTCCCAATAGCATTCAAATAAATTACGACTACTACCGAAACGAACACAAAATGTGAGCAACTCATAGATTTCGCATCTGTATCGTCGGTGTTTAACTTCTTCTAGGGTACAAAAACAAACAAACAAATAAATAAAGAGGAATTGCACGTGCGTGAACACGTGCTTCTAGAGAATTTCAAAATTTTGGTTTAACGTGGTCCAGGTGATTGTGACCCGAACTGTACGCTCCATTAGACCAGAACGAGACAATTACAATCAATATAAATGTGATTACTGATGTTAAGAAGCTTTTGTATTACCAGTTTTCCAAATTACCAACCAAAATAGATTTTTGTTCCGAAATTACAATTGCTAATTTTTTCCCAAAAGATATCACAAACCTATTTTTCCCAAAAATACCACACAAAGAAAAACAGTGATGCTATTTTGGATCAAAAACTGTTTTATAAAAATCATTCTTAAGCCCAATAGATGACTAATATTTATAACTAACAAATGGGCCTAAACTATGGCCCACCCATTAAGAAGAAGGGTTATTATGTAAATATAACTCGGAAGGAAGGGGGTGTTTGGTGACTGAGTGACACTATTACGGAGTTTCTCGTAATTCGTAAACCAAAACACACACAGATACCAATTTTATCTCCGTCTCATCTTTGTCTCGGTCTCTCGGGTGTGTGTGTGTTTCTAAGGCAAAGAGCGAGCGAGATAGAGAGAGAGAGAGCGATTTGAGTATACTACTGACCAAAAAAAAAAAAAAAACCAAACACACACACACACACAACAAAAAAAAAGAAAATCAATTTTGAGAGTTGAAATCGAAGGGCGGAATACAAGTTCCCGCCATGGTGGCTCAGCAGCTAGAAGAGAGAACCGGCGAGGATCCTGCGGAGACGACCAAGTCTCTCATTTCTGCTCTCAATTACATTTCCCGCGACCTTCCTTTGCCTCCTCACCTCTTCGCCACCGTCTCCTCTATCTACCATGGCGCCTCTTCTTCTTCCGATCTCTCTCCGCCGCCTCCTTCCCCGCCTGTAAGCAATCCAATTCTCTCTCTCTCGACCCTCCTCGCCCTAGATTTTCTGTTTTGCCCCCTTTTTTGGTGTTCAATCGATTTTTGTGGTCCTCTGATTTGTTTCTGGAGCATCTTATCTTCGAATTTGTTTGTTCAAAGCTCTTTCCTTTTCTAGTTTCCCGGGCAGTTGCATGCTTTTAGTGGCTTGTTTGTTGTCAATTACGTTCTTAAAGTTTTTATTTTTTGGGTGCAAATGTGAAGATACATTCTTAAAGTCTTATGCTTTAATTTGTGTTTTGCGCAGGGGAATAATAATTTGACTCCCATTGGAGGTGATTTGATGGGCGAGTTTGAGGATGCGCTTTTAAAGCAGAGACCAAACTGTGAATCAGGTTCTCGATTGGGTGAATTACTTGAGAATCGGAATAAGACTCATCTCCAACGCCGCTTATCTGAACTTGAAGGTTATTTATTCTCCTAATTTTACTTCAATACCATTCGCAAGCTTGTGAATTTTGATACCGGAAATTCAATGTCAATGTCAATTTGGTTGCTAACAAATCCTTAATAATTCCGTGAATTGTGTTTATATCAGAATTACCTTCCAGTAGAGGTGACGACTTGCAAGGAAAATGCTTACTCGAGCTTTATGGGCTTAAGGTATGTGTGACACTAGAGTGATCTTTGTTGTGATGTGACCTTGTTTTGTTTGAAATTGTGATATCTTTGACACTGACACTGTACCTTTGTGAGTTGTAGCTACGGGAATTGCAAGGCAAGGTTCGAACCGAGGTGAGCTCTGAGTTCTGGCTACGTATGAACTGCGCAGATGCCAGTAGCCAACTATTTGACTGGGGCATGATGCGGTTGCCTCGTCCATTTTATGGTGTTGGAGATCCTTTTGCCATGGAAGCTGATGACCAGTTCAGAAAGAAGCGTGATGCCGAGGTCATTTACCTTTTCTTCAACTGGCTATTTTGGCATAAACCCCTTTTTAACTATGGCTCATATATGTTATTAGTACGTATAGATATGTGTAAAAAATGTATTACTAGAGTCTGCTTTCTTGGAACTTATGTAGAGATGGGTTTTATGGAAGTGAAATGAAATATGTACACTAGTTCTAGCGCCTATGGCATGATAATTTTATTCCTAGCAGTTTTCAAACATCTTGCTTTGCACCGCTGATGTGTTTAAAGTCTTTTTTTCCCAGAGATTATCACGTTTAGAAGAAGAGGAGAAGAATCTAATTGAAACCGCCAAGAGAAAATTCTTTGCAGAAGTACTCAATGCCGTTCGTGAATTCCAGTTGCAAATTCAGGCGACTCAAAAACGCCGTAGGCAAAGGAATGATGGTGTGCAGGTATGTGATACGAGACTATGGTTAGGGTAGAGTACGGTTAGGGCGTTTTTTAAGTAATGGGTTTTGGTGTTTTACTTTATTAATTAGGTTTTCATAACTTCCTTTCTATGCTAGAGTGTTTTCCTTTTTGCTCTAGGTTTACGATTAAGTTGTATCAAGACCTATATAAGGGTCTCTAATAAGAAACCGCCTTCCAATTGCAAATAACCTTAATCTCCAAGAGAGACTAGAGCTAAGAGGAAGCTTAGCCTAAATCTTCTATCATCTTTATTACTGTGAACAATGGTTCATATCAGTGTATGATATCAGCAACTTATTTATTATAAAGGTAGTTTTGTATATTATCAATGTACAAACTCTTTAAAGATATCTTGTTTCTACATGATTTAACAGGCATGGCATGGGAGACAAAGACAACGTGCAACACGTGCTGAAAAGTTGAGGCTAATGGCCCTTAAATCCGATGATCAAGAGGCATACATGAAACTAGTAAAGGAGAGTAAGAATGAAAGACTGACCACTCTTTTAGAGGAGACTAACAAACTTCTTGCTAACTTGGGAGCTGCTGTTCAGCGTCAGAAAGATGCGAAACTTCCAGAAGGCATTGAACCACTGAAAGACTCAGAATCTGACTTGTCTGAACTTGATGCTCCAAGAAGTGAACCATTGCAGGATTTGCTTCCTGATCAGGATCTTGATATCGCCGAGTCTGACAATAATGACGACTCTAATGATTTACTAGAAGGACAGAGGCAGTATAACTCTGCCATCCATTCAATCCAAGAGAAGGTAATATTGATATCTGTAATACATTCGGTAGCAGTACGGTTATACGTTTAAACAACTGCCATCTTCGAGACCAACGGATTCAGTAGCAATATATGCTTTCTTTTAACAGGTGTCAGAGCAGCCTTCCCTTCTACAAGGTGGGGAACTACGATCCTATCAGTTAGAAGGGCTCCAGTGGATGGTTTCTCTATTCAACAATAACCTCAATGGAATTTTAGCTGATGAGATGGGTTTGGGGAAGACTATCCAAACAATTTCGTTGATTGCGTATCTTCTGGAGAATAAAAATGTGCCTGGGCCTTATCTGATAGTGGCTCCAAAAGCTGTGCTACCAAATTGGGTAAACGAGTTTGCTACATGGGTACCAAGGTATGTTGCAAACAATCTCTCTTCTGGTGCTGGGAACTTTTACCGGTATGAATGTCTGTCTGAAATTCGTTCATTCTGTTCGTTGACAGCATTGCGGCTTTTCTTTATGATGGACGTTTAGAGGAAAGAAAAGCAATAAGGGAAAAGATTGCAGGAGAAGGAAAATTTAATGTGTTGATAACTCACTACGATCTTATCATGAGAGATAAAGCATTTTTGAAGAAAATTGACTGGTATTACATGATTGTCGATGAAGGACATAGGCTGAAGAACCATGAATCTGCTCTCGCAAAGACTCTACTAACAGGGTACGTCAAGTGAATGATTTTAGCTGACTGTTATGTTTATTGCTACTCTGATCTATCTCCTCAAGAATTATGAGGAATTTGAGTATAATTTTTTAACAAAATTTTCTGGTGGATGCAGCTATCGTATAAAACGCAGACTTCTGTTAACTGGGACACCCATACAAAATAGTCTTCAAGAACTGTGGTCATTGCTTAATTTCCTCCTTCCTCACATCTTTAACTCGGTTCAGAACTTCGAGGAATGGTTTAATGCTCCTTTTGCTGATCGTGCTAATGTTAGTCTTACGGATGAAGAGGAGCTGCTGATTATCCACCGTCTGCACCATGTGGGTTCTGCAGCTATATCTACTTCAGTTTCTTACCAAATTCTGTATGCAATGTTGTTTCAGTTTTAACTCACTCTCTGGCACTTTCAGGTTATAAGGCCGTTTATACTGAGAAGGAAAAAGGACGAAGTAGAGAAATTCCTTCCTGGAAAGACACAGGTCATACTGAAGTGTGATATGTCGGCGTGGCAGAAAGTGTATTACAAACAAGTTACAGACATGGGCAGGGTTGGCCTTCAAACAGGTTTCTAGCTTGATTCACTTATATTCTTTCCAAGATTTTTGCACTCATCTTTAAGGTAAAGAGAATGAATCAGAAAGTAAACACTGAGAAATTTATGAATCGTAATGTGCAGGATCTGGGAAATCAAAGAGTCTGCAAAATCTAACTATGCAATTAAGAAAGTGTTGTAACCATCCTTATCTATTTGTTGGAGGAGACTACAACATGTGGAAGAAACCTGAGATTGTTAGAGCTTCAGGGAAATTTGAGCTCCTTGATCGTCTCCTTCCAAAACTGCGCAAGGCTGGACACAGAATTCTTCTCTTCTCTCAAATGACCCGTCTCATTGATGTTCTCGAGATTTATTTGACACTTAATGATTTCAAGTACCTCAGACTCGATGGTACCACAAAGACAGATCAGAGAGGGCTGTTACTAAAGCAATTCAACGAGCCAGATTCTCCCTACTTCATGTTTCTTCTGAGCACGCGTGCAGGGGGTCTCGGTTTGAACTTGCAAACTGCAGACACTGTTATTATCTTTGACAGTGATTGGAACCCACAGATGGACCAACAGGCCGAGGATCGAGCCCATCGGATTGGGCAGAAGAAGGAAGTCAGAGTGTTTGTTTTAGTTAGCGTTGGCTCCATTGAAGAAGTAATATTGGAGCGTGCAAAGCAAAAGATGGGCATTGATGCCAAAGTCATACAAGCTGGACTTTTCAACACGACTTCCACTGGTAAGTTTCTCCTGAAACCTACAATGTGATGATGGCTTTTGCTTTGTATATCAAAATGCTAATCTCTTGATGTGGGTTTTGTGGTTATACCAACAGCACAAGACAGAAGAGAGATGCTTGAAGAGATCATGCGCAAAGGAACAAGCTCACTCGGGAATGATGTCCCCAGTGAGAGAGAAATAAACAGGCTTGCGGCTCGTTCTGAGGATGAATTTTGGATGTTTGAGCGAATGGATGAGGAGAGACGAAGGAAGGAGAATTACAGAGCCCGTCTGATGCAAGAGCAGGAAGTCCCTGAGTGGGCATACACTACACAGAATCAAGATGATAAGGCAAACAGCTCAAAACACCATTTTGGGAGTGTGACAGGTAAGCGAAAACGTAAAGAAATCGTCTATAGCGACACACTAAGCGAGTTACAGTGGATGAAAGCCGTGGAGAGTGGTGAAGACCTGTCAAAACTCTCTATGAGACATAGAAGAGAGGAGTCCTCAAGCAACACAAAGACACCAACAAGTAGAAAAGCGATAGAACCTATCCCAACGGTGAGTGATGAGACAAGCGAGGAGGAGGAAGAAGAGGAAGAAGAAAGAGCAAAGGAGATGAGCGGGAAACAGAGGGTAGAGAAGTATGAAGAAGAAGAAGAGGAAGAAGAAGGTGAAGAAGAGAATGAAGAAAAGGCAATATTCAAGTGGAATACTCACAAGAAGAAAAGGTCGAGATACTCGTTTACCTGTTCTTCGTCTGACTCTAGAGCTCAAAGTTCCAATGGAAGTAGAAGAAACTGAGAAAGACGAGGTGAGATCTCTGAGTTGAGTTTGGTCTCTTCTTGAACGTGTTTGTATTATTTAGAGGTGTTTAGATATTCTTCCTCCCAATGTAACTTATGCCAGTCTAACATGTAATGCATATCTATTTTTTATTTGGTCTCAGGTTAAGTTTAGTTTTATTTATTATGTATTACTAGTCATGTTTGTTAATGTAGAATGATTCTAGATTCGGGATTGAAAACCCTTTTTCATTTGAGAAAAATAAAACCAATGTAGCATTTTGTTCAAAAGAACCAAAAGACCAATTCATTTTTTAGCCACTCTAAATTTACACTTGCCAAAATAATCTATGCATGTGGTCTGTTGAAAAAGAGCTGCTGTTTAAGTATACTATTAAAATAGCAGCAAAGCCACATCCAAAACCATGCCAGTTATTTTAACAGCAAACGCCTTTTACTGAACACTTTTGTTTGTTTATGTTATTCTCAAACACAATATTTTACATTTCCCTCATATAGTCATATCTATTTTACATTTTACATTTACACAATATTTTCATTTCCTCAAAGTTGGAAATGTACAATACAAACTAAGAGAAGAAAAATACATTCACATTCTACACAACCAAAGCTCTACTATCTTCTGGGCAAAGACTCCACAATGATGCAAATAAAGTTTTTGATGATGCTAGTATGTGTAAGGAGGGAACTTCATTAGATCACAAACTGAACAATGTTTTTGTATGAGATCTATCATTTCATTTATTTCCTTTTAATTACATAAAGATGCTTACACAAAAGTAAGTTTTTGATAGAGGAGACTTCGGGGGCAAAAGGAAGAGTTTTAAGAGATGAGATTCTTATGGAGATTGACAAGTTGCAAGAACCTAAGCGTATAGAAAGAATGCGTGTGGAGAGCTTAAGACGAGTTTTGGACGCTGAATACTCTCACATTCGTCTAGAAAAGATGATCAGGTAAGCGTTTTACTTTTGGTGGTTTGTTTTATAAACAGTTCAAGGTTTTTCTGGTCTTACATAATCTGTTCTTGTATTATTTAGCGATTAACCTTGAATTGGTACAATGGAAAAAATCAACCAAAGCAGAATGTCGTTTGGAATATTGTTGACGATTATTATTACTAACTTATAAAAAGAGTCTTAATTAAGTTGAAGAACTAACTCTGCGCCTACTTCTCTGCTAACGACTGCTTTCTTTCTTCTATCTTCAAAAGTTCACAAATTAGTAAGACTTTGTGAGGACTCTACAAAAGTAACTGCGTATCTCTGGGATTGTTCGCTGCACCAGTTGGTTCGTCCTGCATTTTTCCGGGAATGAACAAACATGACTAAAAAAAACAGAGTTAAATCATACTTCATAGCATAATGCTGCTCAAGATGTCCTTTTATGATTCTGCATGTAATATGATCCAACATATCACAATTACAAAGACCCTTCTATGTGAATCATCTGATCTGCTATAAGCCTATGAACATAAGTTGAACCTTAGATTTTGATCCTTCGTGATGCTAATTCTAGGTGATTTTCCATGATAATATTAAATATGGGAGAGACTAAGAGAGTGAGATTATTATTACTCGGGTTTCAAACTCAGCTTGTCAAAGTGTTCCAGGATGAATAAGATACAAGTTTGCCTCAGCGAGTTTGCGTTGAATGCTTCTGAAAGGTCGTACATGCTCTCTATGTTGTCCACCGTTACATCCTTTTCGAAGATTACAGTGTTAGCTTTAAATTAAATAATTCATATGCGACCTTTTATTTCCAGTGAGAGAATATGCTGACCTGACAAATGACGTATTCACAGAGTCGCTTGAGCCCCTCCAAGAGATACTGATCCGCTGCTCTTAAAACATCTTGCGCAATCTCTGTTGTTGGTATGTTGACTGAGCCAGTGTATATATACCTGACATCATAATCCACACATGAGTCAACTAGAAGCAAGAAGCATTCTTGAAGACTAGAAGCTTTAGAAAAGCTGCAAATCATACCTCATCATTAACTCAAACACTTCCCACTGAATATTTGGAATCTCGATATCTCTTGCATGTTTTTCCTGCGGTATTAATCAACACAGCCTTAATGAGACATTCTAACTCCAATTTTCACAAAGATGCAGATTTATCCCAAGTTCCCAGGACTGCCCAGGAAAAAGAAATATAGAAGGTCACTTACTCGGTAACCTCCATCAAACATTGCGCGAAATGCATCGGAAGATGCCAGCAGACAAATTCTGTGAGCATAGAATGTCCTGCCTGCGGTATATATTCTCCAAATTTTACCTAAAGATTTTGGAGCTAACAAGACTGATGCAACTACCGAATTGAATTATTACCTTCAACTATAAAGGTTACATCAGACAGCGTAGCATTATTTACATATTGCTCTCCAAGATATATCTGAGACCAAGAACACAAGTTACTGCATTGAGACTTCACCTGTTTAAGAGAGAATACTGGAGAACTGACATTAGAAAGAAACTCACTATTTGTGTTGGAGATGGAGGAGCAGTATCGACAGGAGAAGGCACCATAGATTTAACCGCTAATTTGTGTAAGGCCACAGCACCATCAAGTTTCTGTTTAGTGTCTGTAGAACCAAGAAGTCCAAGAAGTAACTCCAATCCTGTTAGAAAAGAGATCTCGAGTTTAAATCTCCATGCACCAAAAGCATCCAAACTCTACTGCCAGCACCTTAAACTGATAGAAGTTTCCGGAAACACACTACTTGTTACCAAAAGAAAATTCAGAAAAGTTGCCACATGCCATTTCCATCAACGAATATGGTCAGCTGATCCTCCGGGGAACAAAGAAGGGCAAGAGCAAGAGCAACTTGTCTTTGGATAGGCTTGTCCGAAACACGCATAAGGTACAACAGATGACTTAAAACCTACAGAAAAACGAAGATATGAAAAGATGTCAAAGGTTAAATACAGATTTACTTATCTCTAAAAGAGCTTTAGAAATTACAACAGGTTACAGCAAGTTGCTACAAATAGCGGAATCTGTAATTTATCACCAGGAAGTCCAAAAAACATTCAAAACCAAGATAAATTTCACTCACTCTTCCGTGAATCTTCTCCTCCAATCTTTTCAATGTTTTTGAAACACAATCTTTAGTTGCCTACAAGAAAAGCGAAAAATTAGAAACATCAAAGAGACAGGTCCAAGGTAAATCGAATTCATATGTGAGGATGTGCTTGTGGAAAGTAGCATCAGGAGGTAGAGGAAGAGTAACGAGGTTTAACATACTTGAACAATAAACTTTCCATCTTGAAGCTTCTGGACGCCTCCCACCCTGATAAAATCGGACACATTATCCTAAAGGGATAGGTGGATCAATAAAGCTATTTAACGAGTTTAAAGAAAACATGCAGAGGGTAACATACAGCGTACCTCATTATCAGCAAGACCATAAAGAGCAAACGCAGCATTGTGTTGCAGAGATCTATTTTTTGAATCAAGAAGCTTCAATAAAGGTTCTAAACCACCCCTATGGGCAATGCCAGCTTGATTGTGATAATCCTGCAGGAAAAGGTATGTCATTTCGGTTTTTATATCCAGTAATGCTTAGACACCATTTTCTAGAAAAGGGCAACCAGAATCCTTGGCATCTGTATATTTGAAAGCAAAAAGATAGAGAAAAAAACAGAAGTATTTACTAAGATAACACCACAAGTACGAGGGAAACATCACATGATTCAGGGTGCCTATTTGTTATCTAACAGACTAGGAAACTAAAGCAAAATTATTAATACGATCATGATATCAGATATTCTATCCGGAAGTAAAAAGTGGCAACAGCTAAACAGCGAAATTGTAGTTAACAATGTTCGAAAAGGTCAACTCTCAAGACTCAACAAACAAATATCTGAAATAATAACCTGTGCCAGCCTCCCTAACGCAAAGGCTGACATTTCCTTCACCTTAACTTCAGGTGACTGAAGCATCTCGATCAAAGGACCGACAGCCCCCCTTTGCACTATGTGTGCCTGCAAAGTTATCACTTTAGGCATCATATGAATCATGGGAAAAAGATTGGCTAAGTGGCATTGGAAATGTATATTTCTACACAGATCAACAGAAGCAAACAACTTATCCCCGCAACATGGACAGAATGCCATATTAATAGCTTTCATATCACCTTTAGACCAGACCGCGACTAAAACAAAACCAAGGATTAAAGAAGTGGGAATATAAAACAAGAGATCGAAATTTCACCTTGCAATCAGAATCAGCAGAAGCAAACTGTCCAAGTAACAAAGCTGCCTCTCTTCGGCTCTCGGGGCAACAAGAACTAAGAAACAAAGGGATACCAGGAACCAAAACGAATGTGAGGATATTAACAGTATTGAAGCATAATAGCAGATTAACAAAAGAAAAGCATTAGTGACAGGTAGATAAGCAAGTACGAATTACATAGATTACAACTTTGTTGAAACCAACCACCCTATGCTTGACCTTGTAGATCAAAATGGCAAGTTTTCACATACCTGAGAAGACCAATGACAGGCTGCAAGGCACCAGCATCAAGAACCTTCTTTTTAATGTTTACAGACGAGTGTACTAGATTACCAATTACGCCAACCTGAAACTTCAGCCCAACTGATTAAGTAGATGCCAATTCCACATAGTACATCAACTACCAGAATAATTGATGTTACAAAAACTTGCAACCCAATAAAAGATGCCAGAGGAATATTACCGCTTCATAATGTATTGCAGCGTCCTCTGATCCTAGCATTAGAATGAGCATTGGAAGAGCATTACAGTCAAGTATCTGCAAGAAACGACTTGTGATCATGCTCCATCCAAAATTAAGAAAAAGCTGTAGTTAACAAAAAAAAACTAGCAAACATTTACTTGGTTCTTGTTATCATCATTTCTAAACGCAAGGGTTCTCAATGCCCCTGCTGCTGATCGCTGAACTTTTGGATCATCAAATTCAAGCAACTCCACAAGTGTTGGAATACCACCTTCTAACCTGTTCATCCAAGAACTGGCAGTCATGTGAGTGGTTCTTCTCCTAAATGCCAAATACTGAAAACAGGAAACCACTCAAAATATGCTGACCTTACAAGGGACTTGATACTGTTATTCTCATGAGCAAGATTGATAATGGCATCAGCAGCTCTTCTGATCACAGATCGAGAACTATGACCATCTTTGTTTCTCTTCAATAGATTCACAAGATGGGGCAATGCACCATTGTCTACTATCAGCTTCTGGTACTCTGGCTACAAGCAGTGAAATCACAAAACAAGACATCACACAAACTAGAAGAAGGCAATTAGATTCCAGAAAGTAGCAGCACGAGTGGAGAGTATGAATCAAAACCTTAATTGCGAGATAACCAAGAGCAAACGCGCTTCCCTTCTCGACCTCGTGTTCGAACGACTTTTGAGCTTCATCCCCGTCACTGTACGGCGGAGCCTGTAGATGCTTAACCAGAACTGGAACAGCTCCTTCTTCGACAATCGCGTCCACAAAATCCTCTGATGCATTAAATTCCATAGATTCACTCGATAAACCATGCATAAAATTGAGTAAGAAACCGATGGATGGAAATTAGTTACAATCGAGGATGATTCACCGTTTTTTGCGATCTCAGCCAGAATTAGGGCGGCGCGTTTTGAGACTAGGCGATCGGCTTCTTTCCAGCAGAAAGTGGAATCCAGTGTTTCAACTTGAGCGGCGATCATTTTGAGGAGCGCGTGGCCTCCGCCGGCAGCCACAGCGGAGATCTCTCGCTCGTCTCCTTCTTCCAGTTTTCTCTTCTGTCCCTTGCGCTCCAGGAAGCTCCCGTCGTCTACATTTTCCGGTTGTTGCTCCATCACTCACGCAGTAACACAAGGAAGCAGCGATTTCAAAATTTTCAAATACAAGCAGAGAGATAATATCAGAGGTATTTTTGGGATCTGCGTGCGAAGAGAGAAAATTTCCCACTAATTAATAAATTAAATTCAACCTTCTTTTCTAAGGGCTTTCCATAAAATAAATTCAACGTTTTCTTTTGTTAAGGCCTTCAACTCCTTGAGCCCATTGACTGTGAACGACTTGTAGTTTGTGGTAGAACTGATAGATAGTGCCTATAAGCTTTGTTTGTGTAAAGTTGATGTTTAAATTTCATTTTTAATGTATGATGAACTATATATATCTGTGTAAACCTGTTATACTTTTATTGTGGTTTAATTGAACATTTTACACTTAACATATGAAAAGAACTTGTCAAAATTTTGTTTTATAATTTCAAAAATGTCTTTAGTTTCAGTTAGCTGTATTATTGTATATGTAAAATGCCTTACAGTTTTCTTAGAAGCAAAACTCCTTTTGTGAAGACTCGTTATTATTAGACTCGACTCCGGGCATCAAAGTCAGTTTATTTTTTTAAGTAATCCTTGTCTAGCATTCACTATCCTTCTAGAAATCCGCTTATCCTAATAACATCTTGTTTCAATTTAGTAGGTTTCTATTATTTTAACGATTTTCACTAAATTAAATAAATATTATTTTAGAGACTTCTTGGACCGTTGTGGTCGGCCACAAAGTAGACGTGTATGAGCTTTGAAAAACAATGCAAAGAGATACCATATAGTAATCTATTTTATTAATGCTAGCACATGAAATAAAATCTTGGGAGGCACACACGAGCACGCTTTGCATCCAAAACTTTAATGAAATTTGCATTGAAGAGAAGCAAAGAAAAGTGAGGACACGTAAATTCCAACCAAAAAAGTGCAAGAAAATGCTTAGCCTAAGGTAAAAATAGTAATGCTTAACCGATATATAGAACAAATCACTTAAGTAGTGTTTTTAGTTTGTACAAATTACAAATCAGAAAATTGAAAGAAAGTAAAAGTTAAGCCTGTCGGACCGGGAGTACTGGATAAATTGTCTTAACCGCCGGTTTAATTCCCAATTTCTCAAATAGACCGCAACTGAAATAACGGAATAAAGATAATTATTATTATTATTCTGAGGAAAACAAAAAAAGCCGAAATTCCGAATACAAATAACAACTTCGTCTCCTTCCTCTCTGACCTGTTCCTCTAATTCTCTGCTTTTTCTCATTCTTCATCTCTGGAGCTGGAGGGTCAACCCCTCCTTCTTCCAACCTAAAACCCCTTTTCTCTCTCTCTCTTTTATGCTAACTGCCTCTTAACCACCGTCTCCGCCGCCATGTACCATCTCCGCCTCATCCTCCTAGCCGTGTTATCTCTCATCTCTTCCTCTATCTCTCAGCCATATACTCCCTCAGGTATGGCCACCATCTCTCTCATTCTCTTCCATTGCGTATTCGTATTTTCTGATTTCTCCTCAATTCCCGATTCCTAATTTTTTCCGATTTCTAATTTAGCGATTCTGATCGATTGCGGCGCTTCTTCCTCCTCGGTAATCGGCGACCGGAGATGGATATCCGACGAGAATATAATCTCCAGCGGAACACCAAAGAACGTCTCCGATCAAGTGCTGGACGAGATATTACTTACCGTCAGATCCTTCCCGCTTAACCTCGACGGCACTCGTCACAAGTTTTGTTACGTGATGAGCGTCTCCCGCGGCTGGAAGTACATGATCAGGACGACCTACTACTATGGAGGAGTTAACGGGAAAGCCACTCCGCCGCCGGTATTCGATCAGATTGTCGACGGGACGTTCTGGGGCGTCGTCAATACCACCGCCGATTACGCCGACGGCCTCGCCTCTTATTACGAAGGGGTTTTTCTGGCGCAGGGAAAATCCATAAGCGTCTGCATTGCTACCAATTCTTATACCACTTCCGATCCTTTTATCTCAGCCTTGGAGGTCATCAGGCTAGATGGTAGTCTTTACAATTCCACCGACTTCACCATTTCCGGGCTAAGTCTTGTTGCTAGGCATGCTTTTGGATACAGCGGACCAATCATCAGGTAAGCTTTTCACTACATTTTGTGTGTTTTAAGCGACTAACTTTCCAGAAATTCGGTACCTTGGTTGCTAAATCTTCAGAAATAATGAAATCACTTTGAATCAACATTCTATGTTACTTTCAGGTTTCCAGATGATGAGTTTGATAGGTTTTGGGAGCCTTATTCGCTAAACTCGACGGTACCAAACAATCGGAAATTAGAGGTTTCTGGTTTCTGGAACCTACCGCCTTCGAGGATATTCAACACAGATCTAAGAGCTCTTCAGGTACAACCTTTGGAGTTCACATGGCCCCCAATGCCCTTGAAAAACTCCATTTACTACATTGCGCTGTATTTTGCGCATGATTCTGACTCATTGGGCGATGGATCAAGAAGAGTCTTCGATGTTTCTGTGAATGGAATCACATATTATAAAGAGCTGTCTGTCACTCCAGCTGGTGCGGTTATCTTTGCGAGCAAGTGGCCTCTTGAAGGTCTCACAACGTTAACTCTAAGTCCTAGGAGTGGTTCAAGCCTTGCTCCTCTTATCAATGGTGGTGAAATGTTTGAGTTGATATCTCTTGGAGGGAAAACTCTAGTTCGAGATGGTATGGCTAAAAACAATTCTGGTTGAGTTGTGGTAGTTTTTGACTGCTGATACCATTTGTTTAACATGTTGAATTGTTCTTCTTGCTTCTGCAGTAACTGCTCTGAATGCAATTAAAAGCAGTTTCCAGAACGCACCAATTGATTGGAATGGGGATCCTTGTATGCCTAAAAATTACTCGTGGTCTGGAGTAACTTGCACTGAAGGTCCCCGAATTCGTGTAATCGCTTTGTGAGTTGAAATTTTGCCAAAAATTGTGTCGTCTGTGTGTTTTTGATGCATCAGTTTGAGATTTACTGACACTTTTCTAATCCATTGTTGCTCCCAGGAACTTAACTAGTATGGGACTTTCAGGCTCGCTAGCACCTGAAGCTTCAAAATTAACGGCATTATCCTCCATGTAAGTACCTTCTTGACAAGTGAACAGTTAATTCTATGCATGAACGTCAAGAATATCAATTGACTTTCGTGTGTTTTGAACAGTTGGCTGGGAAACAATTCACTCTCTGGAAGTATACCTGACTTGAGTTCACTCAAATATCTGGAATCAGTGTAAGTGGATAGTTTTTATTTCATCTCACTACTTGTACTACACATGTGAGCCTATCAATGACAATAGGCTCCAGTTAAAAAGAGACTCATAAGCTAATTTCATCCTTTTTTTTTTCCTTATGTACAAGGCACTTGGAAGACAATCGTTTCAGTGGAAATATTCCTTCATTTTTCGGTGGAGTGCCGCACTTAAGAGAACTGTAAGTTTCCATTCTCACATTACCATTTTACGGTCCTTTGATTATCGGTTTGAATCCTTGTCTAGAATAAGTTGCATATTGTCTGCTTCTTCTGCTCAAGATTCTTGCCTTGTGGATGGAGAAGACATTATACCTAACCAAACAACAATTAGCCCTTTTTGTTTTGGCATCAGTCCTTTTGTCTTTTAGCTTTACCTTTTAAGATTCATAGGGAATACTAAACTGTATACATTTTGCACTAGATCAGCATAACTGTAATCATGTCTCCTATATATACCCACCTAGTTTCATAGTTCCTATACTTTGTTCTTGAACTTACATGCCAATTTTGTTTCCATGAGCATGAATTGTATGTTTTTGGATATTTAGGTTCTTGCAAAACAATAACCTAACAGGCCAGATTCCAAGCAATCTTCTTCAGAAGCAAGGACTTGATCTAAGGTAAGCGACAAAATTCCCAGAGCGGTTTTCACCATACAGTTCTCAGTAGTTTCTTGGCTAATACAAATACTCTTATGATTCTTTATACTTCAGGACTTCTGGTAATCCCTTTTTGACTCAACCGCCAAGTTGATTCGGCATTTTTAAGAAGAAGACGACAATGAATTGAGTCTGTGTTATAGTTTTGTAGAGCTTGTGTGTACATTAGAAGCCTCGCGTGTACAATTTACTTAACATATATCTTAATGGTTCATTCTTTTAATTAAACACTTTTGGGGTGGGGGAGAGATAAGAGAATACTGATTGCCTTGTGTTGTTTCATTCTATTGTGTCATGGAAAAAATACGTCATCGTTGTATTATGTATCTTGTGATAATTGGAGTTTATATATTCACCTGGAGTTAAAGACTTTTGAGACATTTCTTGAACAAAATATCAATCAGTGCCAAATAAAAAGGTCAGGAAAATACAAAAGAAATGTGAGTAACGAGAGCTCTCTAGTCTGCAAAAGTGGAGCCCAGTTCGAAAATGGATCAATTGGTACAGAGAAAAGTAAATTTTAGAAAACATCTGAATCTTGCATGTGCCCATCAGTCTTTCATCATTCACTTTCTCATCATTAACTAACAAACAGATTGCTCTGCCCTCTCTTTTCTGTGTCATCGTTTTTGTTTTTGACATTTACTCTTTGTCTCGCACATTTCACATCTCAACGTTCAACACATCTAAATCACCTCTTCGTTTTTTTTCTAATAACTAAATACGTTTGGATCCACAAAGAAAAACAAAATGGAGATGAAGAACAAAGGAACTCGAGTTTCTTAACATTAGATCTCAACCCATAAAGCTCAATAAACACGCAAAATACATCTGATAGAACGCGTACTCACATGCATTACAAAGTTACAGATCCCATGAGAATCTACTCGAGAATTCGAACAAACCAACCAACAATTGTGTCCACCGAAAGATAGAATCGAACTTCTTAAGTGCGTCTCTCTACTCTGTTTTTCTTGAGTGAAATCGGAAACAGAGGAGGAAACGGAACAGAGGATTTAGAAGGAGTGCAAATAGGGACATGAATCATCGGCCTAATCCTCATACTCGCCGATCTCGTCCTCTCCAATCCTTTCTTACCTCTCTTCCCTTCTTTCTCTCTCTCCTCTCTCTTCGCCGCCGCATCCTCAAGCGAGCTCGATGATGACGTCGACGAAGACGGAGACAACGATGATACCGTCCTCACCGACGACGACGAAGAAGACGAGTTCCTCTGTTTCTTCAACCGCAAAAGCTCTTTCCATAGCACTGTGCATTTCGGAGGACGAGGAGATGGATCTTCGTCTATAAACCAACTCACTCTGTTATTCTCCTGATCTTTGTTCTTCATCGTCACTTCCACTTTACGATTCTCTTCTTCTTCTTCCTCTTTCGTCTTCAAGGTTACGTTTTTAAGCTTCTCTGAGTGCTTTACTTGCCAGAAAGGAAGCAACTTTCCTTCAGAGAAGAGTTCGTCGGCGCTAAGCATCCTCTGTGGACTCACATTTTCCGACAAGAACTCAAAGTCGGCGACTTTCACTGACCCTTTTACGGCATCTTTCTCTAATTCCTTGCACAGTACGGGACCGCTGATGCAGATGAAATCTCCACCGTCGGATAAATCAGCTGAGAAGGAAATACGAGGTCCAATCAACGGTGGCGATTCCGTCTCTGAAACCATATCTTCTACTTTCTCTCTTGTGAACAACTCGAGGAAGTGATCTCTCTATCTGCTTATAAACTTCGGTGGAGGTCAAGAATTTGTGAGCAAATCGTGCTATAGACGTGTGACTGGTTGTAAGATTTGAGAGAAGAGTTCGAGCTAGTGGTGGACTTTGTGATAGTAATGGATGATGGGAGATAATAAATAAATGAAAAGGAAAGAGAGGCCTTAAAAGAAGAATCAGAGTGAGTTGATAAATAACAAGTATAATTAAATTAAGCAAAATGAGTTTAGAATAGTACTTAATGAAGAAGACGATCACATGGATACGTTGGTGGGAGACACAAGCAGACAAATTACAGACATGTAATTAGAGTTGTGGTTTTAAGACTATTGGAGATTAAGAATAGAGATGAGCCATGCAACTGTACATAGTACAGTTATATAATTAGAATCTTGCATCAATCGAGATTAAATTTAAATTTAAAAAAAACAAAAAAAAAAACTTACAGTTTTCTGCTAGAGAAAAGGATGGATCAGTCAAAGGGGAGTTGAGAACGAGTGCATGAAAGAGGGTAATGAACAGTTAACACATGTCGGCACATGACCCTCGCTTCGTTGCATGTGATTAATAAGTAATACACACATATAGTTCCGTTATATTTTTGTTCGACATATATATGGTTTGTTTATATTGTTTACTTAACTCTTGTGAATTCTATACAGTATCCAAAGAAGAAATGAAAACAAATACTATTGCTTTAAAAAGTTTTTACAACAAATAAAAATCGGAGAAAACTTATCAATTTAAAAAGTGAGGAAATGATGCAGACGGATCATCTAACTACAAAAAAAATTGAATATGATAGTAACTTATCAATGTAAAATGGGTGTAAAATTAAAGTAAAGCAAATGATGCCGTCGGAGAAAACAAAATAGTGAAATAATGGTTTTTTAAGTTTGTTTAAACAAAATAATATTTCTCTATGTAAGATACACATCTTTAAATCATAAGATTTGAATGACGGAGTCTTTATTGTGAGAGTTTATAAGTTTTTTTTTTTTTTTTTGGTCAAAAAAGAGTTTATAAGTTTTTACTTTGAGATTAGAACTTCTATCGAACTAATAGATATACGAGCAAATAATAAAATTTAAAATATATCTCCATTCAAGACCACGTATACGAACCGATGTGATATTGCGGTTGACGTTCATATCGGTGAATCTAACTTATATGATCCAAATAAATAAATTTAATGAAAGATTCAAATACAATTTGTTTGGTTGTTATGTTAGACGGGAGAATCCAAATATAAGTTTCATGAATACATTTTTTTCTTTTCAAAATTACACATTTTTCTCCAAATCTTCGCATGAGTTTTGTATATAGCTTATGAGGATTTGTAAAGTACCAGCAGACAGTTTTAAGATTGAAGATTTTCCTAACAGAATTAGATTAGCTTTTCTCTTATTGATGAGTGTTTATTGTGTCCACAGAGTATATTATCATAATATAAATTCATAATATACAACACTAAAAAGCAATAAGCAAACCATTGTCATCTGTGTATGGAGAGACAAGCAGACAATTATAAACTAGATGGGGTTATATATACTGAAATAGTAATGATAATAAATAAATAAATCCAAGTAAATACTTGGAAGCACGTTGAGCTGCGGGTTTCTTGGTGTTGGACCACTCGTTCTAGTTCTATTTTTTTTTCTTTCTCATTTGTCAACGTTTTGATTCTAGGTATTTTAGTCTGCGTTCGTTCACCGAAGATTGTTCATTAGATCGATATTTTCACTTCTTTTCCTTTTGATATTCCATGATTTTATTAATTTTTCCTGCAATAGTATAGATATTTTAAAGGGTGTCCTTTTAAGTTTTAACACAGTCTAATGAGTAATGTGAATGTCCAAGATGGGATCTAAATGCTTAGTAGAAGAAAGCCAGTATTCCCCCCCTCTTCACAAAAATGAAAATAGAAGATCCAAAAGCATCCACAGTCTAATGTGCAAGACAAAATGGGCCTTTAGTGACCACTTACTGGGCCCAGTTGTAAATTGAAAAATATCAGGGATCGCATTGCCAGTTAGTCCGTTACGTAGATTTAATATTTTATTTCCTTAAAAATTATGAAATTTACCAAAAACGAAAAAAGAAAATAATAATTTACTAAAACAAACAATTGCAGATAAGAGGAAATGTTTTAACCTAGATATATTTTATAAAACAAAACAGTGAACTATATTGTAATTAATATAATATAATAGTTTAAAACTAAATATAATGTATAGATCAACTGCCACATTAGATACCAAAATTTGTCTTTTAACAGTTTTAAAACATTTATGTACTAGGAAAAAAAACGTATGAAAACATTGTTCTTTCATTTCGAAACGGTTGTAGCTGATGAATCGTTTTTTTTTTACAGAAAAAGCCACAATATAAATTACAAAAAAGATTCACCAATAGATAAACTTTTCTTGGTTAAGAAATCCGCAAAGCTAGTAAGAATTGATACTGGTTGGATTTTTATTTATTTATTTCCAGTATCATCCAATAAAGAATCCTTTTAATCCCACAGATTAAGATTATTCATTCAATCACAGATAGACATTTTCACCAATTATATAGAAATTTATTACCATTTGAACCCAATATTATCAATTTTTTACTCTTTTTGGATTCTCATATAAATAACGGATAGGATAAAAGTAAGAAATCTTTACAAATAAATGAGTCAAATCACAGGTGGTTTAATTTTGTTTCAAAGGAAGGAGAAATTTAGCTAAGGAAATAAAATCTGCCTCTAATTAATTTAGTTGCACTTAACAGTAACATTTTGATCAAACGACGTCAACAAAAAAACCTCCGCCTAATTACTGCCACAAAATGAATACAGGTTGTAATCCGTTATGATGACAGCACAATGTATTCATTCATTTCAAAATTTAATCCATCCTTCTATATGAAACCAAACAAAAAAAAAGGCTTTAAAGCTCTCTAATCCCTAGTTCATTTGTCTCAACACCAAGAAAAAACCAAAAACATCTTACATACAACAAGATCCATCCATACACAATACTAAAAGCCATGAACAAACGACGCATTTGCTACATAGTTACCGGAATCATTTCCATCCTCTTCATCATCTTCATTACCGTTTTGATCCTTTCACAAACCGTGTTCAAACCAAAATATCCGATACTGCAAACCTTGTCTTCGACTGTCGATGGCGTATCCACACATGTATCACCACCATTTGACGTCCAGCTAAACTTCACTCTCACACTCCAGATGCTGGTCAAGAACCCTAACGTTGCCGACTTCGAATACAAGACGGTGGAAAACTCGGTCTATTACAGGAACAATCTAGTGGGAAATCTCACTCTTCCTTCGAGCTCACTCCCTGCCAAAGGCTCGGTGATTTTGCCATGTCCTCTTGTTCTTCAGATCGATAAATTTGTTGCGAATTTGGGTGATGTTTTTCAAGATATATTGCGAAGGAGAATTGTGATAGAGACAAAGGCAAATATGCCAGGAATAATTACAGTGTTGGGAATCTTTAAGGTGCATGTGAATACAGTTTCGCATTGCAACCTCGAGCTTAGCTTTCCTACGATGGCGATAGAGAGGCAAGTGTGTGAGCTTGACGCTAAGTTGTAAGATTAATGTTGGAGGTTTTCTCAGGTTAAACATAGGCTTAAAAGGGCAGATTAATCCTAGTTTCTTATCATGATTGTTAAGATTGTATGCTTGATCTTTTTTTCTTTTCAATTTTTAGTTCTATTTTGAAATTTCAGTCTTGATGTTTGGTTAATGTGTATCCACAGCCGTTTCTTCGCTGTTTGTTTTGCTTCATCTAATTTGAAGTGTTGATTATGGGGGTGTATTGAAAGTGCGATTTGAAGTGATTTAAGGTGATTTGTATTAATGACAAATTCAGTGTTATTCAAACTTAAATTCTAAAAACCCTTTTAAAATCCAGTGTTATTCAACTTGTGATTTGAAAATCCACTTTCAAATCCACTGTTATTGAAAATATTTTTAAAAGTGGATTTAAAAAAAAAAGATTTAATTCTAGAGTGATTTGGAGAGATTTCCTTCTTAAAAATAAGAGAATTCAAATCACATAGTTTTAGATGAGATTTTAGAATACTTTAACTAAAATCACTTGAACTTCTATGATTCACACAAAATCATCTAAAAACTCATTTAAAATCAGTCTAAATCACTCCAAATCCCACTTTCAATACACCCTCTATAATGATTAAAATAAAGAAAAGTTCATAGTGATTTAGGGTGATTTCATTTTTAGATGATTTAGGATGATTTTAGATAAGTTGTTATGATTTTAATGAAATCACTCTAGAATCCCACCAAAAACTATGAGATTTTAGGTGATTTGTTTTTAACAAAGAAATCCCACCAAATAACTATAAAATCACTTGAAATCACTTAAAATCCACTTCTAAAAATATTTACAATAACACTGGATTTGAAAGTGTATTTTAAAATCACAAGTTCAATAACATTGGATTTTAAAAGAGGTTTTAGAATTTAAGTTTGGATAACAGGGGATTTGTCATTTTAACACAAATCACCTAAACTCACTCAAAATACCAAATTGGATACACCCCCCATATTTTACTTCGTTTTTTCAATCACTATTTACATGATCTGAAAATGGCAAAACTACACTTCAAAGAAAAATAATAGAGAAACCCTGACACTTGTAAACATGCCCAGCTTAATGTTTAGCTGGACCTAAGACAAAAAAAAATTTTTGGGCTTTTTAACATAAGAATTTTTTAAAAATAAATATATTTGAGTATTTTTTCTTAACTAAATACTGAAAAATTAGAGTGGCCCATGACCTCTGCACCATTGGCATATTTTCAAATATGTGAAATATGTTATATATCGAAATAGCAAAATGATCAAATATGTGATATGTTGTTGTTTTTGTTATATTTTTGCCTAATAACTTCTGGAAAAAGTGAATTTTTTATGAATATTTTGAATAACTAAATGTGAATACGTGGAAAAAAAAACATTCATCATTTATAGGATTTGCTAGTCGGATGTCTTAAATCTTTACTAATCGGATCATGAGTAACACAGTTCTGCACACAACAAATTTGTGACATCAATTTGTTGACTGCAACATGACAACAATTCTACTGACATAATCTTGTAAATTTTGATAATTATGATTCTAAAATCAAAATTTTGTTAGTAAAATCTTAACTTCATATACATATTTATGGTACTTATATAGCGTGCTATATATTGGTATCTTAAATTTGTATATTAGTTGATAAATATTTTGATTGGTTAGAAATATACGAAAAGGGAAGAATATGTTTCCAAAAGTTCATGAATTTAAAGCATATTTCCCAGTGTTACTTTTGTATTTTTTTTGTTTCTCAGTTAATTTACAAGTTTGTATGATTCACGAAATCAACGGATAGTGACATCAGCAATAGAGTTAAAAGGTGTGCCCCTTATCATATTCATAATCTTCGGATCATTCTCTCTCTGAGATTCCGAATCGGAAAAATGGATTCTTCCTCCTCCGCACGCCGCCGCATCGACGCTATCCACTCCCATCTCGTCACGTCTTCTCGCTCTTCCCCTCTCCTCCGCTCCAATCCTACCGCCGGCGAGTTCTGTCTTGGTCGGTATTCATCTTTTTCTTCTCATCTCTCTCTCTCTCTCTCATTTTGTTGTAGTAGTAGTAGCTTCCGCTTCTGATTCCTTGTTTTTTTTTCTGTATTCCGTTCACAATCAGATAATGGCTATAGTGTTGTGCTTCCCGAGAAATTGAATACTGGCAATTGGAATGTTTACAGGTTCGCTTCTCTGTTTCTCTTCCTTCCTTTTGATCTTCGTCTCTTTCTCTCTCAATCTTTGATTTCAATTTTGTCAGATCTGCTCGATCTCCGTTCAAGCTCGTCAGCAGATTCCCAGATCATCCTGACATCGCCACTCTCCATGACAACTTTGAGTATGAAACTTCTTCATCTTCTTCTTCGATATCAATTTAAGTCAACTCTCTGATTACTACTGTACATATGTAGGCATGCCGTTCATGATTTCCGGGATTACAAATATTTAGGAACTCGTGTTCGGGTCGACGGAACAGTTGGAGAGTGAGCTGCTAACTTGCTAATTGTGTATATTCTTTCTTTGATGGCTTCTGCAACTGTAGCTTCTTTGAAGCTATTTCTCACCTGAATCTTGTTAACTCTTCTTTTTAGCTACAAATGGATGACATATGGAGAAGCTGGTACAGCAAGAACTGCTCTAGGTTCCGGTTTAGTTCATCACGGGATCCCCATGGTAAATGATTTGATTTTAACTCTCCTTCCAGCTCGAAGTTTCAGCTGACACAGTCTCTTTTTTTTCTTCTTAAACCAGGGATCTTCTGTTGGGATTTACTTTATCAATCGCCCAGAGTGGCTCATTGTTGATCATGCTTGTTCTTCTTATTCTTATGTGTCTGTTCCTTTGTATGATACTCTTGGTAAGTATTTCTGGTTACGGTGTTGTATTTCCATTGCACGTTTCTTAGGGATGTTCTAAATATGCTTCTTCTTCTTTTTTCTTTTTTTTGATTGCTGAAGGTCCTGATGCTGTAAAATTTATTGTCAATCATGCAACTGTGCAAGCCATATTTTGTGTGGCAGAGACTTTAAACTCTGTAAGTCCATCAATCTGCTGCTTGATTTTTCTTTTCTTCCTACTGGATGATAGTGAGATAAAAAAGTAAGACCTTTTACCCCTAGCTAAATGATCGCTTTTCTGATGTCTCTTTGCTTGCTTCCCTGGTTGGGCTATCGCTGGAGCTTGCAGTTACTTAGCTGCTTGTCTGAGATGCCAAGTGTACGCCTGGTGGTGGTATGAAAAGACCTTATTTTTTGGTTGTTGATTACGACTACAGCTTCCAAATTAATTTTCTCTTCTGTATCAATATCTCGTACTTCTCATGTACCAAGTAGGTTGTTGGAGGGTTGAATGAGTCTTTGCCTTCGCTTCCCCCATCCGCAGGAGTGAAAGTTGTATCGTATTCGGTGTTACTGAATCAGGTACTTGTACACTCTTCTCTGGAAACTGTAGTGCAATATTCGTCCTCTGAAGATAAGATGGATTAGGAACATTCTATCAACTAAGATTTTGCAAATTCTTACCAGTGCTATTATGAATCATGTTCTGATTATTAACAATCCGTGTTCCATCAACATTTATACTACACTGGACATCTAGTAGTCATATATGCACTTGATTTTATATCAGATCTACACCTACATATTTCCCAAATATCTCACCACAGTCTTCTCATTGAGATGTTATAGTTATCCTGTATCTTTCTCAATGATAGCATCACGTGTCCTGCAGTTGTGGCACATGTCGGTTTCATAGTTTTTGACCACACAAATTTGTCTCAGGGTCGCGGTAATCCTCAGCCGTTTCTTCCACCAAAACCTGATGATGTTGCAACCATATGCTATACAAGCGGAACAACTGGGACCCCCAAGGTTTTGCTTACATGAAATTTTATTGGTCTTCAAATCTGGAATAGTACTGTTTTTTGTTACATGTTTAGGCCGTCTATAGCATCTAAATTACTGTTTATGTTATCCTGTATGTCTCCCGGTCCTGCTCTTCTTCTGGATGAAATATGGTAAAGGGAGTCGTATTGACTCATGCAAACTTGATTGCAAATGTGGCTGGCTCCAGTTATAGTGTGAAATTTTTCTCCTCAGATGTGTAAGTGCTTTGCTTCTTTCTACTTATAGACTAATAGCAAAAGATATTCAATATTCTCATTCTTATCTATTACGACATGCATCTCTATTCTTAAATTACCATTATTATCTAGTCTTTGTTTCAACTAAATAATTGTAACTAATTTTGTCATAATCTCCTCTACTTTCCAGTTACATTTCATATCTTCCGCTGGCACACATTTACGAACGAGCAAACCAGATCCTAACAGTTTACTTTGGAGTTGCTGTTGGATTCTACCAAGGGGTATGGAAACTGAACTTCCTCCTTTTAGCCAACTATTTGGCATATATTTGTTTCTAAACGCGAAGGCAGAACGTTAGAATCTTTTTATTTATGATCTATCCATAGCTCCATCATAATGCTGTGATCTAGTCTTGGCTTATAGTCCTCCCTTGCCCCATCCTCAAATTCTTATTTATTTATTTAAAATTTTTTTTTTTTCTTATATTTATTTGATTGGACGAACCACTTGGGATTTTTTTTGCAGGACAATCTGAAACTACTGGATGATTTGACTGCTCTGAGACCTACTATATTCAGCAGCGTCCCTCGATTATACAATAGAATATATGATGGGTAATAATGGCTTCGGTTTGTTGATATGCGCTCTTTGCTGCTTTTCGTGATTCACTGAATTAACCGTAAAATTGCTGTTGCCAGTATCACTAATGCAGTAAAATCCTCTGGTGGGCTGAAGGAGAGGCTCTTTAATGCTGCCTATAATGCAAAGAAGCAGGCGCTCTTGAATGGTAGGTCCTGTTGTGGACATTAAATTTGTTTGCCATAATAGGCTTATGTACATTTTTTAAACAATCTATGTAATTCTGCAGCTTTGTGTTATAATTTCTGACACAGCTCAAATCATGTATACAGTTTTAGGCTTGATTTCCTTTGTTTTTGTTCTGTTGGTTCAGGAAAAAGTGCTTCTCCCATATGGGACAGGTTGGTATTTAATAAGATAAAGGACAGACTTGGAGGAAGGGTTCGTTTTTTGACGTCTGGGGCTTCACCTCTGTCTCCTGAAGTGATGGAATTTTTGAAAATGTAAGTTTCTCGCTTTTAAACACTGTGTTCTGTCTTATTATACAGTAGACGTCATCCCCAAGAATGAACACATTTTAGTCCCAACATTCTCTGGCTGTTGTTTCCTTAAAACTTCTTTTGACATTAGCTTGTGATTTTCCATTATCTTTTGATTTAATCTTGTGATATGACCACTCCAGATGCTTTGGAGGAAGGGTAACCGAGGGATATGGAATGACTGAAACATCATGTGTTATAAGTGGAATGGATGAGGGTGACAACCTCAGTGGACATGTTGGCTCTCCGAATCCAGCTTGTGGTGAGCTTTTTACTGACTCTGCGATAAGATAAAGAGAGTAATTTGGAACTAAAAATACAATTTATACCCTCTGTGGGATTTAACATGTATTCCTTTTTCAGAAGTAAAACTTGTGGATGTCCCGGAAATGAACTATACATCAGCTGATGAGCCCCATCCCCGCGGCGAAATATGCGTTAGGGGTCCTATCATTTTCAGAGGCTATTACAAAGATGAAGTTCAAACGTATGAACACCTATTAGAGGCATTGCAAATTCTTCATTCACTAACCAAAGTGTACGAGAAGGTTTAATCCTTTCAGTAAAATGTATTATTTTTCAGGAGAGAAGTGATTGATGAAGATGGATGGCTTCACACTGGAGATATAGGCCTGTGGCTTCCCGGAGGACGTCTAAAAATTATTGACAGGTTTTGTTCAATCACTTCGATTATTATTACTTTTGGGGTCTTGTTGGTATCTTTTTGTTAGTAAAACTTCCTCATTCTTTGAATAGGAAGAAGAACATCTTCAAATTGGCGCAAGGGGAGTATATAGCTCCAGAGAAAATTGAAAACGTTTATGCCAAATGCAAATTCGTGGGCCAATGTTTCATATATGGCAAGAGAAAAATAAAATTTATAAATCATTTTTTTCTTTATTCTCTCCCCATCTCATTCTCACCTGTTTCCATTTTTGTTCAGGTGATAGCTTTAATTCATCACTGGTCGCTGTTGTATCGGTTGATCCAGATGTGCTGAAAAGCTGGGCTGTTTCAGAAGGCATTAAGGTGATATATATATATATATATAAACTTCCTTCACCAGATTCTCACAATGTTAACATTTTATAACCTCTATAATAAATGCAGCATGGAGATCTGAGAGAATTGTGCAATAACCCGAGAGTGAAAGCAGCAGTTCTTGCTGACATGGACTCTATCGGAAGAGAAGCTCAGGCAATGCATCTCACAGAAACATTTTTTATTTTATTTATTTATTTCATCTTACTAAGAGAAGCTCAGGCAATGCATCTCACTGACTCAAATAAAAATACTGCAGTTGAGAGGCTTTGAGTTTGCAAAGGCTGTTACATTGGTGCTAGAGCCATTTACGTTGGAAAATGGCTTGTTGACTCCGACATTCAAGGTAAGTTCTGCGATACGAATATTCTGCATACGAACTTGCTTTTTAATTTGGGTTTGATTGGAATTTGCAGATTAAGAGACCTCAAGCAAAGGAATATTTCGCAGAAGCTATAACAAACATGTACAAGGAGCTTGCTGCTTCTGATCCCACTGCTAATAAAGCTTTGTGATGATCCTGTAATCGTTGTGATTAATAAAAAGCTCACACGTGAAAAGGTTATTATATAAAATGTACATCCCAAATTGTATTCTTTTTTTGTTCTTGCTACATATTTTATTGAATGCTAGTGAAGGTAATAAAGGTGCTACATTTTTCAAACTATTTTTACTCCCAATTCGCTCGTATTGCAGAATCTTCCTTCGTACTGTCATGAAAAGGACAATCTTATCTTATTCGCCACCGTTTTGTGGTTTTGGGATCTTATCCCCACTAACCGGTGGCCTCAATCTATAATCAACTAATCATTATCCAAAATACGCACTTATATCTATATAACACATCCACATAGACTATGTGTTTTGGGTAAAGCCAGATTCACACGCAATAATAAGAGATATGGTTTTTTGACTTTTCCGGCTTATAGGTATTAATATTATTGGAACCAAACCAAAAGGAATTTAGTCTGGTCTGGCTTAATTTGGTTTTCTACTTTTTTTATTCGATCTTGATTTTACATTCAATTGTATTATTTGGTGATATATCCGACCATGTCCAAATTAGCAAAATACAAAAGAGAAAGAACAAAAAAATATTGAAAATCTCAAATTTAAATTGCTTAAAGATTTCTTAACGTAAATTTACTTTATACATAGTAATAATAAATACAAAAAATTCTTAAGATGATCATTTTAACCAACTAATGTGATATGATTCATCGTAGTTTTCATTTGCTTTTATATTATTTTCGGGTGTGTTAGAAATCATGAAAAACAAAAAAGAGATTCGGTTAAATCTTAATCCTTATGTACCGTTTTTTTATTGGATCGGTGTGGTTAAGTACCCCTAATCTGGTGGTACAGCAAGATTTGACTGTGTAATGGGAAAGAGAAAACAAGATCATGATGATCCCAAAACAAGATTTACAGACCATACGATAACCTTAGATCTCGCGTCTGCTATCAAAAAAGACAATCCCAATTTTAGACAAGTCTGGATCTCAGTTTGGT
This sequence comes from Erythrophleum ivorense, assembly GCA_026724425.1. Taxonomy (NCBI): domain Eukaryota; kingdom Viridiplantae; phylum Streptophyta; class Magnoliopsida; order Fabales; family Fabaceae; genus Erythrophleum; species Erythrophleum ivorense. The sequence goes on from JAIUCV010000115.1 coordinate 2,636,407, forward strand.
CTGAGAACTCTGTCATCATCTCCTATAAATCTGTGATCTCATTTTGTCTTTTATCCAACAGCTTCTGTCATTTCAAGCAGGGTCTCTCTGTCTCATCTTTAAGCTTACAAAGACACACAACACACATACAAACACTAATTATATCTATATATATCTCTCTGTATATATACTGAGTTTAAGTGGTGTCTGATCGAGATTAACCAAACATGGCTGTTGTTGTTTCGGCTAATGGGAATGCTCCGGCTTTCGAAGCCAAGATGACTGTCTACGTCTTCGTCTGCGTTATCATTGCCGCCGTTGGCGGTTTGATCTTCGGTTACGACATTGGAATTTCCGGTTTGTTCTCTATCAAGAAAACTAAATGAAACTACCTTGTATCTCAAGTTATCTTTTGGTTTTCTTTAAGCTAATGTTAATTACTGACCTGTGATTTTAAAAAGGTGGAGTGACGGCGATGGACGATTTCCTGAAAGATTTTTTCCCGGCGGTGTGGGAGAAGAAGAAGCTCGCTCACGAGAACAATTACTGCAAGTACGATAACCAGTTTCTACAGCTATTCACATCGTCTCTTTACCTAGCCGCGCTCGTTGCTAGCTTCTTAGCTTCCGCTATCTGTTCTAAGCTCGGACGCAAGCCCACGATGCAGTTCGCTTCTATCTTCTTCTTGATCGGTGTCGGCCTCACTGCAGGAGCCGTTAACCTTGTCATGTTGATCATCGGAAGAATCTTGCTTGGCTTCGGTGTCGGCTTTGGCAATCAGGTATACATTTATATAATGAATCTTTACTTGGCAATGGCAGATCTCTAGAAATGACCTGACGTTACTGAAATTTACAGGCAGTGCCGCTTTTCCTATCGGAGATTGCTCCGGCACAGCTCCGAGGAGGACTCAACATTGTGTTCCAACTGATGGTTACAATCGGAATCCTAATTGCCAACATTGTCAATTACTTCACTGCCACGGTTCATCCTTACGGATGGCGTATTGCTCTCGGCGGAGCTGCTATTCCGGCGATTATCCTCCTCTTCGGTTCACTGATCATCTGCGAGACCCCCACGAGCCTCATCGAGCGCAACAAGCATGAAGAAGGCAAAGAAGCCCTAAGGAAGATCAGAGGAGTTGAAGATATCAACGACGAGTATGAAAATATCGTCCATGCATGCGACATCGCTAGTCAAGTTAAGGATCCTTACAGGAAACTGTTGAAGCCCGCGAGTCGACCACCGTTCATCATCGGAATGCTTCTCCAGCTCTTCCAGCAATTTACCGGAATCAACGCCATTATGTTCTACGCACCGGTTTTGTTCCAGACCGTTGGATTCGGAAGCGACGCAGCTCTTCTCTCTGCGGTTGTCACAGGAACCATCAACGTTCTTAGCACGTTTGTCGGGATTTACCTCGTCGACAAAACCGGCCGGAGATTCCTTCTTCTCCAATCTTCCGTTCACATGCTCATTTGCCAGGTCCTTTATAATCTCTCTGTTTCTTTGTTAATTAATAAGCAAGTAACTTGACGTAAGTTTCAAGTAATCGTCTTAACCTAACAATTCTCTTCCAAATGAAACAGTTGATAATTGGAATCATCCTAGCGAAAGATCTCGGTACAACGGGAACACTCGGGAGGCCACAAGCACTAGTGGTGGTGATCTTCGTGTGCGTTTTCGTGATGGGATTCGCTTGGTCGTGGGGACCTTTAGGATGGCTGATCCCTAGTGAGACCTTTCCTTTGGAGACACGTAGCGCAGGGTTCGCTGTTGCAGTCTCGTGCAACATGTTCTTCACGTTCGTGATCGCGCAGGCTTTCTTGTCGATGCTTTGCGGGATGAGATCGGGAATATTCTTCTTCTTTGCTGCTTGGATCATTGTGATGGGACTGTTTGCGATGTTCTTCGTGCCGGAGACCAAAGGAGTCGCCATTGATGACATGAGAGAGAGTGTGTGGAAGCCACATTGGTTCTGGAAAAGGTATATGCTTGAGGAAGATGATCGTCATGACGTGGAGAAGCGAAGTGTTTGAAATCAGTTCTCTGTTGATCTGTTTTTTTTTTTGTTTCTTTTTCTGTTTCTGTTTATGTTGCTTTCTTTTGCTGTTCTTGATTCTTTCGTACTTTTTTTTTTGGGTTTCGTGGGAGCAATAGTTAGTAGTTTCAATAACACCAACTTGTTGATTCAGGTTAGGTATTATCAATGAAATTTCCGCGAAAAATTCTCTCGCATTCTTATTTAGTTTACATTTTTTCATTATCATATTATGGCCACATCATCAAATTATATTCAAACATAGAAACCACATAATTAAGCCCTTGATGCAATCAAATGCAAGCTTTGGGGAGCGGTTTTGAAGTTTTACATTTGCAAAATAGAAAAATAAGAAATTCATTTTTCGTTACAAAATTTGCCTCTCTGTCTTGTATGTTTATGATTTACGGTTATGTGAAAAATAAAAGAAATATAGATTATCTGTTTTGATTGCTGTACCAATTACCAAACAAGAAATTCGGTTAAGCCGTGAATCATAAACCAAAACCTATTTGGACCACACAAACCTTCTGCTCTTATCAACGTCTTCCAATGTTTCTCTATTAAGACATACCAACACAGATTCATCGCTCACTCCCCTCAACATTTCTTCTCGCCAAGCCAAAATGAAAAATCATAAGATATTGAAGGGAGTGCAAGTTTCACAAACAAGGCACTACTAAAATAGCAACAACAAGAAAACAAAACAGCCCATTTTAATTTTTATATTTTGTTCTTTTTTAAAAAACTTTTTTTAAATTTCAAACTCTCTAGTTATTTTCAATTTAATTTATTTATCTTATGCATATTATTTGACAATATCTAGATTAAAAAAGGCAAAATATTTGACTATTAAATTATATGACGGGTTAACTTTTTTTTGTTAATAATCTTTCTTAATCTAAAAATAAGAATATTACTGACATACATTGGGGATTTGTTTATTTTTCCATCACACTAACATTTATATTGATCAAATTGAGTTTATATAGTCAAATTACAAAAGATTATACAGCAAAAAATGAAAGTATAATATCAAATAGTAGAATTCACGTTTTGGTGGTTTCTCTTCTACTATTAAGTGAATGAATATTAGCGGTTAGAGAATGCCCTAAGAGCACATGCAATGCACAACTCAAGAGAAGCTCAAAGGTGAAAAAAAAAAGGAAAAAAGAAAACAATTAATGAGGTGGCAAAGCTTTTTCTTTGAATCGTATCTGTAGGAAGAGGTTATAGATACGTCTCAAGACAAGCTTGACACATGTCCGCATTCGATTTGTCATCTTTTTGTTTTTTATTTTAAATAGTTTTCTTCCCAAAATCGATTATTTAAAGTAATTTTTGAGAGCTTTTACGCGTATCTGCATTGCCTATGCTCTAACTATGTACATTTACCAATTATGGTAGTTGTATTCTTGAAGACTCCATAACCTACGTTGAAGACATATAAGCCTATTCAGGGTCGGGTCTGAACCCATTCTAACAGTTTATTAGAATGAAACCACAACCTTTTTCTCTGAAAAATATAGGATCTATAATTTTATTTTTATTTTAGCGTAGAAAATTTAATTTCATAGCCTTAATTTCAGGTTTTGAATAGGACCCCTAAAATCTTCGGTCCAACCCGGTTAACTACTTTGATATCATTCTCAGTTGAGACGTCACTTCTTTTCCACTTTGTGACCCTACAAGTCTGACTCCGGAGGTCACTTCATGGTACCCAAAGATTTGCATAGCTGGAATTACAACTTTAGGGTACCTGAGCACAGTGACCACATGACGTACCAGCTGGTCCATGAGGGAATTCCTTCACCCATGCCACATGCCTAAGCCATGCCTCTGTTTCAAAACCTTGGAAGGAGAGAGACAATGACGAATTTTATGTAAGAGGAATGAGAGAGAAGAAGAAGAATACCTTGATGTAAAGGAGAGAGATATAGAAAAAGAAGAGTAGCTTTGATTTTTGTAATATTTTAGATAGTTTTTTTTTTTTTTTTTTTTTTTTTTTTTTTTTTGCTGTTGTGGTTGGCCACAAAGAAGAGTTACCTATGCCTTGATGTCATTCTTGTCTCTTTGTGTTGCCCAAATTTTTTAACTCTATCAGAGAAATGTGAGTGTTTCCGAATATTTTTCATATTTGCTACTTTTTCATATTTGCTACTTTAGCATGGTATGTCCTTATTCAAGTTAGTAGTATATACTAATCTCACATTGACCCTGGAGAATAGATATCGAATCTTTAAAACTCAGTTTTATCCTTTGGTTTCAACAAATGCAGAGCTGATGGTTTATGTTCTTATGGCTTTGTAACATTTTTTAATGTTTCTGTTAAGAAGCTTGGGTGATTTATAATCTTCTATCCCTGTGTTTGCCATGGGTTGGAGGCCCAGGTTCTATAGTTATAAGTGTAACTGGCCGCTCTGAAACCATGTTGCTTCCCACCTCTACCATTAGACGGGCTGGTTTGCATAATGAACCTATCTTCTCAGTTGGTGGCATTTCCATGTTTCTTCGATTTCTCCTGCGATCTTTCACAATATCTGTAAACTTTATAAAGTCTTGATAAAACTATGCTGAGAGATATTTATGGATGAGTGTTTGTCAATCATTCGGTTGCATGCACTTTTTAGTTTAGCAGAATAATTAAATTTTTAGTCAAACATATATTAGTCATGGTGATTTCTGTTTTGAGTCTCGTCTCTGTGTTCTATGACGAGCTGTTTGCGATGTTCTTCGCGCCAGAGACGAAAGGAGTTGCCATCGATGAAAATAAAACAAAATAGATTCTCTGTTTTGATTGCTGTACCAATTACCAAACAAGAAATCCGGTTAAGCCGGTGAACCATAAACCAAAAGCAAGAATCACACAACCTTCTGCTTTTATCAACGTCTTTCAATGTTTCTCTATTAAAAATACCAACAAAGGATTCGCTCACTCCCCTCAAGATCTCTTCTCGCCCAGCCAAAATGCAAAAACCTAAGATATAGAAGGGAGTCTCAAGTTTCACAAACATTGCAATACTAAAATAGCAACAACAAAAAGACAAAACAAAGAAAAGAGGAATGTGTCTAGTCGGGAAGTATTTGCTCGTTGTCTGCATCTCCTTCTGTCTCAATGGTAGGCTTTGAAGGTCCTGATCCAGGAGCTTGCTTCTTCTTTATACCACTCACTATGTCATCAATCCTCAGAAGCATACACGCCGCTTCAATAGCTGTCTTAAACGTTTGTGCCTTGACATTGTAGGCATCCCATATCTGATCACAAAGTTGAAAGTTTTTTAAGGTCTCAAGAAACATCACTTCACCAGAGGGCAAAGCTTTATTTCATATTTCTTACCTTGCTCTCTTTCATGTCAGCTATAGCACCAGTGTTCCCATCAATCCCAGTCCATGCATTCTCACCATTTGCATGCTAATAATACCAACAAAATCGAATCCATGAGAAGAAGATTCGGTATCAATAAGTGTCCAGATATGGGAAAAATGGTAGAAGTATATTATACCTTTCCTTGCAATGCTGTCATAGTTCTGATCACGTTAACACCACAGTTCTGAGCTAGAGTACGAGGAATAGCCTCAAAAGCTATAGCAGCTGCTTCATACGGCCACTGTTTCAACAACACTCGAAATTAGAGAGACCTCATTCAGCTTTGAAAAGATTACAACTTAGGCAAAGCGTAAAAACAATAGCAAACCTTTTCGATTCCTTCGATTGTTGCACTCTTCTGTTTTAAAGTGGCAGATACTGTTAATTCTGTGGCTCCACCGCCGGGAACAAGCTTCGGGTTCTTGATGATGTTTCTTGATACAGACATGGCATCCTATACGAAGAATGTATCATATGCTTATATGTTAATGACTTGACTGAAGATATCTTTAAGTTTAATTAAATACCATTCACACACCTGAAGATTTCTTTCAACTTCGTTGAGAAGATCTTTGCTTGGTCCTCTTAAGAGTACGGTACATGCTTTAGGCTCTTTGCAATCAACAATGAAGGCAAAGAAATCATCTCCTATCTTCTTGACCTCAAACAAGCCAGCGCCAGTACCAACATCAGACTCTTGGATTTCGTCAGGCCTGTTCACAATTACAGCTCCACATGCCTTGGCAATTCTGTTGTTGTCCGTCTTTCTCAGCCTTCGGATTGCACTAACCCCAGCTTTACTGAAATAGTGACAGGCCAAGTCGCTAAGTCCCTTCTCGGTAATTACCAAATCGGGCTTGAACTTTAGTATTTGCACGCAGATGTTCTCTATGTACTCTTCTTCCAGCTTCAACAGCACTTCCCAGTCCTCTTCTCTAACCAACTCAGCATTGGTTTGGTTTTCACCTTTCTTGTACTCAAGGGGGCAGTCAAGAAGAATAATACGTGGGTTGACAATCTTTCTCTTCATTTTACCAGGAGCAACTACGTCTTTGTTAAACATGACTCCCTTGAGAACTTTTGAGTCGTCCAACTGACCCCCAGGGACCTTCTCAACCTTAATGTACTTTTTAATATCCACCTCTCTCAATCCTTGTCCAAGATCAACACCAACGGTGGTAGTGGCATCAATAGCCAAATCCTAAAAGAGCCACGAACACTCATGTAAGAACTTGAGCAAAATACTTGTGACTTGAGAGAACTTAGTAGATAGCTTTTAATGTGCAGATGTCAAAATATATTGTCTTATAAGTGTACAATAGTTTATGATGTAAGATAGTGAAAAACACTGTGGTAAAAGCCAGCCCTGTGACGTAAAATGATATATGTTCAGTAATTAAAGTACTCACAGCAATCAGGTCACCAAATTGGCTAGTGAATTTTGTTCCTATGCAGCTCTTGACTAATCCTAGGACTGTTGCACCTGCAACACAAACATTATTTGTATCAGGAAGAGAAGTCCCTCCAACTTCGCTGAAAAAATATCAAAATCAAAGGTAGAGGTGGACTTACGGTCATTGACATCGATTGTCATAGCAATCTTGTCGAGGACAGCGATAGCATCCTCGAGAGCCTGGTTATAAGCTACAGAGAAGAAACATGTTTCAAATGAAAAAACAGTAAAAAAGTACAACACTGTCTAATGGTAACAAATAATACGCAAGTATACCTCGGCATATGACTGTGGGGTGGTAACTCTTCTCAATAAATGCTTCAGCAACATGTAACATTTCACCAGCTGTTGAAGAAGAGCAAAGAAAATCAGCGACGGTAAGAACAACAACAGAAAACAAAGCAGAGCCTATTACACTCTTCAAAGCAAACCTAGCGGCAGAGAACAACAAGAGAATCATCAGATATAATGTACATACCAAGAACAATAACAGATGTAGTCCCATCGCCGACTTCTTCGTCCTGTGTGCGGCTCAACTCAATCATCGACTGCAATCAACACAGAGAACGAACAAAATATCAGAAAAAGAACAGTGAGAAGACGACAAGGAAGTGCGAGAAAGGGAAGAAGAAAAACCTTAGCTGCAGGGTGAGCAACATCTAGTTCACGCAGAATAGCATTTCCATCATTAGTAACAACAATCCCTGAAAATAGCAAGAAACAAAGAGTTCAGAACTTAGAAGAAGAGAAAGGATCCACGAAAAAAAAAAGACTAAACAAAATCAAAACCAAAACCCACGATTATTTAGGGTTTATGTGCACAACTAACTCAGAAAGTGAGCTACACTAGCTCTGACAAAGGGAGAGTACATTGAATTACAAATCTGTAAAGACCGAATCTTTCAAAAGGCATAAACCCTAACCTAATCAATCCTCGTCCCATTGAAGATCTATAGAGAAGAGTAAACAGTAATAAGAAGATGCAAAAGCAGAGAAATATACCTCCACCAGCATCAAGAAGCATCTTTAACATAGAGCGAGGACCCAGTGTAGTCCGGATGATGTCAGCCACAGCCTGTAAGATTGAACATAGATCTATGGTGAAACCATGATTCGTAGCAGAGATAAAGCAAAGAGAGATAGAGAGAAGCAACAATTGAATTAAGTAGAAATAACATAGAATTTAATACCTTGGAAGCCTGAATGTTACCATGTTGGACCTTTGATCCAGATTCGCGCTTTAACGAGTCCTCTGAACATTTTACGAAGCAGTGACATTAACAACTTAGAACACAGAGCTAAGAGAATTGGAAAAAACCCAATACAGATTCAAAGGGGCGATACGAGATCTGCAGAAGAAGAAGTTACTCACTGAGAACAAGAACGTTGGAGTTCATATTTGCGATCTGGGCTTAAACGGAGAATCGGAGGAGAGAAGCTTAGTGACGGAGACGGAGCAAATTTAAAAAGAGGAAACTGAATCACCGCCGAGTGTGGAAAATGGTTAGGGTTCATTCATTTACTCTGCTCTCAAGTCTCTCTTTTTTTCAGGTCTGTGAAGCCCATAAGCCCATTTTAAATTTGATCAAGCTTATAGCCCATTTTAATTTTTATACTCTTTCAGTTTCAATATAAACTTGCTTTTCTTTTTCTTTTTATAATATATTTTAATTTTAGTGTTAGTTTAAGAGTTGTATATTTTTTCGTGTTGTATGTTTTTTTCTGTTAAAATTATCAAATATGTTGTTAATTTGAATCTGAATTTTTGTATTAAGTGATTCAAATTTTGCAGTATTGACTATTGATTATACTGTCTTTATTTATTAATAATTAAAAAAATACAATAACCAAACACATGTCCAAACAATAAAAATATTACATCATGGTTATGTTATAACTGTTATCCCTAATATACTAAAAGAGAAGCATTTTTAAAAATTAACATTTCTCTCATGTGGTAGTAACAACTTTGCCATGTTGAGATGTCATCACCATGTTCATTTTCAAGACAAATCTAAAAGAAAGAATAACAATTTAAATGTAGTCATTTGATTTATTATTTTATTATACTATAGTCATTTGATTTTTATGTTTTTCACTCAATTTTATCATATGTAATTTAGGACTATGATTAATGTTTTATTTTGTTTTTTACCTTTTTAAAATATTATTTAAAATGTTTAATTTCCACACTGTAAAACGAAGATAAGAACCAAACCATCAAATTAATATGTCGTATAAGATTTCGAGTTATGTAAATAGACATCTTTAAGTTAAAAAACATTAGAGTAAAATATTACCCCGTGCAGGGCGCGTGTCCAATCCTAATACCAACTTAATCCAGAATCTGAATAGCTCCAAACTTTTATATACTCTTGAATAAAATATTTTTGTGGTTCCAGTTTAACAAAAAATGAAAAAAATACATTTATGGATAGACTTCAAAATCATGTAATGACATTATGTAGAACCCAAAACAAAGAAGTGTGTTGTGTTGTTGACAGATCACATTTGCAATATTTACAAATTTGTTTTTGAAATTTTTTCTATATCATCATCTAAGATTAAATTTTTTTCTAAATTTTAGATTTGGAATATCGATAGATATAAGAAAAACATGTATAAGCTTTTAGTAACACCAAAAATCTACTTAGAATTTATATTAGGAAATTTTCTTAATTTAAGATAATGGTTTAAATTATATAAATTATAAATAATTATCTTTTATTTAGTATCAAAATTCCTTTGATTTGATATTATCGCTAGTTTTTTTAATTTTTTAACCTTTTTGCAGATTCTAATTGATAATGCATAAAACGTAAATATTTGATTATGGTATTATCTACTCTAATTTTGGTATTATCATCTATAATTGAAACATATATTTTTAGAGTTTTGGAGGTGGCACATGAACCGCGAAATTAAAAAGAATCGATTGTTGGTTTAAGTGAACCAAACATTGGTTTGATTTAAGTGATATTTTAGATTACTAAATTAACCTTTACTATACATGTTTCCAAACAGATTTTATTCGTAAAAATAGATGGTTTTTTTGTCCAAAAAAAGAGATGTACTTCTCAATTAATAATAAAGAGATATCTCTCCATTTCAATATAAATATCTTTAAAATTATTGCACATGAATTAATAAAATAAATTAAGATTTCTGAAATGCTCATATTTGATATAATAAATCGTTTAATTCTTTTGTTAATACACTAAACAAATAAAGAAAAAACTGAAAATTTACTCTAAATTATGCATTAGAAATCTAAAATTACACTTATAATCAAACAAAAAAATCTATACTATATAAAAGTTGAGGCTAAATGCCTCTAAGGGTGTCCACATCAGCTTTTAAATTTTTTAAACCAATTAAATTATGCCAAATCAGTATCTATAAAATTAAGAAATTTTCCAAATTTTAAACAATCAATAATATTTTTCTATATCATCATCTAAGATTAAGAAATTTTCCAAATTTTAGATTTAGAAAATGATAGATATAAGAAAAACATGTATAAGTTTTTAGTAACACCAAAAATCTACTTAGATTTATATTAGAAAAATTTCTTAATTTAAAATAATGGTTTTAATTATATAAATAATCACTAAAAAATTTTAATAAATAAGAAAGAACAAATTTATAAAGCATATATATATATTTTATATGTAGACACTCTAAATAACTTATGTATCGATATCAAATTAAAAAAAGCTTATGTTAAAATTAGTTTACAAATTTCAATATAAAATTAATATTTTACAAGAGGAATGGAGCCATGTAGAATTTTAATGGTGGAGAATAACCTAGACAAATAAGAAATAAAAAAAGTTGAAGAAAAAAACAAACACAAAGAAGAAGAGTAAGAAGATAAAACCGAAGAAAAGCGAAAACAAATTGTAACATCCGTGAACCAGAAAGTTGTTTTGGAAGTGGTGTTGGACGATGCTAGGGGTTCGGGAGTAGTTGGCACATGCTCTTAGAGGTGTGAATTGAGGATTGGCTGTGCATGTTCTTGTTTGATTGTTGTGCAGTCGGTCTAAGGTTCAAGCATCGCGAAGAAAGTGTGTCAAATTCTTCTGAACGACTAGTATCGATCGACACCCGAAGGGTGTCGATCGACACCGGTTATCGGGTTTGATTTCCGGTTTAAGTCGATCGATTTGCATTTGGGTTGGTTTGGTCGATGGGTGTCGACCGACACCAAGGAAGGGTGTCGATCGACACCGGTTATGGTGAAATCGACCGGTTTGATTCAAGTCGGCTGGTTTTGGGCTGGTTTGGGCGAGAAAAGCCCTAGACTCGCGATAAAAAGCTTGTGGCCGCAGGAATAAGTCACTTTTCGAGTTTCAGAGAGAAAAAGGTGATTCTAAGGTGATTTTGGGAGTTTGGAGAAGTTTTGTGGAGTTTCTGAGGCTTGTGGTTGTTGTTCCTTCTCCTTTCCTTCTTTTCAATTCCTTTTCAAGGTGAGTGCGTGACTGTAGGCCCGTTGATCAATAGAGATTGTTTGATTTCGAGTTTTGGTTGTGTTCTTGAGTTGTTTATGCTGGATTTCGTGTTTTGATAGTATTGGGGCGTTGAAAACCCCTAGATTTTGTGTTATTGCGATGTTGGAATGTGATTTTTCGTAGCTTCTGGTTTCTGGGCGTCGAGCCGGTGTCGAGCGACACTCGATGAGTGTCGATCGACACTCGGAAGGCTGGCGTCGATCGACACCATAGAGGTGTCGGTCGACACCGACCTGGGTGTCAGGAAACGTGGGTGTTTCCTGACAGGGAATGTTTATATTGTTGAGTATTGTTGAGCATTGTTATGGTTGTTGTTTATTGTGATGTTTTGTCTAGTGTTTGACGTAATTGGCCTGTAGGCAGGATGATCCACTCACTAAGTATTTATGATAATACTTACGCATCTCTATTCCAATGTGATGCAGGTAACAGCAATGTTCTTCCGCGGAAAGAGACCGAGAGAAGAGGATGATGAGATTAGGAATTTGATATTGGCATTGTTGTTGTGGTTGACCAGAAATTCTTGAGTTTAGGGTGTTAGACTTTATTTCAATAATGTAGCAAACCGGTTTAGGTTGCTAGAGTTATTCTTTATTGGTTATTGTTGAACGGTTATTTATGATTTAATAATATTATTGATTCTTTTGAGAACTTCCGCATTGTGTTGTTGAATTAGCTGTTGAGGATTAATATTTATGGGAATATTAATCTGGGCTAATTATTTAATAAAAAAAAAAAAAATTTGGTTGTTTCACAAATATATTGAATTGCGAAGACAAAATAGAAAAGAAGGCAAAGATTAATAAGAAAAAACCAGATAAAAAACTTGCGAAGAAAAATTTGAAGAGGAAATAGAATAAAAACGAAGGAGAAGAAACCAAACAAAAAAAAAAACTTGCAAAGACCAATCTATAGAGGAAATCGAATAAGAACGAAGGAGACAAAACCAAACAAAAACAAAAAAATAAGAATAAAAAAGAAGCGCGGAGACGAAGAAAAGCAAACGCAAAAATTAGTGAAAATGAAGAAGAAACCATATAAGAGAAAAGACAAAGAAGAAATCAAAACAGAAGAGACTGAATAAGAATGAATCAAAGAAAATTAAAAAACATAAAAACAAGAACGTAAAAGAAAATGAAAAACAATAATATATGTCGATTAGATTCTCTTCATTTTGGTTTTATAACCCTAGAAAACCTACCAAAATATTAGCTTATCTTCTAACTTAAATTTGTTTATACGTACATTTTCATTTTTAAGTTTGATTTGGTGTATCAGATAATGAAAATATGTTCTACATAGGATTAAAAAGATTTATGCTAAAACATGTACAAAAGCAATAGAGTGAGGAAAAAATTAGAAACGGGAATCCAATACAAAGAAGAAGAAAACAAATCTAGCAAAACATTAGCATTTTCGATGAAAATAATTTATCATAGAAGAAACATAAGAATAAGAACCAAAAAAACAAAAAGAAAATGAAGTAAATGAAGTAAATGAAGAAAAGGGAGGACGAAGATAGCAAATAACAAAGCCATAAATGAAACAAAAAAGATAAGGCTAGAGAAGGAAACCAAATAAAAAAATAAAACCGAAAAATAAGAAACTGACAATATACGTAACTATATCTCTATGATTGCATAAATTTAATTATTTATATTATTATTAGACATTGCTTATTACATGTGTGAATATGTAATTGTACCATCTCTAGCTTAATTTTGTTTCCGTGTATCTTTTTCATTTTTAAGTTTGGTTAGGTGTATCACATAATTAAAATTTTACTCTACATAATATTAAATTAAAGAGAACTACAATAAAACTATTTATAAAAGGTATCAATACCTGGAGAATAATCAAGAAAAGTAAAGAGAATAAGCTAAACAAAAAAAATATAGCAAACTCCTAGCAACTTCGACCGCATGAACTAATTATAGAAAAAACGGAAGAACAAGAACCAAGACGAGGATAAAAATAAGAAGAAACAATAAGAAAAAGCGAAGATAATGATATTAAAGAACGAGGACAAAAGATAAACAGAAAAATAACAGAGATGAAGAATGAGACCGAATAAGAAATTGTAAGGACAAAGAACTGAAAAGGAATGAAGACGATGAAGAAAAAAAAAACGAATAAAGAGCGAAAATAAAGAAAAAAAGAAAAAAAAACTAAAAAACTAAAAAACATGAAACAAAAGAAGAATAATAAGAACATTGATTCACTACAATCAATCATGCTACGGACGAAAAAAGCTTATAAATAAAAATATTTAATCATATTATTAATACAGACCCGCGCGTAGCGCGGGTGAAAAACCTAGTTAAAGTTAAAATGACACTTATTAAATAGGGGGAGTATTTTTTTTTTTCTTTTAACATTTTTAGGTTTCAAACTAGTTAGTTATTTTCAATTCAATTTATTTATTTTATGCATATTATTATTTGACAATATCTAAATAAATAAAAAACAAAAATTAACAGAAGAAGTCAAAGTACAAGGGCGTGAGTAGAGTCTTGCTAACAAGGGAATAGACTTCTCAAGCATAGAGCTGGAAACACTTCCGGAAGGCTTCTGCGAGCATCTACAGTTCACGAGCATCACGAGCATCTACAGTTCACGAAGCATATGGAACATGCTGGACACTTTATGGTGAAGAAATAAAAGCAGCTAGAACTTTTATGTGGTGAATATATTGTTTGTTTTTTCATTGTTGATTAGTGACATACATTGGTGAATTGTTTGTTTTTTCATCACATTGAAATTTCTATTGATCAAATTGAGTTTACATAGTCAAATTACAAAAGATTATACAAAAAATATATCTATATAATATCGAATAGTAGAATTCTCGGTGGTTTCTCATTTACAACAAAGTGTATATATAGGTGTTAGACAATGCACAATTTATCCGCATCCACCAATTACGATAGTAAGATTCTAAACAAATATATAGAAACCAGTTTTTAAATTGCCTTGATGAGTTTTCTGATATTTTCTCTGAGTTTTGAAATTGCCTTGATGAGTTTTAAAGTTGCCTTGATCTGTTCTGACATTGCCTTAATGAGTCCCGACTTTTCTTAGCGTGATCTATTGTAATTGTGATTACAGAAAACATTTTTGATGAGTTTTTAAATTGTCTTTTATGAATTCTAATATTGTCTTGATGAGTTTGGACTTTACTTAGCGTGATCTCTTGAAATTGTGATTACATGAATCAGTCTTATGATGATGTCTGAAGAACAAAGAGCTCACGAAGGGAAGAACATAAAACCACATATACAGCTGAAGAAAGATTAATCTTCCCATAAACTTTGGTTGATCGGTTTGCTGCATCTCTGATCCTAAAAACTGTGAGGTTGTTATATTCTCGAAGCTTTAAAGACTTACAAACCCACTCAACAAGGCATTCATTTCTTCACAGCTTTTAGCATCTTTAGTGTTAAATATCAATTGTTGGATTTGAATTTATTGCAAAACTCAGCGGCCTCCTTGGGGGAAAAAGACAGTTATTAGTAATGGGCCTAACTCACGCCCAAAAGCTAGCTCAAGAGTGGAGAATTGCCACATCCTATATATATTAGTTAAGAAGTGTTCCCACTTTCGATGTGGGATTTTAACACTCTAATAGGCCACCTCGAGATGAGGGCGGGACAACGCACCATCATCTCGGAAATACCACAACAAGACGGGCCACTTATATGGGCCACTTTAAATGTGGGAAACCGTTTTTCTTGTGGGAAATCGCTTGTTGGGTTAACCTTGGGCTCTGATACCATATTAGTAATGGGCCTAACTCACACCCAAAAGCTAGCTCAAGAGTGGAGGATTGCCACATCCTATATATATTAGTTAAGAAGTGCTCCCACTTTCGATGTGGGACTTTAACACTCTAATAGGCCACCTCGAGATGAGGGCGGGACAACGCACCATCATCTCGGAAATACCACAACAAGACGGGCCACTTATACGGGCCACTTTAAATGTGGGAAACCGTTTTTCTTGTGGGAAATCGCTTGTTGGGTTAACCTTGGGCTCTGATACCATATTAGTAATGGGCCTAACTCACACCCAAAAGCTAGCTCAAGAGTGGAGAATTGCCACATCCTATATATATATATTAGTTAAGAAGTGCTCCCACTTTCGATGTGGGACTTTAACACTCTAATAGGCCACCTCGAGATGAGGGCGGGACAACGCACCATCATCTCGGAAATACCACAACAAGACGGACCACTTATACGGGCCACTTTAAATGTGGGAAACCGTTTTTCTTGTAGGAAATCGCTTGTTGGGTTAACCTTGGGCTCAGATACCATATTAGTAATGGGCTCTAATAACAGTAAAACGAATAGAAACGATTTCGTGGATTATTATTGCAACGGAACCTTTATCAAACAAAAATTTTGCAACGGAACTTCCAAAAAAAAAACAAATTACTGTATGATATAAGAGTATAAGTGAGAGTCACCATCTCACGAGCTTAAACCCCCAATTTATAGTTGGCAACTTGCAATGCACGTGATTTTTGTATTTCCAAACAAATATTCACACATTGTATTTAAATAATGATGACCGTATTAGTGGTTATGGCACTTTGATTAAATGGCTTTGCACTAATATGTTAATCTTCCAACTTACCAAGAATCTTCTGGTGAGATGTATAGGTAGCCATCACTACAATTCCATGTATTTTGAAGTAATTTCAGATTTAAAACCAAATTGTCTTTTTATACGAAGATTGAATATTCAATTTTAGAATGTCGTCTACTCCAATAGTTAGTATCAAAGCTCAAACATTTAGATCATTATGATTGACTTGTAAGATATATGGATAGAGCACTCAAGCAAAAATTACCAATATGTCATACATTTACCCTCTCGCCTCCTTTCTTGAAACTCCAATTTGTGAATGTCATCAGCAGCATATCAGTTTTTTCCACGGAGGCAAAGGATGAGCTATTAATAATACTTTGTTTCTGTATATATCACATTTAAATTTTGAACTTGTAAAAGAAATCTTCAATCATTTTCTCTAAATCAAAACTAAAACTCTAAATCTTGAGCATACAAATTCTTCGTAGTTACTGTTAAACCTCTTGTTTGCTTTTGAAAAAAAAAAAACGATAAAGCTATTGGTCGTTCAATCTCAAATACAATTTTTAAGTCTTGGTTTGGTTGACCTTAAATTTGAATTCATCTATATATTTTTTTGGCTCAATACTTCAATTAATGTTTCTGGTATTACATAATATTATGTGTAGTTTGGCAAAGAAAAACACATCACATATTTTTTTGCTACTAGCTCCATGAATACATATACCATGTTATTTTCTCTAACACATGTGTGACATATCGTACCGACCTTCCGAATGCATTTGCATCATCTTCTCACTTAAATCATTTAAGTTATTTACTAAATAAAGTTTGTCCAAGGTTATTTTCCAAATTAAAACATATAAAATTTTTGGCCATTCGGCTGATGAATCTTTTAAGTTTTAAACTATGAATTGCGGATTCACCAATGGAATATAACCACTAAAATCTCGTACGACTCTTGATATGATAAAATACTCATTATAATTAAAAAATAATGATTTGTTGTGCTATAAATAGCGAATCCTCCTGGTGCAATATCTCTCAAATCCTTCTTACCACAACGCTAGCTATAGAGAAAGAAACAGAAAACGCATAGGAAATACCCAAAAAAAACAATGGAAGGGTTTCTTCGCTTCCTTGTAGCCAAAGCCATCTTGTTGGCTTTATCATCTTCGTTCATATCTTGCTACGATCCAAGTCCTCTTCAGGACTTTTGTGTTGCTGTCGATGACGCTAATGGCGGTAATCTCTATTTACTATAGTTCTAGTTTAAGTTGTGATATACTATTACTATGTGTTAATTAAAATTTTTAAACTAGAAAGTTGACGTTATGGTTGTCTCTTGAACAAGAAGTCATTTAATAGTCTTGCTAATTCACGGCTCCTAAGAATTCGATTAATGCTCTATCTGTCCAACATGTTGTACAACAAAACAAATTACGTACTACAGTAAAAAGTACGAAGTCATTGGTCGTAACAGCAACAAGCTAGACACGTACGATCTGTACATAACATGTCGATGATGCAACAATTAATATAGTAATTTTTTTATCTTTTTTCTTTTCAGTATTCGTGAATGGAAAATTCTGCAAAGACCCAAATTACGTGAAAGCCGAAGACTTTTTTACTTCCGGACTAAACATCCCAGGAAACACCATAAACCGCGTCGGCTCCAACGTTACCAACGTTAACGTCGACAAAATCCCTGGACTCAACACCCTCGGAGTGTCTCTTGTCCGAATTGACTTTGCCCCGGGCGGTCAAAACCCGCCACACACACACCCACGAGCCACCGAGATACTCGTCCTTGTCGAAGGAACGCTCTTAGTCGGGTTTGTATCATCCAACCAAGACAACAACAGACTGTTCTCTAAGGTTCTTTACCCCGGAGACGTATTTGTGTTTCCCATCGGAATGATTCATTTTCAAGTGAACGTTGGGAGGACGTACGCTGTTGCGTTTGCTGGTCTTGGAAGCCAAAATCCAGGAACGATCACAATCGCAGACGCAGTTTTTGGATCGAAGCCTTTGATTATGCCGGAGATTTTAGCTAAAGCGTTTCAGCTGGATGTGAACGTTGTTAGATTTCTCGAAGCAAGGTTTTCTTCTAAATATTAATCGTCATTATTATTAATAAATAAGTATAAAGTAATCATGGGATAAATGTATCAAAATATGAATAAGTGGCCTGATGTGGTTACAACTTACAAATATGTAAATATATAGTGTGTGAGAACTAAAATAAAATAGTAAAGACGTATGATGTGTTTTTACAGCTCGATAGTAATAAAAAAAGGCGTGTGAATAAGATTATTGGGTAGACTTGCAGTCGAAGGGAATAAGATTATTCCCAAAAGATTTTCTTAAAGAATAATAAAATATTTTTGTAGGTTTTGAACTTCCCAGGACTAGAGATTTTCTGAAGTGTTTAGACGGTCTAGTTCTTCCTACCGATGTAACCTGTGGGCTGTGGCAGTCTAACATGTTAATACATTTTTTTTGTTTTTAATTTGTCTAGATCTAGTTTAAGTTATTTTTCTTGAAGTAGAATGATTCTAGATTCGGGATTGAACATCAAAAGAAAACATCCGTAATGTTTTGTTCAAAAGAACCAAAAGACCAATTCATTGTCAATCTATAATATTTGTTTTTTCCAGTTAGTAAATATTTTACCGAAATGGTATTTTCTAGAAGAAATAAACTTGTGAGGGATAGATTTGAGAAGAGGTAACTGCTAAAATAATTTGTAAATCTGAGACGAGCATTGCTAAGCAAGCCTGAGGGAAGGTAGATGGAGAATTATCACAGCAGATCAGCTTGATCTGCTAGCTGTACAGATCATTCTAGTCGCAAAGATCTCCTGAGAGGCAATTGCTTTACATCACATTTGTCCAAGTTGAAAACACCCTTGGTAGATGATGATTCGACTAAATGAAAAGGGAAATCCGAACTTGGAAAACCATTCAGTGCTGATTCCTTTCCGTCCCTTGCATTCAGATGCCTAGTTAGTGACAGCCTCGCTCTCTTAGCTTTTGTGTTAAAAGTCTGAACCATCTTTTGAATCAGATGGCGCAAAACCTTCTAGACATGCATATCCACTTGTTACCACAGTTCTTGGAACTCAGAGAAAATTGACATTCTTACTGGAATTACATCTCAAGTTATTAATGACTCTAGTCAAGACATCTTTTAGTAGATTTATATATGAGGATCCTCACTCATATGACCCATCAAGCAGCCATCTCCTAACATATCTCTATCTCAGATTTGCCAAGCATCCTCCTTACTAACTCACTGCGTTTTGTAATGAACATCACCTTAATTTAGACCAGGATATAGGTACCTGCAATTATATATATAATAATGTAATAATAACAAATAACCAAACAAGTTCGTTAAGTATCCATGCAAGAAGACACAGAAATAAGACAGGAAGCACAACCTATTTTCATTAATCAGTCTCTGACTCAACCTATTTTCATGATTGTATCAAGGCAAAAGTAGGCATGAAATGTGCTCAAGGTTCTTATCTTTCCAACAACTACATTTGCTGGTTGATAAAGCAAGCATCAAACAGGCATAGTGAAACTTGAGATTCTAATACCACTATCCCTTTCACTATATGCTAAAACACCAAAAATTGCATAAAGTTCCTTCAGGGGAAATGGAAATCCACACAAAATTAGAGGGAAAACAAGCTAATCTAAACACAAGCAAGCGCAACATAAGATTCAAACATACCAGAACATGAAATCATGTATATATATATATATATAAACATAAATAAAATAACAAAAATAGGACAAGAAAACCCATCAGACATCAACAGAGATAGCATACAAGAGTTTGGAGCGATACAAGAGAGGATCGGCTGTGGGTGCGAGGATAGCACTGGACCACACAAGGCTGCCCACCTCATCCCATCCCCCATCATATCTCACATAGCGCTCCAAGGAAATCTCGGAGCTCTTCTTGCGACCAGGAGGACCAACGAGTTGGTCCCAGAAGACGAGGATCTTCCGACCGAAGCTGGTCAGTTTGGCCCCGGGAAGTATGTCTTCAAGGTTTTCGCCGGTCTTGTAGGACTCCCACACTCTTGTAATCTCCCCACACAAGTGGACCACTCTCGAATCATGGAGCTGATTCTGCAGACACTGCATTGCCAAAAATTCCACCTTCCTCCAATCCAACCCCACTCCATCACACCTATCCAACTCCCCTGGCTCACACCAATATATACACCCGTCTTTACCGCAACTGAGTAACAATCCCTTGTCATCTGTCACACACCAATCCCTTTTGATCTTTTCCTTTTTAGAAAAAGACCAATCCTTTTTTCCTCTTCCCCATTTACACTGCCCCGGCGAGTAGAAGAAGCTTTTGTTCCCTGCATCTGCGACGTAAACCTTGTCATCTATCAACACACTGTCGCGGATCAAATCCATTCTAGGGCGTGTATCTGGATCCGGATCCGGATCCGTATCCTCCTCCGGCATACTTGGCAGGGCAGCCCAAGTTTGCGTCTTTGGATCAAACACCTCTCCCCATTCCGAGGATTTCTTGTCGTCCTCGCAGCCTCCCAACACGTATATCTTTCCGTCCACCACGCGAGCTCCCGGGGAAGCACGAGCCACTCTCATGGGGCTCACGCGGCGCCACGTGTGATACCGGCAGTCCAGGAGCAAAACACCCGACGTGGGCTTGCCGTCGACCAATCCACCCAAGTGCTAAGGGAGACCAATACCTTATCTACAATTTACAAGGACAAGGACTTTTGTAAGATCAAACTTAACAAAGTAGCCATATTGATCAGGAAAAAAAAAGTGTGTTACTTCGTGTGATCCTTTGGACATGTTCGACTCAAACTTATTTTCAGACGCAAGAACAACTTCTCGAAACACTTGACGAGTTCCAACAGTTAGATCTGTCCTAAAATGACTTGTGCACCCGACACCTTGAAGTCAGACGGTACTTCTTCCACGCTCACCGCCTTTACCTTACCGTCTTCAATATTAGCCGACCATCTGCACATCAACAACACAAGCCAACCAATCTGTAAGATCAACGGTTCATGGAAATGAATTTTCTACAAATGGGCCTCTCAGATAGAGGCCCGAGCAATGCAGCAGAGAGATCCTTGTCTAGCCTTAAGATTTTATGGAATTTCTCATCAAAATCTCCATAAAACTCAATCTGATATTTACAAGTTTGAAAGAGTCAATGCGCAGGCATGTAAAGATGTAAAGCTATCCGAACAAAGATATACTTTTGGCATAATGACAAAGACATTCAGGCAAAGGAAGGAACAAAGAGCATACCTCTGATAGAATATATATAGAGAGAATCAAATATTTTCTCATCAATTGATGTGAATGTAAGCTTGACACCATAACAATGTGAACTAATAGAGTTCGATCTACAACAGATATAGATTAATATCATGACGTCAACAAGAGTTTCATGCTAAAGGAGTTTAAAAGTTTCCTTAATGATCCATCTTCACCATTAAATCCTTAGACAACCAAATCACCAATGTAAAGTTACAAAAATCAAATTCTCAGATGGTAAGACGAATCAGGGAACTTACTGCATCTTTGGCACCAAGCTTCTCTGCCCAGCCAATTATAATAGCAAAGGGATCATTAACAGAGAGACAGATGACGGAATCAATGCCTTTGGCCTTCAACTTATCAATATGGCTCTTGTAGCTAGGCACATGCTGCTGTGAACAAACCCCCGTGTAAGCCCCCTGAACACAGAAATCGAATTATCCGGATCAGAGCTTAGACACCTGATCAAGACATAAGCAAGATTGAAAACATAGTAGTTTTCTTACAGGGAGACCAAAGATGACGACTTTCTTCCCTGCAACATATTCCCCCACAAGGCCATGTCAGAAATTGAAATTCCAGAAAGAAAGAAAAAAGAAAAAGAGAGATTTGACCTTGAAGATATCTGTCAATGGTGTGGTGGAGAATTTGGAGGAAACGCCTTCGTCCCAGCTGCGAGCTTTCTGAGTTCTATCTAACACATTATTTGTTGTGTTCCTCGTCACACGGTTCCTACGCGTGGAGGGACACAAGGAAAGACGCAAATATGGAGAGAGAAGACGAGAAGACCAATATGTTGGTCAACATGAATGTTAGACTACAAAGAATTGGTATCACCTAAAAACCACACTTGTCTGTTCTTATTTCGACTTTTAATTAAATTTGGTGTTAGAGTGTTAGTGTGTTGGAGAATCAGTAGTTTAAAAAAATTATTTTGGTGTTCTTGATGGAGGCTTAGACAGCATCTCATCATTAAGTTAACTTAGTGATGCAATCTCTAGAGTTTTCATAACGGCGCCTTTTATCAAGTAGACAAACCTTTAGCCTAAAAATCAAGAACACTTTATTAATGAAAAAATGAAATGATATTAACTTATTAATGTTAGATACTTAGATACGATCTGAAATCAAATTAAACTCGGAGTTACTCTAAAAACTAAGTAAATAAGCACAAAAGTTCATGTCTCCTCTAGTCCCTCTATACCATCTTGTCTTGATTTCTGTTGCCTCATTCTGTCCCTCTCCTCCAACAACTTTATCTCTTAGCCTCATCCTCCTCTATAGTCTTCTCTAAGTTAATGCAAGGCTTCTTTGATGTAGATTGCAGGTTAAGTGCATCTCCAACTTCTTCTTTGCGCTTAGATGAAGTGTTGCAAAAGTGACATGATTATCCTGGAGCATACATAACATGTATCTTAGAAATCAAATCTACTCTGAAAATATGATCTTAGAAAAATCGTTACCCTGTCAACATATATAAATGATGATGAGAGGTTAATTCCCAATCTCCTGCAAAATAAGGATGATCGATCATCAGCATGCTTGATATGACTAAAACATAGTTACTTTGACATAATAATTTTGGATCATCCTCTTCGCCCCTTCTTCTTAAGATATAGACCTATATTTTAATTGATAATTGACATTGAATTACTTTGAAATAGTTAAACGTATCATCAAACAGGCTGACCATCCATTAAAATCGAAACATAGCACAGGGGAATATAGACATATCAAATTTATAGAAAAAGATTTACCTTATGAAAGGCAAGCATGCAATCTCTAGAATTTTCATATGTTTCGTTTGTTATCGAACAAATAATTGAAAAGATGGTATTTAAGAGATGATATAATTGATGGGGGCTAACCATTGATAGTGACTTTCAATATACCATAAGCATATGTTGGTAATTGGTTCGGGATTCAAGAAAGAGCTTTTGGTTTGTTATCCTGAATACAATAAAAACAAAAGATAATCAGTAAACATGAAATATATAAGAGGCAAAACATATATGTTTTCATTAAGTAATAGTAATCTAAGCGGCATTCTTCATTACTTCTATGTCGGATTGAATCATTTCTGTTGTTTCTCCCGATCTAATTGGGTTTTGCTTCCACAGGTGAAAAATCTTCGCTTGAATTCTCCACCGGTTCTCAATAGCTTCACGTCTTAGAAAGGGTAACCGAAAGAACATTAGCCATGATTCTACTGTATTTTCTATTTCTTCCAAATTGTGAGGTATGTGCTCATATGTCTCACGTTTACCATGTATTTATATATTTTAAGAGATTGTTCATTAGGTTTAAAATCATTGAATTTCGAATATACTTGATGAGCTAAGATTACGCTATTTGATATCTAAACCATTCTATTTCTGTTATTAGAAGATACATGTTACCAAAATTCTTGTTATTGATTTACCATATAATATAGGAATATCTCTACTTAATTGTTTGGATTGCTGAGCGACTTACCTTGTTTATCGCTGTTTACTATAATTTCAGAATTAATAGTTGCCGTTTTATCAGCAGTGATTATCACACTGAAATTTCTAATAACTCGGATATTACGCCATTAGATTTCCTCCGAGATTATTGCGACCGGTTTGATTCAGAAATTAGGTAGTGCAAATCAGATAATCCGGTTTATTTTAAGTTGCTACAACCCGCGTTTTTTACCATTTCTCCCGGGTCGGTTTATCCGTTCAAGCACATGTGTTATATTCAACCCGTTAATATTTCGCGGATATCCCCGAGTTATACTTGTTTCCAAACATTGCTTCCTTTGTTATTTGCAGTGGCATTCTCGTTATTAAAAGTTTTATTTGGGGTATCTCCAAAAAGATATGTCTCAAATAATATATTAGAGATTATCAGTATTTGGATCTACGAGACTACGATCGTCGTTGTAAAACTTGCAGTCGTTAAGGATTTAAAAAGTGAAGTAAACAAAGTTAAGAAGTTATCTACGATCGACCAGAATGACAGTTAGTGACTTATTGTTTACGACAACCATTATTGATTCAGCTTTCTAGTTTAAAAAAATTAATTTATACATAGTAATAGTATATCATATTAAGGATTCATATTATACGATAGCAAATAGAGTTTACTGCAATATACGAGGTTCAAGGTCAGTCGACTTGGCCAAGTTCGTCGCCGATGGCTTCTCCGTTAATCCCCTGCCATGTTACAAGTGTATTCATCCTTGTCTCGTTTAAGTTCATGGGTTTAGTGATATGGGCCTATTTTGTAAAATGGGCTCGAATGTTGTAAGTTGTAAGTGTTGGGCCTATTCGTGTTTTCTTTGCATATCAATTTTACAATTACAATGATAAATGGAAACACCACCGAATCTCAAAAGGAAAGGAAAACATAAGTTAAATGGGAATTAGGAGGTGTGGAAGACGAAGACAAATCCTATAAGATGATGATGGGTGGTCTCTCTGACTCTGAATCCTCTCGTGAGTAATGAGAAACTCTATGATGCATACTTGTTGGAGATGCTCAAAGAAGAAGAATCGAGTCCCTCGAAAGATGGATCAGTCCCATCATGGTGGTGGATTTAGAGATCTGTTGATGGATCAGTCCCATCATGGTGGTGGATCTAGAGATCTGTTGATGGATCAGTCCCATCATGGTGGTGGATCTAGAGATCTGTTGAGGGTGTGCAATGAAAGGGCAGAGCATAATAAGAGGAGGAAGGAGGATGCATCTCTGCCGTCGTCGTCGTATGGGTTGCTAGATTCGTTGCCTGATGTGGTGGTTATAAGTTGTTTGGCACGCCTATCGAGATTGGACCAGGCGGCCTTGTCTCTGGTCTCCAAGAGCTGCCGGTCTCTGGTGGCTTCGGCGGAGTTCAAAAAGACGCGATCGTTGATGGGTTGCGCCGAGAAGTACGCCTACATATGCTTACGCATGCCTCCCGACCCACACCCACGCTGGTTCGTTCTCCGGCCGACTTTAGTCGCTGCCACGGGGAAGACTGTGAGGCAGGCTCATGCGATCCCGTCGCCTCCCTCTCAACCTCCGGAAGGATCCGCCGTGGTGGCGTTGGATTGTGGGATCTACGTAGTGGGTGGATTGGTCGACGGCAAGCCCACGTCGGGTGTTTTGCTCTTGGATTGCTGGGATCACACGTGGCACCACGTGAGCCCCATGAGAGTGGCTCGTGCTTCCCCGGGAGCTCGCGTGTTGGATGGAAAAATTTATGTATTGGGAGGCTGCGAGGATGACAAGAATTCCTCCGACTGGGGAGAGGTGTTTGACCCAAATACGCAAACTTGGGCTGACCTGCCAAAACCAATCCTGGAGGAGGATACGGATCCGGATACACTACCTCGAATGGATTTGATCCGCGACAGTGTGTTGATAGATGACAAGGTTTACGTGGTAGATGCAGGGAACAAAAGCTTCTTCTACTCCCCGAGTCAGTGTCAATGGGGAAGAGGCAAAAAGGATTGGTCTGAGAAGTTCAGGATCAAAAGGGATTGGTGTGTGACAGGTAACTTGTTATACAGTTGCGGTAGGGACGGGTATATATATTGGTGTGAGCCAGGGGAGTTGGATAGGTGTGATGGAGTGGGGTTGGACTGGAGGGTGGTGTTTGGTTTGGATATGCAGCGTCTCATGTATCAGCTCCATGATTCGAGATTGGTCCACTTGTGTGGGGAGATTACAAGAGTGTGGGAGTCCTACAAGACCGCCGAAAAGCTTGAAGACTTACTTCCCGGGGCCAAATTGATAAACTTCGGTCGGAATATTCTTGTCTTCTGGGACGAAGTCGTTGGTCCTCCTCGTCGCAACACCTCTCAGATATGGTGTGCCGAGATATCATTGGATGTGAGATGGGTTGGGAGAGGCTATGAGATGTGGGGCTTGGTTGTGTGGTCCAGTGCTATCCTCACACGCACAGCCGATCCTCTCTTGTATCGCTCCAAACTCTTGTATTCTATCTCTGTTGATGTCTGATGGGTTTTCTTTTCTCGTGGTTTATATATATATATATATATATATATATACATGATTTCATGTTCAGGTATTACAAATATGTTTGAATCTTGTGTTGCCATCATAGTTTTGTATGATTGTTTTCCCTCTAATTTTGTCGAAACTCATGTGGATTTCCATTTCCCCTGAAGAAACTTTATGCAATGTTTGGTCCTGTGACAGTTTTAGCATATAGTGAAAGGGATAGTGGTATAGAATCTCAAGTTTCACTCTGTCTGCATATCTGCTATCCTTAACCAACATGTAATGTAATGTGGCCTGTTGGATGCTTGCTTTTATCAACCATCAAATGTTTTGTTGGAAAGATAAGAAATTCATGCTTACTTACTTTTGCCGTGATGCATTCAACATAGAAAGATTGAAGCATACATACCCACAACACCACGAAAGAAGAAAATACAAGCATATAATCCACCCTTTGTTAGGCAATGAGTCAGAGATTGGTTAATGAAAATAGGCTGTGCTTCCTGTCTTATTTATGTGTCTTATTGACCAACTTGTTTGGGAATTTCTTATTATTACATATTACATGATATATATATTTAGTTGCAGGTACCTACTTCCCGGGCCAAATTAAGGTAAGGATGTTCATTACATTACGCAGTGAGTTAGTAAGGATGCTGAGATAGAGGAGATGTTAGGAGGTGGCTGCTTGACGGGTCACATGAGGATCGTCAGATATTCAGAAAAAGTTTTCTTTGGAAGTGATTCCGGAAATACCACTAAAAGATGTCTTGACTGGAGTCATTAACTTCAAATGTGATTCCAGTAAGAATGACGGAAAGTAATCAGCATTGAATGAATGGTTTTCCAAGTTCGGATTTCGCTAGAGAAGAAATTCAATTGTTGCTTCTCTCTCTCTCTCTCTCTCTCTCTCTCTCTCTCTCTCTCTCTCTCTCTCTCTCTCTCTCTCTCTCTCTCTCTCTCTCTCTCTCTCTCTCTCTCTCTCTCTGTGCTTTCTCTGCTACGAATCATGGTTTCACCATAGTTCTGTGTTCCATTTTCACAGGCTGTGGCTGACATCATCCACACCACACTGGCTCCTCGCTCTATGTTAAAGATGCTTCTTGATGCTGGTGGAGGTAGATTTCTCTGCTTTTGCATCTTCTTATTACTGTTTTCTCTTCTCTATAGATCTCCAGAGGGATTAGGATTTATTAGGTTAGGGTTTATGCCTTTTGAAAGATTTAGTCTTTACAGATTTGTAATTCAATTCACTCCCTCTGTCAAAGCTATTGTAGTTCACTTTCTGAGTTAGCTGCGTGTACATAAAGTCATAAACCCTAAATAATTGTGGGTTTTGATTTTGTTAGTTTTTTTTTCTTTCGTAAATCTTTCTTTTCTTCTTCCATGCTCTAAACTCTTTGTTTGTTGCTATTTTCAGGGATTTTTATTACCAATGATGGCAATGCTATTCTGCGTGAACTAGACTGCTCACCCTGGAGCTATGGTTTTGTTTCTTTCTCTGTTTTGATTGCAGTCGATGATTGAGTTGAGCCGCACACAGGACGAAGAAGTCGGGGATGGGACTACATCTGTTATTGTTCTTGGTATGTACATAATATCTGATGATTCTTTTGTTCAAATTATTCTCTGAGTGTAATACGCACTGCTTTGTTTTCTGTTGTTCTTACTCTGGCTGATTTCTTTTCTCTTTTTCAACAGCTGGTGAAATGTTACATGTTGCCGAAGCATTTATTGAGAAGAGTTACCACATATGCCGAGGTGTAATTGCGTATCATCTGTTATCATTAGACAGTGTTGTTTTCATTTGAAACATGTTTCTTCTCTGCAGCTTATAACCAGGCCCTCGAGGATGCTATCGCGGTTCTCGACAAGATTGCTGTGACAATCGATGTCAATGACCGTAAGCCCATACAAAAATATGTTTGTGTTGCAGGTGCAACAGTACTAGGCTTAGTCAAGAGCTGCATAGGAACAAATTCACTAGCCAATTTGTTGATCTGATTGCTGCGAGTCCTTTAATTACTGAACATATTTCTTATTGTGTCACAGGGCTGGCTTTTACCACATAGGTTTTTTTTTTTTTTTCACTTTCTTACATGATAAACTATTGTACATATAACACGAACACATTTTGACATCTGCACATTAGAGGCTAACTACTAGGTTCTTGTTTACCCTGTTATCCTGTCTATATGAATGGATTGCTTGCTCAAGTTCCTACATGAGTGTTGGTGGCTGTTTTAGCATAATCAGACTCATTTTGTGATTTGGATCTTTTTGCTTTGAACAGTAACAGCTAAAATATCTTCTTTCTGTCACACAGGGGAGTTTACTGTTACTGTCTTGTGAAGATTGGGTGACAGAGAAAAGTCTTTTTGCTCGCTTGAGATGATCTTTGGTTGATGTTTGTATGGTGGCAGAGTAATATAGTCATGAAGCTTATTTCACTTGTCAGAAATGTTCGTTCTCGCCAATGTCAACCGTAAGTAAACAGGTCTGTGCAAGTGCGTTTCTTGCAGCAAGATTCTGTCTCGACATCTAAAGCCAAGAAATACATGTACCTTACCGGTTTATGACCCGAATGGTCCAAGACCCCAGCCTTCAAAATAAATCGTGGAGCTTGCTGAGCTATATGAGCATATAGCTCCATTATCTCCAGGAGAACGAAAACAAATTGGTCCCGCCCTCAATGAACACCTGAGGCTTCCAAAACAAGAGATGGTTTCAACGGATGGCATGAATATTGGAGCAAAACAAGATGCTGGAGGCTGAAAAGCAGAGGAGAAGACGGCTTTCGGCTTTCGGCTTTCGATGTGAAGTTGGAGAAGTCTGATGCAGCTTCAAAGATCAAAGAAGTGAAAACGTTCGCGAGTTTAGGTCTGAAGGAAGCGAAAGAGCTTGTGGAGAAAGTCCCTCTCGTGCTGAAACAAGGAGTGAAAAAGGAAGGAAGAAGCTAATGAAATCATAGCTAAGATGTGGAGTCGCAGTTATGGAGTAAGTGACTTTGACACTGGTGTTTTTGTTCTCTATTGTGATCACATCTTGTCAGATGTTTTGTAATAACAGATCAATTAATCGTCGCAAAAGTTTTCGAGAACTTACTCAGTTTCATATATCAACTTTGTGATTGCAAGTTATAGGTTTAAGTGCTGCCAAATTCTGGTTTTTCGAAGCAAATGGTTATAGGAATTGATTAACAGAAAAAATTTACAAGTCATTAACGCAGAATGATGATTTGTTTCAATTAAGCTTCCCAATACAAAAGTGCAAAGAACAACCATCAATGCGGGAACAAAATATCTGACAAACAAGAGAGAAAGATGGTCTCAATGAGTAAAGAATGGAGTTAAAATTAACATAAACCCCCAAACTAGAAGATGATATAAGAGGAGCTATACGAAGACTCAGAAGGAAAATACACAAAAGTGGAAAAAACATCAAAAGTAAAAAAAAAATCTGTATATATGTACCAAAAATCAATTCTCCTCTGCGTGGCTTAGCCATTACACAAAAGTGGAAAAAACATCATATGTAAAAAAGTCTGTAAAAATCAATCTCGTGGCGACACATCACTTAGCTATTACACAAAAGTCGAAAAACCATCAGTAGAAAAAAACCATCTGTATTCCTCTCAGTACTTTTACGATCATCAGTAGAAAAAAACAAGTCCTCTAAGTCTTCGCTGTCATTCGCTGTCCTCTCTTCTCCTATCTCCATATCTTCTCCATCTTCTTCCTTTGTCTCCTCTTCTTCGTTTCCTTCTCTGAATTCTCGAAGTGATAGTCATCATCCAGCACACTTGCAAAACGAAGGGATTCTCTTGGATTATGGCTATAATCCAAATAGGCCATTGGCTCCCCTAGAACAAGCTGATAATCAAGGTTCTTCACATGATCGACAACCTAAACAAAACCAAGAACAACACAAGAACAACTCGGACTCATTAACACAACACAATAGAGAATTAGAGATGCATTATATATTGATTTGTACATCAAAAAAACTGAAATTAACTAACATACCATGAAATTATAGTTCCACACTTGAGGTTTCAAGGGAACCATGAAATGGCCAGAATGTTCCGCGTGCATCTTGAAGCCTAGTCGTTCACAATAGTTATCAGGAAGTGAATGCAGATCAACGACTAAGCTTTCCTTGTTTTCATGTCCCCAGTCACGGCCTCTTGCAGTGATTTTAAACACTTTCAGACTGTCAAGTCCTTCAGTGAGACTCTGTGTAAGCACAGCAACAACAGAGTAGGTCCCTTCGAGGTGATCATGCCCACAGAATGACAAAATGTCCGCTGGACTCAGTGTGTCAATGTCGAGTCCCGTCCGAATAACGCCAAGAGGTTTGTATCCTTCGAGAAGATGATTCCTAGGCAGAGCAGATACGTGTACTTGTTGATCAGTCCCCCACTGTGGGACCATGGCGATGCAACACACATCTCTCTCTTCGTAACCATACAGAAAACCCAAGCACCTGACTTTGACATGTAGGATACGTGGCTATGGCAGCAAATCTATTGATCAACGGTTTGGGGAAGATGAATTCTTTTCTTGCATCTGCCATCTGAGAAACCGTAAAAGCAAATCAAGATCTCATCGCAATGGCTCGGCAATATCATATCTAAAGCAAAACAAAAACAAAGACTAAAACCTCAAGCAACGGCAATGTCATATCGTTCGCCAAATTTCCTACAAAGTCCTAACTTTCCTCCTTAAATTGAGTCCAGAAAATGAAACCCCTAAATCATAAAAACAACGAAACCACGAATCCACGAATCCAACCAACTCAATCAACGGCAATATCATATCGTTCGCCAAATTTCCTACAAACAACCAAAATCCCAACTTTACTCCTCAAATTGAGTCCAGAAAATGAAACAACAGAGACTATAACCCTAAATCCCAAAAGCAACAAAACCACGAATCCAACCCTCAAGCAACGGCAAATCCAAGAAATTGATAGTACAACTAATCAATTATCCTGCTATCGATTGAAACCCTCAATCGCGAACAACGAAGGCTAAGAACCCTAATTCACGAAAGGCAAAAAACGAAATCGCGAGAGAGAAAAAATGAAACCTTGCGAGGGGAAAGGGAATGGGTTCTTGTGTGCTTATGAATGCTTCTCAGGAAAGTATAAACAGATCCTGCATGAAAAATTGTTCAATTTAGCCCTAATTCACGAAAGGCGAAGAAACCAAATCGGGAGAGGAAAGAAAAAGAACTTACGAGAGGAAAGTGAATGATGATTAGTTTTTCTGTGCTTGACACTGCTTATAAAGAAGCCTCGGGAAAAGGAATGGGTTCTTGTGTGCTTATGAATGCTTCTCAGGAAAGTATAAACAGATCATGCATGAAAAATTGTTCAATTTAGCCCTAATTCACGAAAGGCGAAGAAACCAAATCGGGAGAGAAAAGAAAAAGAACTTACGAGAGGAAAGTGAATGATGATTAGTTTTTCTGTGCTTGACACTGCTTATAAAGAAGCCTCGGGAAAGGGAATGGGTTCTTGTGTGCTTATGAATGCTTCTCAGGAAAGTATAAACAGATCCTGCATGAAAAATTGTTCAATTTAGCCCTAATTCACGAAAGGCGAAGAAACCAAATCGGGAGAGAAAAGAAAAAGAACTTACGAGAGGAAAGTGAATGATGATTAGTTTTTCTGTGCTTGACACTGCTTATAAAGAAGCCTCGGGAAAGGGAATGGGTTCTTGTGTGCTTATGAATGCTTCTCAGGAAAGTATAAACAGATCATGCATGAAAAATTGTTCAATTTAGCCCTAATTCACGAAAGGCGAAGAAACCAAATCGGGAGAGAAAAGAAAAAGAACTTACGAGAGGAAAGTGAATGATGATTAGTTTTTCTGTGCTTGACACTGCTTATAAAGAAGCCTCGGGAAAGGGAATGGGTTCTTGTGTGCTTATGAATGCTTCTCAGGAAAGTATAAACAGATCCTGCATGAAAAATTGTTCAATTTAGCCCTAATTCACGAAAGGCGAAGAAACCAAATCGGGAGAGAAAAGAAAAAGAACTTACGAGAGGAAAGTGAATGATGATTAGTTTTTCTGTGCTTGACACTGCTTATAAAGAAGACTCGGGAAAGGGAATGGGTTCTTGTGTGCTTATGAATGCTTCTCAGGAAAGTATAAACAGATCATGCATGAAAAATTGTTCAATTTAGCCCTAATTCACGAAAGGCGAAGAAACCAAATCGGGAGAGAAAAGAAAAAGAACTTACGAGAGGAAAGTGAATGATGATTAGTTTTTCTGTGCTTGACACTGCTTATAAAGAAGCCTCGGGAAAGGGAATGGGTTCTTGTGTGCTTATGAATGCTTCTCAGGAAAGTATAAACAGATCCTGCATGAAAAATTGTTCAATTTAGCCCTAATTCACGAAAGGCGAAGAAACCAAATCGGGAGAGAAAAGAAAAAGAACTTACGAGAGGAAAGTGAATGATGATTAGTTTTTCTGTGCTTGACACTGCTTATAAAGAAGCCTCGGGAAAGGGAATGGGTTCTTGTGTGCTTATGAATGCTTCTCAGGAAAGTATAAACAGATCATGCATGAAAAATTGTTCAATTTAGCCCTAATTCACGAAAGGCGAAGAAACCAAATCGGGAGAGAAAAGAAAAAGAACTTACGAGAGGAAAGTGAATGATGATTAGTTTTTCTGTGTTTGACACTGCTTATAAAGAAGCCTCGGGAAAGGGAAATAAAAGAAAATAAAATGTGGTGATAACTGACAACGGATTTTTTTTTTTTTTTTTTTTCAACTTGTGGTGTTAACGGATTACTCTTTTGAATTATAAGTTTGGTGGGGTGGGGGGGGGGGGGGGAATGTAACAAAATATGAATAAATTAAGTGGTCTGATGTGGTTACAACTTACAATTATGTAATCGTGTGTGGGAACTAATAAAATAGTGAAGACGGTTAATTAAGATGTGTTTTTTAGTTTTTTTTTTTTTTTTAAGTGTGAAATTAATGCATGAAATCAAATCTCTAACCTTAGTTTTTTTCTTCCCACTACACATCTTCATATCAACATCGTTTAAAAAATAACAATTATTAGGGTTGGACCCGCGCCCTGCACAGGGTGATGGTTTCTAAATTTGTATTTTATTAAAAAGATGTATATTTATCTATTTCGAAATTTTATGCGATGGATTTTTACATTAGTTTGATTCTTGTGTTTGTTTATAGTGTGGAAATTAAGTATCTTAAACCATTTAAAAAAAAAAAAGTAAACAAATTAAAGATTTAACCGTAGCCATAGATTTAATATGATAGATTTACTCAAGATACATAAAACCCAAATGACTACAATATAATAAGATAAAAAGTTTTATGTTCGGATTAAAACTATTTTTTTTCTTTGAAAACTTAAACACGTTTTATTATAATTCCAAAACAATCTAACCAATAAGAAAACAATCTGCAAAATTCAAATTGTCAAAATAACAAAAATATAATTAATTTTATATTGAAAGTTGAAACAGATAGAGTAATATTCAAAATTTTGATTAAAATAAAATATTTATAAAAAAATTGTTTTATTCGATTTAATTATATAGTTTAATTAAAAATTATATTAAATCGAATATGAAAAAAACAATTTACATTTTGATACCTACTAAATGAGGTTTCCTACTCATATGGTTGCATATCATCTATTTTTTATAATATATTTCTATATCTCCACACAATAAGTCAATAACATATCCAATATGAGAATTTTAACAGTTTTAGTGATTATTATTGTTTTTAAAAATTCAAATCATAGCATATACAGAAAAAGTTTAAGATTTTCTTCATTAGACTTTTTATATTGTGATTCAAATTATTTTATAAAATAAAGTTAAACAAAGATGATAGGAGATATATAATGATTTTTTAAAAAATTATTATGATAGAATCAAATTGAATCTCATATATTCCTTATTTACTTATTTTCGTAATTGCCAATTAGGGAAGGAGAATGATAATTTTTTATTAATAGTTATATATATGATTAGTTGAATAATACATATTTGATTCTTTAGACATAATATGCAATGGCATTCCATGTAAATTCTCTAGTAATCTTTGGCTTAATTAAAAAATCTCTTGAGAATGACACATCAGCAATGGCAAAGTTGTTAATAACACATGAGAGAAAGGTTGTTTTGATAATGCATTCTCTTTTAATATATTAGGGATTTTGAAACTATATATATAGATAATTAATATTAGAATACGAAGCCATTTTTTGAACTACAGTATATAATAACATAAGGATTTGCATACACATACCCACAAAATAACATGATTTGTAACAGCAACATTTAAATGGACTAACCATGGAATATACAAACTGAAGAAAAAAAATTAACCATTGAATTGGGTTGACTTGTGTAAGGGAATAAGATTATTCCCAAAATATTTTCATATTAAAGAAGAAAAATAAAATAAAATTTTAGGTTTCCAACTTCCCAGGCTGGAATGATTTTCGACATTGAATGAATTACACCTCTTCGCTGATTTCCGAACTGATCAACATGAGAAGTTGACAACAGCAACAACAAGGTCGAGTAAAAGGCAGAACTTGAGGAAGAAGAATGAGATTCGAGCAAAAGGGTTTAGACTAATAAACCGATCAAGGAAGCTGGTTCTTAAAGCTTTAGCTTTGCCTAGAAGGATCTTTAACATGTATGTGCGTATCACAAATAAGATGAACATCTAAGGTTTATATCCTAATCTTGTTTCCCTGTTCAGCTTAATTCTAGAGGTGGGTTCCGTTTAAGAGAAGATTTTGATTCTGATCAATCACAAAAGAATGATAGATAGAAATGTAAAGCCAGTGATTACATTACATGCATACGATGCCCTTATGAATTGTGTTTGATGTTAACGATTTGGAGAATAACAGAAACAAGAGTTCAAAATTTGTCCTTTCTTAATAGTTCAGCTGAGCAAGTAGAAGAGTTAAATTTACATAAATTTTGGTGAATGATTAGGTCAAGTTGGTAAAAAAACTAAGAAAGGAAGAAGAATTTTGAAATCATCAAGGAGTTAAGGACGCATGAAGTTTACGTAAGAGTGTAACTTAACAAACTGAATGTGATAATTTGAGATTTTCCATTTTATATACGTAAAGAAATGGATAGGTTAATTATCAAAGATTTGGTCAGACAAAATAAACTAACTTTTTGGACACATGAACTTTACAAAGCACTTACTAATTTGCTGTATATCCATATTGGATATTATAATTAACTAAATAACCATATGAAAAAAACCAAATTAAGTGAGTAACTAAGAGAATTTTTTAATGACAATTTTGCCCTTGTTTGAAAAAGAAATCTAAACCCTAAACTCTGAACCCTAAACCCTAAACTCTAAACCCAACCCTAAAACATAAACCCTAAACCCAAAAAAACTAAACCCTAAACCCAAAATCTAAACCCTAAACCCTAAACTCTAAACCCTAAATCCTAAACTCTAAACTAAACGCTAAACCCAAACAATTAAACCCTAAACCTAAAAAACTAAACTCTAAACCCAAAATCAAAATCTTAAACCCAAAATCAAAACCCTAAACCCTAAACCCAATAGAAAAGGACAATATGGGAAATATCTATAATATTATTTGCGAAGTGATTTTGGGAAAGTCTCAGAATTAAATTAAAAGTCTAAATTGCCATTAATAAAATAATTAATTTACTTTCTTATGTTATTATATTAAAAATTATTGCATTACATTGTTTTTGCTATTGATATTGTTTGTTATCTGTTAATTAAAATTACTAAACCTAATTTTTTCTAGGCTATATCTCTCAATTATCAAATTGGCAGTCGGCCTTGATCAAACACCTCACATCCATACATCAACGTAGTTATAGTTTAGCAGCCTATGTATAAGGTTGATCAAACTCCTTATTTATTGTGTATTCCATCTTCATTATTTAGCAGCAACACTGTAAGGTTCGCATTTAGCTTTCATCATCTGTATTCGTTTTTAAAGACATCGTGTTCTTGAGTTATCTATACATGCAGTTTAGGGTTTATAATTTTGTTTTGTCCAAAAAAAAAGGGTTATAGTTTTGTTTCTGGGGTTTGCTGGCCAAGAGGATGTGATAAGGGTTACTAACTTCAGAATGAAGTACGAATGGTTTGTTTTTATTTTCGTTGCATATATTATTTGGTCATTGTTGTTGTTAATTGTTCGATTCAGATTTGATTATTAAAGGATACATTGAGAAGATTTGGTATACATCAGAAAGAGCTACAGATTGGCAACATTGGAAGGTTTGTGGTTTTCTCTGTTTTGTAAAGCTTATTGATCATCCTGTAATACGCCTTTTAAGCGCGTGAGCAGTTAAAGTTCATTTACGACCATGACCCATCCCGATGATGACTCTGCACGAGACTTATGAAGAATCCGTTCAAACTCATTAGCAAATTCCCAATGTTCATCGCTGGTTATGCATGTCTTGCTCGAATTTCACAACCTATGTTATATCTTACAGTTTTTGTAGCTATGAGGAGAATTTGTTAGTCGTGATGGTAATGTTCTTCAGTGCTTCTTGGAATATTCATTGTGACCAGGACTGAAAAGTTAATAATAGACTTACAATCATTAATATACGAAAACACAAGTTATTTCACCAATAAAAAGATGACATGTGGAAAGTTGAAACAATTTAAAAAAAAAAATCGGTAAAGCACATCATAGTTACTGGCCCATTATTTAAAAGTCACAATTATTAGCCCATTAATAAAAAAAGATAACATATCATAATTATTGGCCCAGGAAAACAATATCAATTTGTTGACAAAAAAAAAAACAATATCAATTTATAACCCAAATTGCAAAAATCATCAATTCGATGGATCCTGTGAAAGTTATTTCCTCACCCAAAAAAATCAATTTCTAAATCCCTAATTTTTCTCACACAATCTCTCTCTCTCTCTCTCTCTCTCTCTCTCTCTGTGCTTTCTCTGCTACGAATCATGGTTTCACCATAGTTCTGTGTTCCATTTTCACAGGCTGTGGCTGACATCATCCACACCACACTGGCTCCTCGCTCTATGTTAAAGATGCTTCTTGATGCTGGTGGAGGTAGATTTCTCTGCTTTTGCATCTTCTTATTACTGTTTTCTCTTCTCTATAGATCTCCAGAGGGATTAGGATTATTAGGTTAGGGTTTATGCCTTTTGAAAGATTTAGTCTTTACAGATTTGTAATTCAATTCACTCCCTCTGTCAAAGCTATTGTAGTTCACTTTCTGAGTTAGCTGCGTGTACATAAAGTCATAAACCCTAAATAATTGTGGGTTTTGATTTTGTTAGTTTTTTTTTTTCTTTCGTAAATCTTTCTCTTCTTCTTCCATGCTCTAAACTCTTTGTTTGTTGCTATTTTCAGGGATTTTTATTACCAATGATGGCAATGCTATTCTGCGTGAACTAGACTGCTCACCCTGGAGCTATGGTTTTGTTTCTTTCTCTGTTTTGATTGCAGTCGATGATTGAGTTGAGCCGCACACAGGACGAAGAAGTCGGGGATGGGACTACATCTGTTATTGTTCTTGGTATGTACATAATATCTGATGATTCTTTTGTTCAAATTATTCTCTGAGTGTAATACGCACTGCTTTGTTTTCTGTTGTTCTTACTCTGGCTGATTTCTTTTCTCTTTTTCAACAGCTGGTGAAATGTTACATGTTGCCGAAGCATTTATTGAGAAGAGTTACCACATATGCCGAGGTGTAATTGCGTATCATCTGTTATCATTAGACAGTGTTGTTTCATTTGAAACATGTTTCTTCTCTGCAGCTTATAACCAGGCCCTCGAGGATGCTATCTCTTGTTCTCAACAAGATTGCTGTGACAATCGATGTCAATGACCGTAAGCCCATACAAAAATATGTTTGTGTTGCAGGTGCAACAGTACTAGGCTTAGTCAAGAGCTGCATAGGAACAAATTCACTAGCCAATTTGTTGATCTGATTGCTGCGAGTCCTTTAATTACTGAACATATTTCTTATTGTGTCACAGGGCTGGCTTTTACCACATAGGTTTTTTTTTTTTTTTCACTTTCTTACATGATAAACTATTGTACATATAACACGAACACATTTTGACATCTGCACATTAGAGGCTAACTACTAGGTTCTTGTTTACCCTGTTATCCTGTCTATATGAATGGATTGCTTGCTCAAGTTCCTACATGAGTGTTGGTGGCTGTTTAGCATAATCAGACTCATTTTGTGATTTGGATCTTTTTGCTTTGAACAGTAACAGCTAAAATATCTTCTTTCTGTCACACAGGGGAGTTTACTGTTACTGTCTTGTGAAGATTGGGTGACAGAGAAAAGTCTTTTTGCTCGCTTGAGATGATCTTTGGTTGATGTTTGTATGGTGGCAGAGTAATATAGTCATGAAGCTTATTTCACTTGTCAGAAATGTTCGTTCTCGCCAATGTCAACCGTAAGTAAACAGGTCTGTGCAAGTGCGTTTCTTGCAGCAAGATTCTGTCTCGACATCTAAAGCCAAGAAATACATGTACCTTACCGGTTTATGACCCGAATGGTCCAAGACCCCAGCCTTCAAAATAAATCGTGGAGCTTGCTGAGCTATATGAGCATATAGCTCCATTATCTCCAGGAGAACGAAAACAAATTGGTCCCGCCCTCAATGAACACCTGAGGCTTCCAAAACAAGAGATGGTTTCAACGGATGGCATGAATATTGGAGCAAAACAAGATGCTGGAGGCTGAAAAGCAGAGGAGAAGACGGCTTTCGGCTTTCGGCTTTCGATGTGAAGTTGGAGAAGTCTGATGCAGCTTCAAAGATCAAAGAAGTGAAAACGTTCGCGAGTTTAGGTCTGAAGGAAGCGAAAGAGCTTGTGGAGAAAGTCCCTCTCGTGCTGAAACAAGGAGTGAAAAAGGAAGGAAGAAGCTAATGAAATCATAGCTAAGATGTGGAGTCGCAGTTATGGAGTAAGTGACTTTGACACTGGTGTTTTGTTCTCTATTGTGATCACATCTTGTCAGATGTTTTGTAATAACAGATCAATTAATCGTCGCAAAAGTTTTCGAGAACTTACTCAGTTTCATATATCAACTTTGTGATTGCAAGTTATAGGTTTAAGTGCTGCCAAATTCTGGTTTTTCGAAGCCAATGGTTATAGGAATTGATTAACAGAAAAATTTACAAGTCATTAACGCAGAATGATGATTTGTTTCAATTAAGCTTCCCAATACAAAAGTGCAAAGAACAACCATCAATGCGGGAACAAAATATCTGACAAACAAGAGAGAAAGATGGTCTCAATGAGTAAAGAATGGAGTTAAAATTAACATAAACCCCCAAACTAGAAGATGATATAAGAGGAGCTATACGAAGACTCAGAAGGAAAATACACAAAAGTGGAAAAAAACATCAAAAGTAAAAAAAAAATCTGTATATATGTACCAAAAATCAATTCTCCTCTGCGTGGCTTAGCCATTACACAAAAGTGGAAAAAACATCATATGTAAAAAAGTCTGTAAAAATCAATCTCAGTGGCGACACATCACTTAGCTATTACACAAAAGTCGAAAAACCATCAGTAGAAAAAAACCATCTGTATTCCTCTCAGTACTTTTACGATCATCAGTAGAAAAAAAACAAGTCCTCTAAGTCTTCGCTGTCATTCGCTGTCCTCTCTTCTCCTATCTCCATATCTTCTCCATCTTCTTCCTTTGTCTCCTCTTCTTCGTTTCCTTCTCTGAATTCTCGAAGTGATAGTCATCATCCAGCACACTTGCAAAACGAAGGGATTCTCTTGGATTATGGCTATAATCCAAATAGGCCATTGGCTCCCCTAGAACAAGCTGATAATCAAGGTTCTTCACATGATCGACAACCTAAACAAAACCAAGAACAACACAAGAACAACTCGGACTCATTAACACAACACAATAGAGAATTAGAGATGCATTATATATTGATTTGTACATCAAAAAAACTGAAATTAACTAACATACCATGAAATTATAGTTCCACACTTGAGGTTCAAGGGAACCATGAAATGGCCAGAATGTTCCGCGTGCATCTTGAAGCCTAGTCGTTCACAATAGTTATCAGGAAGTGAATGCAGATCAACGACTAAGCTTTCCTTGTTTTCATGTCCCCAGTCACGGCCTCTTGCAGTGATTTTAAACACTTTCAGACTGTCAAGTCCTTCAGTGAGACTCTGTGTAAGCACAGCAACAACAGAGTAGGTCCCTTCGAGGTGATCATGCCCACAGAATGACAAAATGTCCGCTGGACTCAGTGTGTCAATGTCGAGTCCCGTCCGAATAACGCCAAGAGGTTTGTATCCTTCGAGAAGATGATTCCTAGGCAGAGCAGATACGTGTACTTGTTGATCAGTCCCCCACTGTGGGACCATGGCGATGCAACACACATCTCTCTCTTCGTAACCATACAGAAAACCCAAGCACCTGACTTTGACATGTAGGATACGTGGCTATGGCAGCAAATCTATTGATCAACGGTTTGGGGAAGATGAATTCTTTTCTTGCATCTGCCATCTGAGAAACCGTAAAAGCAAATCAAGATCTCATCGCAATGGCTCGGCAATATCATATCTAAAGCAAAACAAAAACAAAGACTAAAACCTCAAGCAACGGCAATGTCATATCGTTCGCCAAATTTCCTACAAAGTCCTAACTTTCCTCCTTAAATTGAGTCCAGAAAATGAAACCCCTAAATCATAAAAACAACGAAACCACGAATCCACGAATCCAACCAACTCAATCAACGGCAATATCATATCGTTCGCCAAATTTCCTACAAACAACCAAAATCCCAACTTTACTCCTCAAATTGAGTCCAGAAAATGAAACAACAGAGACTATAACCCTAAATCCCAAAAGCAACAAAACCACGAATCCAACCCTCAAGCAACGGCAAATCCAAGAAATTGATAGTACAACTAATCAATTATCCTGCTATCGATTGAAACCCTCAATCGCGAACAACGAAGGCTAAGAACCCTAATTCACGAAAGGCAAAAAACGAAATCGCGAGAGAGAAAAAATGAAACCTTGCGAGGGGAAAGGGAATGGGTTCTTGTGTGCTTATGAATGCTTCTCAGGAAAGTATAAACAGATCCTGCATGAAAAATTGTTCAATTTAGCCCTAATTCACGAAAGGCGAAGAAACCAAATCGGGAGAGAAAAGAAAAAGAACTTACGAGAGGAAAGTGAATGATGATTAGTTTTTCTGTGCTTGACACTGCTTATAAAGAAGCCTCGGAAAAGGAATGGGTTCTTGTGTGCTTATGAATGCTTCTCAGGAAAGTATAAACAGATCATGCATGAAAAATTGTTCAATTTAGCCCTAATTCACGAAAGGCGAAGAAACCAAATCGGGAGAGAAAAGAAAAAGAACTTACGAGAGGAAAGTGAATGATGATTAGTTTTTCTGTGCTTGACACTGCTTATAAAGAAGCCTCGGAAAGGGAATGGGTTCTTGTGTGCTTATGAATGCTTCTCAGGAAAGTATAAACAGATCCTGCATGAAAAATTGTTCAATTTAGCCCTAATTCACGAAAGGCGAAGAAACCAAATCGGGAGAGAAAAGAAAAAGAACTTACGAGAGGAAAGTGAATGATGATTAGTTTTTCTGTGCTTGACACTGCTTATAAAGAAGCCTCGGGAAAGGGAATGGGTTCTTGTGTGCTTATGAATGCTTCTCAGGAAAGTATAAACAGATCATGCATGAAAAATTGTTCAATTTAGCCCTAATTCACGAAAGGCGAAGAAACCAAATCGGGAGAGAAAAGAAAAAGAACTTACGAGAGGAAAGTGAATGATGATTAGTTTTTCTGTGCTTGACACTGCTTATAAAGAAGCCTCGGGAAAGGGAATGGGTTCTTGTGTGCTTATGAATGCTTCTCAGGAAAGTATAAACAGATCCTGCATGAAAAATTGTTCAATTTAGCCTAATTCACGAAAGGCGAAGAAACCAAATCGGGAGAGAAAAGAAAAAGAACTTACGAGAGGAAAGTGAATGATGATTAGTTTTTCTGTGCTTGACACTGCTTATAAAGAAGACTCGGGAAAGGGAATGGGTTCTTGTGTGCTTATGAATGCTTCTCAGGAAAGTATAAACAGATCATGCATGAAAAATTGTTCAATTTAGCCCTAATTCACGAAAGGCGAAGAAACCAAATCGGGAGAGAAAAGAAAAAGAACTTACGAGAGGAAAGTGAATGATGATTAGTTTTTCTGTGCTTGACACTGCTTATAAAGAAGCCTCGGGAAAGGGAATGGGTTCTTGTGTGCTTATGAATGCTTCTCAGGAAAGTATAAACAGATCCTGCATGAAAAATTGTTCAATTTAGCCCTAATTCACGAAAGGCGAAGAAACCAAATCGGGAGAGAAAAGAAAAAGAACTTACGAGAGGAAAGTGAATGATGATTAGTTTTTCTGTGCTTGACACTGCTTATAAAGAAGCCTCGGGAAAGGGAATGGGTTCTTGTGTGCTTATGAATGCTTCTCAGGAAAGTATAAACAGATCATGCATGAAAAATTGTTCAATTTAGCCCTAATTCACGAAAGGCGAAGAAACCAAATCGGGAGAGAAAAGAAAAAGAACTTACGAGAGGAAAGTGAATGATGATTAGTTTTTCTGTGTTTGACACTGCTTATAAAGAAGCCTCGGGAAAGGGAACATAAAAGAAAATAAAATGTGCTTATAACTGACAACGGATTTTTTTTTTTTTTTTTTTTCAACTTGTGGTGTTAACGGATTACTCTTTTGAATTATAAGTTTGGTGGGGGGGGGGGGGGGGGAATGTAACAAAATATGAATAAATTAAGTGGTCTGATGTGGTTACAACTTACAATTATGTAATCGTGTGTGGGAACTAATAAAATAGTGAAGACGGTTAATTAAGATGTGTTTTTTAGTTTTTTTTTTTTTTAAGTGTGAAATTAATGCATGAAATCAAATCTCTAACCTTAGTTTTTTTCTTCCCACTACACATCTTCATATCAACATCGTTTAAAAAATAACAATTATTAGGGGTTGGACCCGCGCCCTGCACAGGGTGATGGTTTCTAAATTTGTATTTTATTAAAAAGATGTATATTTATCTATTTCGAAATTTTATGCGATGGATTTTTACATTAGTTTGATTCTTGTGTTTGTTTATAGTGTGGAAATTAAGTATCTTAAACCATTTAAAAAAAAAAAAGTAAACAAATTAAAGATTTAAACCGTAGCCATAGATTTAATATGATAGATTTACTCAAGATACATAAAACCCAAATGACTACAATATAATAAGATAAAAAGTTTTATGTTCGGATTAAAACTATTTTTTTTCTTTGAAAACTTAAACACGTTTTATTATAATTCCAAAACAATCTAACCAATAAGAAAACAATCTGCAAAATTCAAATTGTCAAAATAACAAAAATATAATTAATTTTATATTGAAAGTTGAAACAGATAGAGTAATATTCAAAATTTTGATTAAAATAAAATATTTATAAAAAAATTGTTTTATTCGATTTAATTATATAGTTTAATTAAAAATTATATTAAATCGAATATGAAAAAAACAATTTACATTTTGATACCTACTAAATGAGGTTTCCTACTCATATGGTTGCATATCATCTATTTTTTATAATATATTTCTATATCTCCACACAATAAGTCAATAACATATCCAATATGAGAATTTTAACAGTTTTAGTGATTATTATTGTTTTTAAAATTCAAATCATAGCATATACAGAAAAAGTTTAAGATTTTCTTCATTAGACTTTTTATATTGTGATTCAAATTATTTTATAAAATAAAGTTAAACAAAGATGATAGGAGATATATAATGATTTTTTAAAAAATTATTATGATAGAATCAAATTGAA
Organism: Erythrophleum ivorense; assembly: GCA_026724425.1. NCBI lineage: Eukaryota > Viridiplantae > Streptophyta > Magnoliopsida > Fabales > Fabaceae > Erythrophleum > Erythrophleum ivorense. The sequence goes on from JAIUCV010000115.1 coordinate 2,680,582, forward strand.
TCTCATATATTCCTTATTTACTTATTTCGTAATTGCCAATTAGGGAAGGAGAATGATAATTTTTTATTAATAGTTATATATATGATTAGTTGAATAATACATATTGATTCTTTAGACATAATATGCAATGGCATTCCATGTAAATTCTCTAGTAATCTTTGGCTTAATTAAAAAATCTCTTGAGAATGACACATCAGCAATGGCAAAGTTGTTAATAACACATGAGAGAAAGGTTGTTTTGATAATGCATTCTCTTTTAATATATTAGGGATTTTGAAACTATATATATAGATAATTAATATTAGAATACGAAGCCATTTTTGAACTACAGTATATAATAACATAAGGATTTGCATACACATACCCACAAAATAACATGATTTGTAACAGCAACATTTAAATGGACTAACCATGGAATATACAAACTGAAGAAAAAAAATTAACCATTGAATTGGGTTGACTTGTGTAAGGGAATAAGATTATTCCCAAAATATTTTCATATTAAAGAAGAAAAATAAAATAAAATTTTAGGTTTCCAACTTCCCAGGCTGGAATGATTTTCGACATTGAATGAATTACACCTCTTCGCTGATTTCCGAACTGATCAACATGAGAAGTTGACAACAGCAACAACAAGGTCGAGTAAAAGGCAGAACTTGAGGAAGAAGAATGAGATTCGAGCAAAAGGGTTTAGACTAATAAACCGATCAAGGAAGCTGGTTCTTAAGCTTTAGCTTTGCCTAGAAGGATCTTTAACATGTATGTGCGTATCACAAATAAGATGAACATCTAAGGTTTATATCCTAATCTTGTTTCCCTGTTCAGCTTAATTCTAGAGGTGGGTTCCGTTTAAGAGAAGATTTTGATTCTGATCAATCACAAAAGAATGATAGATAGAAATGTAAAGCCAGTGATTACATTACATGCATACGATGCCCTTATGAATTGTGTTTGATGTTAACGATTTGGAGAATAACAGAAACAAGAGTTCAAAATTTGTCCTTTCTTAATAGTTCAGCTGAGCAAGTAGAAGAGTTAAATTTACATAAATTTTGGTGAATGATTAGGTCAAGTTGGTAAAAAAACTAAGAAAGGAAGAAGAATTTTGAAATCATCAAGGAGTTAAGGACGCATGAAGTTTACGTAAGAGTGTAACTTAACAAACTGAATGTGATAATTGAGATTTTCCATTTTATATACGTAAAGAAATGGATAGGTTAATTATCAAAGATTTGGTCAGACAAAATAAACTAACTTTTTGGACACATGAACTTTACAAAGCACTTACTAATTTGCTGTATATCCATATTGGATATTATAATTAACTAAATAACCATATGAAAAAAACCAAATTAAGTGAGTAACTAAGAGAATTTTTTAATGACAATTTTGCCCTTGTTTGAAAAAGAAATCTAAACCCTAAACTCTGAACCCTAAACCCTAAACTCTAAACCCAACCCTAAAACATAAACCCTAAACCCAAAAAACTAAACCCTAAACCCAAAATCTAAACCCTAACCCTAAACTCTAAACCCTAAATCCTAAACTCTAAACTAAACGCTAAACCCAAACAATTAAACCCTAAACCTAAAAAACTAAACTCTAAACCCAAAATCAAAATCTTAAACCCAAAATCAAAACCCTAAACCCTAAACCCAATAGAAAAGGACAATATGGGAAATATCTATAATATTATTTGCGAAGTGATTTTGGGAAAGTCTCAGAATTAAATTAAAAGTCTAAATTGCCATTAATAAAATAATTAATTTACTTTCTTATGTTATTATATTAAAAATTATTGCATTACATTGTTTTTGCTATTGATATTGTTTGTTATCTGTTAATTAAAATTACTAAACCTAATTTTTTCTAGGCTATATCTCTCAATTATCAAATTGGCAGTCGGCCTTGATCAAACACCTCACATCCATACATCAACGTAGTTATAGTTTAGCAGCCTATGTATAAGGTTGATCAAACTCCTTATTTATTGTGTATTCCATCTTCATTATTTAGCAGCAACACTGTAAGGTTCGCATTTAGCTTTCATCATCTGTATTCGTTTTTAAAGACATCGTGTTCTTGAGTTATCTATACATGCAGTTTAGGGTTTATAATTTTGTTTTGTCCAAAAAAAAGGGTTATAGTTTTGTTTCTGGGGTTTGCTGGCCAAGAGGATGTGATAAGGGTTACTAACTTCAGAATGAAGTACGAATGGTTTGTTTTTATTTTCGTTGCATATATTATTTGTTCATTGTTGTTGTAATTGTTCGATTCAGATTTGATTATTAAAGGATACATTGAGAAGATTTGGTATACATCAGAAAGAGCTACAGATTGGCAACATTGGAAGGTTTGTGGTTTTCTCTGTTTTGTAAAGCTTATTGATCATCCTGTAATACGCCTTTTAAGCGCGTGAGCAGTTAAAGTTCATTACGACCATGACCCATCCCGATGATGACTCTGCACGAGACTTATGAAGAATCCGTTCAACTCATTAGCAAATTCCCAATGTTCATCGCTGGTTATGCATGTCTTGCTCGAATTTCACAACCTATGTTATATCTTACAGTTTTTGTAGCTATGAGGAGAATTTGTTAGTCGTGATGGTAATGTTCTTCAGTGCTTCTTGGAATATCATTGTGACCAGGACTGAAAAGTTAATAATAGACTTACAATCATTAATATACGAAAACACAAGTTATTTCACCAATAAAAAGATGACATGTGGAAAGTTGAAACAATTTAAAAAAAAAAAATCGGTAAAGCACATCATAGTTACTGGCCCATTATTTAAAAGTCACAATTATTAGCCCATTAATAAAAAAAGATAACATATCATAATTATTGGCCCAGGAAAACAATATCAATTTGTTGACAAAAAAAAAAACAATATCAATTTATAACCCAAATTGCAAAAATCATCAATTCGATGGATCCTGTGAAAGTTATTTCCTCACCCAAAAAAATCAATTTCTAAATCCCTAATTTTTCTCACACAATCTCTCTCTCTCTCTCTCTCTCTCTCTCTCTCTCTCTCTCTCTCTGTGCTTTCTCTGCTACGAATCATGGTTTCACCATAGTTCTGTGTTCCATTTTCACAGGCTGTGGCTGACATCATCCACACCACACTGGCTCCTCGCTCTATGTTAAAGATGCTTCTTGATGCTGGTGGAGGTAGATTTCTCTGCTTTTGCATCTTCTTATTACTGTTTTCTCTTCTCTATAGATCTCCAGAGGGATTAGGATTTATTAGGTTAGGTTTA